>CAWUDS030001327.1:1200000-1800000 GCA_963859935.3 Lathyrus sativus | reverse complement strand
ATGGTTCGACAACACTCGCTTTTACTTGAGCGTGTACTCGTTTCCTCGGAAATGGAAGGTTGACGTGATGGTTCAACAGTCGACTTGATGGTTCGGCAACACTCGCTTTTATTTAGCGTGTACTCATTTCCTCGGAAATGGAAGGTTGACGTGATGGTTCAACAGTCGACGTTATGGTTCGACAACACTCGCTTTTATTTAGCATGTACTCGTTTCCTCGAAAATTGAAGGTTGACGTGATGGTTCGACAGCTCTCGCTTTTATTTAGCGTGTACTCGTTTCCTCGGAAATGAAAGGTTGACGTGATGGTTCAACAGTCAACGTGATGGTTCGACAACTCTCACTTTTATTTAGCGTGTACTCGTTTCCTCGGAAATAGAAGGTTGACGTGATGGTTCAACATTCGACGTGATGGTTCGACAACACTCGCTTTTATTTAGCGTGTACTCGTTTCCTCGGAAATGGAAGGTTGACGTGATGGTTCAACAGTCGACGTGATGGTTCGACAACTCTCGCTTTTATTTAGGGTTTACTCGTTTCCTCAGAAATGGAAGGTTGACGTGATGGTTCAACAGTCGACGTTATGGTTCGACAACACTCGTTTTTATTTAGCGTGTACTCGTTTCCTCGGAAATGGAAGGTTGACGTGATGGTTCAACAGTCGACGTGATGGTTCGGCAACACTCGCTTTTATTTAACGTGTACTCGTTTCCTCAGAAATGGAAGGTTGACTTGATGGTTCAATGGTCGACGTGATGGTTCGACAGCTCTCGCTTTTATTTAGCGTGTACTCGTATCCTCGGAAATGGAAGGTTGACGTGATGGTTCAACAGTCGACGTAATGGTTCGACAACTCTCGCTTTTATTTAGCGTGTACTCGTTTCCTCGGAAATGGAAGGTTGACGTGATGGTTCAAAAGTCGACGTGATGGTTCGACAACTCTCGCTTTTATTTAGCGTGTACTCGTTTCCTCGGAAATGGAAGGTTGACGTGATGGTTCAACGGTCGACGTGATGGTTCGATAGCTCTCGCTTTTATTTAGCGTGTACTCGTTTCCTCGGAATTGGAAGGTTGACGTGATGGTTCAATATTCGACGTGATGGTTCGATAACACTCGCTTTTATTTAGTGTGTACTCGTTTCCTCGGAAATGGAAGGTTGACGTGATGGTTCAACATTCGACGTGATGGTTCGACAACACTCGCTTTTATTTAGCGTGTACTTGTTTCCTCGGAAATTGAAGGTTGACGTGATGGTTCAACAGTCGACGTGATGGTTCGATAGCTCTCGCTTTTATTTAGCGTGTACTTGTTTCCTCGGAATTGGAAGGTTGACGTGATGGTTCAACATTCGACGTGATGGTTCGATAACACTCGCTTTTATTTAGCGTGTACTCGTTTCCTCGGAAATGGAAGGTTGACGTGATGGTTCAATATTCGACGTGATGGTTCGACAACACTCGCTTTTATTTAGCGTGTACTCGTTTCCTCGGAAATTGAAGGTTGACGTGATGGTTCAACAGTCGACGTGATGGTTCGACAACACTCGCTTTTACTTGAGCGTGTACTCGTTTCCTCGGAAATGGAAGGTTGACGTGATGGTTCAACAGTCGACTTGATGGTTCGGCAACACTCGCTTTTATTTAGCGTGTACTCATTTCCTCGGAAATGGAAGGTTGACGTGATGGTTCAACAGTCGACGTTATGGTTCGACAACACTCGCTTTTATTTAGCATGTACTCGTTTCCTCGAAAATTGAAGGTTGACGTGATGGTTCGACAGCTCTCGCTTTTATTTAGCGTGTACTCGTTTCCTCGGAAATGAAAGGTTGACGTGATGGTTCAACAGTCAACGTGATGGTTCGACAACTCTCACTTTTATTTAGCGTGTACTCGTTTCCTCGGAAATAGAAGGTTGACGTGATGGTTCAACATTCGACGTGATGGTTCGACAACACTCGCTTTTATTTAGCGTGTACTCGTTTCCTCGGAAAAGGAAGGTTGACGTGATGGTTCAACAGTCGACGTGATGGTTCGACAACTCTCGCTTTTATTTAGGGTTTACTCGTTTCCTCAGAAATGGAAGGTTGACGTGATGGTTCAACAGTCGACGTTATGGTTCGACAACACTCGTTTTTATTTAGCGTGTACTCGTTTCCTCGGAAATGGAAGGTTGACGTGATGGTTCAACAGTCGACGTGATGGTTCGGCAACACTCGCTTTTATTTAACGTGTACTCGTTTCCCCAGAAATGGAAGGTTGACTTGATGGTTCAATGGTCGACGTGATGGTTCGACAGCTCTCGCTTTTATTTAGCGTGTACTCGTATCCTCGGAAATGGAAGGTTGACGTGATGGTTCAACAGTCGACGTAATGGTTCGACAACTCTCGCTTTTATTTAGCGTGTACTCGTTTCCTCGGAAATGGAAGGTTGACGTGATGGTTCAACAGTCGACGTGATGGTTCGACAACTCTCGCTTTTATTTAGCGTGTACTCGTTTCCTCGGAAATGGAAGGTTGACGTGATGGTTCAACGGTCGACGTGATGGTTCGATAGCTCTCGCTTTTATTTAGCGTGTACTCGTTTCCTCGGAATTGGAAGGTTGACGTGATGGTTCAATATTCGACGTGATGGTTCGATAACACTCGCTTTTATTTAGTGTGTACTCGTTTCCTCGGAAATGGAAGGTTGACGTGATGGTTCAACATTCGACGTGATGGTTCGACAACACTCGCTTTTATTTAGCGTGTACTTGTTTCCTCGGAAATTGAAGGTTGACGTGATGGTTCAACAGTCGACGTGATGGTTCGATAGCTCTCGCTTTTATTTAGCGTGTACTTGTTTCCTCGGAATTGGAAGGTTGACGTGATGGTTCAACATTCGACGTGATGGTTCGATAACACTCGCTTTTATTTAGCGTGTACTCGTTTCCTCGGAAATGGAAGGTTGACGTGATGGTTCAACATTCGACGTGATGGTTCGACAACACTCGCTTTTATTTAGCGTGTACTCGTTTCCTCGGAAATTGAAGGTTGACGTGATGGTTCAACAGTCGACGTGATGGTTCGACAACACTCGCTTTTACTTGAGCGTGTACTCGTTTCCTCGGAAATGGAAGGTTGAGGTGATGGTTCAACAGTCGACTTGATGGTTCGGCAACACTCGCTTTTATTTAGCGTGTACTCATTTCCTCGGAAATGGAAGGTTGACGTGATGGTTCAACAGTCGACGTTATGGTTCGACAACACTCGCTTTTATTTAGCATGTACTCGTTTCCTCGAAAATTGAAGGTTGACGTGATGGTTCGACAGCTCTCGCTTTTATTTAGCGTGTACTCGTTTCCTCGGAAATGAAAGGTTGACGTGATGGTTCAACAGTCAACGTGATGGTTCGACAACTCTCACTTTTATTTAGCGTGTACTCGTTTCCTCGGAAATGGAAGGTTGACGTGATGGTTCAACATTTGACGTGATGGTTCGACAACACTCGCTTTTATTTAGCGTGTACTCGTTTCCTCGGAAATGGAAGGTTGACGTGATGGTTCAACAGTCGACGTGATGGTTCGACAACTCTCGCTTTTATTTAGGGTTTACTCGTTTCCTCAGAAATGGAAGGTTGACGTGATGGTTCAACAGTCGACGTTATGGTTCGACAACACTCGTTTTTATTTAGCGTGTACTCGTTTCCTCGGAAATGGAAGGTTGACGCGATGGTTCAACAGTCGACGTGATGGTTCGGCAACACTCGCTTTTATTTAACGTGTACTCGTTTCCTCAGAAATGGAAGGTTGACTTGATGGTTTAATGGTCGACGTGATGGTTCGACAGCTCTCGCTTTTATTTAGCGTGTACTCGTATCCTCGGAAATGGAAGGTTGACGTGATGGTTCAACAGTCGACGTAATGGTTCGACAACTCTCGCTTTTATTTAGCGTGTACTCGTTTCCTCGGAAATGGAAGGTTGACGTGATGGTTCAACAGTCGACGTGATGGTTCGACAACACTCGCTTTTATTTAGCGTGTACTTGTTTCCTCGGAAATTGAAGGTTGACGTGATGGTTCAACGGTCGACGTGATGGTTCGATAGCTCTCGCTTTTATTTAGCGTGTACTTGTTTCCTCGGAATTGGAAGGTTGACGTGATGGTTCAACATTCGACGTGATGGTTCGATAACACTCGCTTTTATTTAGCGTGTACTCGTTTCCTCGGAAATGGAAGGTTGACGTGATGGTTCAATATTCGACGTGATGGTTCGACAACACTCGCTTTTATTTAGCGTGTACTCGTTTCCTCGGAAATTGAAGGTTGACGTGATGGTTCAACAGTCGACGTGATGGTTCGACAACACTCGCTTTTACTTGAGTGTGTACTCGTTTCCTCGGAAATGGAAGGTTGACGTGATGGTTCAACAGTCGACTTGATGGTTCGGCAACACTCGCTTTTATTTAGCGTGTACTCATTTCCTCGGAAATGGAAGGTTGACGTGATGGTTCAACAGTCGACGTTATGGTTCGACAACACTCGCTTTTATTTAGCATGTACTCGTTTCCTCGAAAATTGAAGGTTGACGTGATGGTTCGACAGCTCTCGCTTTTATTTAGCGTGTACTCGTTTCCTCGGAAATGAAAGGTTGACGTGATGGTTCAACAGTCAACGTGATGGTTCGACAACTCTCACTTTTATTTAGCGTGTACTCGTTTCCTCGGAAATAGAAGGTTGACGTGATGGTTCAACATTCGACGTGATGGTTCGACAACACTCGCTTTTATTTAGCGTGTACTCGTTTCCTCGGAAAAGGAAGGTTGACGTGATGGTTCAACAGTCGACGTGATGGTTCGACAACTCTCGCTTTTATTTAGGGTTTACTCGTTTCCTCAGAAATGGAAGGTTGACGTGATGGTTCAACAGTCGACGTTATGGTTCGACAACACTCGTTTTTATTTAGCGTGTACTCGTTTCCTCGGAAATGGAAGGTTGACGTGATGGTTCAACAGTCGACGTGATGGTTCGGCAACACTCGCTTTTATTTAACGTGTACTCGTTTCCCCAGAAATGGAAGGTTGACTTGATGGTTCAATGGTCGACGTGATGGTTCGACAGCTCTCGCTTTTATTTAGCGTGTACTCGTATCCTCGGAAATGGAAGGTTGACGTGATGGTTCAACAGTCGACGTAATGGTTCGACAACTCTCGCTTTTATTTAGCGTGTACTCGTTTCCTCGGAAATGGAAGGTTGACGTGATGGTTCAACAGTCGACGTGATGGTTCGACAACTCTCGCTTTTATTTAGCGTGTACTCGTTTCCTCGGAAATGGAAGGTTGACGTGATGGTTCAACGGTCGACGTGATGGTTCGATAGCTCTCGCTTTTATTTAGCGTGTACTCGTTTCCTCGGAATTGGAAGGTTGACGTGATGGTTCAATATTCGACGTGATGGTTCGATAACACTCGCTTTTATTTAGTGTGTACTCGTTTCCTCGGAAATGGAAGGTTGACGTGATGGTTCAACATTCGACGTGATGGTTCGACAACACTCGCTTTTATTTAGCGTGTACTTGTTTCCTCGGAAATTGAAGGTTGACGTGATGGTTCAACAGTCGACGTGATGGTTCGATAGCTCTCGCTTTTATTTAGCGTGTACTTGTTTCCTCGGAATTGGAAGGTTGACGTGATGGTTCAACATTCGACGTGATGGTTCGATAACACTCGCTTTTATTTAGCGTGTACTCGTTTCCTCGGAAATGGAAGGTTGACGTGATGGTTCAACATTCGACGTGATGGTTCGACAACACTCGCTTTTATTTAGCGTGTACTCGTTTCCTCGGAAATTGAAGGTTGACGTGATGGTTCAACAGTCGACGTGATGGTTCGACAACACTCGCTTTTACTTGAGCGTGTACTCGTTTCCTCGGAAATGGAAGGTTGAGGTGATGGTTCAACAGTCGACTTGATGGTTCGGCAACACTCGCTTTTATTTAGCGTGTACTCATTTCCTCGGAAATGGAAGGTTGACGTGATGGTTCAACAGTCGACGTTATGGTTCGACAACACTCGCTTTTATTTAGCATGTACTCGTTTCCTCGAAAATTGAAGGTTGACGTGATGGTTCGACAGCTCTCGCTTTTATTTAGCGTGTACTCGTTTCCTCGGAAATGAAAGGTTGACGTGATGGTTCAACAGTCAACGTGATGGTTCGACAACTCTCACTTTTATTTAGCGTGTACTCGTTTCCTCGGAAATGGAAGGTTGACGTGATGGTTCAACATTTGACGTGATGGTTCGACAACACTCGCTTTTATTTAGCGTGTACTCGTTTCCTCGGAAATGGAAGGTTGACGTGATGGTTCAACAGTCGACGTGATGGTTCGACAACTCTCGCTTTTATTTAGGGTTTACTCGTTTCCTCAGAAATGGAAGGTTGACGTGATGGTTCAACAGTCGACGTTATGGTTCGACAACACTCGTTTTTATTTAGCGTGTACTCGTTTCCTCGGAAATGGAAGGTTGACGCGATGGTTCAACAGTCGACGTGATGGTTCGGCAACACTCGCTTTTATTTAACGTGTACTCGTTTCCTCAGAAATGGAAGGTTGACTTGATGGTTTAATGGTCGACGTGATGGTTCGACAGCTCTCGCTTTTATTTAGCGTGTACTCGTATCCTCGGAAATGGAAGGTTGACGTGATGGTTCAACAGTCGACGTAATGGTTCGACAACTCTCGCTTTTATTTAGCGTGTACTCGTTTCCTCGGAAATGGAAGGTTGACGTGATGGTTCAACAGTCGACGTGATGGTTCGACAACACTCGCTTTTATTTAGCGTGTACTCGTTTCCTCGGAAATGGAAGGTTGACGTGATGGTTCAACGGTCGACGTGATGGTTCGATAGCTCTCGCTTTTATTTAGCGTGTACTCGTTTCCTCGGAAATGGAAGGTTGACGTGATGGTTCAACAGTCGACTTGATGGTTCGGCAACACTCACTTTTATTTAGCGTGTACTCGTTTCCTCGGAAATGGAAGGTTGACGTGATGGTTCAACATTCGACGTGATGGTTCGACAACACTCGCTTTTATTTAGCGTGTACTTGTTTCCTCGGAAATTGAAGGTTGACGTGATGGTTCAACAGTCGACGTGATGGTTCGATAGCTCTCGCTTTTATTTAGCGTGTACTTGTTTCCTCGGAATTGGAAGGTTGACGTGATGGTTCAACATTCGACGTGATGGTTCGATAACACTCGCTTTTATTTAGCGTGTACTCGTTTCCTCGGAAATGGAAGGTTGACGTGATGGTTCAACATTCGACGTGATGGTTCGACAACACTCGCTTTTATTTAGCGTGTACTCGTTTCCTCGGAAATTGAAGGTTGACGTGATGGTTCAACAGTCGACGTGATGGTTCGACAACACTCGCTTTTACTTGAGCGTGTACTCGTTTCCTCGGAAATGGAAGGTTGACGTGATGGTTCAACAGTCGACTTGATGGTTCGGCAACACTCGCTTTTATTTAGCGTGTACTCATTTCCTCGGAAATGGAAGGTTGACGTGATGGTTCAACAGTCGACGTTATGGTTCGACAACACTCGCTTTTATTTAGCATGTACTCGTTTCCTCGAAAATTGAAGGTTGACGTGATGGTTCGACAGCTCTCGCTTTTATTTAGCGTGTACTCGTTTCCTCGGAAATGAAAGGTTGACGTGATGGTTCAACAGTCAACGTGATGGTTCGACAACTCTCACTTTTATTTAGCGTGTACTCGTTTCCTCGGAAATAGAAGGTTGACGTGATGGTTCAACATTCGACGTGATGGTTCGACAACACTCGCTTTTACTTAGCGTGTACTCGTTTCCTCGGAAATGGAAGGTTGACGTGATGGTTCAACAGTCGACGTGATGGTTCGACAACTCTCGCTTTTATTTAGGGTTTACTCGTTTCCTCAGAAATGGAAGGTTGACGTGATGGTTCAACAGTCGACGTTATGGTTCGACAACACTCGTTTTTATTTAGCGTGTACTCGTTTCCTCGGAAATGGAAGGTTGACGTGATGGTTCAACAGTCGACGTGATGGTTCGGCAACACTCGCTTTTATTTAACGTGTACTCGTTTCCTCATAAATGGAAGGTTGACTTGATGGTTCAATGGTCGACGTGATGGTTCGACAGCTCTCGCTTTTATTTAGCGTGTACTCGTATCCTCGGAAATGGAAGGTTGACGTGATGGTTCAACAGTCGACGTAATGGTTCGACAACTCTCGCTTTTATTTAGCGTGTACTCGTTTCCTCGGAAATGGAAGGTTGACGTGATGGTTCAACAGTCGACGTGATGGTTCGACAACTCTCGCTTTTATTTAGCGTGTACTCGTTTCCTCGGAAATGGAAGGTTGACGTGATGGTTCAACGGTCGACGTGATGGTTCGATAGCTCTCGCTTTTATTTAGCGTGTACTCGTTTCCTTGGAATTGGAAGGTTGACGTGATGGTTCAATATTCGACGTGATGGTTCGATAACACTCGCTTTTATTTAGTGTGTACTCGTTTCCTCGGAAATGGAAGGTTGACATGATGGTTCAACATTCGACGTGATGGTTCGACAACACTCGCTTTTATTTAGCGTGTACTTGTTTCCTCGGAAATTGAAGGTTGACGTGATGGTTCAACAGTCGACGTGATGGTTCGATAGCTCTCGCTTTTATTTAGCGTGTACTTGTTTCCTCGGAATTGGAAGGTTGACGTGATGGTTCAACATTCGACGTGATGGTTCGATAACACTCGCTTTTATTTAGCGTGTACTCGTTTCCTCGGAAATGGAAGGTTGACGTGATGGTTCAACATTCGACGTGATGGTTCGACAACACTCGCTTTTATTTAGCGTGTACTCGTTTCCTCGGAAATTGAAGGTTGACGTGATGGTTCAACAGTCGACGTGATGGTTCGACAACACTCGCTTTTACTTGAGCGTGTACTCGTTTCCTCGGAAATGGAAGGTTGACGTGATGGTTCAACAGTCGACTTGATGGTTCGGCAACACTCGCTTTTATTTAGCGTGTACTCATTTCCTCGGAAATGGAAGGTTGACGTGATGGTTCAACAGTCGACGTTATGGTTCGACAACACTCGCTTTTATTTAGCATGTACTCGTTTCCTCGAAAATTGAAGGTTGACGTGATGGTTCGACAGCTCTCGCTTTTATTTAGCGTGTACTCGTTTCCTCGGAAATGAAAGGTTGACGTGATGGTTCAACAGTCAACGTGATGGTTCGACAACTCTCACTTTTATTTAGCGTGTACTCGTTTCCTCGGAAATAGAAGGTTGACGTGATGGTTCAACATTCGACGTGATGGTTCGACAACACTCGCTTTTACTTAGCGTGTACTCGTTTCCTCGGAAATGGAAGGTTGACGTGATGGTTCAACAGTCGACGTGATGGTTCGACAACTCTCGCTTTTATTTAGGGTTTACTCGTTTCCTCAGAAATGGAAGGTTGACGTGATGGTTCAACAGTCGACGTTATGGTTCGACAACACTCGTTTTTATTTAGCGTGTACTCGTTTCCTCGGAAATGGAAGGTTGACGTGATGGTTCAACAGTCGACGTGATGGTTCGGCAACACTCGCTTTTATTTAACGTGTACTCGTTTCCTCATAAATGGAAGGTTGACTTGATGGTTCAATGGTCGACGTGATGGTTCGACAGCTCTCGCTTTTATTTAGCGTGTACTCGTATCCTCGGAAATGGAAGGTTGACGTGATGGTTCAACAGTCGACGTAATGGTTCGACAACTCTCGCTTTTATTTAGCGTGTACTCGTTTCCTCGGAAATGGAAGGTTGACGTGATGGTTCAACAGTCGACGTGATGGTTCGACAACTCTCGCTTTTATTTAGCGTGTACTCGTTTCCTCGGAAATGGAAGGTTGACGTGATGGTTCAACGGTCGACGTGATGGTTCGATAGCTCTCGCTTTTATTTAGCGTGTACTCGTTTCCTTGGAATTGGAAGGTTGACGTGATGGTTCAATATTCGACGTGATGGTTCGATAACACTCGCTTTTATTTAGTGTGTACTCGTTTCCTCGGAAATGGAAGGTTGACATGATGGTTCAACATTCGACGTGATGGTTCGACAACACTCGCTTTTATTTAGCGTGTACTTGTTTCCTCGGAAATTGAAGGTTGACGTGATGGTTCAACAGTCGACGTGATGGTTCGATAGCTCTCGCTTTTATTTAGCGTGTACTTGTTTCCTCGGAATTGGAAGGTTGACGTGATGGTTCAACATTCGACGTGATGGTTCGATAACACTCGCTTTTATTTAGCGTGTACTCGTTTCCTCGGAAATGGAAGGTTGACGTGATGGTTCAACATTCGACGTGATGGTTCGACAACACTCGCTTTTATTTAGCGTGTACTCGTTTCCTCGGAAATTGAAGGTTGACGTGATGGTTCAACAGTCGACGTGATGGTTCGACAACACTCGCTTTTACTTGAGCGTGTACTCGTTTCCTCGGAAATGGAAGGTTGAGGTGATGGTTCAACAGTCGACTTGATGGTTCGGCAACACTCGCTTTTATTTAGCGTGTACTCATTTCCTCAGAAATGGAAGGTTGACGTGATGGTTCAACAGTCGACGTTATGGTTCGACAACACTCGCTTTTATTTAGCATGTACTCGTTTCCTCGAAAATTGAAGGTTGACGTGATGGTTCGACAACTCTCGCTTTTATTTAGCGTGTACTCGTTTCCTCGGAAATGAAAGGTTGACGTGATGGTTCAACAGTCAACGTGATGGTTCGACAACTCTCACTTTTATTTAGCGTGTACTCGTTTCCTCGGAAATGGAAGGTTGACGTGATGGTTCAACATTCGACGTGATGGTTCGACAACACTCGCTTTTATTTAGCGTGTACTCGTTTCCTCGGAAATGGAAGGTTGACGTGATGGTTCAACAGTCGACGTGATGGTTCGACAACTCTCGCTTTTATTTAGGGTTTACTCGTTTCCTCAGAAATGGAAGGTTGACGTGATGGTTCAACAGTCGACGTTATGGTTCGACAACACTCGTTTTTATTTAGCGTGTACTCGTTTCCTCGGAAATGGAAGGTTGATGCGATGGTTCAACAGTCGACGTGATGGTTCGGCAACACTCGCTTTTATTTAACGTGTACTCGTTTCCTCAGAAATGGAAGGTTGACTTGATGGTTCAATGGTCGACGTGATGGTTCGACAGCTCTCGCTTTTATTTAGCGTGTACTCGTATCCTCGGAAATGGAAGGTTGACGTGATGGTTCAACAGTCGACGTAATGGTTCGACAACTCTCGCTTTTATTTAGCGTGTACTCGTTTCCTCGGAAATGGAAGGTTGACGTGATGGTTCAACAGTCGACGTGATGGTTCGACAACACTCGCTTTTATTTAGCGTGTACTCGTTTCCTCGGAAATGGAAGGTTGACGTGATGGTTCAACGGTCGACGTGATGGTTCGATAGCTCTCGCTTTTATTTAGCGTGTACTCGTTTCCTCAGAAATGGAAGGTTGACGTGATGGTTCAACAGTCGACTTGATGGTTCGGCAACACTCGCTTTTATTTAGCGTGTACTCGTTTCCTCGGAAATGGAAGGTTGACGTGATGGTTCAACAGTCGACGTTATGGTTCAACAACACTCGCTTTTATTTAGCGTGTACTCGTTTCCACGGAAATGGGAGATTGACGTGATGGTTCAACATTCGACATGATGGTTCGGCAACAATCACTTTTATTTAACGTGTACTCGTTTCCACGGAAATGGAAGGTTGACGTGATGGTTCAACAGTCGACGTGATGGTTCGACAGCTCTCACTTTTATTTAGCGTGTACTCGTTTCCTCGGAAATGGAAGGTTGACGTGATGGTTCAACAGTCGACGTGATGGTTCGACAACTCTCGCTTTTATTTAGCGTGTACTCGTTTCCTCGGAAATGGAAGGTTGACGTGATGGTTCAACGGTCGACGTGATGGTTCGATAGCTCTCGCTTTTATTTGGCGTGTACTCGTTTCCTCGGAATTGGAAGGTTGACGTGATGGTTCAATATTCGACGTGATGGTTCGATAACACTCGCTTTTATTTAGTGTGTACTCGTTTCCTCGGAAATGGAAGGTTGACGTGATGGTTCAACATTCGACGTGATGGTTCGACAACAGTCGCTTTTATTTAGCGTGTACTTGTTTCCTCGGAAATTGAAGGTTGACGTGATGGTTCAACAGTCGACGTGATGGTTCGATAGCTCTCGCTTTTATTTAGCGTGTACTTGTTTCCTTGGAATTGGAAGGTTGACGTGATGGTTCAACATTCGACGTGATGGTTCGATAACACTCGCTTTTATTTAGCGTGTACTCGTTTCCTCGGAAATGGAAGGTTGACGTGATGGTTCAACATTCGACGTGATGGTTCGACAACACTCGCTTTTATTTAGCGTGTACTCGTTTCCTCGGAAATTGAAGGTTGACGTGATGGTTCAACAGTCGATGTGATGGTTCGACAACACTCGCTTTTACTTGAGCGTGTACTCGTTTCCTCGAAAATGGAAGGTTGACGTGATGGTTCAACAGTCGACTTGATGGTTCGGCAACACTCGCTTTTATTTAGTGTGTACTCATTTCCTGAGAAATGGAAGGTTGACGTGATGGTTCAACAGTCAACGTTATGGTTCGACAACACTCGCTTTTATTTAGCATGTACTCGTTTCCTCGAAAATTGAAGGTTGACGTGATGGTTCGACAGCTCTCGCTTTTATTTAGCGTGTACTCGTTTCCTCGAAAATGAAAGGTTGACGTGATGGTTCAACAGTCAACGTGATGGTTCGACAACTCTCACTTTTATTTAGCGTGTACTCGTTTCCTCGGAAATGGAAGGTTGACGTGATGGTTCAACATTCGACGTGATGGTTCGACAACACTCGCTTTTATTTAGCGTGTACTCGTTTCCTCGGAAATGGAAGGTTGACGTGATGGTTCAACAGTCGACGTGATGGTTCGACAACTCTCGCTTTTATTTAGGGTTTACTCGTTTCCTCAGAAATGGAAGGTTGACGTGATGGTTCAACAGTCGACGTTATGGTTCGACAACACTCGTTTTTATTTAGCGTGTACTCGTTTCCTCGGAAATGGAAGGTTGACGTGATGGTTCAACAGTCGACGTGATGGTTCGGCAACACTCGCTTTTATTTAACGTGTACTCGTTTCCTCAGAAATGGAAGGTTGACTTGATGGTTCAATGGTCGACGTGATGGTTCGACAGCTCTCGCTTTTATTTAGCGTGTACTCGTATCCTCGGAAATGGAAGGTTGACGTGATGGTTCAACAGTCGACGTAATGGTTCGACAACTCTCGCTTTTATTTAGCGTGTACTCGTTTCCTCGGAAATGGAAGGTTGACGTGATGGTTCAACAGTCGACGTGATGGTTCGACAACACTCGCTTTTATTTAGCGTGTACTCGTTTCCTCGGAATTGGAAGGTTGACGTGATGGTTCAACGGTCGACGTGATGGTTCGATAGCTCTCGCTTTTATTTAGCGTGTACTCGTTTCCTCGGAAATGGAAGGTTGACGTGATGGTTCAACAGTCGACTTGATGGTTCGGCAACACTCGCTTTTATTTAGCGTGTACTCGTTTCCTCGGAAATGGAAGGTTGACGTGATGGTTCAACAGTCGACGTTATGGTTCAACAACACTCGCTTTTATTTAGCGTGTACTTGTTTCCACGGAAATGGGAGATTGACGTGATGGTTCAACATTCGACGTGATGGTTCGGCAACAATCGCTTTTATTTAACGTGTACTCGTTTCCACGGAAATGGAAGGTTGACGTGATGGTTCAACAGTCGACGTGATGGTTCGACAGCTCTCACTTTTATTTAGCGTGTACTCGTTTCCTCGGAAATGGAAGGTTGACGTGATGGTTCAACAGTCGACGTGATGGTTCGACAACTCTCGCTTTTATTTAGCGTGTACTCGTTTCGTCGGAAATGGAAGGTTGACGTGATGGTTCAACGGTCGACGTGATGGTTCGATAGCTCTCGCTTTTATTTAGCGTGTACTCGTTTCCTCGGAATTGGAAGGTTGACGTGATGGTTCAACAGTCGACGTGATGGTTCGACAACTCTCGCTTTTATTTAGCGTGTACTCGTTTCGTCGGAAATGGAAGGTTGACGTGATGGTTCAACGGTCGACGTGATGGTTCGATAGCTCTCGCTTTTATTTAGCGTGTACTCGTTTCCTCGGAATTGGAAGGTTGACGTGATGGTTCAATATTCAACGTGATGGTTCGATAACACTCGCTTTTATTTAGTGTGTACTCGTTTCCTCGGAAATGGAAGGTTGACGTGATGGTTCAACATTCGACGTGATGGTTCGACAACACTCGCTTTTATTTAGCGTGTACTTGTTTCCTCGGAAATTGAAGGTTGACGTGATGGTTCAACAGTCGACGTGATGGTTCGATAGCTCTCGCTTTTATTTGGCGTGTACTTGTTTCCTCGGAATTGGAAGGTTGACGTGATGGTTCAACATTCGACGTGATGGTTCGATAACACTCGCTTTTATTTAGCGTGTACTCGTTTCCTCGGAAATGGAAGGTTGACGTGATGGTTCAACATTCGACGTGATGGTTCGACAACACTCGCTTTTATTTAGCGTGTAGTCGTTTCCTCGGAAATTGAAGGTTGACGTGATGGTTCAACAGTCGACGTGATGGTTCGACAACACTCTCTTTTACTTGAGCGTGTACTCGTTTCCTCGGAAATGGAAGGTTGACGTGATGGTTCAACAGTCGACTTGATGGTTCGGCAACACTCGCTTTTATTTAGCGTGTACTCATTTCCTCGGAAATGGAAGGTTGACGTGATGGTTCAACAGTCGACGTTATGGTTCGACAACACTCGCTTTTATTTAGCATGTACTCGTTTCCTCGAAAATTGAAGGTTGACGTGATGGTTCGACAGCTCTCGCTTTTATTTAGCGTGTACTCGTTTCCTCGGAAATGAAAGGTTGACGTGATGGTTCAACAGTCAACGTGATGGTTCGACAACTCTCACTTTTATTTAGCGTGTACTCGTTTCCTCGGAAATGGAAGGTTGACGTGATGGTTCAACATTCGACGTGATTGTTCGACAACACTCGCTTTTATTTAGCGTGTACTCGTTTCCTCGGAAATGGAAGGTTGACGTGATGGTGCAACAGTCAACGTGATGGTTCGACAACTCTCGCTTTTATTTAGGGTTTACTCGTTTCCTCAGAAATGGAAGGTTGACGTGATGGTTCAACAGTCGACGTTATGGTTCGACAACACTCGTTTTTATTTAGCGTGTACTCGTTTCCTCGGAAATGGAAGGTTGACGTGATGGTTCAACAGTCGACGTGATGGTTCGGCAACACTCGCTTTTATTTAACGTGTACTCGTTTCCTCAGAAATGGAAGGTTGACTTGATGGTTCAATGGTCGACGTGATGGTTCGACAGCTCTCGCTTTTATTTAGCGTGTACTCGTATCCTCGGAAATGGAAGGTTGACGTGATGGTTCAACAGTCGACGTAATGGTTCGACAACTCTCGCTTTTATTTAGCGTGTACTCATTTCCTCGGAAATGGAAGGTTGACGTGATGGTTCAACAGTCGACGTGATGGTTCGACAACACTCGCTTTTATTTAGCGTGTACTCGTTTCCTCGGAAATGGAAGGTTGACGTGATGGTTCAACGGTCGACGTGATGGTTCGATAGCTCTCGCTTTTATTTAGCGTGTAATCGTTTCCTCGGAATTGGAAGGTTGACGTGATGGTTCAATATTCGACGTGATAGTTCGATAACACTCGCTTTTATTTAGCGTGTACTCGTTTCCTCGGAAATGGAAGGTTGACGTGATGGTTCAACATTAGACGTGATGGTTCGACAACACTCGCTTTTATTTAGCGTGTACTTGTTTCCTCGGAAATTGAAGGTTGACGTGATGGTTCAACAGTCGACGTGATGGTTCGACAACACTCGCTTTTATTTAGCGTGTACTCGTTTCCTCGGAAATGGAAGGATGACGTGATGGTTCAACAGTCGACTTGATGGTTCGGCAACACTCGCTTTTATTTAGCGTGTACTCGTTTCCTCGGAAATGGAAGGTTGACGTGATGGTTCAACAGTCGACGTTATGGTTCGACAACACTCGCTTTTATTTAGCGTGTACTCATTTCCTCGGAAATGGGAGATTGACGTGATGGTTCAACATTCGACGTGATGGTTCGGCAACAATCGCTTTTATTTAACGTGTACTCGTTTCCACGGAAATGGAAGGTTGACGTGATGGTTCAACAGTCGACGTGATGGTTCGACAGCTCTCACTTTTATTTAGCGTGTACTCGTTTCCTCGGAAATGGAAGGTTGACGTGATGGTTCAACAGTCAACGTGATGGTTCGACAACTCTCACTTTTATTTAGCGTGTACTCGTTTCCTCGGAAATGGAAGGTTGACGTGATGGTTCAACATTCGACGTGATGGTTCGACAACACTCGCTTTTATTTAGCGTGTACTCGTTTCCTCGGAAATGGAAGGTTGACGTGATGGTTCAACAGTCGACGTGATTGTTCGACAACTCTCGCTTTTATTTAGGGTTTACTCGTTTCGTCAGAAATGGAAGGTTGACGTGATGGTTCAACAGTCGACGTTATGGTTCGACAACACTCGTTTTTATTTAGCGTGTACTCGTTTCCTCGGAAATGGAAGGTTGACGTGATGGTTCAACAGTCGACGTGATGGTTTGGCAACACTCGCTTTTATTTAACGTGTACTCGTTTCCTCAGAAATGGAAGGTTGACTTGATGGTTCAATGGTCGACGTGATGGTTCGACAGCTCTCGCTTTTATTTAGCGTGTACTCGTATCCTCGGAAATGGAAGGTTGACGTGATGGTTCAACAGTCGACGTAATGGTTCGACAACTCTCACTTTTATTTAGCGTGTACTCGTTTCCTCGAAAATGGAAGGTTGACGTGATGGTTCAACAAACAACGTGATGGTTCGACAACACTCGCTTTTATTTAGCGTGTACTCGTTGCCTCGGAAATGGAAGGTTGACGTGATGGTTCAACGGTCGACGTGATGGTTCGATAGCTCTCGCTTTTATTTAGCGTGTACTCGTTTCCTCGGAATTGGAAGGTTGACGTGATGGTTCAATATTCGACGTGATGGTTCGATAACACTCGCTTTTATTTAGCGTGTACTCGTTTCCTCGGAAATGGAAGGTTGACGTGATGGTTCAACATTCGACGTGATGGTTCGACAACACTCGCTTTTATTTAGCGTGTACTTGTTTCCTCGGAAATTGAAGGTTGACGTGATGGTTCAACAGTCGACGTGATGGTTCGACAACACTCGCTTTTATTTAGCGTGTACTCGTTTCCTCAAAAATGGAAGGATGACGTGATGGTTCAACAGTCGACTTGATGGTTCGGCAACACTCGCTTTTATTTAGCGTGTACTCGTTTCCTCGGAAATGGAAGGTTGACGTGATGGTTCAACAGTCGACGTTATGGTTCGACAACACTCGCTTTTATTTAGCGTGTACTCATTTCCTCGGAAATGGGAGATTGACGTGATGGTTCAACATTCGACGTGATGGTTCGGCAACAATCGCTTTTATTTAACGTGTACTCGTTTCCACGGAAATGGAAGGTTGACGTGATGGTTCAACAGTCGACGTGATGGTTCGACAGCTCTCACTTTTATTTAGCGTGTACTCGTTTCCTCAGAAATGGAAGGCTGACGTGATGGTTCAACAGTCGACGTGATGGTTCGACAACTCTCGCTTTTATTTAGCGTGTACTCGTTTCCTCGGAAATGGAAGGTTGACGTGATGGTTTAACAGTCGACGTGATGGTTCGACAACACTCGCTTTTATTTAGCGTGTACTCATTTCCTTGGAAATGGAAGGTTGACGTGATGGTTCAACAGTCGACGTGATGGTTCGACAACACACACTTTTATTTAGCGTGTACTCGTTTCCTCGGAAATGGGAGGTTGATGTGATGGTTCAACGGTCGACGTGATGGTTCGATAGCTCTCGCTTTTATTTAGCGTGTACTTGTTTCCTCGGAATTGGAAGGTTGACGTGATGGTTCAACATTCGACGTGATGGTTCGATAACACTCGCTTTTATTTAGCGTGTACTCGTTTCCTCGGAAATGGAAGGTTGACGTGATGGTTCAACATTCGACGTGATGGTTCGACAACACTCGCTTTTATTTAGCGTGTACTCGTTTCCTCAGAAATTGAAGGTTGACGTGATGGTTCAACAGTCGACGTGATGGTTCGACAACACTCGCTTTTATTTAGCATGTACTCGTTTCCTCGGAAATGGAAGGTTGACGTGATGGTTCAACAGTCGACGTTATGGTTCGACAACACTCGCTTTTATTTAGCGTCTACTCGTTTCCTCGGAAATGGGAGGTTGACGTGATGGTTCGGCAACACTCGCTTTTATTTAACGTGTACTCGTTTCCTCGGAAATGGAAGGTTGACGTTATGGTTCAACAGTCGACGTGATGGTTCGACAACACTCGCTTTTATTTAGCGTGTAATCGTTTCCTCGGAAATGGAAGGTTGACGTGATGTTTCAACATTCGACGTGATGGTTCGACAACACTCGCTTTTATTTAGCATGTACTCGTTTCCTCGAAAATTGAAGGTTGACGTGATGGTTCAACATTCGACGTGATGGTTCGACAACACTCGCTTTTATTTAGCATGTACTCGTTTCCTCGAAAATTGAAGGTTGACGTGATGGTTCGACAGCTCTCGCTTTTATTTAGCATGTACTCGTTTCCTCGGAAATGAAAGGTTGACGTGATGGTTCAACAGTCAACGTGATGGTTCGACAACTCTCACTTTTATTTAGCAAGTACTCGTTTCCTCGGAAATGGAAGGTTGACGTGATGGTTCAACATTCGACGTGATGGTTCGACAACACTCGCTTTTATTTAGCGTGTACTCGTTTCCTCGGAAATGGAAGGTTGACGTGATGGTTCAACAGTCGACGTGATGGTTCGACAACTCTCGCTTTTATTTAGGGTTTACTCGTTTCCTCAGAAATGGAAGGTTGACGTGATGGTTCAACAGTCGACGTTATGGTTCGACAACACTCGTTTTTATTTAGCGTGTACTCGTTTCCTTGGAAATGGAAGGTTGACGTGATGGTTCAACAGTCGACGTGATGGTTCGGCAACACTCGCTTTTATTTAACGTGTACTCGTTTCCTAAGAAATGGAAGGTTGACTTGATGGTTCAATGGTCGACGTGATGGTTCGACAGCTCTCGCTTTTATTTAGCGTGTACTCGTATCCTCGGAAATGGAAGGTTGACGTGATGGTTCAACAGTCGACGTGATGGTTCGACAACTCTCGCTTTTATTTAGCGTGTACTCGTTTCCTCTGAAATGGAAGGTTGACGTGATGGTTCAACAGTCGACGTGATGGTTCGACAACACTCGCTTTTATTTAGCGTGTACTCGTTTCCTCGGAAATGGAAGGTTGACGTGATGGTTCAACGGTCGACGTGATGGTTCAATAGCTCTCGCTTTTATTTAGCGTGTACTCGTTTCCTCGGAATTGGAAGGTTGACGTGATGGTTCAATATTCGACGTGATGGTTCGACAACACTCGCTTTTATTTAGCGTGTACTCGTTTCCTCGGAAATGGAAGGTTGACGTGATGGTTCAACAGTCGACGTGATGGTTCGACAACACTCGCTTTTATTTAGCGTGTACTTGTTTCCTCGGAAATTGAAGGTTGACGTGATGGTTCAACAATCAACTTGATGGTTCGACAACACTCGCTTTTATTTAGCGTGTACTCGTTTCCTCGGAAATGGAAGGATGACGTGATGGTTCAACAGTCGACTTGATGTTTCGGCAACACTCGCTTTTATTTAGCGTGTACTCGTTTCCTCGGAAATGGAAGGTTGACGTGATGGTTCAACAGTCGACGTGATGGTTCGACAACACTCGCTTTTATTTAGCGTGTACTCGTTTCCTCAGAAATGGAAGGTTGACTTGATGGTTCAATGGTCGACGTGATGGTTCGACAGCTCTCGCTTTTATTTAGCGTGTACTCGTATCCTCGGAAATGGAAGGTTGACGTGATGGTTCAACAGTCGACGTAATGGTTCGACAACTCTCGCTTTTATTTAGCGTGTACTCGTTTCCTCGGAAATGGAAGGTTGACGTGATGGTTCAACAGTCGACGTGATGGTTCGACAACACTCGCTTTTATTTAGCGTGTACTCGTTTCCTCAGAAATGGAAGGTTGACGTGATGGTTCAACGGTCGACGTGATGGTTCGATAGCTCTCGCTTTTATTTAGCGTGTACTCGTTTCCTCGGAATTGGAAGGTTGACGTGATGGTTCAATATTCGACGTGATGGTTCGATAACACTCGCTTTTGTTTAGCGTGTACTCGTTTCCTCGGAAATGGAAGGTTGACGTGATGGTTCAACATTCGACGTGATGGTTCGACAACACTCGCTTTTATTTAGCGTGTACTTGTTTCCTCGGAAATTGAAGGTTGACGTGATGGTTCAACAGTCGACGTGATGGTTCGACAACACTCGCTTTTATTTAGCGTGTACTCGTTTCCTCGGAAATGGAAGGATGACGTGATGGTTCAACAGTCGACTTGATGGTTCGGCAACACTCGCTTTTATTTAGCGTGTACTCGTTTCCTCGGAAATGGAAGGTTGACGTGATGGTTCAACAGTCGACGTTATGGTTCGACAACACTCGCTTTTATTTAGCGTGTACTCATTTCCTCGGAAATGGGAGATTGACGTGATGGTTCAACATTCGACGTGATGGTTCGGCAACAATCGCTTTTATTTAACGTGTACTCGTTTCCACGGAAATGGAAGGTTGACGTGATGGTTCAACAGTCGACGTGATGGTTCGACAGCTCTCACTTTTATTTAGCGTGTACTCGTTTCCTCGGAAATGGAAGGCTGACGTGATGGTTCAACAGTCGACGTGATGGTTCGACAACTCTCGCTTTTATTTAGCGTGTACTCGTTTCCTCGGAAATGGAAGGTTGACTAGATGGTTTAACAGTCGACGTGATGGTTCGACAACACTCGCTTTTATTTAGCGTGTACTCATTTCCTTGGAAATGGAAGGTTGACGTGATGGTTCAACAGTCGACGTGATGGTTCGACAACACACACTTTTATTTAGCGTGTACTCGTTTCCTCGGAAATGGGAGGTTGATGTGATGGTTCAACGGTCAACGTGATGGTTCGATAGCTCTCGCTTTTATTTAGCGTGTACTTGTTTCCTCGGAATTGGAAGGTTGACGTTATGGTTCAACATTTGACGTGATGGTTCGATAACTCTCGCTTTTATTTAGCGTGTACTCGTTTCCTCGGAAATGGAAGGTTGACGTGATGGTTCAACATTCGACGTGATGGTTCGACAACACTCGCTTTTATTTAGCGTGTACTCGTTTCCTCGGAAATTGAAGGTTGACGTGATGGTTCAACAGTCGACGTGATGGTTCGACAACACTCGCTTTTATTTAGCGTGTACTCGTTTCCTCGGAAATGGAAGGTTGACATGATTGTTCAACAGTCGACTTGATGGTTCGGCAACACTCGCTTTTATTTAGCGTGTACTCGTTTCCTCGGAAATGGAAGGTTGACGTGATGGTTCAACAGTCGACGTTATGGTTCGACAAAACTCGCTTTTATTTAGCGTCTACTCGTTTCCTCGGAAATGGGAGGTTGACGTGATGGTTCGGCAACACTCGCTTTTATTTAACGTGTACTCGTTTCCTCGGAAATGGAAGGTTGACGTGATGGTTCAACAGTCGACGTGATGGTTCGACAACACTCGCTTTTATTTAGCGTGTAATCGTTTCCTCGGAAATGGAAGGTTGACGTAATGGTTCAACATTCGACGTGATGGTTCGACAACACTCGCTTTTATTTAGCGTGTACTTGTTTCCTCGGAAATTGAAGGTTGACGTGATGGTTCAACAGTCGACGTGATGGTTCGACAACACTCGCTTTTATTTAGCGTGTACTCGTTTCCTCGGAAATGGAAGGATGACGTGATGGTTCAACAGTCGACTTGATGGTTCGGCAACACTCGCTTTTATTTAGCGTGTACTCGTTTCCTCGGAAATGGAAGGTTGACGTGATGGTTCAACATTCGACGTGATGGTTCGACAACACTCGCTTTTATTTAGCGTGTACTCGTTTCCTCGGAAATGGAAGGTTGACATGATGGTTCAACAGTCGACGTGATGGTTCGACAACTCTCGCTTTTATTTAGCGTGTACTCGTATCCTCGGAAATGGAAGGTTGACGTGATGGTTCAACAGTCGACGTTATGGTTCGACAACACTCGTTTTTATTTAGCGTGTACTCGTTTCCTTGGAAATGGAAGGTTGACGTGATGGTTCAACAGTCGACGTGATGGTTCGGCAACACTCGCTTTTATTTAACGTTTACTCGTTTCCTAAGAAATGGAAGGTTGACTTGATGGTTCAATGGTCGACGTGATGGTTCGACAGCTCTCGCTTTTATTTAGCGTGTACTCGTATCCTCGAAAATGGAAGGTTGACGTGATGGTTCAACAGTCGACGTGATGGTTCGACAACTCTCGCTTTTATTTAGCGTGTACTCGTTTCCTCTGAAATGGAAGGTTGACGTGATGGTTCAACAGTCGACGTGATGGTTCGACAACACTCGCTTTTATTTAGCGTGTACTCGTTTCCTCGGAAATGGAAGGTTGACGTGATGGTTCAACGGTCGACGTGATGGTTCAATAGATCTCGCTTTTATTTAGCGTGTACTCGTTTCCTCGGAATTGGAAAGTTGACGTGATGGTTCAATATTCGACGTGATGGTTCGACAACACTCGCTTTTATTTAGCGTGTACTCGTTTCCTCGGAAATGGAAGGTTGACGTGATGGTTCAACAGTCGACGTGATGGTTCGACAAAACTCGCTTTTATTTAGCGTGTACTTGTTTCCTCGGAAATTGAAGGTTGACGTGATGGTTCAACAATCGACTTGATGGTTCCACAACACTCACTTTTATTTAGCGTGTACTCGTTTCCTCGGAAATGGAAGGATTACGTGATGGTTCAACAGTCGACTTGATGGTTCGGCAACACTCGCTTTTATTTAGCGTGTACTCGTTTCCTCGGAAATGGAAGGTTGACGTGATGGTTCAACAGTCGACGTGATGGTTCGACAACACTCGCTTTTATTTAGCGTGTACTCATTTCCTCGGAAATGGGAGATTGACGTGATGGTTCAACATTCGACGTGATGGTTCGGCAACAATCGCTTTTATTTAACGTTTACTCGTTTCCACGGAAATGGAAGGTTGACGTGGTGGTTCAACAGTCGACGTGATGGTTCGACAGCTCTCGCTTTTATTTAGGGTTTACTCGTTTCCTCACAAATGGAAGGTTGACGTGATGGTTCAACAGTCGACGTTATGGTTCGACAACACTCGTTTTTATTTAGCGTGTACTCGTTACCTTGGAAATGGTAGGTTGACGTGATGGTTCAACAGTCGACGTGATGGTTCGGCAACACTCGCTTTTATTTAACGTGTACTCGTTTCCTAAGAAATGGAAGGTTGACTTGATGGTTCAATGGTCGACGTGATGGTTCGACAGCTCTCGCTTTTATTTAGCGTGTACTCGTATCCTCGGAAATGGAAGGTTGACGTGATGGTTCAACAGTCGACGTGATGGTTCGACAACTCTCGCTTTTATTTAGCGTGTACTCGTTTCCTCTGAAATGGAAGGTTGACGTGATGGTTCAACAGTCGACGTGATGGTTCGACAACACTCGCTTTTATTTAGCGTGTACTCGTTTCCTCGGAAATGGAAGGTTGACGTGATGGTTCACCGGTCGACGTGATGGTTCAATAGCTCTCGCTTTTATTTAGCGTGTACTCGTTTCCTCGGAATTGGAAGGTTGACGTGATGGTTCAATATTCGACGTGATGGTTCGACAACACTCGCTTTTATTTAGCGTGTACTCGTTTCCTCGGAAATGGAAGGTTGACGTGATGGTTCAACAGTCGACGTGATGGTTCGACAACACTCGCTTTTATTTAGCGTGTACTTGTTTCCTCGGAAATTGAAGGTTGACGTGATGGTTCAACAATCGACTTGATGGTTCGACAACACTCGCTTTTATTTAGCGTGTACTCGTTTCCTCGGAAATGGAAGGATGACGTGATGGTTCAACAGTCGACTTGATGGTTCGGCAACACTCGCTTTTATTTAGCGTGTACTCGTTTCCTCTGAAATGGAAGGTTGACGTGATGGTTCAACAGTCGACGTGATGGTTCGACAACACTCGCTTTTATTTAGCGTGTACTCATTTCCTCGGAAATGGGAGATTGACGTGATGGTTCAACATTCGACGTGATGGTTCGGCAACAATCGCTTTTATTTAACGTGTACTCGTTTCCACGGAAATGGAAGGTTGACGTGATGGTTCAACAGTCGACGTGATGGTTCGACAGCTCTCACTTTTATTTAGCGTGTACTCGTTTCCTTGGAAATGGAAGGTTGACGTGATGGTTCAACAGTCGACGTGATGGTTCGACAACACACAATTTTATTTAGCGTGTACTCGTGTCCTCGGAAATGGGAGGTTGACGTGATGGTTCAACGGTCGACGTGATGGTTCGATAGCTCTCGCTTTTATTTAGCGTGTACTCGTTTCCTCAGAATTGGAAGGTTGACGTGATGGTTCAACATTCGACGTGATGGTTCGATAACACTCGCTTTTATTTAGCGTGTACTCGTTTCCTCGGAAATGGAAGGTTGACGTGATGGTTCAACATTCGACGTGATGGTTCGACAACACTCGCTTTTATTTAGCGTGTACTCGTTTCCTCGGAAGTTGAAGGTTGACGTGATGGTTCAACAGTCGACGTGATGGTTCGACAACACTCGCTTTTACTTGAGCGTGTACTCGTTTCCTCGGAAATGGAAGGTTGACGTGATGGTTCAACAGTCGACTTGATGGTTCGGCAACACTCGCTTTTATTTAGCGTGTACTCGTTTCCTCGGAAATGGAAGGTTGACGTGATGTTTCAACAGTCGACGTTATGGTTCGACAACACTCGCTATTATTTAGCGTGTACTCGTTTCCTCGGAAATGGAAGGTTGACGTGATTGTTCAACAGTCGACTTGATGGTTCGGCAACACTCGCTTTTATTTAGCGTGTACTCGTTTCCTCGGAAATGGAAGGTTGACGTGATGGTTCAACAGTCGACGTTATGGTTCGGCAACACTCGCTTTTATTTAGCGTGTACTCGTTTCCTCGGAAATGGGAGGTTGATGTGATGGTTCAACATTCGACCTGATGGTTCGGCAACACTCGCTTTTATTTAACGTGTACTCGTTTCCTCGGAAATGGAAGGTTGACGTGATGGTTCAACAGTCGACGTGATGGTTCGAAAGCTCTCACTTTTATTTAGCGTGTACTCGTTTCCTCGGAAATGGAAGGTTGACGTGATGGTTCAACAGTCGACGTGATGGTTCGATAACTCTCGCTTTTATTTAGCGTGTACTCGTTTCCTCGGAAATGGAAGGTTGACGTGATGGTTCAACAGTCGACGTGATGGTTCGACAACTCTGGCTTTTATTTAGCGTGTACTCGTTTCCTCGGAAATAGAAGGTTGACGTGATGGTTCAACAGTCGACGTGATGGTCCGAAAACACTCGCTTTTATTTAGCGTGTAATCGTTTCCTCGGAAAAGGAAGGTTGACGTGATGGTTCAACAGTCGACGTGATGGTTCGGCAACACTCGCTTTTATTTAGCGTGTACTCGTTTCCTCGGAAATGGAAGGTTGACGTGATGGTTCAACAGTCGACGTTATGGTTCGACAACACTTGCTTTTATTTAGCGTCTACTCGTTTCCTCGAAAATGGGAGGTTGACGTGATGGTTCGGCAACACTCGCTTTTATTTAACGTGTACTCGTTTCCTCGGAAATAGAAGGTTGACGTGATGGTTCAACAGTCGACGTGATGGTTCGACAACACTCGCTTTTATTTAGCGTGTAATCGTTTCCTCAGAAATGGAAGGTTGACGTGATGGTTCAACATTCGACGTGATGGTTCGACAACACTCGCTTTTATTTAGCATGTACTCGTTTCCTCGAAAATTGAAGGTTGACGTGATGGTTCAACATTCGACGTGATGGTTCGACAACACTCGCTTTTATTTAGCATGTACTCGTTTCCTCGAAAATTGAAGGTTGACGTGATGGTTCGACAGCTCTCGCTTTTATTTAGCATGTACTCGTTTCCTCGGAAATGAAAGGTTGACGTGATGGTTCAACAGTCAACGTGATGGTTCGACAACTCTCACTTTTATTTAGCGTGTACTCGTTTCCTCGGAAATGGAAGGTTGACGTGATGGTTCAACATTCGACGTGATGGTTCGACAACACTCGCTTTTATTTAGCGTGTACTCGTTTCCTCGGAAATGGAAGGTTGACGTGATGGTTCAACAGTCGACGTGATGGTTCGACAACTCTCGCTTTTATTTAGGGTTTACTCGTTTCCTCAGAAATGGAAGGTTGACGTGATGGTTCAACAGTCGACGTTATGGTTCGACAACACTCGTTTTTATTTAGCGTGTACTCGTTTCCTTGGAAATGGAAGGTTGACGTGATGGTTCAACAGTCGACGTGATGGTTCGGCAACACTCGCTTTTATTTAACGTGTACTCGTTTCCTAAGAAATGGAAGGTTGACTTGATGGTTCAATGGTCTACGTGATGGTTCGACAGCTCTCGCTTTTATTTAGCGTGTACTCGTATCCTCGGAAATGGAAGGTTGACGTGATGGTTCAACAGTCGACGTGATGGTTCGACAACTCTCGCTTTTATTTAGCGTGTACTCGTTTCCTCTAAAATGGAAGGTTGACGTGATGGTTCAACAGTCGACGTGATGGTTCGACAACACTCGCTTTTATTTAGCGTGTACTCGTTTCCTCGGAAATGGAAGGTTGACGTGATGGTTCAACGGTCGACGTGATGGTTCAATAGCTCTCGCTTTTATTTAGCGTGTACTCGTTTCCTCGGAATTGGAAGGTTGACGTGATGGTTCAATATTCGACGTGATGGTTCGACAACACTCGCTTTTATTTAGCGTGTACTCGTTTCCTCGGAAATGGAAGGTTGACGTGATGGTTCAACAGTCAACGTGATGGTTCGACAACACTCGCTTTTATTTAGCGTGTACTTGTTTCCTCGGAAATTGAAGGTTGACGTGATGGTTCAACAATCGACTTGATGGTTCGACAACACTCGCTTTTATTTAGCGTGTACTCGTTTCCTCGGAAATGGAAGGATGACGTGATGGTTCAACAGTCGACTTGATGGTTCGGCAACACTCGCTTTTATTTAGCGTGTACTCGTTTCCTCGGAAGTTGAAGGTTGACGTGATGGTTCAACAGTCGACGTGATGGTTCGACAACACTCGCTTTTACTTGAGCGTGTACTCGTTTCCTCGGAAATGGAAGGTTGACGTGATGGTTCAACAGTCGACTTGATGGTTCGGCAACACTCGCTTTTATTTAGCGTGTACTCGTTTCCTCGGAAATGGAAGGTTGACGTGATGGTTCAACAGTCGACGTTATGGTTCGACAACACTCGCTATTATTTAGCGTGTACTCGTTTCCTCGGAAATGGAAGGTTGACGTGATTGTTCAACAGTCGACTTGATGGTTCGGCAACACTCGCTTTTATTTAGCGTGTACTCGTTTCCTCGGAAATGGAAGGTTGACGTGATGGTTCAACAGTCGACGTTATGGTTCGGCAACACTCGCTTTTATTTAGCGTGTACTCGTTTCCTCGGAAATGGGAGGTTGATGTGATGGTTCAACATTCGACCTGATGGTTCGGCAACACTCGCTTTTATTTAACGTGTACTCGTTTCCTCGGAAATGGAAGGTTGACGTGATGGTTCAACAGTCGACGTGATGGTTCGAAAGCTCTCACTTTTATTTAGCGTGTACTCGTTTCCTCGGAAATGGAAGGTTGACGTGATGGTTCAACAGTCGACGTGATGGTTCGATAACTCTCGCTTTTATTTAGCGTGTACTCGTTTCCTCGGAAATGGAAGGTTGACGTGATGGTTCAA
Source organism: Lathyrus sativus (assembly GCA_963859935.3). Taxonomy (NCBI): domain Eukaryota; kingdom Viridiplantae; phylum Streptophyta; class Magnoliopsida; order Fabales; family Fabaceae; genus Lathyrus; species Lathyrus sativus. The sequence continues at coordinate 1,771,833 of CAWUDS030001327.1, read as the reverse complement.
CAGTCGACGTGATGGTTCGACAACTCTGGCTTTTATTTAGCGTGTACTCGTTAGCTCGGAAATAGAAGGTTGACGTGATGGCTCAACAGTCGACGTGATGGTCCGAAAACACTCGCTTTTATTTAGCGTGTAATCGTTTCCTCGGAAAAGGAAGGTTGACGTGATGGTTCAACAGTCGACGTGATGGTTCGGCAACACTCGCTTTTATTTAGCGTGTACTCGTTTCCTCGGAAATGGAAGGTTGACGTGATGGTTCAACAGTCGACGTTATGGTTCGACAACACTTGCTTTTATTTAGCGTCTACTCGTTTCCTCGAAAATGGGAGGTTGACGTGATGGTTCGGCAACACTCGCTTTTATTTAACGTGTACTCGTTTCCTCGGAAATGGAAGGTTGACGTGATGGTTCAACAGTCGACGTGATGGTTCGACAACACTCGCTTTTATTTAGCGTGTAATCGTTTCCTCAGAAATGGAAGGTTGACGTGATGGTTCAACATTCGACGTGATGGTTCGACAACACTCGCTTTTATTTAGCATGTACTCGTTTCCTCGAAAATTGAAGGTTGACGTGATGGTTCAACATTCGACGTGATGGTTCGACAACACTCGCTTTTATTTAGCATGTACTCGTTTCCTCGAAAATTGAAGGTTGACGTGATGGTTCGACAGCTCTCGCTTTTATTTAGCATGTACTCGTTTCCTCGGAAATGAAAGGTTGACGTGATGGTTCAACAGTCAACGTGATGGTTCGACAACTCTCACTTTTATTTAGCGTGTACTCGTTTCCTCGGAAATGGAAGGTTGACGTGATGGTTCAACATTCGACGTGATGGTTCGACAACACTCGCTTTTATTTAGCGTGTACTCGTTTCCTCGGAAATGGAAGGTTGACGTGATGGTTCAACAGTCGACGTGATGGTTCGAAAGCTCTTACTTTTATTTAGCGTGTACTCGTTTCCTCGGAAATGGAAGGTTGACGTGATGGTTCAACAGTCGACGTGATGGTTCGATAACTCTCGCTTTTATTTAGCGTGTACTCGTTTCCTCGGAAATGGAAGGTTGACGTGATGGTTCAACAGTCGACGTGATGGTTCGACAACTCTGGCTTTTATTTAGCGTGTACTCGTTTCCTCGGAAATAGAAGGTTGACGTGATGGTTCAACAGTCGACGTGATGGTCCGAAAACACTCGCTTTTATTTAGCGTGTAATCGTTTCCTCGGAAAAGGAAGGTTGACGTGATGGTTCAACAGTCGACGTGATGGTTCGGCAACACTCGCTTTTATTTAGCGTGTACTCGTTTCCTCGGAAATGGAAGGTTGACGTGATGGTTCAACAGTCGACGTTATGGTTCGACAACACTTGCTTTTATTTAGCGTCTACTCGTTTCCTCGAAAATGGGAGGTTGACGTGATGGTTCGGCAACACTCGCTTTTAATTAACGTGTACTCGTTTCCTCGGAAATGGAAGGTTGACGTGATGGTTCAACAGTCGACGTGATGGTTCGACAACACTCGCTTTTATTTAGCGTGTAATCGTTTCCTCAGAAATGGAAGGTTGACGTGATGGTTCAACATTCGACGTGATGGTTCGACAACACTCGCTTTTATTTAGCATGTACTCGTTTCCTCGAAAATTGAAGGTTGACGTGATGGTTCAACATTCGACGTGATGGTTCGACAACACTCGCTTTTATTTAGCATGTACTCGTTTCCTCGAAAATTGAAGGTTGACGTGATGGTTCGACAGCTCTCGCTTTTATTTAGCATGTACTCGTTTCCTCGGAAATGAAAGGTTGACGTGATGGTTCAACAGTCAACGTGATGGTTCGACAACTCTCACTTTTATTTAGCGTGTACTCGTTTCCTCGGAAATGGAAGGTTGACGTGATGGTTCAACATTCGACGTGATGGTTCGACAACACTCGCTTTTATTTAGCGTGTACTCGTTTCCTCGGAAATGGAAGGTTGACGTGATGGTTCAACAGTCGACGTGATGGTTCGACAACTCTCGCTTTTATTTAGGGTTTACTCGTTTCCTCAAAAATGGATGGTTGACGTGATGGTTCAACAGTCGACGTTATGGTTCGACAACACTCGTTTTTATTTAGCGTGTACTCGTTTCCTTGGAAATGGAAGGTTGACGTGATGGTTCAACAGTCGACGTGATGGTTCGGCAACACTCGCTTTTATTTAACGTGTACTCGTTTCCTAAGAAATGGAAGGTTGACTTGATGGTTCAATGGTCTACGTGATGGTTCGACAACTCTCGCTTTTATTTAGCGTGTACTCGTATCCTCGGAAATGGAAGGTTGACGTGATGGTTCAACAGTCGACGTGATGGTTCGACAACTCTCGCTTTTATTTAGCGTGTACTCGTTTCCTCTAAAATGGAAGGTTGACGTGATGGTTCAACAGTCGACGTGATGGTTCGACAACACTCGCTTTTATTTAGCGTGTACTCGTTTCCTCGGAAATGGAAGGTTGACGTGATGGTTCAACGGTCGACGTGATGGTTCAATAGCTCTCGCTTTTATTTAGCGTGTACTCGTTTCCTCGGAATTGGAAGGTTGACGTGATGGTTCAATATTCGACGTGATGGTTCGACAACACTCGCTTTTATTTAGCGTGTACTCGTTTCCTCGGAAATGGAAGGTTGACGTGATGGTTCAACAGTCAACGTGATGGTTCGACAACACTCGCTTTTATTTAGCGTGTACTTGTTTCCTCGGAAATTGAAGGTTGACGTGATGGTTCAACAATCGACTTGATGGTTCGACAACACTCGCTTTTATTTAGCGTGTACTCGTTTCCTCGGAAATGGAAGGATGACGTGATGGTTCAACAGTCGACTTGATGGTTCGGCAACACTCGCTTTTATTTAGCGTGTACTCGTTTCCTCGGAAGTTGAAGGTTGACGTGATGGTTCAACAGTCGACGTGATGGTTCGACAACACTCGCTTTTACTTGAGCGTGTACTCGTTTCCTCGGAAATGGAAGGTTGACGTGATGGTTTAACAGTCGACTTGATGGTTCGGCAACACTCGCTTTTATTTAGTGTGTACTCGTTTCCTCGGAAATGGAAGGTTGACGTGATGGTTCAACAGTCGACGTTATGGTTCGACAACACTCGCTATTATTTAGCGTGTACTCGTTTCCTCGGAAATGGAAGGTTGACATGATTGTTCAACAGTCGACTTGATGGTTCGGCAACACTCGCTTTTATTTAGCGTGTACTCGTTTCCTCGGAAATGGAAGGTTGACGTGATGGTTCAACAGTCGACGTTATGGTTCGGCAACACTCGCTTTTATTTAGCGTGTACTCGTTTCCTCGGAAATGGGAGGTTGATGTGATGGTTCAACATTCGACCTGATGGTTCGGCAACACTCGCTTTTATTTAACGTGTACTCGTTTCCTCGGAAATGGAAGGTTGACGTGATGGTTCAACAGTCGACGTGATGGTTCGAAAGCTCTCACTTTTATTTAGCGTGTACTCGTTTCCTCGGAAATGGAAGGTTGACGTGATGGTTCAACAGTCGACGTGATGGTTCGATAACTCTCGCTTTTATTTAGCGTGTACTCGTTTCCTCGGAAATGGAAGGTTGACGTGATGGTTCAACAGTCGACGTGATGGTTCGACAACTCTGGCTTTTATTTAGCGTGTACTCGTTACCTCGGAAATAGAAGGTTGACGTGATGGCTCAACAGTCGACGTGATGGTCCGAAAACACTCGCTTTTATTTAGCGTGTAATCGTTTCCTCGGAAAAGGAAGGTTGACGTGATGGTTCAACAGTCGACGTGATGGTTCGGCAACACTCGCTTTTATTTAGCGTGTACTCGTTTCCTCGGAAATGGAAGGTTGACGTGATGGTTCAACAGTCGACGTTATGGTTCGACAACACTTGCTTTTATTTAGCGTCTACTCGTTTCCTCGAAAATGGGAGGTTGACGTGATGGTTCGGCAACACTCGCTTTTATTTAACGTGTACTCGTTTCCTCGGAAATGGAAGGTTGACGTGATGGTTCAACAGTCGACGTGATGGTTCGACAACACTCGCTTTTATTTAGCGTGTAATCGTTTCCTCAGAAATGGAAGGTTGACGTGATGGTTCAACATTCGACGTGATGGTTCGACAACACTCGCTTTTATTTAGCATGTACTCGTTTCCTCGAAAATTGAAGGTTGACGTGATGGTTCAACATTCGACGTGATGGTTCGACAACACTCGCTTTTATTTAGCATGTACTTGTTTCCTCGAAAATTGAAGGTTGACGTGATGGTTCGACAGCTCTCGCTTTTATTTAGCATGTACTCGTTTCCTCGGAAATGAAAGGTTGACGTGATGGTCCAACAGTCAACGTGATGGTTCGACAACTCTCACTTTTATTTAGCGTGTACTCGTTTCCTCGGAAATGGAAGGTTGACGTGATGGTTCAACAGTCGACGTTATGGTTCGGCAACACTCGCTTTTATTTAGCGTGTACTCGTTTCCTCGGAAATGGGAGGTTGATGTGATGGTTCAACATTCGACCTGATGGTTCGGCAACACTCGCTTTTATTTAACGTGTACTCGTTTCCTCGGAAATGGAAGGTTGACGTGATGGTTCAACAGTCGACGTGATGGTTCGAAAGCTCTCACTTTTATTTAGCGTGTACTCGTTTCCTCGGAAATGGAAGGTTGACGTGATGGTTCAACAGTCGACGTGATGGTTCGATAACTCTCGCTTTTATTTAGCGTGTACTCGTTTCCTCGGAAATGGAAGGTTGACGTGATGGTTCAACAGTCGACGTGATGGTTCGACAACTCTGGCTTTTATTTAGCGTGTACTCGTTACCTCGGAAATAGAAGGTTGACGTGATGGCTCAACAGTCGACGTGATGGTCGGAAAACACTCGCTTTTATTTAGCGTGTAATCGTTTCCTCGGAAAAGGAAGGTTGACGTGATGGTTCAACAGTCGACGTGATGGTTCGGCAACACTCGCTTTTATTTAGCGTGTACTCGTTTCCTCGGAAATGGAAGGTTGACGTGATGGTTCAACAGTCGACGTTATGGTTAGACAACACTTGCTTTTATTTAGCGTCTACTCGTTTCCTCGAAAATGGGAGGTTGACGTGATGGTTCGGCAACACTCGCTTTTATTTAACGTGTACTCGTTTCCTCGGAAATGGAAGGTTGACGTGATGGTTCAACAGTCGACGTGATGGTTCGACAACACTCGCTTTTATTTAGCGTGTAATCGTTTCCTCAGAAATGGAAGGTTGACGTGATGGTTCAACATTCGACGTGATGGTTCGACAACACTCGCTTTTATTTAGCATGTACTCGTTTCCTCGAAAATTGAAGGTTGACGTGATGGTTCAACATTCGACGTGATGGTTCGACAACACTCGCTTTTATTTAGCATGTACTTGTTTCCTCGAAAATTGAAGGTTGACGTGATGGTTCGACAGCTCTCGCTTTTATTTAGCATGTACTCGTTTCCTCGGAAATGAAAGGTTGACGTGATGGTCCAACAGTCAACGTGATGGTTCGACAACTCTCACTTTTATTTAGCGTGTACTCGTTTCCTCGGAAATGGAAGGTTGACGTGATGGTTCAACATTCGACGTGATGGTTCGACAACACTCGCTTTTATTTAGCGTGTACTCGTTTCCTCGGAAATGGAAGGTTGACGTGATGGTTCAACAGTCGACGTGATGGTTCGACAACTCTCGCTTTTATTTAGGGTTTACTCGTTTCCTCAGAAATGGAAGGTTGACGTGATGGTTCAACAGTCGACGTTATGGTTCGACAACACTCGTTTTTATTTAGCGTGTACTCGTTTCCTTGGAAATGGAAGGTTGACGTGATGGTTCAACAGTCGACGTGATGGTTCGGCAACACTCGCTTTTATTTAACGTGTACTCGTTTCCTAAGAAATGGAAGGTTGACTTGATGGTTCAATGGTCTACGTGATGGTTCGACAGCTCTCGCTTTTATTTAGCGTGTACTCGTATCCTCGGAAATGGAAGGTTGACGTGATGGTTCAACAGTCGACGTGATGGTTCGACAAGTCCCGCTTTTATTTAGCGTGTACTCGTTTCCTCTGAAATGGAAGGTTGACGTGATGGTTCAACAGTCGACGTGATGGTTCGCCAACACTCGCTTTTATTTAGCGTGTACTCGTTTCCTCGGAAATGGAAGGTTGACGTGATGGTTCAACGGTCGACGTGATGGTTCAATAGCTCTCGCTTTTATTTAGCGTGTACTCGTTTCCTCGGAATTGGAAGGTTGACGTGATGGTTCAATATTCGACGTGATGGTTCGACAACACTCGCTTTTATTTAGCGTGTACTCGTTTCCTCGGAAATGGAAGGTTGACGTGATGGTTCAACAGTCAACGTGATGGTTCGACAACACTCGCTTTTATTTAGCGTGTACTCATTTCCTCGGAAATGGGAGATTGACGTGATGGTTCAACATTCGACGTGATGGTTCGACAACACTCGCTTTTATTTAGCATGTACTCGTTTCCTCGAAAATTGAAGGTTGACGTGATGGTTCGACAGCTCTCGCTTTTATTTAGCATGTACTCGTTTCCTCGGAAATGAAAGGTTGACGTGATGGTTCAACAGTCAACGTGATGGTTCGACAACTCTCACTTTTATTTAGCGTGTACTCGTTTCCTCGGAAATGGAAGGTTGACGTGATGGTTCAACATTCGACGTGATGGTTCGACAACACTCGCTTTTATTTAGCGTGTACTCGTTTCCTCGGAAATGGAAGGTTGACGTGATGGTTCAACAGTCGACGTGATGGTTCGACAACTCTCGCTTTTATTTAGGGTTTACTCGTTTCCTCAGAAATGGAAGGTTGACCTGATGGTTCAACAGTCGACGTTATGGTTCGACAACACTCATTTTTATTTAGCGTGTACTCGTTTCCTTGGAAATGGAAGGTTGACGTGATGGTTCAACAGTCGACGTGATGGTTCGGCAACACTCGCTTTTATTTAACGTGTACTCGTTTCCTAAGAAATGGAAGGTTGACTTGATGGTTCAATGGTCTACGTGATGGTTCAATAGCTCTCGCTTTAATTTAGCGTGTACTCGTTTCCTCGGAATTGGAAGGTTGACGTGATGGTTCAATATTCGACGTGATGGTTCGACAACACTCGCTTTTATTTAGCGTGTACTCGTTTCCTCGGAAATGGAAGGTTGACGTGATGATTCAACATTCAACGTGATGGTTCGACAACACTCGCTTTTATTTAGCGTGTACTTGTTTCCTCGGAAATTGAAGGTTGACGTGATGGTTCAACAATCGACTTGATGGTTCGACAACACTCGCTTTTATTTAGCGTGTACTCGTTTCCTCGGAAATGGAAGGATGACGTGATGGTTCAACAGTCGACTTGATGGTTCGGCAACACTCGCTTTTATTTAGCGTGTACTCGTTTCCTCGGAAGTTAAAGGTTGACGTGATGGTTCAACAGTCGACGTGATGGTTCGACAACACTCGCTTTTACTTGAGCGTGTACTCGTTTCCTCGGAAATGGAAGGTTGACGTGATGGTTCAACAGTCGACTTGATGGTTCGGCAACACTCGCTTTTATTTAGCGTGTACTCGTTTCCTCGGAAATGGAAGGTTGACGTGATGGTTCAACAGTCGACGTTATGGTTCGACAACACTCGCTATTATTTAGCGTGTACTCGTTTCCTCGGAAATGGAAGGTTGACGTGATTGTTCAACAGTCGACTTGATGGTTCGGCAACACTCGCTTTTATTTAGCGTGTACTCGTTTCCTCGGAAATGGAAGGTTGACGTGATGGTTCAACAGTCGACGTTATGGTTCGGCAACACTCGCTTTTATTTAGCGTGTACTCGTTTCCTCGGAAATGGGAGGTTGATGTGATGGTTCAACATTCAACCTGATGGTTCGGCAACACTCGCTTTTATTTAACGTGTACTCGTTTCCTCGGAAATGGAAGGTTGACGTGATGGTTCAACAGTCGACGTGATGGTTCGAAAGATCTCACTTTTATTTAGCGTGTACTCGTTTCCTCGGAAATGGAAGGTTGACGTGATGGTTCAACAGTCGACATGATGGTTCGATAACTCTCGCTTTTATTTAGCGTGTACTCGTTTCCTCGGAAATGGAAGGTTGACGTGATGGTTCAACAGTCGACGTGATGGTTCGACAACTCTGGCTTTTATTTAGCGTGTACTCGTTTCCTCGGAAATAGAAGGTTGACGTGATGGTTCAACAGTCGACGTGATGGTCCGAAAACACTCGCTTTTATTTAGCGTGTAATCGTTTCCTCGGAAAAGGAAGGTTGACGTGATGGTTCAACAGTCGACGTGATGGTTCGGCAACACTCGCTTTTATTTAGCGTGTACTCGTTTCCTCGGAAATGGAAGGTTGACGTGATGGTTCAACAGTCGACGTTATGGTTCGACAACACTTGCTTTTATTTAGCGTCTACTCGTTTCCTCGAAAATGGGAGGTTGACGTGATGGTTCGGCAACACTCGCTTTTAGTTAACGTGTACTCGTTTCCTCGGAAATGGAAGGTTGACGTGATGGTTCAACAGTCGACGTGATGGTTCGACAACACTCGCTTTTATTTAGCGTGTAATCGTTTCCTCAGAAATGGAAGGTTGACGTGATGGTTCAACATTCGACGTGATGGTTCGACAACACTCGCTTTTATTTAGCATGTACTCGTTTCCTCGAAAATTGAAGGTTGACGTGATGGTTCAACATTCGACGTGATGGTTCGACAACACTCGCTTTTATTTAGCATGTACTCGTTTCCTCGAAAATTGAAGGTTGACGTGATGGTTCGACAGCTCTCGCTTTTATTTAGCATGTACTCGTTTCCTCGGAAATGAAAGGTTGACGTGATGGTTCAACAGTCAACGTGATGGTTCGACAACTCTCACTTTTATTTAGCGTGTACTCGTTTCCTCGGAAATGGAAGGTTGACGTGATGGTTCAACATTCGACGTGATGGTTCGACAACACTCGCTTTTATTTAGCGTGTACTCGTTTCCTCGGAAATGGAAGGTTGACGTGATGGTTCAACAGTCGACGTGATGGTTCGACAACTCTCGCTTTTATTTAGGGTTTACTCGTTTCCTCAGAAATGAAAGGTTGACGTGATGGTTCAACAGTCGACGTTATGGTTCGACAACACTCGTTTTTATTTAGCGTGTACTCGTTTCCTTGGAAATGGAAGGTTGACGTGATGGTTCAACAGTCGACGTGATGGTTCGGAAACACTCGCTTTTATTTAACGTGTACTCGTTTCCTAAGAAATGGAAGGTTGACTTGATGGTTCAATGGTCTACGTGATGGTTCGACAGCTCTCGCTTTTATTTAGCGTGTACTCGTATCCTCGGAAATGGAAGGTTGACGTGATGGTTCAACAGTCGACGTGATGGTTCGACAACTCTCGCTTTTATTTAGCGTGTACTCGTTTCCTCGGAAATGGAAGGTTGACGTGATGGTTCAACGGTCGACGTGATGGTTCAATAGCTCTCGCTTTTATTTAGCGTGTACTCGTTTCCTCGGAATTGGAAGGTTGACGTGATGGTTCAATATTCGACGTGATGGTTCGACAACACTCGCTTTTATTTAGCGTGTACTCGTTTCCTCGGGAATGGAAGGTTGACGTGATGGTTCAACAGTCAACGTGATGGTTCGACAACACTCGCTTTTATTTAGCGTGTACTTGTTTCCTCAGAAATTGAAGGTTGACGTGATGGTTCAACAATCGACTTGATGGTTCGACAACACTCGCTTTTATTTAGCGTGTACTCGTTTCCTCGGAAATGGAAGGATGACGTGATGGTTCAACAGTCGACTTGATGGTTCGGCAACACTCGCTTTTATTTAGCGTGTACTCGTTTCCTCGGAAGTTGAAGGTTGACGTGATGGTTCAACAGTCGACGTGATGGTTCGACAACACTCGCTTTTACTTGAGCGTGTACTCGTTTCCTCGGAAATGGAAGGTTGACGTGATGGTTCAACAGTCGACTTGATGGTTCGGCAACACTCGCTTTTATTTAGCGTGTACTCGTTTCCTCGGAAATGGAAGGTTGACGTGATGGTTCAACAGTCGACGTTATGGTTCGACAACACTCGCTATTATTTAGCGTGTACTCGTTTCCTCGGAAATGGAAGGTTGACGTGATTGTTCAACAGTCGACTTGATGGTTCGGCAACACTCGCTTTTATTTAGCGTGTACTCGTTTCCTCGGAAATGGAAGGTTGACGTGATGGTTCAACAGTCGACGTGATGGTTCGACAACTCTGGCTTTTATTTAGCGTGTACTCGTTTCCTCGGAAATAGAAGGTTGACGTGATGGTTCAACAGTCGACGTGATGGTCCGAAAACACTCGCTTTTATTTAGCGTGTAATCGTTTCCTCGGAAAAGGAAGGTTGACGTGATGGTTCAACAGTCGACGTGATGGTTCGGCAACACTCGCTTTTATTTAGCGTGTACTCGTTTCCTCGGAAATGGAAGGTTGACGTGATGGTTCAACAGTCGACGTTATGGTTCGACAACACTTGCTTTTATTTAGCGTCTACTCGTTTCCTCGAAAATGGGAGGTTGACGTGATGGTTCGGCAACACTCGCTTTTAGTTAACGTGTACTCGTTTCCTCGGAAATGGAAGGTTGACGTGATGGTTCAACAGTCGACGTGATGGTTCGACAACACTCGCTTTTATTTAGCGTGTAATCGTTTCCTCAGAAATGGAAGGTTGACGTGATGGTTCAACATTCGACGTGATGGTTCGACAACACTCGCTTTTATTTAGCATGTACTCGTTTCCTCGAAAATTGAAGGTTGACGTGATGGTTCAACATTCGACGTGATGGTTCGACAACACTCGCTTTTATTTAGCATGTACTCGTTTCCTCGAAAATTGAAGGTTGACGTGATGGTTCGACAGCTCTCGCTTTTATTTAGCATGTACTCGTTTCCTCGGAAATGAAAGGTTGACGTGATGGTTCAACAGTCAACGTGATGGTTCGACAACTCTCACTTTTATTTAGCGTGTACTCGTTTCCTCGGAAATGGAAGGTTGACGTGATGGTTCAACATTCGACGTGATGGTTCGACAACACTCGCTTTTATTTAGCGTGTACTCGTTTCCTCGGAAATGGAAGGTTGACGTGATGGTTCAACAGTCGACGTGATGGTTCGACAACTCTCGCTTTTATTTAGGGTTTACTCGTTTCCTCAGAAATGAAAGGTTGACGTGATGGTTCAACAGTCGACGTTATGGTTCGACAACACTCGTTTTTATTTAGCGTTTACTCGTTTCCTTGGAAATGGAAGGTTGACGTGATGGTTCAACAGTCGACGTGATGGTTCGGAAACACTCGCTTTTATTTAACGTGTACTCGTTTCCTAAGAAATGGAAGGTTGACTTGATGGTTCAATGGTCTACGTGATGGTTCGACAGCTCTCGCTTTTATTTAGCGTGTACTCGTATCCTCTGAAATGGAAGGTTGACGTGATGGTTCAACAGTCGACGTGATTGTTCGACAACTCTCGCTTTTATTTAGCGTGTACTCGTTTCCTCGGAAATGGAAGGTTGACGTGATGGTTCAACGGTCGACGTGATGGTTCAATAGCTCTCGCTTTTATTTAGCGTGTACTCGTTTCCTCGGAATTGGAAGGTTGACGTGATGGTTCAATATTCGACGTGATGGTTCGACAACACTCGCTTTTATTTAGCGTGTACTCGTTTCCTCGGGAATGGAAGGTTGACGTGATGGTTCAACAGTCAACGTGATGGTTCGACAACACTCGCTTTTATTTAGCGTGTACTTGTTTCCTCAGAAATTGAAGGTTGACGTGATGGTTCAACAATCGACTTGATGGTTCGACAACACTCGCTTTTATTTAGCGTGTACTCGTTTCCTCGGAAATGGAAGGATGACGTGATGGTTCAACAGTCGACTTGATGGTTCGGCAACACTCGCTTTTATTTAGCGTGTACTCGTTTCCTCGGAAGTTGAAGGTTGACGTGATGGTTCAACAGTCGACGTGATGGTTCGACAACACTCGCTTTTACTTGAGCGTGTACTCGTTTCCTCGGAAATGGAAGGTTGACGTGATGGTTCAACAGTCGACTTGATGGTTCGGCAACACTCGCTTTTATTTAGCGTGTACTCGTTTCCTCGGAAATGGAAGGTTGACGTGATGGTTCAACAGTCGACGTTATGGTTCGACAACACTCGCTATTATTTAGCGTGTACTCGTTTCCTCGGAAATGGAAGGTTGACGTGATTGTTCAACAGTCGACTTGATGGTTCGGCAACACTCGCTTTTATTTAGCGTGAACTCGTTTCCTCGGAAATGGAAGGTTGACGTGATGGTTCAACAGTCGACGTTATGGTTCGGCAACACTCGCTTTTATTTAGCGTGTACTCGTTTCCTCGGAAATGGGAGGTTGATGTGATGGTTCAACATTCAACCTGATGGTTCGGCAACACTCGCTTTTATTTAACGTGTACTCGTTTCCTTGGAAATGGAAGGTTGACGTGATGGTTCAACAGTCGACGTGATGGTTCGAAAGCTCTCACTTTTATTTAGCGTGTACTCGTTTTCTCGGAAATGGAAGGTTGACGTGATGGTTCAACAGTCGACATGATGGTTCGATAACTCTCGCTTTTATTTAGCGTGTACTCGTTTCCTCGGAAATGGAAGGTTGACGTGATGGTTCAACAGTCGACGTGATGGTTCGACAACTCTGGCTTTTATTTAGCGTGTACTCGTTTCCTCGGAAATAGAAGGTTGACGTGATGGTTCAACAGTCGACGTGATGGTCCGAAAACACTCGCTTTTATTTAGCGTGTAATCGTTTCCTCGGAAAAGGAAGGTTGACGTGATGGTTCAACAGTCGACGTGATGGTTCGGCAACACTCGCTTTTATTTAGCGTGTACTCGTTTCCTCGGAAATGGAAGGTTGACGTGATGGTTCAACAGTCGACGTTATGGTTCGACAACACTTGCTTTTATTTAGCGTCTACTCGTTTCCTCGAAAATGGGAGGTTGACGTGATGGTTCGGCAACACTCGCTTTTATTTAACGTGTACTCGTTTCCTCGGAAATGGAAGGTTGACGTGATGGTTCAACAGTCGACGTGATGGTTCGACAACACTCGCTTTTATTTAGCGTGTAATCGTTTCCTCAGAAATGGAAGGTTGACGTGATGGTTCAACATTCGACGTGATGGTTCGACAACACTCGCTTTTATTTAGCATATACTCGTTTCCTCGAAAATTGAAGGTTGACGTGATGGTTCAACATTCGACGTGATGGTTCGACAACACTCGCTTTTATTTAGCATGTACTCGTTTCCTCGAAAATTGAAGGTTGACGTGATGGTTCGACAGCTCTCGCTTTTATTTAGCATGTACTCGTTTCCTCGGAAATGAAAGGTTGACGTGATGGTTCAACAGTCAACGTGATGGTTCGACAACTCTCACTTTTATTTAGCGTGTACTCGTTTCCTCGGAAATGGAAGGTTGACGTGATGGTTCAACATTCGACGTGATGGTTCGACAACACTCGCTTTTATTTAGCGTGTACTCGTTTCCTCGGAAATGGAAGGTTGACGTGATGGTTCAACAGTCGACGTGATGGTTCGACAACTCTCGCTTTTATTTAGGGTTTACTCGTTTCCTCAGAAATGAAAGGTTGACGTGATGGTTCAACAGTCGACGTTATGGTTCGACAACACTCGTTTTTATTTAGCGTGTACTCGTTTCCTTGGAAATGGAAGGTTGACGTGATGGTTCAACAGTCGACGTGATGGTTCGGAAACACTCGCTTTTATTTAACGTGTACTCGTTTCCTAAGAAATGGAAGGTTGACTTGATGGTTCAATGGTCTACGTGATGGTTCGACAGCTCTCGCTTTTATTTAGCGTGTACTCGTATCCTCGGAAATGGAAGGTTGACGTGATGGTTCAACAGTCGACGTGATGGTTCGACAACTCTCGCTTTTATTTAGCGTGTACTCGTTTCCTCGGAAATGGAAGGTTGACGTGATGGTTCAACGGTCGACGTGATGGTTCAATAGCTCTCGCTTTTATTTAGCGTGTACTCGTTTCCTCGGAATTGGAAGGTTGACGTGATGGTTCAATATTCGACGTGATGGTTCGACAACACTCGCTTTTATTTAGCGTGTACTCGTTTCCTCGGAAATGGAAGGTTGACGTGATGGTTCAAAAGTCAACGTGATGGTTCGACAACACTCGCTTTTATTTAGCGTGTACTTGTTTCCTCAGAAATTGAAGGTTGACGTGATGGTTCAACAATCGACTTGATGGTTCGACAACACTCGCTTTTATTTAGCGTGTACTCGTTTCCTCGGAAATGGAAGGATGACGTGATGGTTCAACAGTCGACTTGATGGTTCGGCAACACTCGCTTTTATTTAGCGTGTACTCGTTTCCTCGGAAGTTGAAGGTTGACGTGATGGTTCAACAGTCGACGTGATGGTTCGACAACACTCGCTTTTACTTGAGCGTGTACTCGTTTCCTCGGAAATGGAAGGTTGACGTGATGGTTCAACAGTCGACTTGATGGTTCGGCAACACTCGCTTTTATTTAGCGTGTACTCGTTTCCTCGGAAATGGAAGGTTGACGTGATGGTTCAACAGTCGACGTTATGGTTCGACAACACTCGCTATTATTTAGCGTGTACTCGTTTCCTCGGAAATGGAAGGTTGACGTGATTGTTCAACAGTCGACTTGATGGTTCGGCAACACTCGCTTTTATTTAGCGTGTACTCGTTTCCTCGGAAATGGAAGGTTGACGTGATGGTTCAACATTCGACGTTATGGTTCGGCAACACTCGCTTTTATTTAGCGTGTACTCGTTTCCTCGGAAATGGGAGGTTGATGTGATGGTTCAACATTCGACCTGATGGTTCGGCAACACTCGCTTTTATTTAACGTGTACTCGTTTCCTCGGAAATGGAAGGTTGACGTGATGGTTCAACAGTCGACGTGATGGTTCGAAAGCTCTCACTTTTATTTAGCGTGTACTCGTTTCCTCGGAAATGGAAGGTTGACGTGATGGTTCAACAGTCGACGTGATGGTTCGATAACTCTCGCTTTTATTTAGCGTGTACTCGTTTCCTCGGAAATGGAAGGTTGACGTGATGGTTCAACAGTCGACGTGATGGTTCGACAACTCTGGCTTTTATTTAGCGTGTACTCGTTTCCTCGGAAATAGAAGGTTGACGTGATGGTTCAACAGTCGACGTGATGGTCCGAAAACACTCGCTTTTATTTAGCGTGTAATCGTTTCCTCGGAAAAGGAAGGTTGACGTGATGGTTCAACAGTCGACGTGATGGTTCGGCAACACTCGCTTTTATTTAGCGTGTACTCGTTTCCTCGGAAATGGAAGGTTGACGTGATGGTTCAACAGTCGACGTTATGGTTCGACAACACTTGCTTTTATTTAGCGTCTACTCGTTTCCTCGAAAATGGGAGGTTGACGTGATGGTTCGGCAACACTCGCTTTTATTTAACGTGTACTCGTTTCCTCGGAAATGGAAGGTTGACGTGATGGTTCAACAGTCGACGTGATGGTTCGACAACACTCGCTTTTATTTAGCGTGTAATCATTTCCTCAGAAATGGAAGGTTGACGTGATGGTTCAACATTCGACGTGATGGTTCGACAACACTCGCTTTTATTTAGCATGTACTCGTTTCCTCGAAAATTGAAGGTTGACGTGATGGTTCAACATTCGACGTGATGGTTCGACAACACTCGCTTTTATTTAGCATGTACTCGTTTCCTCGAAAATTGAAGGTTGACGTGATGGTTCGACAGCTCTCGCTTTTATTTAGCATGTACTCGTTTCCTCGGAAATGAAAGGTTGACGTGATGGTTCAACAGTCAACGTGATGGTTCGACAACTCTCACTTTTATTTAGCGTGTACTCGTTTCCTCGGAAATGGAAGGTTGACGTGATGGTTCAACATTCGACGTGATGGTTCGACAACACTCGCTTTTATTTAGCGTGTACTCGTTTCCTCGGAAATGGAAGGTTGACGTGATGGTTCAACAGTCGACGTGATGGTTCGACAACTCTCGCTTTTATTTAGGGTTTACTCGTTTCCTCAGAAATGAAAGGTTGACGTGATGGTTCAACAGTCGACGTTATGGTTCGACAACACTCGTTTTTATTTAGCGTGTACTCGTTTCCTTGGAAATGGAAGGTTGACGTGATGGTTCAACAGTCGACGTGATGGTTCGGAAACACTCGCTTTTATTTAACGTGTACTCGTTTCCTAAGAAATGGAAGGTTGACTTGATGGTTCAATGGTCTACGTGATGGTTCGACAGCTCTCGCTTTTATTTAGCGTGTACTCGTATCCTCGGAAATGGAAGGTTGACGTGATGGTTCAACAGTCGACGTGATGGTTCGACAACTCTCGCTTTTATTTAGCGTGTACTCGTTTCCTCGGAAATGGAAGGTTGACGTGATGGTTCAACGGTCGACGTGATGGTTCAATAGCTCTCGCTTTTATTTAGCGTGTACTCGTTTCCTCGGAATTGGAAGGTTGACGTGATGGTTCAATATTCGACGTGATGGTTCGACAACACTCGCTTTTATTTAGCGTGTACTCGTTTCCTCGGAAATGGAAGGTTGACGTGATGGTTCAAAAGTCAACGTGATGGTTCGACAACACTCGCTTTTATTTAGCGTGTACTTGTTTCCTCAGAAATTGAAGGTTGACGTGATGGTTCAACAATCGACTTGATGGTTCGACAACACTCGCTTTTATTTAGCGTGTACTCGTTTCCTCGGAAATGGAAGGATGACGTGATGGTTCAACAGTCGACTTGATGGTTCGGCAACACTCGCTTTTATTTAGCGTGTACTCGTTTCCTCGGAAGTTGAAGGTTGACGTGATGGTTCAACAGTCGACGTGATGGTTCGACAACACTCGCTTTTACTTGAGCGTGTACTCGTTTCCTCGGAAATGGAAGGTTGACGTGATGGTTCAACAGTCGACTTGATGGTTCGGCAACACTCGCTTTTATTTAGCGTGTACTCGTTTCCTCGGAAATGGAAGGTTGACGTGATGGTTCAACAGTCGACGTTATGGTTCGACAACACTCGCTATTATTTAGCGTGTACTCGTTTCCTCGGAAATGGAAGGTTGACGTGATTGTTCAACAGTCGACTTGATGGTTCGGCAACACTCGCTTTTATTTAGCGTGTACTCGTTTCCTCGGAAATGGAAGGTTGACGTGATGGTTCAACAGTCGACGTTATGGTTCGGCAACACTCGCTTTTATTTAGCGTGTACTCGTTTCCTCGGAAATGGGAGGTTGATGTGATGGTTCAACATTCGACCTGATGGTTCGGCAACACTCGCTTTTATTTAACGTGTACTCGTTTCCTCGGAAATGGAAGGTTGACGTGATGGTTCAACAGTCGACGTGATGGTTCGAAAGCTCTCACTTTTATTTAGCGTGTACTCGTTTCCTCGGAAATGGAAGGTTGACGTGATGGTTCAACAGTCGACGTGATGGTTCGATAACTCTCGCTTTTATTTAGCGTGTACTCGTTTCCTCGGAAATGGAAGGTTGACGTGATGGTTCAACAGTCGACGTGATGGTTCGACAACTCTGGCTTTTATTTAGCGTGTACTCGTTTCCTCGGAAATAGAAGGTTGACGTGATGGTTCAACAGTCGACGTGATGGTCCGAAAACACTCGCTTTTATTTAACGTGTACTCGTTTCCTCGGAAATGGAAGGTTGACGTGATGGTTCAACAGTCGACGTGATGGTTCGACAACACTCGCTTTTATTTAGCGTGTAATCATTTCCTCAGAAATGGAAGGTTGACGTGATGGTTCAACATTCGACGTGATGGTTCGACAACACTCGCTTTTATTTAGCATGTACTCGTTTCCTCGAAAATTGAAGGTTGACGTGATGGTTCAACATTCGACGTGATGGTTCGACAACACTCGCTTTTATTTAGCATGTACTCGTTTCCTCGAAAATTGAAGGTTGACGTGATGGTTCGACAGCTCTCGCTTTTATTTAGCATGTACTCGTTTCCTCGGAAATGAAAGGTTGACGTGATGGTTCAACAGTCAACGTGATGGTTCGACAACTCTCACTTTTATTTAGCGTGTACTCGTTTCCTCGGAAATGGAAGGTTGACGTGATGGTTCAACATTCGACGTGATGGTTCGACAACACTCGCTTTTATTTAGCGTGTACTCGTTTCCTCGGAAATGGAAGGTTGACGTGATGGTTCAACAGTCGACGTGATGGTTCGACAACTCTCGCTTTTATTTAGGGTTTACTCGTTTCCTCAGAAATGAAAGGTTGACGTGATGGTTCAACAGTCGACGTTATGGTTCGACAACACTCGTTTTTATTTAGCGTGTACTCGTTTCCTTGGAAATGGAAGGTTGACGTGATGGTTCAACAGTCGACGTGATGGTTCGGAAACACTCGCTTTTATTTAACGTGTACTCGTTTCCTAAGAAATGGAAGGTTGACTTGATGGTTCAATGGTCTACGTGATGGTTCGACAGCTCTCGCTTTTATTTAGCGTGTACTCGTATCCTCGGAAATGGAAGGTTGACGTGATGGTTCAACAGTCGACGTGATGGTTCGACAACTCTCGCTTTTATTTAGCGTGTACTCGTTTCCTCGGAAATGGAAGGTTGACGTGATGGTTCAACGGTCGACGTGATGGTTCAATAGCTCTCGCTTTTATTTAGCGTGTACTCGTTTCCTCGGAATTGGAAGGTTGACGTGATGGTTCAATATTCGACGTGATGGTTCGACAACACTCGCTTTTATTTAGCGTGTACTCGTTTCCTCGGAAATGGAAGGTTGACGTGATGGTTCAAAAGTCAACGTGATGGTTCGACAACACTCGCTTTTATTTAGCGTGTACTTGTTTCCTCAGAAATTGAAGGTTGACGTGATGGTTCAACAATCGACTTGATGGTTCGACAACACTCGCTTTTATTTAGCGTGTACTCGTTTCCTCGGAAATGGAAGGATGACGTGATGGTTCAACAGTCGACTTGATGGTTCGGCAACACTCGCTTTTATTTAGCGTGTACTCGTTTCCTCGGAAGTTGAAGGTTGACGTGATGGTTCAACAGTCGACGTGATGGTTCGACAACACTCGCTTTTACTTGAGCGTGTACTCGTTTCCTCGGAAATGGAAGGTTGACGTGATGGTTCAACAGTCGACTTGATGGTTCGGCAACACTCGCTTTTATTTAGCGTGTACTCGTTTCCTCGGAAATGGAAGGTTGACGTGATGGTTCAACAGTCGACGTTATGGTTCGACAACACTCGCTATTATTTAGCGTGTACTCGTTTCCTCGGAAATGGAAGGTTGACGTGATTGTTCAACAGTCGACTTGATGGTTCGGCAACACTCGCTTTTATTTAGCGTGTACTCGTTTCCTCGGAAATGGAAGGTTGACGTGATGGTTCAACAGTCGACGTTATGGTTCGGCAACACTCGCTTTTATTTAGCATGTACTCGTTTCCTCGGAAATGGGAGGTTGATGTGATGGTTCAACATTCGACCTGATGGTTCGGCAACACTCGCTTTTATTTAACGTGTACTCGTTTCCTCGGAAATGGAAGGTTGACGTGATGGTTCAACAGTCGACGTGATGGTTCGAAAGCTCTCACTTTTATTTAGCGTGTACTCGTTTCCTCGGAAATGGAAGGTTGACGTGATGGTTCAACAGTCGACGTGATGGTTCGATAACTCTCGCTTTTATTTAGCGTGTACTCGTTTCCTCGGAAATGGAAGGTTGACGTGATGGTTCAACAGTCGACGTGATGGTTCGACAACTCTGGCTTTTATTTAGCGTGTACTCGTTTCCTCGGAAATAGAAGGTTGACGTGATGGTTCAACAGTCGACGTGATGGTCCGAAAACACTCGCTTTTATTTAGCGTGTAATCGTTTCCTCGGAAAAGGAAGGTTGACGTGATGGTTCAACAGTCGACGTGATGGTTCGGCAACACTCGCTTTTATTTAGCGTGTACTCGTTTCCTCGGAAATGGAAGGTTGACGTGATGGTTCAACAGTCGACGTTATGGTTCGACAACACTTGCTTTTATTTAGCGTCTACTCGTTTCCTCGAAAATGGGAGGTTGACGTGATGGTTCGGCAACACTCGCTTTTATTTAACGTGTACTCGTTTCCTCGGAAATGGAAGGTTGACGTGATGGTTCAACAGTCGACGTGATGGTTCGACAACACTCGCTTTTATTTAGCGTGTAATCATTTCCTCAGAAATGGAAGGTTGACGTGATGGTTCAACATTCGACGTGATGGTTCGACAACACTCGCTTTTATTTAGCATGTACTCGTTTCCTCGAAAATTGAAGGTTGACGTGATGGTTCAACATTCGACGTGATGGTTCGACAACACTCGCTTTTATTTAGCATGTACTCGTTTCCTCGAAAATTGAAGGTTGACGTGATGGTTCGACAGCTCTCGCTTTTATTTAGCATGTACTCGTTTCCTCGGAAATGAAAGGTTGACGTGATGGTTCAACAGTCAACGTGATGGTTCGACAACTCTCACTTTTATTTAGCGTGTACTCGTTTCCTCGGAAATGGAAGGTTGACGTGATGGTTCAACATTCGACGTGATGGTTCGACAACACTCGCTTTTATTTAGCGTGTACTCGTTTCCTCGGAAATGGAAGGTTGACGTGATGGTTCAACAGTCGACGTGATGGTTCGACAACTCTCGCTTTTATTTAGGGTTTACTCGTTTCCTCAGAAATGGAAGGTTGACGTGATGGTTCAACAGTCGACGTTATGGTTCGACAACACTCGTTTTTATTTAGCGTGTACTCGTTTCCTTGGAAATGGAAGGTTGACGTGATGGTTCAACAGTCGACGTGATGGTTCGGCAACACTCGCTTTTATTTAACGTGTACTCGTTTCCTAAGAAATGGAAGGTTGACTTGATGGTTCAATGGTCTACGTGATGGTTCGACAGCTCTCGCTTTTATTTAGCGTGTACTCGTATCCTCGGAAATGGAAGGTTGACGTGATGGTTCAACAGTCGACGTGATGGTTCGACAACTCTCGCTTTTATTTAGCGTGTACTCGTTTCCTCTGAAATGGAAGGTTGACGTGATGGTTCAACAGTCGACGTGATGGTTCGACAACACTCGCTTTTATTTAGCGTGTACTCGTTTCCTCGGAAATGGAAGGTTGACGTGATGGTTCAACGGTCGACGTGATGGTTCAATAGCTCTCGCTTTTATTTAGCGTGTACTCGTTTCCTCGGAATTGGAAGGTTGACGTGATGGTTCAATATTCGACGTGATGGTTCGACAACACTCGCATTTATTTAGCGTGTACTCGTTTCCTCGGAAATGGAAGGTTGACGTGATGGTTCAACAGTCAACGTGATGGTTCGACAACACTCGCTTTTATTTAGCGTGTACTTGTTTCCTCGGAAATTGAAGGTTGACGTGATGGTTCAACAATCGACTTGATGGTTCGGCAACACTCGCTTTTATTTAGCGTGTACTCGTTTCCTCGGAAATGGAAGGTTGACGTGATGGTTCAACAGTCGACGTTATGGTTCGACAACACTCGCTATTATTTAGCGTGTACTCGTTTCCTCGGAAATGGAAGGTTGACGTGATTGTTCAACAGTCGACTTGATGGTTCGGCAACACTCGCTTTTATTTAGCGTGTACTCGTTTCCTCGGAAATGGAAGGTTGACGTGATGGTTCAACAGTCGACGTTATGGTTCGGCAACACTCGCTTTTATTTAGCGTGTACTCGTTTCCTCGGAAATGGGAGGTTGATGTGATGGTTCAACATTCGACCTGATGGTTCGGCAACACTCGCTTTTATTTAACGTGTACTCGTTTCCTCGGAAATGGAAGGTTGACGTGATGGTTCAACAGTCGACGTGATGGTTCGAAAGCTCTCACTTTTATTTAGCGTGTACTCGTTTCCTCGGAAATGGAAGGTTGACGTGATGGTTCAACAGTCGACGTGATGGTTCGATAACTCTCGCTTTTATTTAGCGTGTACTCGTTTCCTCGGAAATGGAAGAGTGACGTGATGGTTCAACAGTCGACGTGATGGTTCGACAACTCTGGCTTTTATTTAGCGTGTACTCGTTTCCTCGGAAATAGAAGGTTGACGTGATGGTTCAACAGTCGACGTGATGGTCCGAAAACACTCGCTTTTATTTAGCGTGTAATCGTTTCCTCGGAAAAGGAAGGTTGACGTGATGGTTCAACAGTCGACGTGATGGTTCGGCAACACTCGCTTTTATTTAGCGTGTACTCGTTTCCTCGGAAATGGAAGGTTGACGTGATGGTTCAACAGTCGACGTTATGGTTCGACAACACTTGCTTTTATTTAGCGTCTACTCGTTTCCTCGAAAATGGGAGGTTGACGTGATGGTTCGGCAACACTCGCTTTTATTTAACGTGTACTCGTTTCCTCGGAAATGGAAGGTTGACGTGATGGTTCAACAGTCGACGTGATGGTTCGACAACACTCGCTTTTATTTAGCGTGTAATCGTTTCCTCAGAAATGGAAGGTTGACGTGATGGTTCAACATTCGACGTGATGGTTCGACAACACTCGCTTTTATTTAGCATGTACTCGTTTCCTCGAAAATTGAAGGTTGACGTGATGGTTCAACATTCGACGTGATGGTTCGACAACACTCGCTTTTATTTAGCATGTACTCGTTTCCTCGAAAATTGAAGGTTGACGTGATGGTTCGACAGCTCTCGCTTTTATTTAGCATGTACTCGTTTCCTCGGAAATGAAAGGTTGACGTGATGGTTCAACAGTCAACGTGATGGTTCGACAACTCTCACTTTTATTTAGCGTGTACTCGTTTCCTCGGAAATGGAAGGTTGACGTGATGGTTCAACATTCGACGTGATGGTTCGACAACACTCGCTTTTATTTAGCGTGTACTCGTTTCCTCGGAAATGGAAGGTTGACGTGATGGTTCAACAGTCGACGTGATGGTTCGACAACTCTCGCTTTTATTTAGGGTTTACTCGTTTCCTCAGAAATGGAAGGTTGACGTGATGGTTCAACAGTCGACGTTATGGTTCGACAACACTCGTTTTTATTTAGCGTGTACTCGTTTCCTTGGAAATGGAAGGTTGACGTGATGGTTCAACAGTCGACGTGATGGTTCGGCAACACTCGCTTTTATTTAACGTGTACTCGTTTCCTAAGAAATGGAAGGTTGACTTGATGGTTCAATGGTCTACGTGATGGTTCGACAGCTCTCGCTTTTATTTAGCGTGTACTCGTATCCTCGGAAATGGAAGGTTGACGTGATGGTTCAACAGTCGACGTGATGGTTCGACAACTCTCGCTTTTATTTAGCGTGTACTCGTTTCCTCTGAAATGGAAGGTTGACGTGATGGTTCAACAGTCGACGTGATGGTTCGACAACACTCGCTTTTATTTAGCGTGTACTCGTTTCCTCGGAATTGGAAGGTTGACGTGATGGTTCAATATTCGACGTGATGGTTCGACAACACTCGCTTTTATTTAGCGTGTACTCGTTTCCTCGGAAATGGAAGGTTGACGTGATGGTTCAACAGTCAACGTGATGGTTCGACAACACTCGCTTTTATTTAGCGTGTACTTGTTTCCTCGGAAATTGAAGGTTGACGTGATGGTTCAACAATCGACTTGATGGTTCGACAACACTCGCTTTTATTTAGCGTGTACTCGTTTCCTCGGAAATGGAAGGATGACGTGATGGTTCAACAGTCGACTTGATGGTTCGGCAACACTCGCTTTTATTTAGCGTGTACTCGTTTCCTCGGAAATGGAAGGTTGACGTGATGGTTCAACAGTTGACGTGATGGTTCGACAACACTCGCTTTTATTTAGCGTGTACTCATTTCCTCGGAAATGGGAGATTGACGTGATGGTTCAACATTCGACGTGATGGTTCGGCAACAATCGCTTTTATTTAACGTGTACTCGTTTCCACGGAAATGGAAGGTTGACGTGGTGGTTCAACAGTCGACGTGATGGTTCGACAGCTCTCGCTTTTATTTAGGGTTTACTCGTTTCCTCAGAAATGGAAGGTTGACGTGATGGTTCAACAGTCGACGTTATGGTTCGACAACACTCGTTTTTATTTAGCGTGTACTCGTTTCCTTGGAAATGGAAGGTTGACGTGATGGTTCAACAGTCGACGTGATGGTTCGGCAACACTCGCTTTTATTTAACGTGTACTCGTTTCCTAAGAAATGGAAGGTTGACTTGATGGTTCAATGGTCGACGTGATGGTTCGACAGCTCTCGCTTTTATTTAGCGTGTACTCGTATCCTTGGAAATGGAAGGTTGACGTGATGGTTCAACAGTCGAAGTGATGGTTCGACAACTCTCGCTTTTATTTAGCGTGTACTCGTTTCCTCTGAAATGGAAGGTTGACGTGATGGTTCAGCAGTCGACGTGATGGTTCGACAACACTCGCTTTTATTTAGCGTGTACTCGTTTCCTCGGAAATGGAAGGTTGACGTGATGGTTCAACGGTCGACGTGATGGTTCAATAGCTCTCGCTTTTATTTAGCGTGTACTCGTTTCCTCGGAGTTGGAAGGTTGACGTGATGGTTCAATATTCGACGTGATGGTTCGACAACACTCGCTTTTATTTAGCGTGTACTCGTTTCCTCGGAAATGGAAGGTTGACGTGATGGTTCAACAGTCGACGTGATGGTTCGACAACACTCGCTTTTATTTAGCGTGTACTTGTTTCCTCGGAAATTGAAGGTTGACGTGATGGTTCAACAATCGACTTGATGGTTCGACAACACTCGCTTTTATTTAGCGTGTACTCGTTTCCTCGGAAATGGAAGGATGACGTGATGGTTCAACAGTCGACTTGATGGTTCGGCAACACTCGCTTTTATTTAGCGTGTACTCGTTTCCTCGGAAATGGAAGGTTGACGTGATGGTTCAACAGTCGACGTGATGGTTCGACAACACTCGCTTTTATTTAGCGTGTACTCATTTCCTCGGAAATGGGAGATTGACGTGATGGTTCAACATTCGACGTGATGGTTCGGCAACAATCGCTTTTATTTAACGTGTACTCGTTTCCACGGAAATGGAAGGTTGACGTGATGGTTCAACAGTCGACGTGATGGTTCGACAGCTCTCACTTTTATTTAGCGTGTACTCGTTTCCTTGGAAATGGAAGGTTGACGTGATGGTTCAACAGTCGACGTGATGGTTCGACAACACACAATTTTATTTAGCGTGTACTCGTGTCCTCGGAAATGGGAGGTTGACGTGATGGTTCAACGGTCGACGTGATGGTTCGATAGCTCTCGCTTTTATTTAGCGTGTACTCCTTTCCTCGGAATTGGAAGGTTGACGTGATGGTTCAACATTCGACGTGATGGTTCGATAACACTCGCTTTTATTTAGCGTGTACTCTTTTCCTCGGAAATGGAAGGTTGACGTGATGGTTCAACATTCGACGTGATGGTTCGACAACACTCGCTTTTATTTAGCGTGTACTCGTTTCCTCGGAAGTTGAAGGTTGACGTGATGGTTCAACAGTCGACGTGATGGTTCGACAACACTCGCTTTTACTTGAGCGTGTACTCGTTTCCTCGGAAATGGAAGGTTGACGTGATGGTTCAACAGTCGACTTGATGGTTCGGCAACACTCGCTTTTATTTAGCGTGTACTCGTTTCCTCGGAAATGGAAGGTTGACGTGATGGTTCAACAGTCGACGTTATGGTTCGACAACACTCGCTATTATTTAGCGTGTACTCGTTTCCTCGGAAATGGAAGGTTGACGTGATTGTTCAACAGTCGACTTGATGGTTCGGCAACACTCGCTTTTATTTAGCGTGTACTCGTTTCCTCGGAAATGGAAGGTTGACGTGATGGTTCAACAGTCGACGTTATGGTTCGGCAACACTCGCTTTTATTTAGTGTGTACTCGTTTCCTCGGAAATGGGAGGTTGACGTGATGGTTCAACATTCGACCTGATGGTTCGGCAACACTCGCTTTTATTTAACGTGTACTCGTTTCCTCGGAAATGGAAGGTTGACGTGATGGTTCAACAGTCGACGTGATGGTTCGAAAGCTCTCACTTTTATTTAGCGTGTACTCGTTTCCTCGGAAATGGAAGGTTGACGTGATGGTTCAACTGTCGACGTGATGGTTCGATAACTCTCGCTTTTATTTAGCGTGTACTCGTTTCCTCGGAAATGGAAGGTTGACGTGATGATTCAACAGTCGACGTGATGGTTTGACAACACTCGCTTTTATTTAGCGTGTACTCGTTTCCTCGGAAATGGAAGGTTGACGTGATGGTTCAACAGTCGACGTGATGGTTCGACAACACACACTTTTATTTAGCCTGTACTCGTTTCCTCGAAAATGGGAGGTTGACGTGATGGTTCAACGGTCGACGTGATGGTTCGATAGCTCTCGCTTTTATTTAGCGTGTACTCGTTTCTTGGAATTGGAAGGTTGACGTGATGGTTCAACATTCGACGTGATGGTTCGATAACACTC
Organism: Lathyrus sativus; assembly: GCA_963859935.3. Classification (NCBI taxonomy): domain Eukaryota; kingdom Viridiplantae; phylum Streptophyta; class Magnoliopsida; order Fabales; family Fabaceae; genus Lathyrus; species Lathyrus sativus. The sequence goes on along the minus strand of CAWUDS030001327.1, from coordinate 1,745,234 downwards.
GCTTTTATTTAGAGTGTACTCGTTTCGTCGGAAATGGAAGGTTGACGTGATGGTTCAACATTCGACGTGATGGTTCGACAACACTCGCTTTTATTTAGCGTGTACTCGTTTCCTCGGAAATTGAAGGTTGACGTGATGGTTCAACAGTCGACGTGATGGTTCGACAACACTCGCTTTTATTTAGCGTGTACTCGTTTCCTCAGAAATGGAAGGTTGACGTGATGGTTCAACAGTCGACTTGATGGTTCGGCAACACTCGCTTTTATTTAGCGTGTACTCGTTTCCTCGGAAATGGAAGGTTGACGTGATGGTTCAATATTCGACGTGATGGTTCGATAACACTCGCTTTTATTTAGCGTGTACTCGTTTCCTCGGAAATGGAAGGTTGACGTGATGGTTTAACATTCGACGTGATGGTTCGACAACACTCGCTTTTATTTAGCGTGTACTTGTTTCCTCGAAAATTGAAGGTTGACGTGATGGTTCAACAGTCGACGTGATGGTTCGACAACACTCGCTTTTATTTAGCGTGTACTCGTTTCCTCGGAAATGGAAGGATGACGTGATGGTTCAACAGTCGACTTGATGGTTCGGCAACACTCGCTTTTATTTAGCGTGTACTCGTTTCCTCGGAAATGGAAGGTTGACGTGATGGTTCAACAGTCGACGTTATGGTTCGACAACACTCGCTTTTATTTAGCGTGTACTCATTTCCTCGAAAATGGGAGATTGACGTGATGGTTCAACATTCGACGTGATGGTTCGGCAACAATCGCTTTTATTTAACGTGTACTCGTTTCCACGGAACTGGAAGGTTGACGTGATGGTTCAACATTCGACGTGATGGTTCGACAACACTCGCTTTTATTTAGCGTGTACTTGTTTCCTCAGAAATGGAAGGTTGACGTGATGGTTCAACAGTCGACGTGATGGTTCGACAACTCGCTTTTATTTAGCGTGTACTCGTTTCCTCGGAAATGGAAGGTTGACGTGATGGTTCAACAGTCGACGTGATGGTTCGACAACACTCTCTTTTATTTAGCGTGTACTCATTTCCTTGGAAATGGAAGGTTGACGTGATGGTTCAACAGCCGACGTCATGGTTCGACAACACACACTTTTATTTAGCGTGTACTCGTTTCCTCGGAAATGGGAGGTTGACGTGATGGTTCAACGGTCGACGTGATGGTTCGATAGCTCTCGCTTTTATTTAGCGTGTACTCGTTTCCTCGGAAATGGAAGGTTGACGTGATGATTCAACAGTCGACGTGATGGTTTGACAACACTCGCTTTTATTTAGCGTGTACTCGTTTCCTCGGAAATGGAAGGTTGACGTGATGGTTCAACAGTCGACGTGATGGTTCGACAACACACACTTTTATTTAGCCTGTACTCGTTTCCTCGAAAATGGGAGGTTGACGTGATGGTTTAACGGTCGACGTGATGGTTCGATAGCTCTCGCTTTTATTTAGCGTGTACTCGTTTCCTCGGAATTGGAAGGTTGACGTGATGGTTACACATTCGACGTGATGGTTCGATAACACTCGCTTTTATTTAGAGTGTACTCGTTTCGTCGGAAATGGAAGGTTGACGTGATGGTTCAACATTCGACGTGATGGTTCGACAACACTCGCTTTTATTTAGCGTGTACTCGTTTCCTCGGAAATTGAAGGTTGACGTGATGGTTCAACAGTCGACGTGATGGTTCGACAACACTCGCTTTTATTTAGCGTGTACTCGTTTCCTCAGAAATGGAAGGTTGACGTGATGGTTCAAAAGTCGACTTGATGGTTCGACAACACTCGCTTTTATTTAGCGTGTACTCGTTTCCTCGGTAATGGAAGGTTGACGTGATGGTTCAATATTCGACGTGATGGTTCGATAACACTCGCTTTTATTTAGCGTGTACTCGTTTCCTCGGAAATGGAAGGTTGACGTAATGGTTTAACATTCGACGTGATGGTTCGACAACTCTCGCTTTTATTTAGCGTGTACTTGTTTCCTCGAAAATTGAAGGTTGACGTGATGGTTCAACAGTCGACGTGATGGTTCGACAACACTCGCTTTTATTTAGCGTGTACTCGTTTCCTCGGAAATGGAAGGATGACGTGATGGTTCAACAGTCGACTTGATGGTTCGGCAACACTCGCTTTTATTTAGCGTGTACTCGTTTCCTCGGAAATGGAAGGTTGACGTGATGGTTCAACAGTCGACGTTATGGTTAGACAACACTCGCTTTTATTTAGCGTGTACTCATTTCCTCGGAAATGGGAGATTGACGTGATGGTTCAACATTCGACGTGATGGTTCGGCAACAATCGCTTTTATTTAACGTGTACTCGTTTCCACGGAACTGGAAGGTTGACGTGATGGTTCAACAGTCGACGTGATGGTTCGACAACACTCGCTTTTATTTAGCGTGTACTTGTTTCCTCGGAAATGGAAGGTTGACGTGATGGTTCAACAGTCGACTTGATGGTTCGACAACTCTCGCTTTTATTTAGCGTGTACTCATTTCCTCGGAAATGGAAGGTTGACGTGATGGTTCAACAGTCGACGTGATGGTTCGACAACACTCGCTTTTATTTAGCGTGTACTCATTTCCTCGGAAATGGAAGGTTGACGTGATGGTTCAACAGTCGACGTCATGGTTCGACAACACACACTTTTATTTAGCGTGTACTCGTTTCCTCGGAAATGGGAGGTTGACGTGATGGTTCAACGGTCGACGTGATGGTTCGATAGCTCTCGCTTTTATTTAGCGTGTACTCGTTTCCTCGGAAATGGAAGGTTGACGTGATGATTCAACAGTCGACGTGATGGTTTGACAACACTCGCTTTTATTTAGCGTGTACTCGTTTCCTCGGAAATGGAAGGTTGACGTGATGGTTCAACAGTCGACGTGATGGTTCGACAACATACACTTTTATTTAGCCTGTACTCGTTTCCTCGAAAATGGGAGGTTGACGTGATGGTTCAACGGTCGACGTGATGGTTCGATAGCTCTCGCTTTTATTTAGCGTGTACTCGTTTCCTCGGAAATGGAAGGTTGACGTGATGGTTCAACAGTCGACGTTATGGTTCGACAACACTCGCTTTTATTTAGCGTGTACTCATTTCCTCGAAAATGGGAGATTGACGTGATGGTTCAACATTCGACGTGATGGTTCGGCAACAATCGCTTTTATTTAACGTGTACTCGTTTCCACGGAACTGGAAGGTTGACGTGATGGTTCAACATTCGACGTGATGGTTCGACAACACTCGCTTTTATTTAGCGTGTACTTGTTTCCTCAGAAATGGAAGGTTGACGTGATGGTTCAACAGTCGACGTGATGGTTCGACAACTCTCGCTTTTATTTAGCGTGTACTCGTTTCCTCGGAAATGGAAGGTTGACGTGATGGTTCAACAGTCGACGTGATGGTTCGACAACACTCGCTTTTATTTAGCGTGTACTCATTTCCTTGGAAATGGAAGGTTGACGTGATGGTTCAACAGCCGACGTCATGGTTCGACAACACACACTTTTATTTAGCGTGTACTCGTTTCCTCGGAAATGGGAGGTTGACGTGATGGTTCAACGGTCGACGTGATGGTTCGATAGCTCTCGCTTTTATTTAGCGTGTACTCGTTTCCTCGGAAATGGAAGGTTGACGTGATGATTCAACAGTCGACGTGATGGTTTGACAACACTCGCTTTTATTTAGCGTGTACTCGTTTCCTCGGAAATGGAAGGTTGACGTGATGGTTCAACAGTCGACGTGATGGTTCGACAACACACACTTTTATTTAGCCTGTACTCGTTTCCTCGAAAATGGGAGGTTGACGTGATGGTTCAACGGTCGACGTGATGGTTCGATAGCTCTCGCTTTTATTTAGCGTGTACTCGTTTCCTCGGAATTGGAAGGTTGACGTGATGGTTCAACATTCGACGTGATGGTTCGATAACACTCGCTTTTATTTAGAGTGTACTCGTTTCGTCGGAAATGGAAGGTTGACGTGATGGTTCAACATTCGACGTGATGGTTCGACAACACTCGCTTTTATTTAGCGTGTACTCGTTTCCTCGGAAATTGAAGGTTGACGTGATGGTTCAACAGTCGACGTGATGGTTCGACAACACTCGCTTTTATTTAGCGTGTACTCGTTTCCTCAGAAATGGAAGGTTGACGTGATGGTTCAACAGTCGACTTGATGGTTCGACAACACTCGCTTTTATTTAGCGTGTACTCGTTTCCTCGGTAATGGAAGGTTGACGTGATGGTTCAATATTCGACGTGATGGTTCGATAACACTCGCTTTTATTTAGCGTGTACTCGTTTCCTCGGAAATGGAAGGTTGACGTAATGGTTTAACATTCGACGTGATGGTTCGACAACTCTCGCTTTTATTTAGCGTGTACTTGTTTCCTCGAAAATTGAAGGTTGACGTGATGGTTCAACAGTCGACGTGATGGTTCGACAACACTCGCTTTTATTTAGCGTGTACTCGTTTCCTCGGAAATGGAAGGATGACGTGATGGTTCAACAGTCGACTTGATGGTTCGGCAACACTCGCTTTTATTTAGCGTGTACTCGTTTCCTCGGAAATGGAAGGTTGGCGTGATGGTTCAACAGTCGACGTTATGGTTAGACAACACTCGCTTTTATTTAGCGTGTACTCATTTCCTCGGAAATGGGAGATTGACGTGATGGTTCAACATTCGACGTGATGGTTCGGCAACAATCGCTTTTATTTAACGTGTACTCGTTTCCACGGAACTGGAAGGTTGACGTGATGGTTCAACAGTCGACGTGATGGTTCGACAACACTCGCTTTTATTTAGCGTGTACTTGTTTCCTCGGAAATGGAAGGTTGACGTGATGGTTCAACAGTCGACTTGATGGTTCGACAACTCTCGCTTTTATTTAGCGTGTACTCATTTCCTCGGAAATGGAAGGTTGACGTGATGGTTCAACAGTCGACATGATGGTTCGACAACACTCGCTTTTATTTAGCGTGTACTCATTTCCTCGGAAATGGAAGGTTGACGTGATGGTTCAACAGTCGACGTCATGGTTCGACAACACACACTTTTATTTAGCGTGTACTCGTTTCCTCGGAAATGGGAGGTTGACGTGATGGTTCAACGGTCGACGTGATGGTTCGATAGCTCTCGCTTTTATTTAGCGTGTACTCGTTTCCTCGGAAATGGAAGGTTGACGTGATGATTCAACAGTCGACGTGATGGTTTGACAACACTCGCTTTTATTTAGCGTGTACTCGTTTCCTCGGAAATGGAAGGTTGACGTGATGGTTCAACAGTCGACGTGATGGTTCGACAACATACACTTTTATTTAGCCTGTACTCGTTTCCTCGAAAATGGGAGGTTGACGTGATGGTTCAACGGTCGACGTGATGGTTCGATAGCTCTCGCTTTTATTTAGCGTGTACTCGTTTCCTCGGAATTGGAAGGTTGACGTGATGGTTCAACATTCGACGTGATGGTTCGATAACACTCGCTTTTATTTAGAGTGTACTCGTTTCGTCGGAAATGGAAGGTTGACGTGATGGTTCAACATTCGACGTGATGGTTCGACAACACTCGCTTTTATTTAGCGTGTACTCGTTTCCTCGGAAATTGAAGGTTGACGTGATGGTTCAACAGTCGACGTGATGGTTCGACAACACTCGCTTTTATTTAGCGTGTACTCGTTTCCTCAGAAATGGAAGGTTGACGTGATAGTTCAACAGTCGACTTGATGGTTCGACAACACTCGCTTTTATTTAGCGTGTACTCGTTTCCTCGGTAATGGAAGGTTGACGTGATGGTTCAATATTCGACGTGATGGTTCGATAACACTCGCTTTTATTTAGCGTGTACTCGTTTCCTCGGAAATGGAAGGTTGACGTGATGGTTTAACATTCGACGTGATGGTTCGACAACACTCGCTTTTATTTAGCATGTACTTGTTTCCTCGAAAATTGAAGGTTGACGTGATGGTTCAACAGTCGACGTGATGGTTCGACAACACTCGCTTTTATTTAGCGTGTACTCATTTCCTCGGAAATGGAAGGATGACGTGATGGTTCAACAGTCGACTTGATGGTTCGGCAACACTCGCTTTTATTTAGCGTGTACTCGTTTCCTCGGAAATGGAAGGTTGACGTGATGGTTCAACAGTCGACGTTATGGTTAGACAACACTCGCTTTTATTTAGCGTGTACTCATTTCCTCGGAAATGGGAGATTGACGTGATGGTTCAACATTCGACGTGATGGTTCGGCAACAATCGCTTTTATTTAACGTGTACTCGTTTCCACGGAACTGGAAGGTTGACGTGATGGTTCAACATTCGACGTGATGGTTCGACAACACTCGCTTTTATTTAGCGTGTACTTGTTTCCTCAGAAATGGAAGGTTGACGTGATGGTTCAACAGTCGACGTGATGGTTCGACAACTCTCGCTTTTATTTAGCGTGTACTCGTTTCCTCGGAAATGGAAGGTTGACGTGATGGTTCAACAGTCGACGTGATGGTTCGACAACACTCGCTTTTATTTAGCGTGTACTCATTTCCTTAGAAATGGAAGGTTGACGTGATGGTTCAACAGTCGACGTGATGGTTCGACAACACACACTTTTATTTAGCGTGTACTCGTTTCCTCGGAAATGGGAGGTTGACGTGATGGTTCAACGGTCGACGTGATGGTTCGATAGCTCTCGCTTTTATTTAGCGTGTACTCGTTTCCTCGGAATTGGAAGGTTGATGTGATGGTTCAACATTCGACGTGATGGTTCGATAACACTCGCTTTTATTTAGTGTGTACTCGTTTCCTCGAAAATGGAAGGTTGACGTGATGGTTCAACATTCGACGTGATGGTTCGACAACACTCGCTTTTATTTAGCGTGTACTCGTTTCCTCGGAAATTGAAGGTTGACGTGATGGTTCAACAGTCGACGTGATGGTTCGACAACACTCGCTTTTACTTGAGCGTGTACTCGTTTCCTCGGAAATGGAAGGTTGACGTGATGGTTCAACAGTCGACTTGATGGTTCGGCAACACTCGCTTTTATTTAGCGTGTACTCATTTCCTCGGAAATGGAAGGTTGACGTGATGGTTCAACAGTCGACGTTATGGTTCGACAACACTCGCTTTTATTTAGCGTGTACTCGTTTCCTCGGAAATGGAAGGTTGACGTGATTGTTCAACAGTCGACTTGATGGTTTGACAACACTCGCTTTTATTTAGCGTGTACTCGTTTCCTCAGAAATGGAAGGTTGACGTGATGGTTCAACAGTCGACTTGATGGTTCGGCAACACTCGCTTTTATTTAGCGTGTACTCGTTTCCTCGGAAATGGAAGGTTGACGTGATGGTTCAATATTCGACGTGATGGTTCGATAACACTCGCTTTTATTTAGCGTGTACTCGTTTCCTCGGAAATGGAAGGTTGACGTGATGGTTTAACATTCGACGTGATGGTTCGACAACACTCGCTTTTATTTAGCGTGTACTTGTTTCCTAGGAAATTGAAGGTTGACGTGATGGTTCAACAGTCGACGTGATGGTTCGACAACACTCGCTTTTATTTAGCGTGTACTCGTTTCCTCGGAAATGGAAGGATGACGTGATGGTTCAATAGTCGACTTGATGGTTCGGCAACACTCGCTTTTATTTAGCGTGTACTCGTTTCCTCGGAAATGGAAGGTTGACGTGATGGTTCAACAGTCGACGTTATGGTTCGACAACACTCGCTTTTATTTAGCGTGTACTCATTTCCTCGGAAATGGGAGATTGACGTGATGGTTCAACATTCGACGTGATGGTTCGGCAACAATCGCTTTTATTTAACGTGTACTCGTTTCCACGGAACTGGAAGGTTGACGTGATGGTTCAACATTCGACGTGATGGTTCGACAACACTCGCTTTTATTTAGCGTGTACTCGTTTCCTCGGAAATGGAAGGTTGACGTGATGGTTCAACATTCGACCTGATGGTTCGACAACTCTCGCTTTTATTTAACGTGTACTCGTTTCCTCGGAAATGGAAGGTTGACGTGATGGTTCAACAGTCGACGTGATGGTTCGACAACACTCGCTTTTATTTAGCGTGTACTCGTTTCCTCGGAAATGGAAGGTTGACGTGATGGTTCAACAGTCGACGTGATGGTTCGATAACTCTCGCTTTTATTTAGCGTGTACTCGTTTCCTCGGAAATGGAAGGTTGACGTGATGGTTCAACGGTCGACGTGATGGTTCGATAGCTCTCGCTTTTATTTAGCGTGTACTCGTTTCCTCGGAATTGGAAGGTTGACGTGATGGTTCAACAGTCGACGTGATGGTTCGATAACACTCGCTTTTATTTAGTGTGTACTCGTTTCCTCGAAAATGGAAGGTTGACGTGATGGTTCAACATTCGACGTGATGGTTCGACAACACTCGCTTTTATTTAGCGTGTACTCGTTTCCTCGGAATTGGAAGGTTGACGTGATGGTTCAACATTCGACGTGATGGTTCGATAACACTCGCTTTTATTTAGCGTGTACTCGTTTCCTCGGAAATGGAAGGTTGACGTGATGGTTCAACAGTCGACTTGATGGTTCGGCAACACTCGCTTTTATTTAGCGTGTACTCATTTCCTCGGAAATGGAAGGCTGACGTGATGGTTCAACAGTCGACGTTATGGTTCGACAACACTCGCTTTTATTTAGCGTGTACTCGTTTCCTCGGAAATGGAAGGTTGACGTGATTGTTCAACAGTCGACTTGATGGTTTGACAACACTCGCTTTTATTTAGCGTGTACTCGTTTCCTCAGAAATGGAAGGTTGACGTGATGGTTCAACAGTCGACTTGATGGTTCGGCAACACTCGCTTTTATTTAGCGTGTACTCGTTTCCTCGGAAATGGAAGGTTGACGTGATGGTTCAATATTCGACGTGATGGTTCGATAACACTCGCTTTTATTTAGCGTGTACTCGTTTCCTCGGAAATGGAAGGTTGACGTGATGGTTTAACATTCGACGTGATGGTTCGACAACACTCGCTTTTATTTAGCGTGTACTTGTTTCCTAGGAAATTGAAGGTTGACGTGATGGTTCAACAGTCGACGTGATGGTTCGACAACACTCGCTTTTATTTAGCGTGTACTCGTTTCCTCGGAAATGGAAGGATGACGTGATGGTTCAACAGTCGACTTGATGGTTCGGCAACACTCGCTTTTATTTAGCGTGTACTCGTTTCCTCGGAAATGGAAGGTTGACGTGATGGTTCAACAGTCGACGTTATGGTTCGACAACACTCGCTTTTATTTAGCGTGTACTCATTTCCTCGGAAATGGGAGATTGACGTGATGGTTCAACATTCGACGTGATGGTTCGGCAACAATCGCTTTTATTTAACGTGTACTCGTTTCCACGGAACTGGAAGGTTGACGTGATGGTTCAACATTCGACGTGATGGTTCGACAACACTCGCTTTTATTTAGCGTGTACTCGTTTCCTCGGAAACGGAAGGTTGACGTGATGGTTCAACAGTCGACGTGATGGTTCGACAACTCTCGCTTTTATTTAGCGTGTACTCGTTTCCTCGGAAATGGAAGGTTGACGTGATGGTTCAACAGTCGACGTGATGGTTCGACAACACTCGCTTTTATTTAGCGTGTACTCATTTCCTTGGAAATGGAAGGTTGACGTGATGGTTCAACAGTCGACGTGATGGTTCGACAACACACACTTTTATTTAGCGTGTACTCGTTTCCTCGGAAATGGGAGGTTGACGTGATGGTTCAACGGTCGACGTGATGGTTCGATAGCTCTCGCTTTTATTTAGCGTGTACTTGTTTCCTCGGAATTGGAAGGTTGACGTGATGGTTCAACATTCGACGTGATGGTTCGATAACACTCGCTTTTATTTAGCGTGTACTCGTTTCCTCGGAAATGGAAGGTTGACGTGATGGTTCAACATTCGACGTGATGGTTCGACAACACTCGCTTTTATTTAGCGTGTACTCGTTTCCTCGGAAATTGAAGGTTGACGTGATGGTTCAACAGTCAACGTGATGGTTCGACAACACTCGCTTTTACTTGAGCGTGTACTCGTTTCCTCGGAAATGGAAGGTTGACGTGATGGTTCAACAGTCGACTTGATGGTTCGGCAACACTCGCTTTTATTTAGCGTGTACTCATTTCCTCGGAAATGGAAGGTTGACGTGATGGTTCAACAGTCGACGTTATGGTTCGACAACACTCGCTTTTATTTAGCGTGTACTCGTTTCCTCGGAAATGGAAGGTTGACGTGATTGTTCAACAGTCGACTTGATGGTTTGACAACACTCGCTTTTATTTAGCGTGTACTCGTTTCCTCAGAAATGGAAGGTTGACGTGATGGTTCAACAGTCGACTTGATGGTTCGGCAACACTCGCTTTTATTTAGCGTGTACTCGTTTCCTCGGAAATGGAAGGTTGACGTGATGGTTCAATATTCGACGTGATGGTTCGATAACACTCGCTTTTATTTAGCGTGTACTCGTTTCCTCGAAAATGGAAGGTTGACGTGATGGTTTAACATTCGACGTGATGGTTCGACAACACTCGCTTTTATTTAGCGTGTACTTGTTTCCTAGGAAATTGAAGGTTGACGTGATGGTTCAACAGTCGACGTGATGGTTCGACAACACTCGCTTTTATTTAGCGTGTACTCGTTTCCTCGGAAATGGAAGGATGACGTGATGGTTCAATAGTCGACTTGATGGTTCGACAACACTCGCTTTTATTTAGCGTGTACTCGTTTCCTCGGAAATGGAAGGTTGACGTGATGGTTCAACAGTCGACGTTATGGTTCGACAACACTCGCTTTTATTTTGCGTGTACTCATTTCCTCGGAAATGGGAGATTGACGTGATGGTTCAACATTTGACGTGATGGTTCGGCAACAATCGCTTTTATTTAACGTGTACTCGTTTCCACGGAACTGGAAGGTTGACGTGATGGTTCAACATTCGACGTGATGGTTCGACAACACTCGCTTTTATTTAGCGTGTACTCGTTTCCTCGGAAATGGAAGGTTGACGTGATGGTTCAACAGTCGACGTGATGGTTCGACAACTCTCGCTTTTATTTAGCGTGTACTCGTTTCCTCGGAAATGGAAGGTTGACGTGATGGTTCAACAGTCGACGTGATGGTTCGACAACACTCGCTTTTATTTAGCGTGTACTCATTTCCTTGGAAATGGAAGGTTGACGTGATGGTTCAACAGTCGATGTGATGGTTCGACAACACACACTTTTATTTAGCGTGTACTCGTTTCCTCGAAAATAGGAGGTTGACGTGATGGTTCAACGGTCGACGTGATGGTTCGATAGCTCTCGCTTTTATTTAGCGTGTACTCGTTTCCTCGGAATTGGAAGGTTGACGTGATGGTTCAACATTCGACGTGATGGTTCGACAACACTCGCTTTTATTTAGCGTGTACTCGTTTCCTCGGAAATGGAAGGTTGACGTGATGGTTCAACATTCGACGTGATGGTTCGACAACACTCGCTTTTATTTAGCGTGTACTCGTTTCCTCGGAAATTGAAGGTTGACGTGATGGTTCAACAGTCGACGTGATGGTTCGACAACACTCGCTTTTACTTGAGCGTGTACTCGTTTCCTCGGAAATGGAAGGTTGACGTGATGGTTCAACAATCGACTTGATGGTTCGGCAACACTCGCTTTTATTTAGCGTGTACTCATTTCCTCGGAAATGGAAGGTTGACGTGATGGTTCAACAGTCGACGTTATGGTTCGACAACACTCGCTTTTATTTAGCGTGTACTCGTTTCCTCGGAAATGGAAGGTTGACGTGATTGTTCAACAGTCGACTTGATGGTTCGGCAACACTCGCTTTTATTTAGCGTGTACTCGTTTCCTCGGAAATGGAAGGTTGACGTGATGGTTCAACAGTCGACGTTATGGTTCGACAACACTCGCTTTTATTTAGCGTGTACTCGTTTCCTCGAAAATGGGATGTTGACGTGATGGTTCAACATTCGACCTGATGGTTCGGCAACACTCGCTTTTATTTAACGTGTACTCGTTTCCTCGGAAATGGAAGGTTGACGTGATGGTTCAACAGTCGACGTGATGGTTCGACAACACTCGCTTTTACTTGAGCGTGTACTCGTTTCCTCAGAAATGGAAGGTTGACGTGATGGTTCAACAGTCGACTTGATGGTTCGGCAACACTCGCTTTTATTTAGCGTGTACTCATTTCCTCGGAAATGGAAGGTTGACGTGATGGTTCAACAGTCGACGTTATGGTTCGACAACACTCGCTTTTATTTAGCGTGTACTCGTTTCCTCGGAAATGGAAGGTTGACGTGATTGTTCAACAGTCGACTTGATGGTTTGACAACACTCGCTTTTATTTAGCATGTACTCGTTTCCTCAGAAATGGAAGGTTGACGTGATGGTTCAACAGTCGACTTGATGGTTCGGCAACACTCGCTTTTATTTAGCGTGTACTCGTTTCCTCGGAAATGGAAGGTTGACGTGATGGTTCAATATTCGACGTGATGGTTCGATAACACTCGCTTTTATTTAGCGTGTACTCGTTTCCTCGGAAATGGAAGGTTGACGTGATGGTTTAACATTCGACGTGATGGTTCGACAACACTCGCTTTTATTTAGCGTGTACTTGTTTCCTCGGAAATTGAAGGTTGACGTGATGGTTCAACAGTCGACGTGATGGTTCGACAACACTCGCTTTTATTTAGCGTGTACTCGTTTCCTCGGAAATGGAAGGATGACGTGATGGTTCAATAGTCGACTTGATGGTTCGACAACACTCGCTTTTATTTAGCGTGTACTCGTTTCCTCGGAAATGGAAGGTTGACGTGATGGTTCAACAGTCGACGTTATGGTTCGACAACACTCGCTTTTATTTAGCGTGTACTCATTTCCTCGGAAATGGGAGATTGACGTGATGGTTCAACATTTGACGTGATGGTTCGGCAACAATCGCTTTTATTTAACGTGTACTCGTTTCCACGGAACTGGAAGGTTGACGTGATGGTTCAACATTCGACGTGATGGTTCGACAACACTCGCTTTTATTTAGCGTGTACTCGTTTCCTTGGAAATGGAAGGTTGACGTGATGGTTCAACAGTCGACGTGATGGTTCGACAACTCTCGCTTTTATTTAGCGTGTACTCGTTTCCTCGGAAATGGAAGGTTGACGTGATGGTTCAACAGTCGACGTGATGGTTCGACAACACTCGCTTTTATTTATCGTGTACTCATTTCCTTGGAAATGGAAGGTTGACGTGATGGTTCAACAGTCGACGTGATGGTTCGACAACACACACTTTTATTTAGCGTGTACTCGTTTCCTCGGAAATGGGAGGTTGACGTGATGGTTCAACGGTCGACGTGATGGTTCGATAGCTCTCGCTTTTATTTAGCGTGTACTCGTTTCCTCGGAATTGGAAGGTTGACGTGATGGTTCAACATTCGACGTGATGGTTCGACAACACTCGCTTTTATTTAGCGTGTACTCGTTTCCTCGGAAATGGAAGGTTGACGTGATGGTTCAACATTCGACGTGATGGTTCGACAACACTCGCTTTTATTTAGCGTGTACTCGTTTCCTCGGAAATTGAAGGTTGACGTGATGGTTCAACAGTCGACGTGATGGTTCGACAACACTCGCTTTTACTTGAGCGTGTACTCGTTTCCTCGGAAATGGAAGGTTGACGTGATGGTTCAACAGTCGACTTGATGGTTCGGCAACACTCGCTTTTATTTAGCGTGTACTCATTTCCTCGGAAATGGAAGGTTGACGTGATGGTTCAACAGTCGACGTTATGGTTCGACAACACTCGCTTTTATTTAGCGTGTACTCGTTTCCTCGGAAATGGAAGGTTGACGTGATTGTTCAACAGTCGACTTGATGGTTCGGCAACACTCGCTTTTATTTAGCGTGTACTCGTTTCCTCGGAAATGGAAGGTTGACGTGATGGTTCAATATTCGACGTGATGGTTCGATAACACTCGCTTTTATTTAGCGTGTACTCGTTTCCTCGGAAATGGAAGGTTGACGTGATGGTTTAACATTCGACGTGATGGTTCGACAACACTCGCTTTTATTTAGCGTGTACTTGTTTCCTCGGAAATTGAAGGTTGACGTGATGGTTCAACAGTCGACGTGATGGTTCGACAACACTCGCTTTTATTTAGCGTGTACTCGTTTCCTCGGAAATGGAAGGATGACGTGATGGTTCAATAGTCGACTTGATGGTTCGACAACACTCGCTTTTATTTAGCTTGTACTCGTTTCCTCGGAAATGGAAGGTTAACGTGATGGTTCAACAGTCGACGTTATGGTTCGACAACACTCGCTTTTATTTAGCGTGTACTCATTTCCTCGGAAATGGGAGATTGACGTGATGGTTCAACATTCGACTTGATGGTTCGGCAACACTCGCTTTTATTTAGCGTGTACTCATTTCCTCGGAAATGGAAGGTTGACGTGATGGTTCAACAGTCGACGTTATGGTTCGACAACACTCGCTTTTATTTAGCGTGTACTCGTTTCCTCGGAAATGGAAGGTTGACGTGATTGTTCAACAGTCGACTTGATGGTTCGGCAACACTCGCTTTTATTTAGCGTGTACTCGTTTCCTCGGAAATGGAAGGTTAACGTGATGGTTCAACAGTCGACGTTATGGTTCGACAACACTCGCTTTTATTTAGCGTGTACTCGTTTCCTCGAAAATGGGAGGTTGACGTGATGGTTCAACATTCGACCTGATGGTTCGGCAACACTCGCTTTTATTTAACGTGTACTCGTTTCCTCGGAAATGGAAGGTTGACGTGATGGTTCAACAATCGACGTGATGGTTCGAAAGCTCTCACTTTTATTTAGCGTGTAATCGTTTCCTCGGAAATGGAAGGTTGACGTGATGGTTCAACATTCGACGTGATGGTTCGATAACACTCGCTTTTATTTAGCGTGTACTCGTTTCCTCGGAAATGGAAGGTTGACGTGATGGTTCAACATTCGACGTGATGGTTCGACAACACTCGCTTTTATTTAGCGTGTACTCGTTTCCTCGGAAATTGAAGGTTGACGTGATGGTTCAACAGTCGACGTGATGGTTCGACAACACTCGCTTTTACTTGAGCGTGTACTCGTTTCCTCGGAAATGGAAGGTTGACGTGATGGTTCAACAGTCGACTTGATGGTTCGGCAACACTCGCTTTTATTTAGCGTGTACTCATTTCCTCGGAAATGGAAGGTTGACATGATGGTTCAACAGTCGACGTTATGGTTCGACAACACTCGCTTTTATTTAGCGTGTACTCGTTTCCTCGGAAATGGAAGGTTGACGTGATTGTTCAACAGTCGACTTGATGGTTTGACAACACTCGCTTTTATTTAGCGTGTACTCGTTTCCTCAGAAATGGAAGGTTGACGTGATGGTTCAACAGTCGACTTGATGGTTCGGAAACACTCGCTTTTATTTAGCGTGTACTCGTTTCCTCGGAAATGGAAGGTTGACGTGATGGTTCAATATTCGACGTGATGGTTCGATAACACTCGCTTTTATTTAGCGTGTACTCGTTTCCTCGGAAATGGAAGGTTGACGTGATGGTTTAACATTCGACGTGATGGTTCGACAACACTCGCTTTTATTTAGCGTGTACTTGTTTCCTCGGAAATTGAAGGTTGACGTGATGGTTCAACAGTCGACGTGATGGTTCGACAACACTCGCTTTTATTTAGCGTGTACTCGTTTCCTCGGAAATGGAAGGATGACGTGATGGTTCAACAGTCGACTTGATGGTTCGGCAACACTCGCTTTTATTTAGCGTGTACTCGTTTCCTCGGAAATGGAAGGTTGACGTGATGGTTCAACAGTCGACGTTATGGTTCGACAACACTCGCTTTTATTTAGCGTGTACTCATTTCCTCGGAAATGGGAGATTGACGTGATGGTTCAACATTCGACGTGATGGTTCGGCAACAATCGCTTTTATTTAACGTGTACTCGTTTCCACGGAACTGGAAGGTTGACGTGATGGTTCAACATTCGACGTGATGGTTCGACAACACTCGCTTTTATTTAGCGTGTACTCGTTTCCTCGGAAATGGAAGGTTGACGTGATGGTTCAACAGTCGACGTGATGGTTCGACAACACTCGCTTTTATATAGCGTGTACTCGTTTCCTCGAAAATGGGAGGTTGACGTGATGGTTCAACATTCGACCTGATGGTTCGGCAACACTCGCTTTTATTTAACGTGTACTCGTTTCCTTGGAAATGGAAGGTTGACGTGATGGTTCAACAGTCGACGTGATGGTTCGAAAGCTCTCACTTTTATTTAGCGTGTACTCGTTTCCTCGGAAATGGGAGGTTGACGTGATGGTTCAACGGTCGACGTGATGGTTCGATAGCTCTCGCTTTTATTTAGCGTGTACTCGTTTCCTCGGAATTGGAAGGTTGACGTGATGGTTCAACATTCGACGTGATGGTTCGATAACACTCGCTTTTATTTAGAGTGTACTCGTTTCCTCGGAAATGGAAGGTTGACATGATGGTTCGACAACACTCGCTTTTATTTAGCGTGTACTCATTTCCTCGGAAATTGAAGGTTGACGTGATGGTTCAACAGTCGACGTGATGGTTCGACAACACTCGCATTTATTTAGCGTGTACTCGTTTCCTCAGAAATGGAAGGTTGACGTGATGGTTCAACAGTCGACTTGATGGTTCGGCA
The DNA here is from genome assembly GCA_963859935.3 of Lathyrus sativus. Lineage (NCBI taxonomy): Eukaryota > Viridiplantae > Streptophyta > Magnoliopsida > Fabales > Fabaceae > Lathyrus > Lathyrus sativus. The sequence goes on along the minus strand of CAWUDS030001327.1, from coordinate 1,728,486 downwards.
ACACTCGCTTTTATTTAGCGTGTACTCGTTTCCTCGGAAATGGAAGGTTGACGTGATGGTTCAACAGTCGACGTTATGGTTCGACAACACTCGCTTTTATTTAGCGTGTACTCGTTTCGTCGGAAATGGAAGGTTGACGTGATGGTTCAACAGTCGACTTGATGGTTCGGCAACACTCGCTTTTATTTAGCGTGCACTCGTTTCCTCGGAAATGGAAGGTTGACGTGATGGTTCAACAGTCGACGTGATTGTTGACAGCTCTCGCTTTTATTTAGCGTGTACTCGTTTCCTCGGAAATGGAAGATTGACGTGATGGTTCAACGGTCGATGTGATGGTTCGACAGCTCTCGCTTTTATTTAGCGTGTACTCGTTTCCTCGGAAATGGAAGGTTGACGTGATGGTTCAACAGTCGACGTGATTGTTCGACAACTCTCGCTTTTATTTAGCGTGTACTCGTTTCCTCGAAAATGGAAGATTGACGTGATGGTTCAACGGTCGATGTGATGGCTCGACAGCTCTCGCTTTTATTTAGCGTGTACTCGTTTCCTCGGAAATGGAAGGTTGACGTGATGGTTCAACAGTCGACGTGATGGTTTGACAACACTCACTTTTATTTAGCGTGTACTCGTTTCCTCGGAAATGGAAGGTTGACGTGATGGTTCAACAGTCGACGTGATGGTTCAACAACACACACTTTTATTTAGCGTGTACTCGTTTCCTTGGAAATGGGAGGTTGACGTGATGGTTCAACGGTCGACGTGATGGTTCGATAGCGCTCGCTTTTATTTAGCGAGTACTCGTTTCCTCGAAATTGGAAGGTTGACGTGATGGTTCAACATTCGACGTGATGGTTCGATAACACTCGCTTTTATTTAGAGTGTACTCGTTTCCTCGGAAATGGAAGGTTGACGTGATGGTTCAACATTCGACGTGATGGTTCGACAACACTCGCTTTTATTTAGCGTGTACTCGTTTCCTCGGAAATTGAAGGTTGATGTGATGGTTCAACAGTCGACGTGATGGTTCGACAACACTCGCTTTTATTTAGCGTGTACTCGTTTCCTCATAAATGGAAGGTTGACGTGATTGTTCAACAGTCGACTTGATGGTTCGGCAACACTCGCTTTTATTTAGCGTGTACTCGTTTCCTCGGAAATGGAAGGTTGACGTGATGGTTCAACAGTCGACGTTATGGTTCGACAACACTCGCTTTTATTTAGCGTGTACTCGTTTCCTCGAAAATGGGATGTTGACGTGATGGTTCAACATTCGACCTGATGGTTCGGCAACACTCGCTTTTATTTAACGTGTACTCGTTTCCTCGGAAATGGAAGGTTGACGTGATGGTTCAACAGTCGACGTGATGGTTCGACAACACTCGCTTTTACTTGAGCGTGTACTCGTTTCCTCAGAAATGGAAGGTTGACGTGATGGTTCAACAGTCGACTTGATGGTTCGGCAACACTCGCTTTTATTTAGCGTGTACTCATTTCCTCGGAAATGGAAGGTTGACGTGATGGTTCAACAGTCGACGTTATGGTTCGACAACACTCGCTTTTATTTAGCGTGTACTCGTTTCCTCGGAAATGGAAGGTTGACGTGATTGTTCAACAGTCGACTTGATGGTTTGACAACACTCGCTTTTATTTAGCGTGTACTCGTTTCCTCAGAAATGGAAGGTTGACGTGATGGTTCAACAGTCGACTTGATGGTTCGGCAACACTCGCTTTTATTTAGCGTGTACTCGTTTCCTCGGAAATGGAAGGTTGACGTGATGGTTCAATATTCGACGTGATGGTTCGATAACACTCGCTTTTATTTAGCGTGTACTCGTTTCCTCGGAAATGGAAGGTTGACGTGATGGTTTAACATTCGACGTGATGGTTCGACAACACTCGCTTTTATTTAGCGTGTACTTGTTTCCTCGGAAATTGAAGGTTGACGTGATGGTTCAACAGTCGACGTGATGGTTCGACAACACTCGCTTTTATTTAGAGTGTACTCGTTTCCTCGGAAATGGAAGGATGACGTGATGGTTCAATAGTCGACTTGATGGTTCGACAACACTCGCTTTTATTTAGCGTGTACTCGTTTCCTCGGAAATGGAAGGTTGACGTGATGGTTCAACAGTCGACGTTATGGTTCGACAACACTCGCTTTTATTTAGCGTGTACTCATTTCCTCGGAAATGGGAGATTGACGTGATGGTTCAACATTTGACGTGATGGTTCGGCAACAATCGCTTTTATTTAACGTGTACTCGTTTCCACGGAACTGGAAGGTTGACGTGATGGTTCAACATTCGACGTGATGGTTCGACAACACTCGCTTTTATTTAGCGTGTACTCGTTTCCTTGGAAATGGAAGGTTGACGTGATGGTTCAACAGTCGACGTGATGGTTCGACAACTCTCGCTTTTATTAAGCGTGTACTCGTTTCCTCGGAAATGGAAGGTTGACGTGATGGTTCAACAGTCGACGTGATGGTTCGACAACACTCGCTTTTATTTAGCGTGTACTCATTTCCTTGGAAATGGAAGGTTGACGTGATGGTTCAACAGTCGACGTGATGGTTCGACAACACACACTTTTATTTAGCGTGTACTCGTTTCCTCGGAAATGGGAGGTTGACGTGATGGTTCAACGGTCGACGTGATGGTTCGATAGCTCTCGCTTTTATTTAGCGTGTACTCGTTTCCTCGGAATTGGAAGGTTGACGTGATGGTTCAACATTCGACGTGATGGTTCGACAACACTCGCTTTTATTTAGCGTGTACTCGTTTCCTCGGAAATGGAAGGTTGACGTGATGGTTCAACATTCGACCTGATGGTTCGGCAACACTCGCTTTTATTTAACGTGTACTCGTTTCCTCGGAAATGGAAGGTTGACGTGATGGTTCAACAGTCGACGTGATGGTTCGAAAGCTCTCACTTTTATTTAGCGTGTAATCGTTTCCTCGGAAATGGAAGGTTGACGTGATGGTTCAACATTCGACGTGATGGTTCGATAACACTCGCTTTTATTTAGCGTGTACTCGTTTCCTCGGAAATGGAAGGTTGACGTGATGGTTCAACATTCGACGTGATGGTTCGACAACACTCGCTTTTATTTAGCGTGTACTCGTTTCCTCGGAAATTGAAGGTTGACGTGATGGTTCAACAGTCGACGTGATGGTTCGACAACACTCGCTTTTACTTGAGCGTGTACTCGTTTCCTCGGAAATGGAAGGTTGACGTGATGGTTCAACAGTCGACTTGATGGTTCGGCAACACTCGCTTTTATTTAGCGTGTACTCATTTCCTCGGAAATGGAAGGTTGACATGATGGTTCAACAGTCGACGTTATGGTTCGACAACACTCGCTTTTATTTAGCGTGTACTCGTTTCCTCGGAAATGGAAGGTTGACGTGATTGTTCAACAGTCGACTTGATGGTTTGACAACACTCGCTTTTATTTAGCGTGTACTCGTTTCCTCAGAAATGGAAGGTTGACGTGATGGTTCAACAGTCGACTTGATGGTTCGGAAACACTCGCTTTTATTTAGCGTGTACTCGTTTCCTCGGAAATGGAAGGTTGACGTGATGGTTCAATATTCGACGTGATGGTTCGATAACACTCGCTTTTATTTAGCGTGTACTCGTTTCCTCGGAAATGGAAGGTTGACGTGATGGTTTAACATTCGACGTGATGGTTCGACAACACTCGCTTTTATTTAGCGTGTACTTGTTTCCTCGGAAATTGAAGGTTGACGTGATGGTTCAACAGTCGACGTGATGGTTCGACAACACTCGCTTTTATTTAGCGTGTACTCGTTTCCTCGGAAATGGAAGGATGACGTGATGGTTCAACAGTCGACTTGATGGTTCGGCAACACTCGCTTTTATTTAGCGTGTACTCGTTTCCTCGGAAATGGAAGGTTGACGTGATGGTTCAACAGTCGACGTTATGGTTCGACAACACTCGCTTTTATTTAGCGTGTACTCATTTCCTCGGAAATGGGAGATTGACGTGATGGTTCAACATTCGACGTGATGGTTCGGCAACAATCGCTTTTATTTAACGTGTACTCGTTTCCACGGAACTGGAAGGTTGACGTGATGGTTCAACATTCGACGTGATGGTTCGACAACACTCGCTTTTATTTAGCGTGTACTCGTTTCCTCGGAAATGGAAGGTTGACGTGATGGTTCAACAGTCGACGTGATGGTTCGACAACACTCGCTTTTATATAGCGTGTACTCGTTTCCTCGAAAATGGGAGGTTGACGTGATGGTTCAACATTCGACCTGATGGTTCGGCAACACTCGCTTTTATTTAACGTGTACTCGTTTCCTTGGAAATGGAAGGTTGACGTGATGGTTCAACAGTCGACGTGATGGTTCGAAAGCTCTCACTTTTATTTAGCGTGTACTCGTTTCCTCGGAAATGGGAGGTTGACGTGATGTTTCAACGGTCGACGTGATGGTTCGATAGCTCTCGCTTTTATTTAGCGTGTACTCGTTTCCTCGGAATTGGAAGGTTGACGTGATGGTTCAACATTCGACGTGATGGTTCGATAACACTCGCTTTTATTTAGAGTGTACTCGTTTCCTCGGAAATGGAAGGTTGACATGATGGTTCGACAACACTCGCTTTTATTTAGCGTGTACTCATTTCCTCGGAAATTGAAGGTTGACGTGATGGTTCAACAGTCGACGTGATGGTTCGACAACACTCGCATTTATTTAGCGTGTACTCGTTTCCTCAGAAATGGAAGGTTGACGTGATGGTTCAACAGTCGACTTGATGGTTCGGCAACACTCGCTTTTATTTAGCGTGTACTCGTTTCCTCGGAAATGGAAGGTTGACGTGATGGTTCAACAGTCGACGTTATGGTTCGACAACACTCGCTTTTATTTAGCGTGTACTCGTTTCCTCGGAAATGGAAGGTTGACGTGATGGTTCAACAGTCGACTTGATGGTTCGGCAACACTCGCTTTTATTTAGCGTGTACTCGTTTCCTCGGAAATGGAAGGTTGACGTGATGGTTCAACAGTCGACGTGATTGTTCGACAGCTCTCGCTTTTATTTAGCGTGTACTCGTTTCCTCGGAAATGGAAGATTGACGTGATGGTTCAACGGTCGATGTGATGGTTCGACAGCTCTCGCTTTTATTTAGCGTGTACTCGTTTCCTCGGAAATGGAAGGTTGACGTGATGGTTCAACAGTCGACGTGATTGTTCGACAACTCTCGCTTTTATTTAGCGTGTACTCGTTTCCTCGAAAATGGAAGATTGACGTGATGGTTCAACGGTCGATGTGATGGCTCGACAGCTCTCGCTTTTATTTAGCGTGTACTCGTTTCCTCGGAAATGGAAGGTTGACGTGATGGTTCAACAGTCGACGTGATGGTTTGACAACACTCACTTTTATTTAGCGTGTACTCGTTTCCTCGGAAATGGAAGGTTGACGTGATGGTTCAACAGTCGACGTGATGGTTCAACAACACACACTTTTATTTAGCGTGTACTCGTTTCCTTGGAAATGGGAGGTTGACGTGATGGTTCAACGGTCGACGTGATGGTTCGATAGCGCTCGCTTTTATTTAGCGAGTACTCGTTTCCTCGAAATTGGAAGGTTGACGTGATGGTTCAACATTCGACGTGATGGTTCGATAACACTCGCTTTTATTTAGAGTGTACTCGTTTCCTCGGAAATGGAAGGTTGACGTGATGGTTCAACATTCGACGTGATGGTTCGACAACACTCGCTTTTATTTAGCGTGTACTCGTTTCCTCGGAAATTGAAGGTTGATGTGATGGTTCAACAGTCGACGTGATGGTTCGACAACACTCGCTTTTATTTAGCGTGTACTCGTTTCCTCATAAATGGAAGGTTGACGTGATTGTTCAACAGTCGACTTGATGGTTCGGCAACACTCGCTTTTATTTAGCGTGTACTCGTTTCCTCGGAAATGGAAGGTTGACGTGATGGTTCAACAGTCGACGTTATGGTTCGACAACACTCGCTTTTATTTAGCGTGTACTCGTTTCCTCGAAAATGGGATGTTGACGTGATGGTTCAACATTCGACCTGATGGTTCGGCAACTCTCGCTTTTATTTAACGTGTACTCGTTTCCTCGGAAATGGAAGGTTGACGTGATGGTTCAACAGTCGACGTGATGGTTCGACAACACTCGCTTTTACTTGAGCGTGTACTCGTTTCCTCAGAAATGGAAGGTTGACGTGATGGTTCAACAGTCGACTTGATGGTTCGGCAACACTCGCTTTTATTTAGCGTGTACTCATTTCCTCGGAAATGGAAGGTTGACGTGATGGTTCAACAGTCGACGTTATGGTTCGACAACACTCGCTTTTATTTAGCGTGTACTCGTTTCCTCGGAAATGGAAGGTTGACGTGATTGTTCAACAGTCGACTTGATGGTTTGACAACACTCGCTTTTATTTAGCGTGTACTCGTTTCCTCAGAAATGGAAGGTTGACGTGATGGTTCAACAGTCGACTTGATGGTTCGGCAACACTCGCTTTTATTTAGCGTGTACTCGTTTCCTCGGAAATGGAAGGTTGACGTGATGGTTCAATATTCGACGTGATGGTTCGATAACACTCGCTTTTATTTAGCGTGTACTCGTTTCCTCGGAAATGGAAGGTTGACGTGATGGTTTAACATTCGACGTGATGGTTCGACAACACTCGCTTTTATTTAGCGTGTACTTGTTTCCTCGGAAATTGAAGGTTGACGTGATGGTTCAACAGTCGACGTGATGGTTCGACAACACTCGCTTTTATTTAGCGTGTACTCGTTTCCTCGGAAATGGAAGGATGACGTGATGGTTCAATAGTCGACTTGATGGTTCGACAACACTCGCTTTTATTTAGCGTGTACTCGTTTCCTCGGAAATGGAAGGTTGACGTGATGGTTCAACAGTCGACGTTATGGTTCGACAACACTCGCTTTTATTTAGCGTGTACTCATTTCCTCGGAAATGGGAGATTGACGTGATGGTTCAACATTTGACGTGATGGTTCGGCAACAATCGCTTTTATTTAACGTGTACTCGTTTCCACGGAACTGGAAGGTTGACGTGATGGTTCAACATTCGACGTGATGGTTCGACAACACTCGCTTTTATTTAGCGTGTACTCGTTTCCTTGGAAATGGAAGGTTGACGTGATGGTTCAACAGTCGACGTGATGGTTCGACAACTCTCGCTTTTATTTAGCGTGTACTCGTTTCCTCGGAAATGGAAGGTTGACGTGATGGTTCAACAGTCGACGTGATGGTTCGACAACACTCGCTTTTATTTAGCGTGTACTCATTTCCTTGGAAATGGAAGGTTGACGTGATGGTTCAACAGTCGACGTGATGGTTCGACAACACACACTTTTATTTAGCGTGTACTCGTTTCCTCGGAAATGGGAGGTTGACGTGATGGTTCAACGGTCGACGTGATGGTTCGATAGCTCTCGCTTTTATTTAGCGTGTACTCGTTTCCTCGGAATTGGAAGGTTGACGTGATGGTTCAACATTCGACGTGATGGTTCGACAACACTCGCTTTTATTTAGCGTGTACTCGTTTCCTCGGAAATGGAAGGTTGACGTGATGGTTCAACATTCGACGTGATGGTTCGACAACACTCGCTTTTATTTAGCGTGTACTCGTTTCCTCGGAAATTGAAGGTTGACGTGATGGTTCAACAGTCGACGTGATGGTTCGACAACACTCGCTTTTACTTGAGCGTGTACTCGTTTCCTCGGAAATGGAAGGTTGACGTGATGGTTCAACAGTCGACTTGATGGTTCGGCAACACTCGCTTTTATTTAGCGTGTACTCATTTCCTCGGAAATGGAAGGTTGACGTGATGGTTCAACAGTCGACGTTATGGTTCGACAACACTCGCTTTTATTTAGCGTGTACTCGTTTCCTCGGAAATGGAAGGTTGACGTGATTGTTCAACAGTCGACTTGATGGTTCGGCAACACTCACTTTTATTTAGCGTGTACTCGTTTCCTCGGAAATGGAAGGTTGACGTGATGGTTCAATATTCGACGTGATGGTTCGATAACACTCGCTTTTATTTAGCGTGTACTCGTTTCCTCGGAAATGGAAGGTTGACGTGATGGTTTAACATTCGACGTGATGGTTCGACAACACTCGCTTTTATTTAGCGTGTACTTGTTTCCTCGGAAATTGAAGGTTGACGTGATGGTTCAACAGTCGACGTGATGGTTCGACAACACTCGCTTTTATTTAGCGTGTACTCGTTTCCTCGGAAATGGAAGGATGACGTGATGGTTCAATAGTCGACTTGATGGTTCGACAACACTCGCTTTTATTTAGCTTGTACTCGTTTCCTCGGAAATGGAAGGTTGACGTGATGGTTCAACAGTCGACGTTATGGTTCGACAACACTCGCTTTTATTTAGCGTGTACTCATTTCCTCGGAAATGGGAGATTGACGTGATGGTTCAACATTCGACTTGATGGTTCGGCAACACTCGCTTTTATTTAGCGTGTACTCATTTCCTCGGAAATGGAAGGTTGACGTGATGGTTCAACAGTCGACGTTATGGTTCGACAACACTCGCTTTTATTTAGCGTGTACTCGTTTCCTCGGAAATGGAAGGTTGACGTGATTGTTCAACAGTCGACTTGATGGTTCGGCAACACTCGCTTTTATTTAGCGTGTACTCGTTTCCTCGGAAATGGAAGGTTAACGTGATGGTTCAACAGTCGACGTTATGGTTCGACAACACTCGCTTTTATTTAGCGTGTACTCGTTTCCTCGAAAATGGGAGGTTGACGTGATGGTTCAACATTCGACCTGATGGTTCGGCAACACTCGCTTTTATTTAACGTGTACTCGTTTCCTCGGAAATGGAAGGTTGACGTGATGGTTCAACAGTCGACGTGATGGTTCGAAAGCTCTCACTTTTATTTAGCGTGTAATCGTTTCCTCGGAAATGGAAGGTTGACGTGATGGTTCAACATTCGACGTGATGGTTCGATAACACTCGCTTTTATTTAGCGTGTACTCGTTTCCTCGGAAATGGAAGGTTGACGTGATGGTTCAACATTCGACGTGATGGTTCGACAACACTCGCTTTTATTTAGCGTGTACTCGTTTCCTCGGAAATTGAAGGTTGACGTGATGGTTCAACAGTCGACGTGATGGTTCGACAACACTCGCTTTTACTTGAGCGTGTACTCGTTTCCTCGGAAATGGAAGGTTGACGTGATGGTTCAACAGTCGACTTGATGGTTCGGCAACACTCGCTTTTATTTAGCGTGTACTCATTTCCTCGGAAATGGAAGGTTGACATGATGGTTCAACAGTCGACGTTATGGTTCGACAACACTCGCTTTTATTTAGCGTGTACTCGTTTCCTCGGAAATGGAAGGTTGACGTGATTGTTCAACAGTCGACTTGATGGTTTGACAACACTCGCTTTTATTTAGCGTGTACTCGTTTCCTCAGAAATGGAAGGTTGACGTGATGGTTCAACAGTCGACTTGATGGTTCGGAAACACTCGCTTTTATTTAGCGTGTACTCGTTTCCTCGGAAATGGAAGGTTGACGTGATGGTTCAATATTCGACGTGATGGTTCGATAACACTCGCTTTTATTTAGCGTGTACTCGTTTCCTCGGAAATGGAAGGTTGACGTGATGGTTTAACATTCGACGTGATGGTTCGACAACACTCGCTTTTATTTAGCGTGTACTTGTTTCCTCGGAAATTGAAGGTTGACGTGATGGTTCAACAGTGTGATGGTTCGACAACACTCGCTTTTATTTAGCGTGTACTCGTTTCCTCGGAAATGGAAGGATGACGTGATGGTTCAACAGTCGACTTGATGGTTCGGCAACACTCGCTTTTATTTAGCGTGTACTCGTTTCCTCGGAAATGGAAGGTTGACGTGATGGTTCAACAGTCGACGTTATGGTTCGACAACACTCGCTTTTATTTAGCGTGTACTCATTTCCTCGGAAATGGGAGATTGACGTGATGGTTCAACATTCGACGTGATGGTTCGGCATCAATCGCTTTTATTTAACGTGTACTCGTTTCCACGGAACTGGAAGGTTGACGTGATGGTTCAACATTCGACGTGATGGTTCGACAACACTCGCTTTTATTTAGGGTGTACTCGTTTCCTCGGAAATGGAAGGTTGACGTGATGGTTCAACAGTCGACGTGATGGTTCGACAACACTCGCTTTTATATAGCGTGTACTCGTTTCCTCGAAAATGGGAGGTTGACGTGATGGTTCAACATTCGACCTGATGGTTCGGCAACACTCGCTTTTATTTAACGTGTACTCGTTTCCTCGGAAATGGAAGGTTGACGTGATGGTTCAACAGTCGACGTGATGGTTCGAAAGCTCTCACTTTTATTTAGCGTGTACTCGTTTCCTCGGAAATGGGAGGTTGACGTGATGGTTCAACGGTCGACGTGATGGTTCGATAGCTCTCGCTTTTATTTAGCGTGTACTCGTTTCCTCGGAATTGGAAGGTTGACGTGATGGTTCAACATTCGACGTGATGGTTCGATAACACTCGCTTTTATTTAGAGTGTACTCGTTTCCTCGGAAATGGAAGGTTGACATGATGGTTCGACAACACTCGCTTTTATTTAGCGTGTACTCATTTCCTCGGAAATTGAAGGTTGACGTGATGGTTCAACAGTCGACGTGATGGTTCGACAACACTCGCATTTATTTAGCGTGTACTCGTTTCCTCAGAAATGGAAGGTTGACGTGATGGTTCAACAGTCGACTTGATGGTTCGGCAACACTCGCTTTTATTTAGCGTGTACTCGTTTCCTCGGAAATGGAAGGTTGACGTGATGGTTCAACAGTCGACGTTATGGTTCGACAACACTCGCTTTTATTTAGCGTGTACTCGTTTCCTCGTAAATGGAAGGTTGACGTGATGGTTCAACAGTCGACTTGATGGTTCGGCAACACTCGCTTTTATTTAGCGTGTACTCGTTTCCTCGGAAATGGAAGGTTGACGTGATGGTTCAACAGTCGACGTGATTGTTCGACAGCTCTCGCTTTTATTTAGCGTGTACTCGTTTCCTCGGAAATGGAAGATTGACGTGATGGTTCAACGGTCGATGTGATGGTTCGACAGCTCTCGCTTTTATTTAGCGTGTACTCGTTTCCTCGGAAATGGAAGGTTGACGTGATGGTTCAACAGTCGACGTGATTGTTCGACAACTCTCGCTTTTATTTAGCGTGTACTCGTTTCCTCGAAAATGGAAGATTGACGTGATGGTTCAACGGTCGATGTGATGGCTCGACAGCTCTCGCTTTTATTTAGCGTGTACTCGTTTCCTCGGAAATGGAAGGTTGACGTGATGGTTCAACAGTCGACGTGATGGTTTGACAACACTCACTTTTATTTAGCGTGTACTCGTTTCCTCGGAAATGGAAGGTTGACGTGATGGTTCAACAGTCGACGTGATGGTTCAACAACACACACTTTTATTTAGCGTGTACTCGTTTCCTTGGAAATGGGAGGTTGACGTGATGGTTCAACGGTCGACGTGATGGTTCGATAGCGCTCGCTTTTATTTAGCGAGTACTCGTTTCCTCGAAATTGGAAGGTTGACGTGATGGTTCAACATTCGACGTGATGGTTCGATAACACTCGCTTTTATTTAGAGTGTACTCGTTTCCTCGGAAATGGAAGGTTGACGTGATGGTTCAACATTCGACGTGATGGTTCGACAACACTCGCTTTTATTTAGCGTGTACTCGTTTCCTCGGAAATTGAAGGTTGATGTGATGGTTCAACAGTCGACGTGATGGTTCGACAACACTCGCTTTTATTTAGCGTGTACTCGTTTCCTCATAAATGGAAGGTTGACGTGATGGTTCAACAGTCGACTTGATGGTTCGGCAACACTCGCTTTTATTTAGCGTGTACTCGTTTCCTCGGAAATGGAAGGTTGACGTGATGGTTCAACAGTCGACGTTATGGTTCGACAACACTCGCTTTTATTTAGCGTGTACTCGTTTCCTCGGGAATGGAAGGTTGACGTGATGGTTCAACAGTCGACTTGATGGTTCGGCAACACTCGCTTTTATTTAGCGTGTACTCGTTTCCTCGGAAATGGAAGGTTGACGTGATGGTTCAACATTCGACGTGATGGTTCGACAACACTCGCTTTTATTTAGCGTGTACTCGTTTCCTCGGAAATTGAAGGTTGACGTGATGGTTCAACAGTCGACGTGATGGTTCGACAACACTCGCTTTTATTTAGCGTGTACTCGTTTCCTCAGAAATGGAAGGTTGACGTGATGGTTCAACAGTCGACTTGATGGTTCGGCAACACTCGCTTTTATTTAGCGTGTACTCGTTTCCTCGGAAATGGAAGGTTGACGTGATGGTTCAACAGTCGACGTTATGGTTCGACAACACTCGCTTTTATTTAGCGTGTACTCGTTTCCTCGGAAATGGAAGGTTGACGTGATGGTTGAACAGTCGACTTGATGGTTCGGCAACACTCGCTTTTATTTAGCGTGTACTCGTTTCCTCGGAAATGGAAGGTTGACGTGATGGTTCAACAGTCGACTTGATGGTTCGACAACACTCGCTTTTATTTAGCGTGTACTCGTTTCTTCGGAAATGGAAGGTTGACGTGATGGTTCAACAGTCGACGTGATTGTTCGACAGCTCTCGCTTTTATTTAGCGTGTACTCGTTTCCTCAGAAATGGAAGATTGACGTGATGGTTCAACGGTCGATGTGATGGTTCGACAGCTCTCGCTTTTATTTAGCGTGTACTCGTTTCCTCGGAAATGGAAGGTTGACGTGATGGTTCAACGGTCGATGTGATGGTTCGACAGCTCTCGCTTTTATTTAGCGTGTACTCGTTTCCTCGGAAATGGAAGGTTGACGTGATGGTTCAACAGTCGACGTGATGGTTTGACAACACTCACTTTTATTTAGCGTGTACTCGTTTCCTCGGAAATGGAAGGTTGACGTGATGGTTCAACAGTCGACGTGATGGTTCAACAACACACACTTTTATTTAGCGTGTACTCGTTTCCTTGGAAATGGGAGGTTGACGTGATGGTTCAACGGTCGACGTGATGGTTCGATAGCTCTCGCTTTTATTTAGCGAGTACTCGTTTCCTCGAAATTGGAAGGTTGACGTGATGGTTCAACATTCGACGTGATGGTTCGATAACACTCGCTTTTATTTAGAGTGTACTCGTTTCCTCGGAAATGGAAGGTTGACGTGATGGTTCAACATTCGACGTGATGGTTCGACAACACTCGCTTTTATTTAGCGTGTACTCGTTTCCTCGGAAATTGAAGGTTGATGTGATGGTTCAACAGTCGACGTGATGGTTCGACAACACTCGCTTTTATTTAGCGTGTACTCGTTTCCTCAGAAATGGAAGGTTGACGTGATGGTTCAACAGTCGACTTGATGGTTCGGCAACACTCGCTTTTATTTAGCGTGTACTCGTTTCCTCGGAAATGGAAGGTTGACGTGATGGTTCAACAGTCGACGTTATGGTTCGACAACACTCGCTTTTATTTAGCGTGTACTTGTTTCCTCGGGAATGGAAGGTTGACGTGATGGTTCAACAGTCGACTTGATGGTTCGGCAACACTCGCTTTTATTTAGCGTGTACTCGTTTCCTCGGAAATGGAAGGTTGACGTGATGGTTCAACATTCGACGTGATGGTTCGACAACACTCGCTTTTATTTAGCGTGTACTCGTTTCCTCGGAAATTGAAGGTTGACGTGATGGTTCAACATTCGACGTGATGGTTCGACAACACTCGCTTTTATTTAGCGTGTACTCGTTTCCTCAGAAATGGAAGGTTGACGTGATGGTTCAACAGTCGACTTGATGGTTCGGCAACACTCGCTTTTATTTAGCGTGTACTCGTTTCCTCGGAAATGGAAGGTTGACGTGATGGTTCAACAGTCGACGTTATGGTTCGACAACACTCGTTTTTATTTAGCGTGTACTCGTTTCCTCGGAAATAGAAGGTTGACGTGATGGTTGAACAGTCGACTTGATGGTTCGGCAACACTCGCTTTTATTTAGCGTGTACTCGTTTCCTCGGAAATGGAAGGTTGACGTGATGGTTCAACAGTCGACTTGATGGTTCGACAACACTCGCTTTTATTTAGCGTGTACTCGTTTCCTCGGAAATGGAAGGTTGACGTGATGGTTCAACAGTCGACGTGATTGTTCGACAGCTCTCGCTTTTATTTAGCGTGTACTCGTTTCCTCAGAAATGGAAGATTGACGTGATGGTTCAACGGTCGATGTGATGGTTCGACAGCTCTCGCTTTTATTTAGCGTGTACTCGTTTCCTCGGAAATGGAAGGTTGACGTGATGGTTCAACAGTCGACGTGATTGTTCGACAGCTCTCGCTTTTATTTAGCGTGTACTCGTTTCCTCGGAAATGGAAGATTGACGTGATGGTTCAACGGTCGATGTGATGGTTCGACAGCTCTCGCTTTTATTTAGCGTGTACTCGTTTCCTCGGAAATGGAAGGTTGAGGTGATGGTTCAACAGTCGACGTGATGGTTTGACAACACTCACTTTTATTTAGCGTGTACTCGTTTCCTCGGAAATGGAAGGTTGACGTGATGGTTCAACAGTCGACGTGATGGTTCAACAACACACACTTTTATTTAGCGTGTACTCGTTTCCTCGGAAATGGGAGGTTGACGTGATGGTTCAACGGTCGACGTGATGGTTCGATAGCTCTCGCTTTTATTTAGCGAGTACTCGTTTCCTCGAAATTGGAAGGTTGACGTGATGGTTCAACATTCGACGTGATGGTTCGATAACACTCGCTTTTATTTAGAGTGTACTCGTTTCCTCGGAAATGGAAGGTTGACGTGATGGTTCAACATCCGACGTGATGGTTCGACAACACTCGCTTTTATTTAGCGTGTACTCGTTTCCTCGGAAATTGAAGGTTGATGTGATGGTTCAACAGTCGACGTGATGGTTCGACAACAGTCGCTTTTATTTAGCGTGTACTCGTTTCCTCAGAAATGGAAGGTTGACGTGATGGTTCAACAGTCGACTTGATGGTTCGGCAACACTCGCTTTTATTTAGCGTGTACTCGTTTCCTCGGAAATGGAAGGTTGACGTGATGGTTCAACAGTCGACGTTATGGTTCGACAACACTCGCTTTTATTTAGCGTGTACTCGTTTCCTCGGAAATGGAAGGTTGACGTGATGGTTGAACAGTCGACTTGATGGTTCGGCAACACTCGCTTTTATTTAGCGTGTACTCGTTTCCTCGGAAATGGAAGGTTGACGTGATAGTTCAACAGTCGACTTGATGGTTCGACAACACTCGCTTTTATTTAGCGTGTACTCGTTTCCTCGTAAATGGAAGGTTGACGTGATGGTTCAACAGTCGACGTGATTGTTCGACAGCTCTCGCTTTTATTTAGCGTGTACTTGTTTCCTCGGAAACGGAAGATTGACGTGATGGTTCAACGGTCGATGTGATGGTTCGACAGCTCTCGCTTTTATTTAGCGTGTACACGTTTCCTCGGAAATGGAAGGTTGACGTGATGGTTCATCGGTCGACATGATGGTTCGACAACTCTTGCTTTTATTTAGCGGGTACTCGTTTCCTCAGAAATAGAAGTTTGACGTGATGGTTCAACAGTCGACGTGATCGTTCGACAACTCTCGCTTTTATTTAGCGTGTACTCGTTTCCTCGGAAATAGAAGGTTGACGTGATGGTTCAACATTCGACGTGATGGTTCGACAACACTCGCTTTTATTTAGCGTGTACTCGTTTCCTCGTAAATTGAAGGTTGATGTGATGGTTTAACAGTCGACGTGATGGTTCGACAACACTCGCTTTTATTTAGCGTGTACTCGTTTCCTCAGAAATGGAAGGTTTACGTGATGGTTCAACAGTCGACTTGATGGTTTGGCAACACTCGCTTTTATTTAGCGTGTACTCGTTTCCTCGGAAATGGAAGGTTGACGTGATGGTTCAACAGTCGACGTTATGGTTCGACAACACTCGCTTTTATTTAGCGTGTACTCGTTTCCTCGGGAATGGAAGGTTGACGTGATGGTTCAACAGTCGACTTGATGGTTCGGCAACACTCGCTTTTATTTAGCGTGTACTCGTTTCCTCGGAAATGGAAGGTTGACGTGATGGTTCAACATTCGACGTGATGGTTCGACAACACTCGCTTTTATTTAGCGTGTACTCGTTTCCTCGGAAATTGAAGGTTGACGTGATGGTTCAACAGTCGACGTGATGGTTCGACAACACTCGCTTTTATTTAGCGTGTACTCGTTTCCTCAGAAATGGAAGGTTGACGTGATGGTTCAACAGTCGACTTGATGGTTCGGCAACACTCGCTTTTATTTAGCGTGTACTCGTTTCCTCGGAAATGGAAGGTTGACGTGATGGTTCAACAGTCGACGTTATGGTTCGACAACACTCGCTTTTATTTAGCGTGTACTCGTTTCCTCGGAAATGGAAGGTTGACGTGATGGTTAAACAGTCGACTTGATGGTTCGGCAACACTCGCTTTTATTTAGCGTGTACTCGTTTCCTCGGAAATGGAAGGTTGACGTGATGGTTCAACAGTCGACGTTATGGTTCGACAACACTCGCTTTTATTTAGCGTGTACTCGTTTCCTCGGAAATGGAAGGTTGACGTGATGGTTGAACAGTCGACTTGATGGTTCGGCAACACTCGCTTTTATTTAGCGTGTACTCGTTTCCTCGGAAATGGAAGGTTGACGTGATGGTTCAACAGTCGACTTGATGGTTCGACAACACTCGCTTTTATTTAGCGTGTACTCGTTTCCTCGGAAATGGAAGGTTGACGTGATGGTTCAACAGTCGACGTGATTGTTCGACAGCTCTCGCTTTTATTTAGCGTGTACTCGTTTCCTCGGAAATGGAAGATTGACGTGATGGTTCAACGGTCGATGTGATGGTTCAACAGCTCTCGCTTTTATTTAGCGTGTACTCGTTTCCTCGGAAATGGAAGGTTGACGTGATGGTTCAACAGTCGATGTGATGGTTCGACAGCTCTCGCTTTTATTTAGCGTGTACTCGTTTCCTCGGAAATGGAAGGTTGAGGTGATAGTTCAACAGTCGACGTGATGGTTTGACAACACTCACTTTTATTTAGCGTGTACTCGTTTCCTCGGAAATGGAAGGTTGACGTGATGGTTCAACAGTCAACGTGATGGTTCAACAACACACACTTTTATTTAGCGTGTACTCGTTTCCTCGGAAATGGGAGGTTGACGTGATGGTTCAACGGTCGACGTGATGGTTCGATAGCTCTCGCTTTTATTTAGCGAGTACTCGTTTCCTCGAAATTGGAAGGTTGACGTGATGGTTCAACATTCGACGTGATGGTTCGATAACACTCGCTTTTATTTAGAGTGTACTCGTTTCCTCGGAAATGGAAGGTTGACGTGATGGTTCAACATTCGACGTGATGGTTCGACAACACTCGCTTTTATTTAGCGTGTACTCGTTTCCTCGGAAATTGAAGGTTGATGTGATGGTTCAACAGTCGACGTGATGGTTCGACAACACTTGCTTTTATTTAGCGTGTACTTGTTTCCTCAGAAATGGAAGGTTGACGTAATGGTTCAACAGTCGACTTGATGGTTCGGCAACACTCGCTTTTATTTAGCGTGTACTCGTTTCCTCGGAAATGGAAGGTTGACAAAATGGTTCAACAGTCGACGTTATGGTTCGACAACACTCGCTTTTATTTAGCGTGTACTCGTTTCCTCGGAAATGGAAGGTTGACGTGATGGTTCAACAGTCGACGTGATGGTTCGACAACACTCGCTTTTATTTAGCGTGTACTCGTTTCCTAAGAAATGGAAGGTTGACGTGATGGTTCAACAGTCGACTTGATGGTTCGGCAACACTCGCTTTTATTTAGCGTGTACTCGTTTCCTCGGGAATGGAAGGTTGACGTGATGGTTCATCAGTCGACGTTATGGTTCGACAACACTCGCTTTTATTTAGCGTGTACTCGTTTCCTCGGAAATGGAAGGTTGACGTGATGGTTCAACAGTCGACTTGATGGTTAGGCAACACTCGCTTTTATTTAGCGTGTACTCGTTTCCTCGGAAATGGAAGGTTGACGTGATAGTTCAACAGTCGACTTGATGGTTCGACAACACTCGCTTTTATTTAGCGTGTACTCGTTTCCTCGGAAATGGAAGGTTGACGTGATGGTTCAACAGTCGACGTGATTGTTCGACAGCTCTCGCTTTTATTTAGCGTGTACTTGTTTCCTCAGAAATGGAAGGTTGACGTAATGGTTCAACAGTCGACTTGATGGTTCGGCAACACTCGCTTTTATTTAGCGTGTACTCGTTTCCTCGGAAATGGAAGGTTGACAAAATGGTTCAACAGTCGACGTTATGGTTCGACAACACTCGCTTTTATTTAGCGTGTACTCGTTTCCTCGGAAATGGAAGGTTGACGTGATGGTTCAACAGTCGACGTGATGGTTCGACAACACTCGCTTTTATTTAGCGTGTACTCGTTTCCTCAGAAATGGAAGGTTGACGTGATGGTTCAACAGCCGACTTGATGGTTCGGCAACACTCGCTTTTATTTAGCGTGTACTCGTTTCCTCGGAAATGGAAGGTTGACGTGATGGTTCATCAGTCGACGTTATGGTTCGACAACACTCGCTTTTATTTAGCGTGTACTCGTTTCCTCGGAAATGGAAGGTTGACGTGATGGTTCAACAGTCGACTTGATGGTTAGGCAACACTCGCTTTTATTTAGCGTGTACTCGTTTCCTCGGAAATGGAAGGTTGACGTGATAGTTCAACAGTCGACTTGATGGTTCGACAACACTCGCTTTTATTTAGCGTGTACTCGTTTCCTCGGAAATGGAAGGTTGACGTGATGGTTCAACAGTCGACGTGATTGTTCGACAGCTCTCGCTTTTATTTAGCGTGTACTCGTTTCCTCGGAAACGGAAGATTGACGTGATGGTTCAACGGTCGATGTGATGGTTCGACAACTCTCGCTTTTATTTAGCATGTACTCATTTCCTCGGAAATGGAAGGTTGACGTGATGGTTCATCGGTCGACATGATGGTTCGACAACTCTTGCTTTTATTTAGCGTGTACTCGTTTCCTCAGAAAAAGAAGTTTGACGTGATGGTTCAACAGTCGACGTGATCGTTCGACAACTCTCGCTTTTATTTAGCGTGTACTCGTTTCCTCGGAAATAGAAGGTTGACGTGATGGTTCAACAGTCGACGTGATGGTTCGACAACACTCGCTTTTATTTAGCGTGTACTCGTTTCCTGGGAAATGGAAGGTTGACGTGATGGTTCAACAGTCGACGTGATGGTTCGACAACACACGCTTTTATTTAGCGTATACTCGTTTCCTCGGAAATGGAAAGTTGACGTGATGGTTCAACGGTCGACATGATGGTTCGATAGCTCTCGCTTTTATTTAGCGTGTACTCGTTTCCTCGGAAATGGAAGGTTGACATGATGGTTCAACAGTCGACGTGATGGTTCAACAACTCTGGCTTTTATTTAGCGTGTACTCGTTTCCTCGGAAATAGAAGGTTGACGTGATGGTTCAACAGTCGACGTGATGGTTCGACAACACTCGCTTTTATTTAGCGTGTAATCGTTTCCTCGGAAATGGAAGGTTGACGTGATGGTTCAACATTCGACGTGATGGTTCGACAACACTCGCTTTTATTTAGCGTGTACTCGTTTCCTCGGAAATGGAAGGTTGACGTGATGGTTCAACAGTCAACGTTATGGTTCGACAACACTCGCTTTTATTTAGCGTGTACTCGTTTCCTCGAAAATGGGAGGTTGACGTGATGGTTCAACATTCGACCTGATGGTTCGGCAACACTCGCTTTTATTTAATGTGTACTCGTTTCCTCGGAAATGGAAGGTTGACGTGATGGTTCAACAGTCGACGTGATGGTTCGAAAGCTCTCACTTTTATTTAGCGTGTACTCGTTTCCTCGGAAATGGAAGATTGACGTGATGGTTCAACAGTCGACGTCATGGTTCGACAACACTCGCTTTTATTTAGCGTGTACTCGTTTCCTCAGAAATGGAAGGTTGACGTGATGGTACAACAGTCGACTTGATGGTTCGGCAACACTCGCTTTTATTTAGCGTGTACTCATTTCCTCGGAAATGGAAGGTTGACGTGATGGTTCAACAGTCGACGTTATGGTTCGACAACACTCGCTTTTATTTAGCGTGTACTCGTTTCCTCGGAAATGGAAGGTTGACGTGATGGTTGAACAGTCGACTTGATGGTTCGGCAACACTCGCTTTTATTTAGCGTGTACTCGTTTCCTCGGAAATGGAAGGTTGACGTGATGGTTCAACAGTCGACGTTATGGTTCGACAACACTCGCTTTTATTTAGCGTGTACTCGTTTCCTCGGAAATGGAAGGTTGACGTGATGGTTGAACAGTCGACTTGATGGTTCGGCAACACTCGCTTTTATTTAGCGTGTACTCGTTTCCTCGGAAATGGAAGGTTGACGTGATGGTTCAACAGTCGACTTGATGGTTCGACAACACTCGCTTTTATTTAGCGTGTACTCGTTTCCTCGGAAATGGAAGGTTGACGTGATGGTTCAACAGTCGACGTGATTGTTCGACAGCTCTCGCTTTTATTTAGCGTGTACTCGTTTCCTCGGAAATGGAAGATTGACGTGATGGTTCAACGGTCGATGTGATGGTTCAACAGCTCTCGCTTTTATTTAGCGTGTACTCGTTTCCTCGGAAATGGAAGGTTGACGTGATGGTTCATCGGTCGACATGATGGTTCGACAACTCTTGCTTTTATTTAGCGTGTACTCGTTTCCTCAGAAATAGAAGTTTGACGTGATGGTTCAACAGTCGACGTGATCGTTCGACAACTCTCGCTTTTATTTAGCGTGTACTCGTTTCCTCGGAAATAGAAGGTTGACGTGATGGTTCAACAGTCGACGTGATGGTTCAACAACACTCGCTTTTATTTAGCGTGTACTCGTTTCCTCGGAAATGGAAGGTTGAGGTGATAGTTCAACAGTCGACGTGATGGTTTGACAACACTCACTTTTATTTAGCGTGTACTCGTTTCCTCGGAAATGGAAGGTTGACGTGATGGTTCAACAGTCAACGTGATGGTTCAACAACACACACTTTTATTTAGCGTGTACTCGTTTCCTCGGAAATGGGAGGTTGACGTGATGGTTCAACGGTCGACGTGATGGTTCGATAGCTCTCGCTTTTATTTAGCGAGTACTCGTTTCCTCGAAATTGGAAGGTTGACGTGATGGTTCAACATTCGACGTGATGGTTCGATAACACTCGCTTTTATTTAGAGTGTACTCGTTTCCTCGGAAATGGAAGGTTGACGTGATGGTTCAACATTCGACGTGATGGTTCGACAACACTCGCTTTTATTTAGCGTGTACTCGTTTCCTCGGAAATTGAAGGTTGATGTGATGGTTCAACAGTCGACGTGATGGTTCGACAACACTTGCTTTTATTTAGCGTGTACTTGTTTCCTCAGAAATGGAAGGTTGACGTGATGGTTCAACAGTCGACTTGATGGTTCGGCAACACTCGCTTTTATTTAGCGTGTACTCGTTTCCTCGGAAATGGAAGGTTGACGTGATGGTTCAACAGTCGACGTTATGGTTCGACAACACTCGCTTTTATTTAGCGTGTACTCGTTTCCTCGGAAATGGAAGGTTGACGTGATGGTTCAACAGTCGACGTGATGGTTCGACAACACTCGCTTTTATTTAGCGTGTACTCGTTTCCTCAGAAATGGAAGGTTGACGTGATGGTTCAACAGTCGACTTGATGGTTCGACAACACTCGCTTTTATTTAGCGTGTACTCGTTTCCTCGGAAATGGAAGGTTGACGTGATGGTTCATCAGTCGACGTTATGGTTCGACAACACTCGCTTTTATTTAGCGTGTACTCGTTTCCTCGGAAATGGAAGGTTGACGTGATGGTTCAACAGTCGACTTGATGGTTCGGCAACACTCGCTTTTATTTAGCGTGTACTCGTTTCCTCGGAAATGGAAGGTTGACGTGATAGTTCAACAGTCGACTTGATGGTTCGACAACACTCGCTTTTATTTAGCGTGTACTCGTTTCCTCGGAAATGGAAGGTTGACGTGATGGTTCAACAGTCGACGTGATTGTTCGACAGCTCTCGCTTTTATTTAGCGTGTACTTGTTTCCTCGGAAACGGAAGATTGACGTGATGGTTCAACGGTCGATGTGATGGTTCGACAGCTCTCGCTTTTATTTAGCGTGTACTCATTTCCTCGGAAATGGAAGGTTGACGTGATGGTTCATCGGTCGACATGATGGTTCGACAACTCTTGCTTTTATTTAGCGTGTACTCGTTTCCTCAGAAATAGAAGTTTGACGTGATGGTTCAACAGTCGACGTGACCGTTCGACAACTCTCGCTTTTATTTAGCGTGTACTCGTTTCCTCGGAAATAGAAGGTTGACGTGATGGTTCAACAATCGACGTGATGGTTCGACAACACTCGCTTTTATTTAGCGTGTACTCGTTTCCTGGGAAATGGAAGGTTGACGTGATGGTTCAACAGTCGACGTGATTGTTCGACAGCTCTCGCTTTTATTTAGCGTGTACTTGTTTCCTCAGAAATGGAAGGTTGACGTAATGGTTCAACAGTCGACTTGATGGTTCGGCAACACTCGCTTTTATTTAGCGTGTACTCGTTTCCTCGGAAATGGAAGGTTGACAAAATGGTTCAACAGTCGACGTTATGGTTCGACAACACTCGCTTTTATTTAGCGTGTACTCGTTTCCTCGGAAATGGAAGGTTGACGTGATGGTTCAACAGTCGACGTGATGGTTCGACAACACTCGCTTTTATTTAGCGTGTACTCGTTTCCTCAGAAATGGAAGGTTGACGTGATGGTTCAACAGTCGACTTGATGGTTCGGTAACACTCGCTTTTATTTAGCGTGTACTCGTTTCCTCGGAAATGGAAGGTTGACGTGATGGTTCATCAGTCGACGTTATGGTTCGACAACACTCGCTTTTATTTAGCGTGTACTCGTTTCCTCGGAAATGGAAGGTTGACGTGATGGTTCAACAGTCGACTTGATGGTTCGGCAACACTCGCTTTTATTTAGCGTGTACTCGTTTCCTCGGAAATGGAAGGTTGACGTGATAGTTCAACAGTCGACTTGATGGTTCGACAACACTCGCTTTTATTTAGCGTGTACTCGTTTCCTCGGAAATGGAAGGTTGACGTGATGGTTCAACAGTCAACGTTATGGTTCGACAACACTCGCTTTTATTTAGCGTGTACTCGTTTCCTCGAAAATGGGAGGTTGACGTGATGGTTCAACATTCGACCTGATGGTTCGGCAACACTCGCTTTTATTTAATGTGTACTCGTTTCCTCGGAAATGGAAGGTTGACGTGATGGTTCAACAGTCGACGTGATGGTTCGAAAGCTCTCACTTTTATTTAGCGTGTACTCGTTTCCTCGGAAATGGAAGGTTGACGTGATGGTTCAACAGTCGACGTCATGGTTCGACAACACTCGCTTTTATTTAGCGTGTACTCGTTTCCTCAGAAATGGAAGGTTGACGTGATGGTACAACAGTCGACTTGATGGTTCGGCAACACTCGCTTTTATTTAGCGTGTACTCATTTCCTCGGAAATGGAAGGTTGACGTGATGGTTCAACAGTCGACGTTATTGTTCGACAACACTCGCTTTTATTTAGCGTGTACTCGTTTCCTCGGAAATGGAAGGTTGACGTGATGGTTCAACAGTCGACTTGATGGTTCGGCAACACTCGCTTTTATTTAGCGTGTACTCGTTTCCTCGGAAATGGAAGGTTGACGTGATAGTTCAACAGTCGACTTGATGGTTCGACAACACTCGCTTTTATTTAGCGTGTACTCGTTTCCTCGGAAATGGAAGGTTGACGTGATGGTTCAACAGTCGACGTGATTGTTCGACAGCTCTCGCTTTTATTTAGCGTGTACTTGTTTCCTCGGAAACGGAAGATTGACGTGATGGTTCAACGGTCGATGTGATGGTTCGACAGCTCTCGCTTTTATTTAGCGTGTACTCGTTTCCTCGGAAATGGAAGGTTGACGTGATGGTTCATCGGTCGACATGATGGTTCGACAACTCTTGCTTTTATTTAGCGTGTACTCGTTTCCTCAGAAATAGAAGTTTGACGTGATGGTTCAACAGTCGACGTGATCGTTCAACAACTCTCGCTTTTATTTAGCGTGTACTCGTTTCCTCGGAAATAGAAGGTTGACGTGATGGTTCAACAGTCGACGTGATGGTTCGACAACACTCGCTTTTATTTAGCGTGTACTCGTTTCCTGGGAAATGGAAGGTTGACGTGATGGTTCAACAGTCGACGTGATGGTTCGACAACACACGCTTTTATTTAGCGTATACTCGTTTCCTCGGAAATGGAAGGTTGACGTGATGGTTCAACGGTCGACATGATGGTTCGATAGCTCTCGCTTTTATTTAGCGTGTACTCGTTTCCTCGGAAATGGAAGGTTGACATGATGGTTCAACAGTCGACGTGATGGTTCGACAACTCTGGCTTTTATTTAGCGTGTACTCGTTTCCTCGGAAATAGAAGGTTGACGTGATGGTTCAACAGTCGACGTGATGGTTCGACAACACTCGCTTTTATTTAGCGTGTAATCGTTTCCTCGGAAATGGAAGGTTGACGTGATGGTTCAACATTCGACGTGATGGTTCGACAACACTCGCTTTTATTTAGCGTGTACTCGTTTCCTCGGAAATGGAAGGTTGACGTGATGGTTCAACAGTCAACGTTATGGTTCGACAACACTCGCTTTTATTTAGCGTGTACTCGTTTCCTAGAAAATGGGAGGTTGACGTGATGGTTCAACATTCGACCTGATGGTTCGGCAACACTCGCTTTTATTTAATGTGTACTCGTTTCCTCGGAAATGGAAGGTTGACGTGATGGTTCAACAGTCGACGTGATGGTTCGAAAGCTCTCACTTTTATTTAGCGTGTACTCGTTTCCTCGGAAATGGAAGGTTGACGTGATGGTTCAACAGTCGACGTGATGGTTCGATAACTCTCGCTTTTATTTAGCGTGTACTCGTTTCCTCGGAAATGGAAGGTTGACGTGATGGTTCAACAGTCGACGTGATGGTTTGACAACACTCGCTTTTATTTAGCGTGTACTCGTTTCCTCGGAAATGGAAGGTTGACGTGATGGTTCAACAGTCGACGTAATGGTTCGACAACACACACTTTTATTTAGCGTGTACTCGTTTCCTCGGAAATGGGAGGTTGACGTGATGGTTCAACGGTCGACGTGATGGTTCGATAGCTCTCGCTTTTATTTAGCGTGTACTCGTTTCCTCGGAATTGGAAGGTTGACGTGATGGTTCAACATTCGACGTGATGGTTCGATAACACTCGCTTTTATTTAGAGTGTACTCGTTTCCTCGGAAATGGAAGGTTGACGTGATGGTTCAACATTCGACGTGATGGTTCGACAACACTCGCTTTTATTTAGCGTGTACTCGTTTCCTCGGAAATTGAAGGTTGACGTGATGGTTCAACAGTCGACGTGATGGTTCGACAACACTCGCTTTTATTTAGCGTGTACTAGTTTCCTCAAAAATGGAAGGTTGACGTGATGGTTCAACAGTCGACTTGATGGTTCGGCAACACTCGCTTTTATTTAGCGTGTACTCGTTTCCTCGGAAATGGAAGGTTGACGTGATGGTTCAACAGTCGACTTGATGGTTCGGCAACACTCGCTTTTATTTAACGTGTACTCGTTTCCTCGGAAATGGAAGGTTGACGTGATGGTTCAACAGTCGACTTGATGGTTCGACAACACTCGCTTTTATTTAGCGTGTACTCGTTTCCTCGGAAATGGAAGGTTGACGTGATGGTTCAATAGTCGACGTGATTGTTCGACAGCTCTCGCTTTTATTTAGTGTGTACTCGTTTCCTCGGAAATGGAAGATTGACGTGATGGTTCAACGGTCGATGTGATGGTTCGACAGCTCTCGCTTATATTTAGCGTGTACTCGTTTCCTCGGAAATGGAAGGTTGACGTGATGGTTCAACAGTCGACGTGATTGTTCGACAGCTCTCGCTTTTATTTAGCGTGTACTCGTTTCCTCGGAAATGGAAGATTGACGTGATGGTTCAACGATCGATGTGATGGTTCGACAGCTCTCGCTTTTATTTAGCGTGTACTTGTTTCCTCGGAAATGGAAGGTTGACGTGATGGTTCAACAGTCGACGTGATGGTTTGATAACACTCGCTTTTATTTAGCGTGTACTCGTTTCCTCGGAAATGGAAGGTTGACGTGATGGTTCAACAGTCGACGTGATGGTTCGGCAACACTCGCTTTTATTTAGCGTGTACTCGTTTCCTCGGAAATGGAAGGTTGACGTGATGGTTCAACAGTCGACGTTATGGTTTGACAACACTCACTTTTATTTAGCGTCTACTCGTTTCCTCGGAAATGGAAGGTTGACGTGATGGTTCAACAGTCGACTTGATGGTTCGGCAACACTCACTTTTATTTAGCGTGTACTCGTTTCCTCGGAAATGGAAGGTTGACGTGATGGTCAACAGTCGACTTGATGGTTCGACAACACTCGCTTTTATTTAGCGTGTACTCGTTTCCTCGGAAATGGAAGGTTGACGTGATGGTTCAACAGTCGACGTGATTGTTCGACAGCTCTCGCTTTTATTTAGCGTGTACTCGTTTCCTCGGAAACGGAAGATCGTCGTGATGGTTCAACGGTCGATGTGATGGTTCGACAGCTCTCGCTTTTATTTAGCGTGTACTCGTTTCCTCGGAAATGGAAGGTTGACGTGATGGTTCAACAGTCGACGTGATGGTTCGACAACACACACTTTTTTTAGCGTGTACTCGTTTCCTCGGAAATGGGAGGTTGACGTGATGGTTCAACGGTCGACGTGATGGTTCGATAGCTCTCGCTTTTATTTAGCGTGTACTCGTTTCCTCGGAATTGGAAGGTTGACGTGATGGTTCAACATTCGACGTGATGGTTCGATAACACTCGCTTTTATTTAGAGTGTACTCGTTTCCTCGGAAATGGAAGGTTGACGTGATGGTTCAACATTCGACGTGATGGTTCGACAACACTCGCTTTTATTTAGCGTGTACTCGTTTCCTCTGAAATTGAAGGTTGACGTGATGGTTCAACAGTCGAAGTGATGGTTCGACAACACTCGCATTTATTTAGCGTGTACTAGTTTCCTCAGAAATGGAAGGTTGACGTGATGGTTCAACAGTCGACTTGATGGTTCAGCAACACTCGCTTTTATTTAGCGTGTACTCGTTTCCTCGGAAATGGAAGGTTGACGTGATGGTTCAACAGTCGACGTTATGGTTCGACAACACTCGCTTTTATTTAGCGTGTACTCGTTTCCTCGGAAATGGAAGGTTGACGTGATGGTTCAACAGTCGACTTGATGGTTCGGCAACACTCGCTTTTATTTAGCGTGTACTCGTTTCCTCGGAAATGGAAGGTTGACGTGATGGTTCAACAGTCGACTTGATGGTTCGACAACACTCGCTTTTATTTAGCGTGTACTCGTTTCCTCGGAAATGGAAGGTTGACGTGATGGTTCAACAGTCGACGTGATTGTTCGACAGCTCTCGCTTTTATTTAGCGTGTACTCGTTTCCTCGGAAATGGAAGATTGACGTGATGGTTCAACGGTCGATGTGATGGTTCGACAGCTCTCGCTTTTATTTAGCGTGTACTCGTTTCCTCGGAAATGGAAGGTTGACGTGATGGTTCAACAGTCGACGTGATTGTTCGACAGCTCTCGCTTTTATTTAGCGTGTACTCGTTTCCTCGGAAATGGAAGATTGACGTGATGGTTCAACGGTCGATGTGATGGTTCGACAGCTCTCGCTTTTATTTAGCGTGTACTCGTTTCCTCGGAAATGGAAGGTTGAGGTGATGGTTCAATAGTCGACGTGATGGTTTGACAACACTCACTTTTATTTAGCGTGTACTCGTTTCCTCGGAAATGGAAGGTTGACGTGATGGTTCAACAGTCGACGTGATGGTTCAACAACACACACTTTTATTTAGCGTGTACTCGTTTCCTCGGAAATGGGAGGTTGACGTGATGGTTCAACGGTCGACGTGATGGTTCGATAGCTCTCGCTTTTATTTAGCGAGTACTCGTTTCCTCGAAATTGGAAGGTTGACGTGATGGTTCAACATTCGACGTGATGGTTCGATAACACTCACTTTTATTTAGAGTGTACTCGTTTCCTCGGAAATGGAAGGTTGACGTGATGGTTCAACATTCGACGTGATGGTTCGACAACACTCGCTTTTATTTAGCGTGTACTCGTTTCCTCGGAAATTGAAGGTTGATGTGATGGTTCAACAGTCAACGTGATGGTTCGACAACACTCGCTTTTATTTAGCGTGTACTCGTTTCCTCAGAAATGGAAGGTTGACGTGATGGTTCAACAGTCGACTTGATGGTTCGTCAACACTCGCTTTTATTTAGCGTGTACTCGTTTCCTCGGAAATGGAAGGTTGACGTGATGGTTCAACAGTCGACATTATGGTTCGACAACACTCGCTTTTATTTAGCGTGTACTCGTTTCCTCGGAAATGGAAGGTTGACGTGATGGTTCAACAGTCGACTTGATGGTTCGGCAACACTCGCTTTTATTTAGCGTGTACTCGTTTCCTCGGAAATGGAAGGTTGACGTGATAGTTCAACAGTCGACTTGATGGTTCGACAACACTCGCTTTTATTTAGCGTGTACTCGTTTCCTCGGAAATGGAAGGTTGACGTGATGGTTCAACAGTCGACGTGATTGTTCGACAGCTCTCGCTTTTATTTAGCGTGTACTTGTTTCCTCGGAAACGGAAGATTGACGTGATGGTTCAACGGTCGATGTGATGGTTCGACAGCTCTCGCTTTTATTTAGCGTGTACTCGTTTCCTCGGAAATGGAAGGTTGACGTGATGGTTCATCGGTCGACATGATGGTTCGACAACTCTTGCTTTTATTTAGCGTGTACTCGTTTCCTCAGAAATAGAAGTTTGACGTGATGGTTCAACAGTCGACGTGATCGTTCGACAACTCTCGCTTTTATTTAGCGTGTACTCGTTTCCTCGGAAATAGAAGGTTGACGTGATGGTTCAACAGTCGACGTGATGGTTCGACAACACTCGCTTTTATTTAGCGTGTACTCGTTTCCTGGAAAATGGAAGGTTGACGTGATGGTTCAACAGTCGACGTGATGGTTCGACAACACACGCTTTTATTTAGCGTATACTCGTTTCCTCGGAAATGGAAGTTTGACGTGATGGTTCAACGGTCGACATGATGGTTCGATAGCTCTCGCTTTTATTTAGCGTGTACTCGTTTCCTCGGAAATGGAAGGTTGACATGATGGTTCAACAGTCAACGTGATGGTTCGACAACTCTGGCTTTTATTTAGCGTGTACTCGTTTCCTCGGAAATAGAAGGTTGACGTGATGGTTCAACAGTCGACGTGATGGTTCGACAACACTCGCTTTTATTTAGCGTGTAATCGTTTCCTCGGAAATGGAAGGTTGACGTGATGGTTCAACATTCGACGTGATGGTTCGACAACACTCGCTTTTATTTAGCGTGTACTCGTTTCCTCGGAAATGGAAGGTTGACGTGATGGTTCAACAGTCAACGTTATGGTTCGACAACACTCGCTTTTATTTAGCGTGTACTCGTTTCCTCGAAAATGGGAGGTTGACGTGATGGTTCAACATTCGACCTGATGGTTCGGCAACACTCGCTTTTATTTAATGTGTACTCGTTTCCTCGGAAATGGAAGGTTGACGTGATGGTTCAACAGTCGACGTGATGGTTCGAAAGCTCTCACTTTTATTTAGCGTGTACTCGTTTCCTCGGAAACGGAAGGTTGACGTGATGGTTCAACAGTCGACGTGATGGTTCGATAACTCTCGCTTTTATTTAGCGTGTACTCGTTTCCTCGGAAATGGAAGGTTGACGTGATGGTTCAACAGTCGACGTGATGGTTTGACAACACTCGCTTTTATTTAGCGTGTACTCGTTTCCTCGGAAATGGAAGTTTGACGTGATGGTTCAACAGTCGACGTGATGGTTCGACAACACACACTTTTATTTAGCGTGTACTCGTTTCGTCGGAAATGGGAGGTTGACGTGATGGTTCAACGGTCGACGTGATGGTTCGATAGCTCTCGCTTTTATTTAGCGTGTACTCGTTTCCTCGGAATTGGAAGGTTGACGTGATGGTTCAACATTCGACGTGATGGTTCGATAACACTCGCTTTTATTTAGAGTGTACTCGTTTCCTCGGAAATGGAAGGTTGACGTGATGGTTCAACATTCGACGTGATGGTTCGACAACACTCGCTTTTATTTAGCGTGTACTCGTTTCCTCGGAAATTGAAGGTTGACGTGATGGTTCAGCAGTCGACGTGATGGTTCGACAACACTCGCTTTTATTTAGCGTGTACTAGTTTCCTCAGAAATGGAAGGTTGACGTGATGGTTCAACAGCCGACTTGATGGTTCGGCAACACTCGCTTTTATTTAGCGTGTACTCGTTTCCTCGGAAATGGAAGGTTGACGTGATGGTTCAACAGTCGACGTTATGGTTCGACAACACTCGCTTTTATTTAGCGTGTACTCGTTTCCTCGGAAATGGAAGGTTGACGTGATGGTTCAACAGTCGACTTGATGGTTCGGCAACACTCGCTTTTATTTAACGTGTACTCGTTTCCTCGGAAATGGAAGGTTGACGTGATGGTTCAACAGTCGACTTGATGGTTCGACAACACTCGCTTTTATTTAGCGTGTACTCGTTTCCTCGGAAATGGAAGGTTGACGTGATGGTTCAACAGTCGACGTGATTGTTCGACAGCTCTCGCTTTTATTTAGTGTGTACTCGTTTCCTCGGAAATGGAAGATTGACGTGATGGTTCAACGGTCGATGTGATGGTTCGACAGCTCTCGCTTTTATTTAGCGTGTACTCGTTTCCTCGGAAATGGAAGGTTGACGTGATGGTTCAACAGTCGAGGTGATTGTTCGACAGCTCTCGCTTTTATTTAGCGTGTACTCGTTTCCTCGAAAATGGAAGATTGACGTGATGGTTCAACGATCGATGTGATGGTTCGACAGCTCTCGCTTTTATTTAGCGTGTACTTGTTTCCTCGGAAATGGAAGGTTGACGTGATGGTTCAACAGTCGACGTGATGGTTTGACAACACTCGCTTTTATTTAGCGTGTACTCGTTTCCTCGGAAATGGAAGGTTGACGTGATGGTTCAACAGTCGACGTGATGGTTCGGCAACACTCGCTTTTATTTAGCGTGTACTCGTTTCCTCGGAAATGGAAGGTTGACGTGATGGTTCAACAGTCGACGTTATGGTTCGACAACACTCGCTTTTATTTAGCGTCTACTCGTTTCCTCGGAAATGGAAGGTTGACGTGATGGTTCAACAGTCGACTTGATGGTTCGGCAACACTCGCTTTTATTTAGCGTGTACTCGTTTCCTCGGA
This sequence comes from Lathyrus sativus, assembly GCA_963859935.3. Taxonomy (NCBI): domain Eukaryota; kingdom Viridiplantae; phylum Streptophyta; class Magnoliopsida; order Fabales; family Fabaceae; genus Lathyrus; species Lathyrus sativus. Next base: position 1,696,842 of record CAWUDS030001327.1, on the reverse strand, counting down.
AATGGAAGGTTGACGTGATGGTTCAACAGTCGACTTGATGGTTCGACAACACTCGCTTTTATTTAGCGTGTACTCGTTTCCTCGGAAATGGAAGGTTGACGTGATGGTTCAACAGTCGACATGATTGTTCGACAGCTCTCGCTTTTATTTAGCGTGTACTCGTTTCCTCGGAAACGGAAGATCGTCGTGATGGTTCAACGGTCGATGTGATGGTTCGACAGCTCTCGCTTTTATTTAGCGTGTACTCGTTTCCTCGGAAATGGAAGGTTGACGTGATGGTTCAACAGTCGACGTGATGGTTCGACAACACACACTTTTATTTAGCGTGTACTCGTTTCCTCGGAAATGGGAGGTTGACGTGATGGTTCAACGGTCGACGTGATGGTTCGATAGCTCTCGCTTTTATTTAGCGTGTACTCGTTTCCTCGGAATTGGAAGGTTGACGTGATGGTTCAACATTCGACGTGATGGTTCGATAACACTCGCTTTTATTTAGAGTGTACTCGTTTCCTCGGAAATGGAAGGTTGACGTGATGGTTCAACATTCGACGTGATGGTTCGACAACACTCGCTTTTATTTAGCGTGTACTCGTTTCCTCGGAAATTGAAGGTTGACGTGATGGTTCAACAGTCGACGTGATGGTTCGACAACACTCGCTTTTATTTAGCGTGTACTAGTTTCCTCAGAAATGGAAGGTTGACGTGATGGTTCAACAGTCGACTTGATGGTTCGGCAACACTCGCTTTTATTTAGCGTGTACTCGTTTCCTCGGAAATGGAAGGTTGACGTGATGGTTCAACAGTCGACGTTATGGTTCGACAACACTCGCTTTTATTTAGCGTGTACTCGTTTCCTCGGAAATGGAAGGTTGACGTGATGGTTCAACAGTCGACTTGATGGTTCGGCAACACTCGCTTTTATTTAACGTGTACTCGTTTCCTCGGAAATGGAAGGTTGACGTGATGGTTCAACAGTCGACTTGATGGTTCGACAACACTCGCTTTTATTTAGCGTGTACTCGTTTCCTCGGAAATGGAAGGTTGACGTGATGGTTCAACAGTCGACGTGATTGTTCGACAGCTCTCGCTTTTATTTAGTGTGTACTCGTTTCCTCGGAAATGGAAGATTGACGTGATGGTTCAACGGTCGATGTGATGGTTCGACAGCTCTCGCTTTTATTTAGCGTGTACTCGTTTCCTCGGAAATGGAAGGTTGACGTGATGGTTCAACAGTCGAGGTGATTGTTCGACAGCTCTCGCTTTTATTTAGCGTGTACTCGTTTCCTCGGAAATGGAAGATTGACGTGATGGTTCAACGATCGATGTGATGGTTCGACAGCTCTCGCTTTTATTTAGCGTGTACTTGTTTCCTCGGAAATGGAAGGTTGACGTGATGGTTCAACAGTCGACGTGATGGTTTGACAACACTCGCTTTTATTTAGCGTGTACTCGTTTCCTCGGAAATGGAAGGTTGACGTGATGGTTCAACAGTCGACGTGATGGTTCGGCAACACTCGCTTTTATTTAGCGCGTACTCGTTTCCTCGGAAATGGAAGGTTGACGTGATGGTTCAACAGTCGACGTTATGGTTCGACAACACTCGCTTTTATTTAGCGTCTACTCGTTTCCTCGGAAATGGAAGGTTGACGTGATGGTTCAACAGTCGACTTGATGGTTCGGCAACACTCGCTTTTATTTAGCGTGTACTCGTTTCCTCGGAAATGGAAGGTTGACGTGATGGTTCAACAGTCGACTTGATGGTTCGACAACACTCGCTTTTATTTAGCGTGTACTCGTTTCCTCGGAAATGGAAGGTTGACGTGATGGTTCAACAGTCGACGTGATTGTTCGACAGCTCTCGCTTTTATTTAGCGTGTACTCGTTTCCTCGGAAACGGAAGATCGTCGTGATGGTTCAACGGTCGATGTGATGGTTCGACAGCTCTCGCTTTTATTTAGCGTGTACTCGTTTCCTCGGAAATGGAAGGTTGACGTGATGGTTCAACAGTCGACGTGATGGTTCGACAACACACACTTTTATTTAGCGTGTACTCGTTTCCTCGGAAATGGGAGGTTGACGTGATGGTTCAACGGTCGACGTGATGGTTCGATAGCTCTCGCTTTTATTTAGCGTGTACTCGTTTCCTCGGAATTGGAAGGTTGACGTGATGGTTCAACATTCGACGTGATGGTTCGATAACACTCGCTTTTATTTAGAGTGTACTCGTTTCCTCGGAAATGGAAGGTTGACGTGATGGTTCAACATTCGACGTGATGGTTCGACAACACTCGCTTTTATTTAGCGTGTACTCGTTTCCTCGGAAATTGAAGGTTGACGTGATGGTTCAACAGTCGACGTGATGGTTCGACAACACTCGCTTTTATTTAGCGTGTACTAGTTTCCTCAGAAATGGAAGGTTGACGTGATGGTTCAACAGTCGACTTGATGGTTCGGCAACACTCGCTTTTATTTAGCGTGTACTCGTTTCCTCGGAAATGGAAGGTTGACGTGATGGTTCAACAGTCGACGTTATGGTTCGACAACACTCGCTTTTATTTAGCGTGTACTCGTTTCCTCGGAAATGGAAGGTTGACGTGATGGTTCAACAGTCGACTTGATGGTTCGGCAACACTCGCTTTTATTTAACGTGTACTCGTTTCCTCGGAAATGGAAGGTTGACGTGATGGTTCAACAGTCGACTTGATGGTTCGACAACACTCGCTTTTATTTAGCGTGTACTCGTTTCCTCGGAAATGGAAGGTTGACGTGATGGTTCAACAGTCGACGTGATTGTTCGACAGCTCTCGCTTTTATTTAGTGTGTACTCGTTTCCTCGGAAATGGAAGATTGACGTGATGGTTCAACGGTCGATGTGATGGTTCGACAGCTCTCGCTTTTATTTAGCGTGTACTCGTTTCCTCGGAAATGGAAGGTTGACGTGATGGTTCAACAGTCGAGGTGATTGTTCGACAGCTCTCGCTTTTATTTAGCGTGTACTCGTTTCCTCGGAAATGGAAGATTGACGTGATGGTTCAACGATCGATGTGATGGTTCGACAGCTCTCGCTTTTATTTAGCGTGTACTTGTTTCCTCGGAAATGGAAGGTTGACGTGATGGTTCAACAGTCGACGTGATGGTTTGACAACACTCGCTTTTATTTAGCGTGTACTCGTTTCCTCGGAAATGGAAGGTTGACGTGATGGTTCAACAGTCGACGTGATGGTTCGGCAACACTCGCTTTTATTTAGCGCGTACTCGTTTCCTCGGAAATGGAAGGTTGACGTGATGGTTCAACAGTCGACGTTATGGTTCGACAACACTCGCTTTTATTTAGCGTCTACTCGTTTCCTCGGAAATGGAAGGTTGACGTGATGGTTCAACAGTCGACTTGATGGTTCGGCAACACTCGCTTTTATTTAGCGTGTACTCGTTTCCTCGGAAATGGAAGGTTGACGTGATGGTTCAACAGTCGACTTGATGGTTCGACAACACTCGCTTTTATTTAGCGTGTACTCGTTTCCTCGGAAATGGAAGGTTGACGTGATGGTTCAACAGTCGATGTGATTGTTCGACAGCTCTCGCTTTTATTTAGCGTGTACTCGTTTCCTCGGAAACGGAAGATCGTCGTGATGGTTCAACGGTCGATGTGATGGTTCGACAGCTCTCGCTTTTATTTAGCGTGTACTCGTTTCCTCGGAAATGGAAGGTTGACGTGATGGTTCAACAGTCGACGTGATGGTTCGACAACACACACTTTTATTTAGCGTGTACTCGTTTCCTCGGAAATGGGAGGTTGACGTGATGGTTCAACGGTCGACGTGATGGTTCGATAGCTCTCGCTTTTATTTAGCGTGTACTCGTTTCCTCGGAAATGGAAGGTTGACGTGATGGTTCAACATTCGACGTGATGGTTCGATAACACTCGCTTTTATTTAGAGTGTACTCGTTTCCTCGGAAATGGAAGGTTGACGTGATGGTTCAACATTCGACGTGATGGTTCGACAACACTCGCTTTTATTTAGCGTGTACTCGTTTCCTCGGAAATTGAAGGTTGACGTGATGGTTCAACAGTCGAAGTGATGGTTCGACAACACTCGCTTTTATTTAGCGTGTACTAGTTTCCTCAGAAATGGAAGGTTGACGTGATGGTTCAACAGTCGACTTGATGGTTCGGCAACACTCGCTTTTATTTAGCGTGTACTCGTTTCCTCGGAAATGGAAGGTTGACGTGATGGTTCAACAGTCGACGTTATGGTTCGACAACACTTGCTTTTATTTAGCGTGTACTCGTTTCCTCGGAAATGGAAGGTTGACGTGATGGTTCAACAGTCGACTTGATGGTTCGGCAACACTCGCTTTTATTTAGCGTGTACTCGTTTCCTCGGAAATGGAAGGTTGACGAGATGATTCAACAGTCGACTTGATGGTTCGACAACACTCGCTTTTATTTAGCGTGTACTCGTTTCCTCGGAAATGGAAGGTTGACGTGATGGTTCAACAGTCGACGTGATTGTTCGACAGCTCTCGCTTTTATTTAGTGTGTACTCGTTTCCTCGGAAATGGAAGATTGACGTGATGGTTCAACGGTCGATGTGATGGTTCGACAGCTCTCGCTTTTATTTAGCGTGTACTCGTTTCCTCGGAAATGGAAGGTTGACGTGATGGTACAACAGTCGACGTGATTGTTCGACAGCTCTCGCTTTTATTTAGCGTGTACTCGTTTCCTCGGAAATGGAAGATTGACGTGATGGTTCAACGATCGATGTGATGGTTCGACAGCTCTCGCTTTTATTTAGCGTGTACTTGTTTCCTCGGAAATGGAAGGTTGACGTGATGGTTCAACAGTCGACGTGATGGTTTGACAACACTCGCTTTTATTTAGCGTGTACTCGTTTCCTCGGAAATGGAAGGTTGACGTGATGGTTCAACAGTCGACGTGATGGTTCGGCAACACTCGCTTTTATTTAGCGTGTACTCGTTTCCTCGGAAATGGAAGGTTGACGTGATGGTTCAACAGTCGACGTTATGGTTCGACAACACTCGCTTTTATTTAGCGTCTACTTGTTTCCTCGGAAATGGAAGGTTGACGTGATGGTTCAACAGTCGACTTGATGGTTCGGCAACACTCGCTTTTATTTAGCGTGTACTCGTTTCCTCAGAAATGGAAGGGTGACGTGATGGTTCAACAGTCGACGTTATGGTTCGACAACACTCGCTTTTATTTAGCGTGTACTCGTTTCCTCGGAAATGGAAGGTTGACGTGATGGTTCAACAGTCGACTTGATGGTTCGGCAACACTCGCTTTTATTTAACGTGTACTCGTTTCCTCGGAAATGGAAGGTTGACGTGATGGTTCAACAGTCGACTTGATGGTTCGACAACACTCGCTTTTATTTAGCGTGTACTCGTTTCCTCGGAAATGGAAGGTTGACGTGATGGTTCAACAGTCGACGTGATTGTTCGACAGCTCTCGCTTTTATTTAGTGTGTACTCGTTTCCTCGGAAATGGAAGATTGACGTGATGGTTCAACGGTCGATGTGATGGTTCGACAGCTCTCGCTTTTATTTAGCGTGTACTCGTTTCCTCGGAAATGGAAGGTTGACGTGATGGTTCAACAGTCGAGGTGATTGTTCGACAGCTCTCGCTTTTATTTAGCGTGTACTCGTTTCCTCGGAAATGGAAGATTGACGTGATGGTTCAACGATCGATGTGATGGTTCGACAGCTCTCGCTTTTATTTAGCGTGTACTTGTTTCCTCGGAAATGGAAGGTTGACGTGATGGTTCAACAGTCGACGTGATGGTTTGACAACACTCGCTTTTATTTAGCGTGTACTCGTTTCCTCGGAAATGGAAGGTTGACGTGATGGTTCAACAGTCGACGTGATGGTTCGGCAACACTCGCTTTTATTTAGCGTGTACTCGTTTCCTCGGAAATGGAAGGTTGACGTGATGGTTCAACAGTCGACGTTATGGTTCGACAACACTCGCTTTTATTTAGCGTCTACTCGTTTCCTCGGAAATGGAAGGTTGACGTGATGGTTCAACAGTCGACTTGATGGTTCGGCAACACTCGCTTTTATTTAGCATGTACTCGTTTCCTCGGAAATGGAAGGTTGACGTGATGGTTCAACAGTCGACTTGATGGTTCGACAACACTCGCTTTTATTTAGCGTGTACTCGTTTCCTCGGAAATGGAAGGTTGACGTGATGGTTCAACAGTCGACGTGATTGTTCGACAGCTCTCGCTTTTATTTAGCGTGTACTCGTTTCCTCGGAAACGGAAGATTGACGTGATGGTTCAACGATCGATGTGATGGTTCGACAGCTCTCGCTTTTATTTAGCGTGTACTTGTTTCCTCGGAAATGGAAGGTTGACGTGATGGTTCAACAGTCGACGTGATGGTTTGACAACACTCGCTTTTATTTAGCGTGTACTCGTTTCCTCGGAAATGGAAGGTTGACGTGATGGTTCAACAGTCGACGTGATGGTTCGGCAACACTCGCTTTTATTTAGCGTGTACTCGTTTCCTCGGAAATGGAAGGTTGACGTGATGGTTCAACAGTCGACGTTATGGTTCGACAACACTCGCTTTTATTTAGCGTCTACTTGTTTCCTCGGAAATGGAAGGTTGACGTGATGGTTCAACAGTCGACTTGATGGTTCGGCAACACTCGCTTTTATTTAGCGTGTACTCGTTTCCTCGGAAATGGAAGGGTGACGTGATGGTTCAACAGTCGACGTTATGGTTCGACAACACTCGCTTTTATTTAGCGTGTACTCGTTTCCTCGGAAATGGAAGGTTGACGTGATGGTTCAACAGTCGACTTGATGGTTCGGCAACACTCGCTTTTATTTAACGTGTACTCGTTTCCTCGGAAATGGAAGGTTGACGTGATGGTTCAACAGTCGACTTGATGGTTCGACAACACTCGCTTTTATTTAGCGTGTACTCGTTTCCTCGGAAATGGAAGGTTGACGTGATGGTTCAACAGTCGACGTGATTGTTCGACAGCTCTCGCTTTTATTTAGTGTGTACTCGTTTCCTCGGAAATGGAAGATTGACGTGATGGTTCAACGGTCGATGTGATGGTTCGACAGCTCTCGCTTTTATTTAGCGTGTACTCGTTTCCTCGGAAATGGAAGGTTGACGTGATGGTTCAACAGTCGAGGTGATTGTTCGACAGCTCTCGCTTTTATTTAGCGTGTACTCGTTTCCTCGGAAATGGAAGATTGACGTGATGGTTCAACGATCGATGTGATGGTTCGACAGCTCTCGCTTTTATTTAGCGTGTACTTGTTTCCTCGGAAATGGAAGGTTGACGTGATGGTTCAACAGTCGACGTGATGGTTTGACAACACTCGCTTTTATTTAGCGTGTACTCGTTTCCTCGGAAATGGAAGGTTGACGTGATGGTTCAACAGTCGACGTGATGGTTCGGCAACACTCGCTTTTATTTAGCGTGTACTCGTTTCCTCGGAAATGGAAGGTTGACGTGATGGTTCAACAGTCGACGTTATGGTTCGACAACACTCGCTTTTATTTAGCGTCTACTCGTTTCCTCGGAAATGGAAGGTTGACGTGATGGTTCAACAGTCGACTTGATGGTTCGGCAACACTCGCTTTTATTTAGCATGTACTCGTTTCCTCGGAAATGGAAGGTTGACGTGATGGTTCAACAGTCGACTTGATGGTTCGACAACACTCGCTTTTATTTAGCGTGTACTCGTTTCCTCGGAAATGGAAGGTTGACGTGATGGTTCAACAGTCGACGTGATTGTTCGACAGCTCTCGCTTTTATTTAGCGTGTACTCGTTTCCTCGGAAACGGAAGATCGTCGTGATGGTTCAACGGTCGATGTGATGGATCGACAGCTCTCGCTTTTATTTAGCGTGTACTCGTTTCCTCGGAAATGGAAGGTTGACGTGATGGTTCAACAGTCGACGTGATGGTTCGACAACACACACTTTTATTTAGCGTGTACTCGTTTCCTCGGAAATGGGAGGTTGACGTGATGGTTCAACGGTCGACGTGATGGTTCGATAGCTCTCGCTTTTATTTAGCGTGTACTCGTTTCCTCGGAATTGGAAGGTTGACGTGATGGTTCAACATTCGACGTGATGGTTCGATAACACTCGCTTTTATTTAGAGTGTACTCGTTTCCTCGGAAATGGAAGGTTGACGTGATGGTTCAACATTCGACGTGATGGTTCGACAACACTCGCTTTTATTTAGCGTGTACTCGTTTCCTCGGAAATTGAAGGTTGACGTGATGGTTCAACAGTCGAAGTGATGGTTCGACAACACTCGCTTTTATTTAGCGTGTACTAGTTTCCTCAGAAATGGAAGGTTGACGTGATGGTTCAACAGTCGACTTGATGGTTCGGCAACACTCGCTTTTATTTAGCGTGTACTCGTTTCCTCGGAAATGGAAGGTTGACGTGATGGTTCAACAGTCGACGTTATGGTTCGACAACACTCGCTTTTATTTAGCGTGTACTCGTTTCCTCGAAAATGGAAGGTTGACGTGATGGTTCAACAGTCGACTTGATGGTTCGGCAACACTCGCTTTTATTTAGTGTGTACTCGTTTCCTCGGAAATGGAAGGTTGACGTGATGGTTCAACAGTCGACTTGATGGTTCGACAACACTCGCTTTTATTTAGCGTGTACTCGTTTCCTCGGAAATGGAAGGTTGACGTGATGGTTCAACAGTCGACGTGATTGTTCGACAGCTCTCACTTTTATTTAGCGTGTACTCGTTTCCTCAGAAATGGAAGGTTGACGTGATGGTTCAACATTCGACGTGATGGTTCGACAACACTCGCTTTTATTTAGCGTGTACTCGTTTCCTCGGAAATGGAAGGTTGACGTGATGGTTCAACAGTCGACGTGATGGTTCGACAGCTCTCGCTTTTATTTAGCGTGTACTCGTTTCCTCGGAAATGGAAGATTGACGTGATGGTTCAACGATCGATGTGATGGTTCGACAGCTCTCGCTTTTATTTAGCGTGTACTTGTTTCCTCGGAAATGGAAGGTTGACGTGATGGTTCAACAGTCGACGTGATGGTTTGACAACACTCGCTTTTATTTAGCGTGTACTCGTTTCCTCGGAAATGGAAGGTTGACGTGATGGTTCAACAGTCGACGTGATGGTTCGGCAACACTCGCTTTTATTTAGCGTGTACTCGTTTCCTCGGAAATGGAAGGTTGACGTGATGGTTCAACAGTCGACGTTATGGTTCGACAACACTCGCTTTTATTTAGCGTCTACTTGTTTCCTCGGAAATGGAAGGTTGACGTGATGGTTCAACAGTCGACTTGATGGTTCGGCAACACTCGCTTTTATTTAGCGTGTACTCGTTTCCTCGGAAATGGAAGGTTGACGTGATGGTTCAACAGTCGACTTGATGGTTCGACAACACTCGCTTTTATTTAGCGTGTACTCGTTTCCTCGGAAATGGAAGGTTGACGTGATGGTTCAACAGTCGACGTGATTGTTCGACAGCTCTCGCTTTTATTTAGCATGTACTCGTTTCTTCGGAAACGGAAGATCGTCGTGATGGTTCAACGGTCGATGTGATGGTTCGACAGCTCTCGCTTTTATTTAGCGTGTACTCGTTTCCTCGGAAATGGAAGGTTGACGTGATGGTTCATCGGTCGAAATGATGGTTCGACAACTCTTGCTTTTATTTAGCGTGTACTCGTTTCCTAAGAAATAGAAGGTTGACGTGATGGTTCAACAGTCGACGTGATCGTTCGACAACTCTCGCTTTTATTTAGCGTGTACTCTTTTCCTCGGAAATAGAAGGTTGACGTGATGGTTCAACAGTCGACGTGATGGTTCGACAACACTCGCTTTTATTTAGCGTGTACTCGTTTCCTCGGAAATAGAAGGTTGACGTGATGGTTCAACAGTCGACGTGATGGTTCGACAACACTCGCTTTTATTTAGCGTGTAATCGTTTCCTCGGAAATGGAAGGTTGACGTGATGGTTCAACATTCGACGTGATGGTTCGACAACACTCGCTTTTATTTAGCATGTACTCGTTTCCTCGAAAATTGAAGGTTGACGTGATGGTTCGACAGCTCTCGCTTTTATTTAGCATGTACTCGTTTCCTCGGAAATGAAAGGTTGACGTGATGGTTCAACAGTCAACGTGATGGTTCGACAACTCTCACTTTTATTTAGCGTGTACTTGTTTCCTCGGAAATGGAAGGTTGACGTGATGGTTCAACATTCGACGTGATGGTTCGACAACACTCGCTTTTATTTAGCGTGTACTCGTTTCCTCGGAAATGGAAGGTTGACGTGATGGTTCAACAGTCGACGTGATGGTTCAACAACTCTCGCTTTTATTTAGGGTTTACTCGTTTCCTCAGAAATGGAAGGTTGACGTGATGGTTCAACAGTCGACTTTATGGTTCGACACCACTCGTTTTTATTTAGCGTGTACTCGTTTCCTCGGAAATGGAAGGTTGACGTGATGGTTCAACAATCGACGTGATGGTTCGGCAACACTCGCTTTTATTTAACGTGTACTCGTTTCCTCAGAAATGGAAGGTTGACGTGATGGTTCAATGGTCGACGTGATGGTTCGACAGCTCTCGCTTTTATTTAGCGTGTACTCGTTTCCTCGGAAATGGAAGGTTGACGTGATGGTTCAATAGTCGACGTGATGGTTCGACAACTCTCGCTTTTATTTAGCGTGTACTCGTTTCCTCGGAAATGGAAGGTTGACGTGATGGTTCAACAGTCGACGTGATGGTTCGGCAACACTCGCTTTTATTTAGCGTGTACTCGTTTCCTCGGAAATGGAAGGTTGACGTGATGGTTCAACAGTCGACGTTATGGTTCGACAACACTCGCTTTTATTTAGCGTCTACTCGTTTCCTCGGAAATGGAAGGTTGACGTGATGGTTCAACAGTCGACTTGATGGTTCGGCAACACTCGCTTTTATTTAGCATGTACTCGTTTCCTCGGAAATGGAAGGTTGACGTGATGGTTCAACAGTCGACTTGATGGTTCGACAACACTCGCTTTTATTTAGCGTGTACTCGTTTCCTCGGAAATGGAAGGTTGACGTGATGGTTCAACAGTCGACGTGATTGTTCGACAGCTCTCGCTTTTATTTAGTGTGTACTCGTTTCCTCGGAAACGGAAGATCGTCGTGATGGTTCAACGGTCGATGTGATGGATCGACAGCTCTCGCTTTTATTTAGCGTGTACTCGTTTCCTCGGAAATGGAAGGTTGACGTGATGGTTCAACAGTCGACGTGATGGTTCGACAACACACACTTTTATTTAGCGTGTACTCGTTTCCTCGGAAATGGGAGGTTGACGTGATGGTTCAACGGTCGACGTGATGGTTCGATAGCTCTCGCTTTTATTTAGCGTGTACTCGTTTCCTCGGAATTGGAAGGTTGACGTGATGGTTCAACATTCGACGTGATGGTTCGATAACACTCGCTTTTATTTAGAGTGTACTCGTTTCCTCGGAAATGGAAGGTTGACGTGATGGTTCAACATTCGACGTGATGGTTCGACAACACTCGCTTTTATTTAGCGTGTACTCGTTTCCTCGGAAATTGAAGGTTGACGTGATGGTTCAACAGTCGAAGTGATGGTTCGACAACACTCGCTTTTATTTAGCGTGTACTAGTTTCCTCAGAAATGGAAGGTTGACGTGATGGTTCAACAGTCGACTTGATGGTTCGGCAACACTCGCTTTTATTTAGCGTGTACTCGTTTCCTCGGAAATGGAAGGTTGACGTGATGGTTCAACAGTCGACGTTATGGTTCGACAACACTCGCTTTTATTTAGCGTGTACTCGTTTCCTCGAAAATGGAAGGTTGACGTGATGGTTCAACAGTCGACTTGATGGTTCGGCAACACTCGCTTTTATTTAGCGTGTACTCGTTTCCTCGGAAATGGAAGGTTGACGTGATGGTTCAACAGTCGACTTGATGGTTCGACAACACTCGCTTTTATTTAGCGTGTACTCGTTTCCTCGGAAATGGAAGGTTGACGTGATGGTTCAACAGTCGACGTGATTGTTCGACAGCTCTCACTTTTATTTAGCGTGTACTCGTTTCCTCAGAAATGGAAGGTTGACGTGATGGTTCAACATTCGACGTGATGGTTCGACAACACTCGCTTTTATTTAGCGTGTACTCGTTTCCTCGGAAATGGAAGGTTGACGTGATGGTTCAACAGTCGACGTGATGGTTCGACAGCTCTCGCTTTTATTTAGCGTGTACTCGTTTCCTCGGAAATGGAAGATTGACGTGATGGTTCAACGATCGATGTGATGGTTCGACAGCTCTCGCTTTTATTTAGCGTGTACTTGTTTCCTCGGAAATGGAAGGTTGACGTGATGGTTCAACAGTCGACGTGATGGTTTGACAACACTCGCTTTTATTTAGCGTGTACTCGTTTCCTCGGAAATGGAAGGTTGACGTGATGGTTCAACAGTCGACGTGATGGTTCGGCAACACTCGCTTTTATTTAGCGTGTACTCGTTTCCTCGGAAATGGAAGGTTGACGTGATGGTTCAACAGTCGACGTTATGGTTCGACAACACTCGCTTTTATTTAGCGTCTACTTGTTTCCTCGGAAATGGAAGGTTGACGTGATGGTTCAACAGTCGACTTGATGGTTCGGCAACACTCGCTTTTATTTAGCGTGTACTCGTTTCCTCGGAAATGGAAGGTTGACGTGATGGTTCAACAGTCGACTTGATGGTTCGACAACACTCGCTTTTATTTAGCGTGTACTCGTTTCCTCGGAAATGGAAGGTTGACGTGATGGTTCAACAGTCGACGTGATTGTTCGACAGCTCTCGCTTTTATTTAGCATGTACTCGTTTCTTCGGAAACGGAAGATCGTCGTGATGGTTCAACGGTCGATGTGATGGTTCGACAGCTCTCGCTTTTATTTAGCGTGTACTCGTTTCCTCGGAAATGGAAGGTTGACGTGATGGTTCATCGGTCGAAATGATGGTTCGACAACTCTTGCTTTTATTTAGCGTGTACTCGTTTCCTAAGAAATAGAAGGTTGACGTGATGGTTCAACAGTCGACGTGATCGTTCGACAACTCTCGCTTTTATTTAGCGTGTACTCTTTTCCTCGGAAATAGAAGGTTGACGTGATGGTTCAACAGTCGACGTGATGGTTCGACAACACTCGCTTTTATTTAGCGTGTACTCGTTTCCTCGGAAATAGAAGGTTGACGTGATGGTTCAACAGTCGACGTGATGGTTCGACAACACTCGCTTTTATTTAGCGTGTAATCGTTTCCTCGGAAATGGAAGGTTGACGTGATGGTTCAACATTCGACGTGATGGTTCGACAACACTCGCTTTTATTTAGCATGTACTCGTTTCCTCGAAAATTGAAGGTTGACGTGATGGTTCGACAGCTCTCGCTTTTATTTAGCATGTACTCGTTTCCTCGGAAATGAAAGGTTGACGTGATTGTTCAACAGTCAACGTGATGGTTCGACAACTCTCACTTTTATTTAGCGTGTACTTGTTTCCTCGGAAATGGAAGGTTGACGTGATGGTTCAACATTCGACGTGATGGTTCGACAACACTCGCTTTTATTTAGCGTGTACTCGTTTCCTCGGAAATGGAAGGTTGACGTGATGGTTCAACAGTCGACGTGATGGTTCAACAACTCTCGCTTTTATTTAGGGTTTACTCGTTTCCTCAGAAATGGAAGGTTGACGTGATGGTTCAACAGTCGACTTTATGGTTCGACACCACTCGTTTTTATTTAGCGTGTACTCGTTTCCTCGGAAATGGAAGGTTGACGTGATGGTTCAACAGTCGACGTGATGGTTCGGCAACACTCGCTTTTATTTAACGTGTACTCGTTTCCTCAGAAATGGAAGGTTGACGTGATGGTTCAATGGTCGACGTGATGGTTCGACAGCTCTCGCTTTTATTTAGCGTGTACTCGTTTCCTCGGAAATGGAAGGTTGACGTGATGGTTCAACAGTCGACGTGATGGTTCGACAACTCTCGCTTTTATTTAGCGTGTACTCGTTTCCTCGGAAATGGAAGGTTGACGTGATGGTTCAACAGTCGACGTGATGGTTCGACAACATTCGCTTTTATTTAGCGTGTACTCGTTTCCTCGGAAATGGAAGGTTGACGTGATGGTTCGGCAACAATCGCTTTTATTTAACGTGTACTCGTTTCCACGGAAATGGAAGGTTGACGTGATGGTTCAACAGTCGACGTGATGGTTCGACAACTCTCACTTTTATTTAGCGTGTACTCGTTTCCTCGGAAATGGAAGGTTGACGTGATGGTTCAACAGTCGATGTGATGGTTCGACAACTCTCGCTTTTATTTAGCGTGTACTCGTTTCCTCGGAAATGGAAGGTTGACGTGATGGTTCAACAGTCGACGTGATGGTTCGACAACACTCGCTTTTATTTAGCGTGTACTCATTTCCTTGGAAATGGAAGGTTGACGTGATGGTTCAACAGTCGACGTGATGGTTCGACAACACACACTTTTATTTAGCGTGTACTGGTTTCCTCAGAAATGGGAGGTTGACGTGATGGTTCAACGGTCGACGTGATGGTTTGATAGCTCTCGCTTTTATTTAGCGTGTACTCGTTTCCTCGGAATTGGAAGGTTGACGTGATGGTTCAACATTCGACGTGATGGTTCGATAACAGTCGCTTTTATTTAGCGTGTACTCGTTTCCTCAGAAATGGAAGGTTGATGTGATGGTTCAACATTCGACGTGATGGTTCGACAACACTCGCTTTTATTTAATGTGTACTCGTTTCCTCGGAAATTGAAGGTTGACGTGATGGTTCAACAGTCGACGTGATGGTTCGACAACACTCGCTTTTACTTGAGCGTGTACTCGTTTCCTCGGAAATGGAAGGTTGACGTGATGGTTCAACAGTCGACTTGATGGTTCGGCAACACTCGCTTTTATTTAGCGTGTACTCATTTCCTCGGAAATGGAAGGTTGACGTGATGGTTCAACAGTCGACGTGATGGTTCGACAGCTCTCACTTTTATTTAGCGTGTACTCGTTTCCTCGAAAATGGAAGGTTGACGTGATGGTTCAACAGTCGACGTGATGGTTCGACAACTCTCGCTTTTATTTAGCGTGTACTCGTTTCCTCGGAAATGGAAGGTTGACGTGATGGTTCAACAGTCGACGTGATGGTTCGACAACACTCGCTTTTATTTAGCGTGTACTCATTTCCTTGGAAATGGAAGGTTGACGTGATGGTTCAACAGTCGACGTGATGGTTCGACAACACACACTTTTATTTAGCGTGTACTCGTTTCCTCGGAAATGGGAGGTTGACGTGATGGTTCAACGGTCGACGTGATGGTTCGATAGCTCTCGCTTTTATTTAGCGTGTACTCGTTTCCTCGGAATTGGAAGGTTGACGTGATGGTTCAACATTCAACGTGATGGTTCGATAACACTTGCTTTTATTTAGCGTGTACTCGTTTCCTCAGAAATGGAAGGTTGACGTGATGGTTCAACATTCGACGTGATGGTTCGACAACACTCGCTTTTATTTAACGTGTACTCGTTTCCTCGGAAATTGAAGGTTGACGTGATGGTTCAACAGTCGACGTGATTGTTCGACAACACTCGCTTTTACTTGAGCGTGTACTTGTTTCCTCGGAAATGGAAGGTTGACGTGATGGTTCAACAGTCGACTTGATGGTTCGGCAACACTCGCTTTTATTTAGCGTGTACTCATTTCCTCGGAAATGGAAGGTTGACGTGATGGTTCAACAGTCGACGTGATGGTTCGACAGCTCTCACTTTTATTTAGCGTGTACTCGTTTCCTCGGAAATGGAAGGTTGACGTGATGGTTCAACAGTCAACGTGATGGTTCGACAACTCTCGCTTTTATTTAGCGTGTACTCGTTTCCTCGGAAATGGAAGGTTGACGTGATGGTTCAACAGTCGACGTGATGGTTCGACAACACTCGCTTTTATTTAGCGTGTACTCATTTCCTTGGAAATGGAAGGTTGACGTGATGGTTCAACAGTCGACGTGATGGTTCGACAACACACACTTTTATTTAGCGTGTACTCGTTTCCTCGGAAATGGGAGGTTGACGTGATGGTTCAACGGTCGACGTGATGGTTCGATAGCTCTCGCTTTTATTTAGCGTGTACTCGTTTCCTCGGAATTGGAAGGTTGACGTGATGGTTCAACATTCGACGTGATGGTTCGATAACACTCGCTTTTATTTAGCGTGTACTCGTTTCCTCAGAAATGGAAGGTTGACGTGATGGTTCAACATTCGACGTGATGGTTCGACAACACTCGCTTTTATTTAACGTGTACTCGTTTCCTCGGAAATTGAAGGTTGACGTGATGGTTCAACAGTCGACGTGATGGTTCGACAACACTCGCTTTTACTTGAGCGTGTACTCGTTTCCTCGGAAATGGAAGGTTGACGTGATGGTTCAACAGTCGACTTGATGGTTCGGCAACACTCGCTTTTATTTAGCGTGTACTCATTTCCTCGGAAATGGAAGGTTGACGTGATGGTTCAACAGTCGACGTGATGGTTCGACAGCTCTCACTTTTACTTAGCGTGTACTCGTTTCCTCGAAAATGAAAGGTTGACGTGATGGTTCAACAGTCGACGTGATGGTTCGACAACTCTCGCTTTTATTTAGCGTGTACTCGTTTCCTCGGAAATGGAAGGTTGACGTGATGGTTCAACAGTCGACGTGATGGTTCGACAACACTCGCTTTTATTTAGCGTGTACTCATTTCCTTGGAAATGGAAGGTTGACGTGATGGTTCAACAGTCGACGTGATGGTTCGACAACACACACTTTTATTTAGCGTGTACTCGTTTCCTCGGAAATGGGAGGTTGACGTGATGGTTCAACGGTCGACGTGATGGTTCGATAGCTCTCGCTTTTATTTAGCGTGTACTCGTTTCCTCGGAATTGGAAGGTTGACGTGATGGTTCAACATTCAACGTGATGGTTCGATAACACTCGCTTTTATTTAGCGTGTACTCGTTTCCTCAGAAATGGAAGGTTGACGTGATGGTTCAACATTCGACGTGATGGTTCGACAACACTCGCTTTTATTTAACGTGTACTCGTTTCCTCGGAAATTGAAGGTTGACGTGATGGTTCAACAGTCGACGTGATTGTTCGACAACACTCGCTTTTACTTGAGCGTGTACTTGTTTCCTCGGAAATGGAAGGTTGACGTGATGGTTCAACAGTCGACTTGATGGTTCGGCAACACTCGCTTTTATTTAGCGTGTACTCATTTCCTCGGAAATGGAAGGTTGACGTGATGGTTCAACAGTCGACGTGATGGTTCGATAGCTCTCACTTTTATTTAGCGTGTACTCGTTTCCTCGGAAATGGAAGGTTGACGTGATGGTTCAACAGTCAACGTGATGGTTCGACAACTCTCGCTTTTATTTAGCGTGTACTCGTTTCCTCGGAAATGGAAGGTTGACGTGATGGTTCAACAGTCGACGTGATGGTTCGACAACACTCGCTTTTATTTAGCGTGTACTCATTTCCTTGGAAATGGAAGGTTGACGTGATGGTTCAACAGTCGACGTGATGGTTCGACAACACACACTTTTATTTAGCGTGTACTCGTTTCCTCGGAATTGGAAGGTTGACGTGATGGTTCAACATTCGACGTGATGGTTCGATAACACTCGCTTTTATTTAGCGTGTACTCGTTTCCTCAGAAATGGAAGGTTGACGTGATGGTTCAACATTCGACGTGATGGTTCGACAACACTCGCTTTTATTTAACGTGTACTCGTTTCCTCGGAAATTGAAGGTTGACGTGATGGTTCAACAGTCGACGTGATGGTTCGACAACACTCGCTTTTACTTGAGCGTGTACTCGTTTCCTCGGAAATGGAAGGTTGACGTGATGGTTCAACAGTCGACTTGATGGTTCGGCAACACTCGCTTTTATTTAGCGTGTACTCATTTCCTCGGAAATGGAAGGTTGACGTGATGGTTCAACAGTCGACGTGATGGTTCGACAGCTCTCACTTTTACTTAGCGTGTACTCGTTTCCTCGAAAATGAAAGGTTGACGTGATGGTTCAACAGTCGACGTGATGGTTCGACAACTCTCGCTTTTATTTAGCGTGTACTCGTTTCCTCGGAAATGGAAGGTTGACGTGATGGTTCAACAGTCGACGTGATGGTTCGACAACACTCGCTTTTATTTAGCGTGTACTCATTTCCTTGGAAATGGAAGGTTGACGTGATGGTTCAACAGTCGACGTGATGGTTCGACAACACACACTTTTATTTAGCGTGTACTCGTTTCCTCGGAAATGGGAGGTTGACGTGATGGTTCAACGGTCGACGTGATGGTTCGATAGCTCTCGCTTTTATTTAGCGTGTACTCGTTTCCTCGGAATTGGAAGGTTGACGTGATGGTTCAACATTCAACGTGATGGTTCGATAACACTCGCTTTTATTTAGCGTGTACTCGTTTCCTCAGAAATGGAAGGTTGACGTGATGGTTCAACATTCGACGTGATGGTTCGACAACACTCGCTTTTATTTAACGTGTACTCGTTTCCTCGGAAATTGAAGGTTGACGTGATGGTTCAACAGTCGACGTGATTGTTCGACAACACTCGCTTTTACTTGAGCGTGTACTTGTTTCCTCGGAAATGGAAGGTTGACGTGATGGTTCAACAGTCGACTTGATGGTTCGGCAACACTCGCTTTTATTTAGCGTGTACTCATTTCCTCGGAAATGGAAGGTTGACGTGATGGTTCAACAGTCGACGTGATGGTTCGATAGCTCTCACTTTTATTTAGCGTGTACTCGTTTCCTCGGAAATGGAAGGTTGACGTGATGGTTCAACAGTCAACGTGATGGTTCGACAACTCTCGCTTTTATTTAGCGTGTACTCGTTTCCTCGGAAATGGAAGGTTGACGTGATGGTTCAACAGTCGACGTGATGGTTCGACAACACTCGCTTTTATTTAGCGTGTACTCATTTCCTTGGAAATGGAAGGTTGACGTGATGGTTCAACAGTCGACGTGATGGTTCGACAACACACACTTTTATTTAGCGTGTACTCGTTTCCTCGGAAATGGGAGGTTGACGTGATGGTTCAACGGTCGACGTGATGGTTCGATAGCTCTCGCTTTTATTTAGCGTGTACTCGTTTCCTCGGAATTGGAAGGTTGACGTGATGGTTCAACATTCGACGTGATGGTTCGATAACACTCGCTTTTATTTAGCGTGTACTCGTTTCCTCAGAAATGGAAGGTTGACGTGATGGTTCAACATTCGACGTGATGGTTCGACAACACTCGCTTTTATTTAACGTGTACTCGTTTCCTCGGAAATTGAAGGTTGACGTGATGGTTCAACAGTCGACGTGATGGTTCGACAACACTCGCTTTTACTTGAGCGTGTACTCGTTTCCTCGGAAATGGAAGGTTGACGTGATGGTTCAACAGTCGACTTGATGGTTCGGCAACACTCGCTTTTATTTAGCGTGTACTCATTTCCTCGGAAATGGAAGGTTGACGTGATGGTTCAACAGTCGACGTTATGGTTCGACAACACTCGCTTTTATTTAGCATGTACTCGTTTCCTCGGAAATGGAAGGTTGACGTGATTGTTCAACAGTCGACTTGATGGCTCGGCAACACTCGCTTTTATTTAGCGTCTACTCGTTTCCTCGGAAATGGAAGGTTGACGTGATGGTTCAACAGTCGACGTTATGGTTCGACAACACTCGCTTTTATTTAGCGTGTACTCATTTCCTCGGAAATGGGAGATTGACGTGATGGTTCAACATTCGACCTGATGGTTCGGCAACACTCGCTTTTATTTAACGTGTACTCGTTTCCTCGGAAATGGAAGGTTGACGTGATGGTTCAACAGTCGACGTGATTGTTTGAGAACACTCACTTTTATTTAGCGTGTACTCGTTTCCTCGGAAATGGGAGGTTGACGTGATGGTTCAACGGTCGACGTGATGGTTCGATAGCTCTCGCTTTTATTTAGCGTGTACTCGTTTCCTCGGAATTGGAAGGTTGACGTGATGGTTCAACAATCGACGTGATGGTTCGATAACACTCGCTTTTATTTAGAGTGTACTCGTTTCCTCGGAAATGGAAGGTTGACGTGATGGTTCAACATTCAACGTGATGGTTCGACAACACTCGATTTTATTTAGTGTGTACTCGTTTCCTCAGAAATGGAAGGTTGACGTGATGGTTCAACAGTCGACATTATGGTTCGACAACACTCGCTTTTATTTAGCGTGTACTCGTTTCCTCGGAAATGGAAGGTTGACGTGATGGTTCAACAGTCGACTTGATGGTTCGGCAACACTCGCTTTTATTTAGCGTGTACTCGTTTCCTCGGAAATGGAAGGTTGACGTGATGGTTCAACAGTCGACTTGATGGTTCGACAACACTCGCTTTTATTTAGCGTGTACTCGTTTCCTCGGAAATGGAAGGTTGACGTGATGGTTCAACAGTCGACGTGATTGTTCGACAGCTCTCGCTTTTATTTAGCGTGTACTCGTTTCCTCGGAAACGGAAGATTGACGTGATGGTTCAACAGTCGATGTGATGGTTCGACAGCTCTCGCTTTTATTTAGCGTGTACTCGTTTCCTCAGAAATGGAAGTTTGACGTGATGGTTCAACGGTCGACGTGATGGTTCGATAGCTCTCGCTTTTATATAGCGTGTACTCGTTTCCTCGGAAATGGAAGGTTGACATGATGGTTCAACAGTCGACGTGATGGTTCGACAACTCTGGCTTTTATTTAGCGTGTACTCGTTTCCTCGGAAATAGAAGGTTGACGTGATGGTTCAACAGTCGACGTGATGGTCCGACAACACTCGCTTTTATTTAGCGTGTAATCGTTTCCTCGGAAATGGAAGGTTGACGTGATGGTTCAACATTCGACGTGATGGTTCGACAGTCGACTTGATGGTTCGGCAACACTCGCTTTTATTTAGCGTGTACTCGTTTCCTCGGAAACGGAAGGTTGACGTGATGGTTCAACAATCGACTTGATGGTTCGACAACACTCGCTTTTATTTAGCGTGTACTCGTTTCCTCGGAAATGGAAGGTTGACGTGATGGTTCAACAGTCGACGTGATTGTTCGACAGCTCTCGCTTTTATTTAGCGTGTACTCGTTTCCTCGGAAACGGAAGATTGACGTGATGGTTCAACGGTCGATGTGATGGTTCGACAGCTCTCGCTTTTATTTAGCGTGTACTCGTTTCCTCGGAAATGGAAGGTTGACGTGATGGTTCATCGGTCGACATGATGGTTCGACAACTCTTGCTTTTATTTAGCGTGTACTCGTTTCCTCAGAAATAGAAGGTTGACGTGATGGTTCAACAGTCGACGTGATCGTTCGACAACTCTCGCTTTTATTTAGCGTGTACTCGTTTCCTCGGAAATAGAAGGTTGACGTGATGGTTCAACAGTCGACGTGATGGTTCGACAACACTCGCTTTTATTTAGCGTGTACTCGTTTCCTGGGAAATGGAAGGTTGACGTGATGGTTCAACAGTCGACGTGATGGTTCGACAACACACGCTTTTATTTAGCGTATACTCGTTTCCTCGGAAATGGAAGGTTGACGTGATGGTTCAACGGTCGACGTGATGGTTCGATAGCTCTCGCTTTTATTTAGCGTGTACTCGTTTCCTCGGAAATGGAAGGTTGACATGATGGTTCAACAGTCGACGTGATGGTTCAACAACTCTGGCTTTTATTTAGTGTGTACTCGTTTCCTCGGAAATAGAAGGTTGACGTGATGGTTCAACAGTCGACGTGATGGTTCGACAACACTCGCTTTTATTTAGCGTGTAATCGTTTCCTCGGAAATGGAAGGTTGACGTGATGGTTCAACATTCGACGTGATGGTTCGACAACACTCGCTTTTATTTAGCATGTACTCGTTTCCTCGAAAATTGAAGGTTGACGTGATGGTTCGATAGCTCTCGCTTTTATTTAGCGTGTACTCGTTTCCTCGGAAATGAAAGGTTGACGTGATGGTTCAACAGTCAACGTGATGGTTCGACAACTCTCACTTTTATTTAGCGTGTACTTGTTTCCTCGGAAATGGAAGGTTGACGTGATGGTTCAACATTCGACGTGATGGTTCGACAACACTCGCTTTTATTTAGCGTGTACTCGTTTCCTCGGAAATGGAAGGTTGACGTGATGGTTCAACAGTCGACGTGATGGTTCGACAACTCTCGCTTTTATTTAGGGTTTACTCGTTTCCTCAGAAATGGAAGGTTGACGTGATGGTTCAACAGTCGACTTTATGGTTCGACAACACTCGTTTTTATTTAGCGTGTACTCGTTTCCTCGGAAATGGAAGGTTGACGTGATGGTTCAACAGTCGACGTGATGGTTCGGCAACACTCGCTTTTATTTAGCGTGTACTCGTTTCCTCGGAAATGGAAGGTTGACGTGATGGTTCGGCAACAATCGCTTTTATTTAACGTGTACTCGTTTCCACGGAAATGGAAGGTTGACGTGATGGTTCAACAGTCGACGTGATGATTCGACAGCTCTCCCTTTTATTTAGCGTGTACTCGTTTCCTCGGAAATGGAAGGTTGACGTGATGGTTCAATGGTCGACGTGATGGTTCGACAGCTCTCGCTTTTATTTAGCGTGCACTCGTTTCCTCGGAAATGGAAGGTTGACGTGATGGTTCAACAGTCGACGTGATGGTTCGACAACTCTCGCTTTTATTTAGCGTGTACTCGTTTCCTCGGAAATGGAAGGTTGACGTGATGGTTCAACAGTCGACGTAATGGTTCGACAACATTCGCTTTTATTTAGCGTGTACTCGTTTCCTCGGAAATGGAAGGTTGACGTGATGGTTCGGCAACAATCGCTTTTATTTAACGTGTACTCGTTTCCACGGAAATGGAAGGTTGACGTGATGGTTCAACAGTCGACGTGATGATTCGACAGCTCTCCCTTTTATTTAGCGTGTACTCGTTTCCTCGGAAATGGAAGGTTGACGTGATGGTTCAACAGTCGACGTGATGGTTCGACAACTCTCGCTTTTATTTAGCGTGTACTCGTTTCCTCGGAAATGGAAGGTTGACGTGATGGTTCAACAGTCGACTTGATGGTTCGGCAACACTCACTTTTATTTAGCGTGTACTCATTTCCTCGGAAATGGAAGGTTGACGTGATGGTTCAACAGTCGACGTTATGGTTCGACAACACTCGCTTTTATTTAGCGTGTACTCGTTTCCTCGGAAATGGAAGGTTGACGCGATTGTTCAACAGTCGACTGGATGGTTCGGCAACACTCGCTTTTATTTAGCGTGTACTCGTTTCCTCGGAAATGGAAGGTTGACGTGATGGTTCAACAGTCGACGTTATGGTTCGACAACACTCGCTTTTATTTAGCGTGTACTCGTTTCCTCGGAAATGGGAGATTGACGTGATGGTTCAACATTCGACCTGATGGCTCGGCAACACTCGCTTTTATTTAACGTGTACTCGTTTCCTCGGAAATGGAAGGTTGACGTGATGGTTCAACAGTCGACGTGATGGTTTGACAACACTCACTTTTATTTAGCGTGTACTCGTTTCCTCGGAAATGGAAGGTTGACGTGATGGTTCAACAGTCGACGTGATGGTTCGACAACACACACTTTTATTTAGCGTGTACTCGTTTCCTCGGAAATGGGAGGTTGACGTGATGGTTCAACGGTCGACGTGATGGTTCGATAGCTCTCGCTTTTATTTAGCGTGTACTCGTTTCCTCGAAATTGGAAGGTTGACGTGATGGTTCAACAATCGACGTGATGGTTCGATAACACTCTCTTTTATTTAGAGTGTACTCGTTTCCTCGGAAATGGAAGGTTGACGTGATGGTTCAACATTCGACGTGATGGTTCGACAACACTCGCTTTTATTTAGTGTGTACTCGTTTCCTCAGAAATGGAAGGTTGACGTGATGGTTCAACAGTCGACGTTATGGTTCGACAACACTCGCTTTTATTTAGCGTGTACTCGTTTCCTCGGAAGTGGAAGGTTGACGTGATGGTTCAACAGTCGACTTGATGGTTCGGCAACACTCGCTTTTATTTAGCGTGTACTCGTTTCCTCGGAACTGGAAGGTTGACGTGATGGTTCAACAGTCGACTTGATGGTTCGACAACACTCGCTTTTATTTAGCGTGTACTCGTTTCCTCGGAAATTGAAGGTTGACGTGATGGTTCAACAGTCGACGTGATTGTTCGACAGCTCTCGCTTTTATTTAGCGTGTACTCGTTTCCTCAGAAACGGAAGATTGACGTGATGGTTCAACGGTCGATGTGATGGTTCGACAGCTCTCGCTTTTATTTAGCGTGTACTCGTTTCCTCAGAAATGGAAGGTTGACGTGATGGTTCATCGGTCGACATGATGGTTCGACAACTCTTGCTTTTATTTAGCGTGTACTCGTTTCCTCAGAAATAGAAGGTTGACGTGATGGTTCAACAGTCGACGTGATCGTTCGACAACTCTCGCTTTTATTTAGCGTGTACTCGTTTCCTCGGAAATAGAAGGTTGACGTGATGGTTCAACAGTCGACGTGATGGTTCGACAACACTCGCTTTTATTTAGCGTGTACTCGTTTCCTGGGAAATGGAAGGTTGACGTGATGGTTCAACAGTCGACGTGATGGTTCGACAACACACGCTTTTATTTAGCGTATACTCGTTTCCTCGGAAATGGAAGGTTGACGTGATGGTTCAACGGTCGACGTGATGGTTCGATAGCTCTCGCTTTTATTTAGCGTGTACTCGTTTCCTCGGAAATGGAAGGTTGACATGATGGTTCAACAGTCGACGTGATGGTTCGACAACTCTGGCTTTTATTTAGCGTGTACTCGTTTCCTCGGAAATAGAAGGTTGACGTGATGGTTCAACAGTCGACGTGATGGTTCGACAACACTCGCTTTTATTTAGCGTGTAATCGTTTCCTCGGAAATGGAAGGTTGACGTGATGGTTCAACATTCGACGTGATGGTTCGACAACACTCGCTTTTATTTAGCATGTACTCGTTTCCTCGAAAATTGAAGGTTGACGTGATGGTTCGACAGCTCTCGCTTTTATTTAGCGTGTACTCGTTTCCTCGGAAATGAAAGGTTGACGTGATGGTTCAACAGTCAACGTGATGGTTCGACAACTCTCACTTTTATTTAGCGTGTACTTGTTTCCTCGGAAATGGAAGGTTGACGTGATGGTTTCAACATCAGACGTGATGGTTCGACAACACTCGCTTTTATTTAGCGTGTACTCGTTTCCTCAGAAATGGAAGGTTGACGTGATGGTTCAACAGTCGACGTGATGGTTCGACAACTCTCGCTTTTATTTAGGGTTTACTCGTTTCCTCAGAAATGGAAGGTTGACGTGATGGTTCAACAGTCGACTTTATGGTTCGACAACACTCGTTTTTATTTAGCGTGTACTCGTTTCCTCGGAAATGGAAGGTTGACGTGATGGTTCAACAGTCGACGTGATGGGTCGGCAACACTCGCTTTTATTTAACGTGTACTCGTTTCCTCAGAAATGGAAGGTTGACGTGATGGTTCAATGGTCGACGTGATGGTTCGACAGCTCTCGCTTTTATTTAGCGTGTACTCGTTTCCTCGGAAATGGAAGGTTGACGTGATGGTTCAACAGTCGACGTGATGGTTCGACAACTCTCGCTTTTATTTAGCGTGTACTCGTTTCCTCAGAAATGGAAGGTTGACGTGATGGTTCAACAGTCGACGTGATGGTTCGACAACATTCGCTTTTATTTAGCGTGTACTCGTTTCCTCGGAAATGGAAGGTTGACGTGATGGTTCGGCAACAATCGCTTTTATTTAACGTGTACTCGTTTCCACGGAAATGGAAGGTTGACCTGATGGTTCAACAGTCGACGTGATGGTTCGACAGCTCTCACTTTTATTTAGCGTGTACTCGTTTCCTCGGAAATGGAAGGTTGACGTGATGGTTCAACAGTCGACGTGATGGTTCGACAACTCTCGCTTTTATTTAGCGTGTACTCGTTTCCTCGGAAACGGAAGATTGACGTGATGGTTCAACGGTCGATGTGATGGTTCGACAGCTCTCGCTTTTATTTAGCGTGTACTCGTTTCCTCAGAAATGGAAGGTTGACGTGATGGTTCATCGGTCGACATGATGGTTCGACAACTCTAGCTTTTATTTAGCGTGTACTCGTTTCCTCAGAAATAGAAGGTTAACGTGATGGTTCAACAGTCGACGTGATCGTTCGACAACTCTCGCTTTTATTTAGCGTGTACTTGTTTTTACTCGGAAATAGAAGGTTGACGTGATGGTTCAACAGTCGACGTGATGGTTCGACAACACTCGCTTTTATTTAGCGTGTACTCGTTTCCTGGGAAATGGAAGGTTGACGTGATGGTTCAACAGTCGACGTGATGGTTCGACAACACACGCTTTTATTTAGCGTATACTCGTTTCCTCGGAAATGGAAGGTTGACGTGATGGTTCAACGGTCGACGTGATGGTTCGATAGCTCTCGCTTTTATTTAGCGTGTACTCGTTTCCTCGGAAATGGAAGGTTGACATGATGGTTCAACAGTCGACGTGATGGTTCGACAACTCTGGCTTTTATTTAGCGTGTACTCGTTTCCTCGGAAATAGAAGGTTGACGTGATGGTTTAACATTCGACGTGATGGTTCGACAACACTCGCTTTTATTTAGCGTGTACTCGTTTCCTCGGAAATGGAAGGTTGACGTGATGGTTCAACAGTCGACGTGATGGTTCGACAACTCTCGCTTTTATTTAGGGTTTACTCGTTTCCTCAGAAATGGAAGGTTGAAGTGATGGTTCAACAGTCGACTTTATGGTTCGACAACACTCGTTTTTATTTAGCGTGTACTCGTTTCCTCGGAAATGGAAGGTTGACGTGATGGTTCAACAGTCGACGTGATGGTTCGGCAACACTCGCTTTTATTTAACGTGTACTCGTTTCCTCAGAAATGGAAGGTTGACGTGATGGTTCAATGGTCGACGTGATGGTTCGACAGCTCTCGCTTTTATTTAGCGTGTACTCGTTTCCTCGGAAATGGAAGGTTGACGTGATGGTTCAACAGTCGACGTGATGGTTCGACAACTCTCGCTTTTATTTAGCGTGTACTCGTTTCCTCGGAAATGGAAGGTTGACGTGATGGTTCAACAGTCGACGTGATGGTTCGACAACATTCGCTTTTATTTAGCGTGTACTCGTTTCCTTGGAAATGGAAGGTTGACGTGATGGTTCGGCAACAATCGCTTTTATTTAACGTGTACTCGTTTCCACGGAAATGGAAGGTTGACGTGATGGTTCAACAGTCGACGTGATGGTTCGACAGCTCTCACTTTTATTTAGCGTGTACTCGTTTCCTCGGAAATGGAAGGTTGACGTGATGGTTCAACAGTCGACGTGATGGTTCGACAACTCTCGCTTTTATTTAGCGTGTACTCGTTTCCTCGGAAATGGAAGGTTGACGTGATGGTTCAACAGTCGACGTGATGGTTCGACAACACTCGCTTTTATTTAGCGTGTACTCATTTCCTTGGAAATGGAAGGTTGACGTGATGGTTCAACAGTCGACGTGATGGTTCGACAACACACACTTTTATTTAGCGTGTACTCGTTTCCTCAGAAATGGGAGGTTGACGTGATGGTTCAACGGTCGACATGATGGTTCGATAGCTCTCGCTTTTATTTAGCGTGTACTCGTTTCCTCGGAATTGGAAGGTTGACGTGATGGTTCAACATTCGACGTGATGGTTCGATAACACTCGCTTTTATTTAGCGTGTACTCGTTTCCTCAGAAATGGAAGGTTGACGTGATGGTTCAACATTCGAC
The DNA here is from genome assembly GCA_963859935.3 of Lathyrus sativus. Lineage (NCBI taxonomy): Eukaryota > Viridiplantae > Streptophyta > Magnoliopsida > Fabales > Fabaceae > Lathyrus > Lathyrus sativus. The sequence goes on along the minus strand of CAWUDS030001327.1, from coordinate 1,668,922 downwards.
GTGATGGTTTGACAACACTCGCTTTTATTTAGCGTGTACTCGTTTCCTCGGAAATGGGAGATTGACGTGATGGTTCAACATTCGACCTAATGGTTCGGCAACACTCGCTTTTATTTAACGTGTACTCGTTTCCTCGGAAATGGAAGGTTGACGTGATGGTTCAACAGCCGACGTGATGGTTTGACAACACTCGCTTTTATTTAGCGTGTACTCGTTTCCTCGGAAATGAAAGGTTGACGTGATGGTTCAACAGTCAACGTGATGGTTCGACAACTCTCACTTTTATTTAGCGTGTACTCGTTTCCTCGGAAATGGAAGGTTGACGTGATGGTTCAACAGTCGACGTGATGGTTCGACAACATTCGCTTTTATTTAGCGTGTACTCGTTTCCTCGGAAATGGAAGGTTGACGTGATGGTTCGGCAACAATCGCTTTTATTTAACGTGTACTCGTTTCCACGGAAATGGAAGGTTGACGTGATGGTTCAACAGTCGACGTGATGGTTCGACAGCTCTCACTTTTATTTAGCGTGTACTCGTTTCCTCGGAAATGGAAGGTTGACGTGATGGTTCAACAGTCGACGTGATGGTTCGACAACTCTCGCTTTTATTTAGCGTGTACTCGTTTCCTCGGAAATGGAAGGTTGACGTGATGGTTCAAAAGTCGACGTGATGGTTCGACAACACTCGCTTTTATTTAGCGTGTACTCATTTCCTTGGAAATAGAAGGTTGACGTGATGGTTCAACAGTCGACGTGATGGTTCGACAACACACACTTTTATTTAGCGTGTACTTGTTTCCTCAGAAATGGGAGGTTGACGTGATGGTTCAACGGTCGACATGATGGTTCGATAGCTCTCGCTTTTATTTAGCGTGTACTCGTTTCCTCGGAATTGGAAGGTTGACGTGATGGTTCAACATTCGACGTGATGGTTCGATAACACTCGCTTTTATTTAGCGTGTACTCGTTTCCTCAGAAATGGAAGGTTGACGTGATGGTTCAACATTCGACGTGATGGTTCGACAACACTCGCTTTTATTTAGCGTGTACTCGTTTCCTCGGAAATTGAAGGTTGACGTGATGGTTCAACAGTCGACGTGATGGTTCGACAACACTCGCTTTTACTTAGCGTGTACCCGTTTCCTCGGAAACTGAAGGTTGACGTGATGGTTCAACAGTCGACGTGATGGTTCGACAACAATCGCTTTTATTTAGCGTGTACTCGTTTCCTTGGAAATGGAAGGTTGACGTGATGGTTCAACAGTCGACGTGATGGTTGGAAGACACACGCTTTTATTTAGCGTGTACTCGTTTCCTCGGAAATGGAAGGTTGACATGATGGTTCAACGGTCGACATGATGGTTCGATAGCTCTCGCTTTTATTTAGCGTGTACTCGTTTCCTCGGAGATGGAAGGTTGATGTGATGGTTCAACGGTCGACGTGAGGGTTCGATAGGTCTCGCTTTTATTTTCCGTGTACTCATTTCCTTGGAAATAGAAGGTGGACGTGATGGTTCAACAGTCGACGTGATGGTTCGACAACACTCGCTTTTATTTATCGTGTACTCGTTTCCTCGGAAACTGAAGGTTGACGTGATGGTTCAACATTCGACGTGATGGTTCGACAACACTCTCTTTTATTTAGCGTGTACTCGTTTCCTCGGAAATGGAAGGTTGACGTGATGGTTCAACAGTCGACGTGATGGTTCGACAACACTCGCTTTTATTTAGCGTGTACTCGTTTCCTCGGAAATGGAACGTTGACGTGATGGTTCAACATTCGACGTGATGGTTCGATAACTCTCGCTTTTATTTAGCATGTACTCGTTTCCTCGGAAATGGAAGGTTGACGTGATGGTTCAACAGTCGACGTGATGGTTCGACAACACTCGCTTTTATTTAGCGTGTACTCGTTTCCTCGGAAATGGAAGGTTGACGTGATGGTTCAACAGTCGACGTGATGGTTCGACAACACTCGCTTTTATTTAGCGTGTACTCGTTTCCTCGGAAATGGAACGTTGACGTGATGGTTCAACATTCAACGTGATGGCTAGACAACTCTCGCTTTTATTTAGCGTGTACTCGTTTCCTCGGAAATGGAAGGTTGACGTGATGGTTCAACAGTCGACGTGATGGTTCGACAACACTCGCTTTTATTTAGCGTGTACTCTTTTCCTCTTAAATGGAAGGTTGACGTGATGGTTCAAGAGTCGACGTGATGGTTCGACAACTCTCGCTTTTATTTAGCGTGTACTCGTTTCCTCGGAAATGGAAGGTTGACGTGATGGTTCAACAGTCGACGTGATGGTTCGACAACTCTCGCTTTTATTTAGCGTGTACTCGTTTCCTCGGAAATGGAAGGTTGACGTGATGGTTCAACAGTCGACGTGATGGTTCGACAACTCTCGCTTTTATTTTCCGTGTACTCGTTTCCTTGGATATAGAAGGTTGACGTGATGGTTCAACAGTCGACGTGATGGTTCGACATCACACGCTTTTATTTAGCGTGTACTCGTTTCCTTGGAAACTGAAGGTTGACGTGATGGTTCAACATTCGACGTGATGGTTCGACAACAATCGCTTTTATTTAGCGTGTACTTGTTTCCTCGGAAATGGAAGGTTGGCGTGATGGTTCAACAGTCGACGTGATGGTTCGACAACACTCGCTTTTATTTAGCGTGTACTCGTTTCCTCGGAAATGGAACGTTGACGTGATGGTTCAACATTCGACGTGATGGTTCAACAACTCTCGTTTTTATTTAGCGTGTACTCGTTTCCTCGGAAATGGAAGGTTGACGTGATGGTTCAACAGTCGACGTGATGGTTCGACAACACTCGCTTTTATTTAGCGTGTACTCGTTTCCTCGGAAATGGAACGTTGACGTGATGGTTCAACATTCGACGTGATGGTTCGACAACTCTCGCTTTTATTTAGCGTGTACTCGTTTCCTCGGAAATGGAAGGTTGACGTGATGGTTCAACAGTCGACGTGATGGTTCGACAACACTCGCTTTTATTTAGCGTGTACTCGTTTCCTCAGAAACTGAAGGTTAACGTGATGGTTCAACAGTCGACGTGATGGTTCGACAACTCTCGCTTTTATTTTCCGTGTACTCGTTTCCTCCGAAATGGTAGGTTGACGTGATGGTTCAACAGTCGACGTGATGGTTCGACAACACTCGCTTTTATTTAGCGTGTACTCGTTTCCTCGGAAATGGAACGTTGACGTGATGGTTCAACATTCGACGTGATGGTTCGACAACTCTTGCTTTTATTTAGCGTGTACTCGTTTCCTCGGAAATGGAAGGTTGACGTGATGGTTCAACAGTCGACGTGATGGTTCGACAACACTCGCTTTTATTTAGCGTGTACCCGTTTCCTCGGAAACTGAAGGTTGACGTGATGGTTCAACAGTCGACGTGATGGTTCGACAACAATCGCTTTTATTTAGCGTGTACTCGTTTCCTTGGAAATGGAAGGTTGACGTGATGGTTCAACAGTCGACGTGATGGTTGGAAGACACACGCTTTTATTTAGCGTGTACTCGTTTCCTCGGAAATGGAAGGTTGACATGATGGTTCAACGGTCGACATGATGGTTCGATAGCTCTCGCTTTTATTTAGCGTGTACTCGTTTCCTCGGAGATGGAAGGTTGATGTGATGGTTCAACGGTCGACGTGAGGGTTCGATAGGTCTCGCTTTTATTTTCCGTGTACTCATTTCCTTGGAAATAGAAGGTGGACGTGATGGTTCAACAGTCGACGTGATGGTTCGACAACACTCGCTTTTATTTATCGTGTACTCGTTTCCTCGGAAACTGAAGGTTGACGTGATGGTTCAACATTCGACGTGATGGTTCGACAACAATCTCTTTTATTTAGCGTGTACTCGTTTCCTCGGAAATGGAAGGTTGACGTGATGGTTCAACAGTCGACGTGATGGTTCGACAACACTCGCTTTTATTTAGCGTGTACTCGTTTCCTCGGAAATGGAACGTTGACGTGATGGTTCAACATTCGACGTGATGGTTCGATAACTCTCGCTTTTATTTAGCGTGTACTCGTTTCCTCGGAAATGGAAGGTTGACGTGATGGTTCAACAGTCGACGTGATGGTTCGACAACACTCGCTTTTATTTAGCGTGTACTCGTTTCCTCGGAAATGGAAGGTTGACGTGATGGTTCAACAGTCGACGTGATGGTTCGACAACACTCGCTTTTATTTAGCGTGTACTCGTTTCCTCGGAAATGGAACGTTGACGTGATGGTTCAACATTCGACGTGATGGCTAGACAACTCTCGCTTTTATTTAGCGTGTACTCGTTTCCTCGGAAATGGAAGGTTGACGTGATGGTTCAACAGTCGACGTGATGGTTCGACAACACTCGCTTTTATTTAGCGTGTACTCTTTTCCTCTTAAATGGAAGGTTGACGTGATGGTTCAAGAGTCGACGTGATGGTTCGACAACTCTCGCTTTTATTTAGCGTGTACTCGTTTCCTCGGAAATGGAAGGTTGACGTGATGGTTCAACAGTCGACGTGATGGTTCGACAACTCTCGCTTTTATTTAGCGTGTACTCGTTTCCTCGGAAATGGAAGGTTGACGTGATGGTTCAACAGTCGACGTGATGGTTCGACAACTCTCGCTTTTATTTTCCGTGTACTCGTTTCCTTGGATATAGAAGGTTGACGTGATGGTTCAACAGTCGACGTGATGGTTCGACATCACACGCTTTTATTTAGCGTGTACTCGTTTCCTTGGAAACTGAAGGTTGACGTGATGGTTCAACATTCGACGTGATGGTTCGACAATAATCGCTTTTATTTAGCGTGTACTTGTTTCCTCGGAAATGGAAGGTTGGCGTGATGGTTCAACAGTCGACGTGATGGTTCGACAACACTCGCTTTTATTTAGCGTGTACTCGTTTCCTCGGAAATGGAACGTTGACGTGATGGTTCAACATTCGACGTGATGGTTCGACAACTCTCATTTTTATTTAGCGTGTACTCGTTTCCTCGGAAATGGAAGGTTGACGTGATGGTTCAACAGTCGACGTGATGGTTCGACAACACTCGCTTTTATTTAGCGTGTACTCGTTTCCTCGGAAATGGAACGTTGACGTGATGGTTCAACATTCGACGTGATGGTTCGACAACTCTCGCTTTTATTTAGCGTGTACTCGTTTCCTCGGAAATGGAAGGTTGACGTGATGGTTCAACAGTCGACGTGATGGTTCGACAACACTCGCTTTTATTTAGCGTGTACTCGTTTCCTCAGAAACTGAAGGTTAACGTGATGGTTCAACAGTCGACGTGATGGTTCGACAACTCTCGCTTTTATTTTCCGTGTACTCATTTCCTCGGAAATGGTAGGTTGACGTGATGGTTCAACAGTCGACGTGATGGTTCGACAACACTCGCTTTTATTTAGCGTGTACTCGTTTCCTCGGAAATGGAACGTTGACGTGATGGTTCAACATTCGACGTGATGGTTCGACAACTCTCGCTTTTATTTAGCGTGTACTCGTTTCCTCGGAAATGGAAGGTTGACGTGATGGTTCAACAGTCGACGTGATGGTTCGACAACACTCGCTTTTATTTAGCGTGTACCCGTTTCCTCGGAAACTGAAGGTTGACGTGATGGTTCAACAGTCGACGTGATGGTTCGACAACACTCGCTTTTATTTAGCGTGTACTCGTTTCCTCGGAAATGGAACGTTGACGTGATGGTTCAACATTCGACGTGATGTCTAGACAACTCTCGCTTTTATTTAGCGTGTACTCGTTTCCTCGGAAATGGAAGGTTGACGTGATGGTTCAACAGTCGACGTGATGGTTCGACAACACTCGCTTTTATTTAGCGTGTACTCTTTTCCTCTTAAATGGAAGGTTGACGTGATGGTTCAAGAGTCGACGTGATGGTTCGACAACTCTTGCTTTTATTTAGCGTGTACTCGTTTCCTCGGAAATGGAAGGTTGACGTGATGGTTCAACAGTCGACGTGATGGTTCGACAACTCTCGCTTTTATTTAGCGTGTACTCGTTTCCTCGGAAATGGAACGTTGACGTGATGGTTCAACATTCGACGTGATGGTTCGACAACTCTCGTTTTTATTTAGCGTGTACTCGTTTCCTCGGAAATGGAAGGATGACGTGATGGTTCAACAGTCGACGTGATGGTTCGACAACTCTCGCTTTTATTTTCCGTGTACTCGTTTCCTTGGATATAGAAGGTTGACGTGATGGTTCAACAGTCGACGTGATGGTTCGACATCACACGCTTTTATTTAGCGTGTACTCGTTTCCTTGGAAACTGAAGGTTGACGTGATGGTTCAACATTCGACGTGATGGTTCGACAACAATCGCTTTTATTTAGCGTGTACTTGTTTCCTCGGAAATGGAAGGTTGGCGTGATGGTTCAACAGTCGACGTGATGGTTCGACAACACTCGCTTTTATTTAGCGTGTACTCGTTTCCTCGGAAATGGAACGTTGACGTGATGGTTCAACATTCGACGTGATGGTTCGACAACTCTCGTTTTTATTTAGCGTGTACTCATTTCCTCGGAAATGGAAGGTTGACGTGATGGTTCAACAGTCGACGTGATGGTTCGACAACACTCGCTTTTATTTAGCGTGTACTCGTTTCCTCAGAAACTAAAGGTTAACGTGATGGTTCAACAGTCGACGTGATGGTTCGACAACACTCGCTTTTATTTAGCGTGTACTCGTTTCCTCGGAAATGGAAGGTTGACGTGATGGTTCAACAGTCGACGTGATGGTTCGACAACACTCGCTTTTATTTAGCGTGTACTCGTTTCCTCGGAAATGGAACGTTGACGTGATGGTTCAACATTCGACGTGATGGCTAGACAACTCTCGCTTTTATTTAGCGTGTACTCGTTTCCTCGGAAATGGAAGGTTGACGTAATGGTTCAACAGTCGACGTGATGGTTCGACAACACTCGCTTTTATTTAGCGTGTACTCTTTTCCTCTTAAATGGAAGGTTGACGTGATGGTTCAAGAGTCGACGTGATGGTTCGACAACTCTCGCTTTTATTTAGCGTGTACTCGTTTCCTCGAAAATGGAAGGTTGACGTGATGGTTCAACAGTCGACGTGATGGTTCGACAACTCTCGCTTTTATTTAGCGTGTACTCGTTTCCTCGGAAATGGAAGGTTGACGTGATGGTTCAACAGTCGACGTGATGGTTCGACAACTCTCGCTTTTATTTTCCGTGTACTCGTTTCCTTGGATATAGAAGGTTGACGTGATGGTTCAACAGTCGACGTGATGGTTCGACATCACACGCTTTTATTTAGCGTGTACTCGTTTCCTTGGAAACTGAAGGTTGACGTGATGGTTCAACATTCGACGTGATGGTTCGACAACAATCGCTTTTATTTAGCGTGTACTTGTTTCCTCGGAAATGGAAGGTTGGCGTGATGGTTCAACAGTCGACGTGATGGTTCGACAACACTCGCTTTTATTTAGCGTGTACTCGTTTCCTCGGAAATGGAACGTTGACGTGATGGTTCAACATTCGACGTGATGGTTCGACAACTCTCGTTTTTATTTAGCGTGTACTCGTTTCCTCGGAAATGGAAGGTTGACGTGATGGTTCAACAGTCGACGTGATGGTTCGACAACACTCGCTTTTATTTAGCGTGTACTCGTTTCCTCAGAAACTAAAGGTTAACGTGATGGTTCAACAGTCGACGTGATGGTTCGACAACTCTCGCTTTTATTTTCCGTGTACTTGTTTCCTCGGAAATGGAACGTTGACGTGATGGTTCAACATTCGACGTGATGGTTCGACAACTCTCGCTTTTATTTAGCGTGTACTCGTTTCCTCGGAAATGGAAGGTTGACGTGATGGTTCAACAGTCGACGTGATGGTTCGACAACACTCGCTTTTATTTAGCGTGTACCCGTTTCCTCGGAAACTGAAGGTTGACGTGATGGTTCAACAGTCGACGTGATGGTTCGACAACAATCGCTTTTATTTAGCGTGTACCCGTTTCCTCGGAAACTGAAGGTTGACGTGATGGTTCAACAGTCGACGTGATGGTTCGACAACAATCGCTTTTATTTAGCGTGTACTCGTTTCCTTGGAAATGGAAGGTTGACGTGATGGTTCAACAGTCGACGTGATGGTTGGAAGACACACGCTTTTATTTAGCGTGTACTCGTTTCCTCGGAAATGGAAGGTTGACATGATGGTTCAACGGTCGACATGATGGTTCGATAGCTCTCGCTTTTATTTAGCGTGTACTCGTTTCCTCGGAGATGGAAGGTTGATGTGATGGTTCAACGGTCGACGTGATGGTTCGATAGGTCTCGCTTTTATTTTCCGTGTACTCATTTCCTTGGAAATAGAAGGTGGACGTGATGGTTCAACAGTCGACGTGATGGTTCGACAACACTCGCTTTTATTTAGCGTGTACTCGTTTCCTCGGAAACTGAAGGTTGACGTGATGGTTCAACATTCGACGTGATGGTTCGACAACACTCGCTTTTATTTAGCGTGTACTCGTTTCCTCGGAAATGGAAGGTTGACGTGATGGTTCAACAGTCGACGTGATGGTTCGACAACACTCGCTTTTATTTAGCGTGTACTCGTTTCCTTGGAAATGGAACGTTGACGTGATGGTTCAACATTCGACGTGATGGTTCGATAACTCTCGCTTTTATTTAGCGTGTACTCGTTTCCTCGGAAATGGAAGGTTGACGTGATGGTTCAACAGTCGACGTGATGGTTCGACAACTCTCGCTTTTATTTTCCGTGTACTCGTTTCCTTAAATATAGAAGGTTGACGTGATGGTTCAACAGTCGACGTGATGGTTCGACATCACACGCTTTTATTTAGCGTGTACTCGTTTCCTTGGAAACTGAAGGTTGACGTGATGGTTCAACATTCGACATGATGGTTCGACAACAATCGCTTTTATTTAGCGTGTACTTGTTTCCTCGGAAATGGAAGGTTGGCGTGATGGTTCAACAGTCGACGTGATGGTTCGACAACACTCGCTTTTATTTAGCGTGTACTCGTTTCCTCGGAAATGGAACGTTGACGTGATGGTTCAACATTCGACGTGATGGTTCGACAACTCTCGTTTTTATTTAGCGTGTACTCGTTTCCTCGGAAATGGAAGGTTGACGTGATGGTTCAACAGTCGACGTGATGGTTCGACAACACTCGCTTTTATTTAGCGTGTACTCGTTTCCTCAGAAACTAAAGGTTAACATGATGGTTCAACAGTCGACGTGATGGTTCGACAACTCTCGCTTTTATTTTCCGTGTACTCGTTTCCTCGGAAATGGTAGGTTGACGTGATGGTTCAACAGTCGACGTGATGGTTCGACAACACTCGCTTTTATTTAGCGTGTACTCGTTTCATCGGAAATGGAACGTTGACGTGATGGTTCAACATTCGACGTGATGGTTCGACAACTCTCGCTTTTATTTAGCGTGTACTCGTTTCCTAGGAAATGGAAGGTTGACGTGATGGTTCAACAGTCGACGTGATGGTTCGACAACACTCGCTTTTATTTAGCGTGTACCCGTTTCCTCGGAAACTGAAGGTTGACGTGATGGTTCAACATTCGACGTGATGGTTCGATAACAATCGCTTTTATTTAGCGTGTACTCGTTTCCTTGGAAATGGAAGGTTGACGTGATGGTTCAACAGTCGACGTGATGGTTCGACGACACACGCTTTTATTTAGCGTGTACTCGTTTCCTCGGAAATGGAACGTTGACGTGATGGTTCAACATTCGACGTGATGGTTCGACAACTCTCGCTTTTATTTAGCGTGTACTCGTTTCCTCGGAAATGGAAGGTTGACGTGATGGTTCAACAGTCGACGTGATGGTTCGACAACACTCGCTTTTATTTAGCGTGTACCCGTTTCCTCGGAAACTGAAGGTTGACGTGATGGTTCAACAGTCGACGTGATGGTTCGACAACAATCGCTTTTATTTAGCGTGTACTCGTTTCCTTGGAAATGGAAGGTTGACGTGATGGTTCAACAGTCGACGTGATGGTTGGAAGACACACGCTTTTATTTAGCGTGTACTCGTTTCCTCGGAAATGGAAGGTTGACATGATGGTTCAACGGTCGACATGATGGTTCGATAGCTCTCGCTTTTATTTCGCGTGTACTCGTTTCCTCGGAGATGGAAGGTTGATGTGATGGTTCAACGGTCGACGTGATGGTTCGATAGGTCTCGCTTTTATTTTCCGTGTACTCATTTCCTTGGAAATAGAAGGTGGACGTGATGGTTCAACAGTCGACGTGATGGTTCGACAACACTCGCTTTTATTTAGCGTGTACTCGTTTCCTCGGAAATTGAAGGTTGACGTGATGGTTCAACATTCGACGTGATGGTTCGACAACACTCGCTTTTATTTAGCGTGTACTCGTTTCCTCGGAAATGGAAGGTTGACGTGATGGTTCAACAATCGACGTGATGGTTCGACAACACTCGCTTTTATTTAGCGTGTACTCGTTTCCTCGGAAATGTAACGTTGACGTGATGGTTCAACATTCGACGTGATGGTTCGATAACTCTCGCTTTTATTTAGCGTGTACTCGTTTCCTCGGAAATGGAAGGTTGACGTGATGGTTCAACAGTCGACGTGATGGTTCGACAACTCTCGCTTTTATTTTCCGTGTACTCGTTTCCTTGGATATAGAAGGTTGACGTGATGGTTCAACAGTCGAAGTGATGGTTCGACATCACACGCTTTTATTTAGCGTGTACTCGTTTCCTTGGAAACTGAAGGTTGACGTGATGGTTCAACATTCGACGTGATGGTTCGACAACAATCGCTTTTATTTAGCGTGTACTTGTTTCCTCGGAAATGGAAGGTTGGCGTGATGGTTCAACAGTCGACGTGATGGTTCGACAACACTCGCTTTTATTTAGCGTGTACTCGTTTCCTCGGAAATGGAACGTTGACGTGATGGTTCAACATTCGACGTGATGGTTCGACAACTCTCGTTTTTATTTAGCGTGTACTCGTTTCCTCGGAAATGGAAGGTTGACGTGATGGTTCAACAGTCGACGTGATGGTTCGACAACACTCGCTTTTATTTAGCGTGTACTCGTTTCCTCAGAAACTAAAGGTTAACGTGATGGTTCAACAGTCGACGTGATGGTTCGACAACTCTCGCTTTTATTTTCCGTGTACTCGTTTCCTCGGAAATGGTAGGTTGACGTGATGGTTCAACAGTCGACGTGATGGTTCGACAACACTCGCTTTTATTTAGCGTGTACTCGTTTCATCGGAAATGGAACGTTGACGTGATGGTTCAACATTCGACGTGATGGTTCGACAACTCTCGCTTTTATTTAGCGTGTACTCGTTTCCTAGGAAATGGAAGGTTGACGTGATGGTTCAACAGTCGACGTGATGGTTCGACAACACTCGCTTTTATTTAGCGTGTACCCGTTTCCTCGGAAACTGAAGGTTGACGTGATGGTTCAACATTCAACGTGATGGTTCGACAACTCTCGTTTTTATTTAGCGTGTACTCGTTTCCTCGGAAATGGAAGGTTGACGTGATGGTTCAACAGTCGACGTGATGGTTCGACAACACTCGCTTTTATTTAGCGTGTACTCGTTTCCTCAGAAACTGAAGGTTAACATGATGGTTCAACAGTCGACGTGATGGTTCGACAACTCTCGCTTTTATTTTCCGTGTACTCGTTTCCTCGGAAATGGTAGGTTGACGTGATGGTTCAACAGTCGACGTGATGGTTCGACAACACTCGCTTTTATTTAGCGTGTACTCGTTTCATCGGAAATGGAACGTTGACGTGATGGTTCAACATTCGACGTGATGGTTCGACAACTCTCGCTTTTATTTAGCGTGTACTCGTTTCCTAGGAAATGGAAGGTTGACGTGATGGTTCAACAGTCGACGTGATGGTTCGACAACACTCGCTTTTATTTAGCGTGTACCCGTTTCCTCGGAAACTGAAGGTTGACGTGATGGTTCAACATTCGACGTGATGGTTCGACAACAATCGCTTTTATTTAGCGTGTACTCGTTTCCTTGGAAATGGAAGGTTGACGTGATGGTTCAACAGTCGACGTGATGGTTCGACGACACACGCTTTTATTTAGCGTGTACTCGTTTCCTCGGAAATGGAAGGTTGACATGATGGTTCAACGGTCGACATGATGGTTCGATAGGTCTCGCTTTTATTTAGCGTGTACTCGTTTCCTCGGAGATGGAAGGTTGATGTGATGGTTCAACGGTCGACGTGATGGTTCGATAGGTCTCGCTTTTATTTTCCGTGTACTCAATTTCTTGGAAATAGAAGGTGGACGTGATGGTTCAACAGTCGATGTGATGGTTCGACAACACTCGCTTTTATTTAGCGTGTACTCGTTTCCTCGGAAATGGAAGGTTGACGTGATGGTTCAACAGTCGACGTGATGGTTCGACAACACTCGCTTTTATTTAGCGTGTACTCGTTTCCTCGGAAATGGAACGTTGACGTGATGGTTAAACATTCGACGTGATGGTTCGATAACTCTCGCTTTTATTTAGCGTGTACTCGATTCCTCGGAAATGGAAGGTTGACGTGATGGTTCAACAGTCGACGTGATGGTTCGACAACACTCGCTTTTATTTAGCGTGTACTCGTTTCCTCGGAAATGGAAGGTTGACGTGATGGTTCAACAGTCGACGTGATGGTTCGACAACTCTCGCTTTTATTTTCCGTGTACTCGTTTCCTCGGAAAATGTAGGTTGACGTGATGGTTCAACATTCGACGTGATGTTTCGACAACACTCGCTTTTATTTAGCGTGTACTCGTTTCCTCGGAAATGGAACGTTGACGTGATGGTTCAACATTCGACGTGATGGCTAGACAACTCTCGCTTTTATTTAGCGTGTACTCGTTTCCTCGGAAATGGAAGGTTGACGTGATGGTTGATGCGTGTTTTTTCGCAAGTGTACGAATCACGTCAAAGTAATATAAAAGATTATCGAATCCACAGAGACCAAGTGTCAATCTATCGTACCTGTTGTTATGGTGTTTATCTAAGGCAACTATTTTTAAGGGTTTTAGTAAGGGTGCAATGGTAAATAAAATTATAATTTTAAATAATAAATAAAAGACAGGCTCGAATGTAATTCACGTAATCAATGATAATCCAGTACTTGTTAATGGAACTACTTATGGGCAATGTTTTCTCCTTTGAAAAGAACTAATTTAACAGGAACTGTCGCTTTCGCGTATTCAGAACCGAGTTGTACTCTCTAATCAACCCCTCCTATTGTCACGGATAAAAAGGTGCGTACTGCGTTAGAGTAGTAAACCTATTTTTAAGAAATATAGTTTCTTAACAAAGTTGAAAAGTATTTTAACCTGGACTTCTTAGCAAAAAGAGGTTCTTATGAACCAGACTCTAAATCTCATAACGCGTCCGAAAATCGTTTTAAAATCTCTTTTCTTTTTAATCTAAAAACTCCTAATGAACTATACAAAGCGCTTTTGGCTGTTTTTGAAATAGTTAAAAACAATTACTTGAATTGAAAGATAAAATAGCCCTTAGGTGTTTCCACGAATAATTATACTGATTACTGGTTTAATTACGATCCTTACATTCTAACCTTTATGGGATTAGTTAGACATGATAAAGTAAATATTCTTTTTATAGTTTTTCATATGAGTAATTTAAATCGAGTGCGGGAAGTAAACAAAGTAAATGTGCGAGTGCGGGAAGTAAACAAAGTAAATGTGCGAGTGCGGGAAGTAAACAACGTAAATGTGCGAGTGCGGGAAGTAAACAAAGTAAATGTGCGAGTGCGGGAAATAAACAAAGTAAAGTGCGAGAAAATAAATAAAAGTAAAGCAATGCGGAAAAATAAAATACTAACTGGAATTAAAATGGCGGCAGGATTAACTTCCTCCAGAGTGCTCCAAAACTCGAACCACAGACAGATTACAGACTCGATCACTCGATTGCAGAGGCACCCCGATGTGGAATGGCAACTGCTTTATAACTGATATATGCCTAGAGAATTCTAATTCTGGATGAAGAAAAACGAAAATCTAAGGTCCTATTTATAGGAGAAACTGAAAGCGCGAAATGACCGGGACGTCCCTCCACTAAAAAGTGGAGGTTATGGATTTTTTGCCTTGTGGCGCCCGCCACAGGGCCTATGGCGCCCGCCACGGTCCCTACAGGGGATGATGGAGTGGGGATCGTGGGTCTTGGAGGTTGAGGAGTGGTCTTGAGACGTGGCCACGTCATGGCTAACCCCATGGCGCCCGCCACAGTGGGTGCCGCAAGTGCAAAATGCTGAGTTTCTAGGTTTTCGTCCGTTTTCACTCCTTTTTCGCTCCTTTTCCCGATTCAAGCTCCGATTATTATAAAAACCTGAAAACATAAGAAAACAAAGCAATAACAAAGCAAAACAACAATAAAAGCTAAGAATGCATGCGAAATCGGAGTCAGAAATACGGTGAATTTTAGTGTGATCAAATTCTCCCACACTTAAACCTTTGCTTGTCCTCAAGCAAACATTAAAGCTTAAGAAAATATGGTGTCAACACTTGTCTTTGGGCTAAAGGGATTCTAAGTTCAAGTCAGGATGCAGTGACAGATACTAACTAAGTGGACCAAGGGTACCATAGTAACACAAACACAAACTTCAATCCTATATTAACCACTCCATGTCATCCCACGATACCTAGGCCTATCTTCTCATCTTTTTGTGTCCTTTTCATTCAGGCGCAATCACATTAAGCCCGTTATCCGTACATGCTTCATAGTAGAGTGACCGGTTAGTGATTCTGATCCATAACATAAGGTTTCTGGCACATAAGCATGTGTAAACCTGTTTTTATTTCGCCTAAATGTAGCCGCGGGGGATCGGATCGTAATCCGCCCTACCAAGTTCAGTGCCAGATACCTCTGAACCAACTAACAATAGGTGACTTGCAATTTTTTTCTTTTTGTGGCAAAAAATTTTTTCTTCTCTTTTTTCGGTTTAAATGACTTTGTGAGGGTCACCTATACCAGAGTTTGCCTTTTTTTCTTTTTTTATTAGCACTGGATCATTCACTTATATTCATCGGCCCCCTACGTAGAGTATGCTTAGGCCGGAGCTGATTGCTAAAATAAACTACTTAGGACAATTTTTTGAATGATAGTAAAGGCCATGGTGGTGGGGTTTAGGAGTGATTCCTATATTCAAGAGGTCTATGGTGCTAAAATGGTTCTGATGTTTCAAAAAGTTGACCTAAGTCACCACATCCTAATCTAAACCTGTCTCAAAGCCCAAAAAACATGTGAAACAACATTGTTTTCTTTTTAAAAAATTTCTGGTAAGGCTAAGGAAATGGGAAAAAATGAAGATGAACTAAAAAGACACTATACTGGTGACTCGTCAGACTCATGCATTATTTAAGAAAAATAAATTACTGAAAAGGGAAATAACTGAAAGGAAATTAACTAAAAAGGGAAATAACAGAAAGCAATAAAATCCCCTCCCACACTTAAATCGAACATTGTCCCCAATGTTTCGAAATAAGATAAGGGGGGTAACCTGGAAAAAGACTACTGAGGAGGGGCACTGGTGCCTTCGCCGTCCTGATGTGATGGTCTGGAACGACGGGATCTACTACGATGCTGGTCCCTCCGGTCGAGTCGTGCTGATAAAGCAGCCTGAGCACTCCGGACCTCTCGAAGGTTACCCAAGATGGAACCCTGAGTAGCCTCTACAAGCTGGTAGTGTCGGCTGTTGAACTCTCTCTGACGGTTCTGCTCTAATGAAATATCGTTCAAGGTACGGCAAACGTTGCTATAGGAACGATCCGAAACCAATCGCGATTGTTGCATGAAGCTCATATTGTCCGTCAGCTGTTGTGAAATAGTAGAGAGAAGGCCATCACGCCTTTCTTCTCTAGCTGTCATATCACGCCACATCTCCTCGGTGACAAAGAATCCAGGAGCAGTACCTGCAACAGGGTTAGAGGAAAATGGTGCAGTGTGTGACTGTGAAGGACGATGGGGGGACATGTGAGGGATGGGAGACTGCTCTCTCCGATCATACTCATCATCAGTGTCATGTGCCTCCCCATCGGGAATATTAGGAGGAAGTGGACCCAAAACACGTGGAGCATTAAGATCATAGGTCCAGTTCCTTTCATCACGTACATCAGTACGTCTACTGCATGGTAAAGCAACAGATGGGATAGCTACCCCATGAACCATCAACTCATAACCACCTTCTCTCCTTGTTCGGCACAATTTCATGTCTTTCAGAAATTTTAAATTAATTGTGCGAGGAGGTAGTAGTTCAAGTGTAGCTATCTCATCATTCAGGCCAAGAGCCCGAGCAATAGACGTAACAAGCCCTCAAAAAACAATCGGTCCTGTTTTATTAGTAAATAAAGTCATGTGGGCAAGCATAAACGGGACCGGATTGATGTGGGTTCTAGTGAGGCATCCTTGCAAAAATAGGAGTTCACGAGCATTAACCTTGTTTGGACTTTCCCGGCCAAAAATAGTACATGCCAAAAGAAGTCTAAAAACTCTTATGGCCGGGTTGTGAATGGTCGACGCAAGTATCCCTTCAAAAGAGTTAATTGAAGTACTTGAAAGCCTTAGCCAGAAGGTAAATATCTCGGCCGACCATTCAGCATCCAAAGGTGCCTCACAAATCGAACCTTCCCTATGAGGGATTCCTAACAAATCTGCTAGCTCATTGGTACTGAATTCATATTCAATTCCAAATAGTCTAAAAATAACAGTACCGACAGTGCTAGCAGTGTCAGGACTGACAGTGTATATCAGAGAACTCAAAAACTCAGTTGTCAGCCTCTCATAGGTAGGTTCCTGATTAATGAAAATATTATGCAAGCCTAGAAATTCTAATAAATTAAAAACACTATGATAAATACCCAAAGCATACAGACAGTTATCGTCGACGTACCTAGTCGAGAGGATTTCTCGACTTTGAAGCCTCTGAATAATTTTCCGTTGCCTTTCGCCCGGTCTTCCATCACGAAGAATAAATCCGTTGAACTCCATTGTTGAAAAGCTCCTTAGGTAGTGAAAATAGTAGAAAAGTGGTTTATGAGGGGAATGATAAAGTTTTGATTTTTTTTGGTTTTTGATGGATGAAAATGGAAATGGGTGTTGGATATGTTTTATGGATGGAGGGTATTTTGGAAATGGGGGAGCTTTAATGGGGTTCAAGGAGGATTTGGAAGGTTGGAAAAATGGGTTTTTGGTGAAGAAAGGGATGAAAATGGTGGAAATGGGGATTGAATCCCGTATTTGTTTGTTGATACGGTGTGGCGCCCGCCACAGGGCCTATGGCGCCCGCCACAAGGCCAATTCCTGGGCCTTGTGGTTTTGGATCCTCCTTTGGGCCTTCCTTGCACCTTTGTCTTCCGGGGGGTCTGAATAGCGTTTTCTTCTTCTTTTCAAGGCATTGGCTTGCATATTTTTGTCTTATATATTTTTTTTCTTTGCACGACAAAAATAAAATAATTGAAAATCAAAAAAAGAAAAAGAAAAATAAAAATTAGTGCATAATATGTATATATATAAGGAATTCAAAGTGCATGAAAATGTAAAAGCTGCAATAAAGTAAAATATGTCTGGAAATGCGATAAATAAAACGAAGTTAAATACTAGGGTAGTGCTGTCAGGGTGGAATGAGTCATGTGGTAGGTTTCTTATCCTGGCTTGATCCACGAATCTCAGCTATCTCCCTCCGAAGCTCGTCGATCGCCTGATGTAGAGCATCGGTCTCTGAGGCATGAGTGAGATCAGAAACCTGCATCTGTAACTCTAAGTCTGCCACTTCCTGCTTGAGCAGGGCAGTCTCCTTGCGGAGCTCATAAATCTGTGTTTGTAGGTCGGGTGGTTAGCGGCGGGAGGCGATTTCGGCTCTTCGACAGTCTCTCCATAACCCTCTAGAGCATAACTCCAATTGGCAGGATCATGGACACTGGTCATCAGCGGATCTGGTAATGTAAAGTAGTGTATCGCTTCACCGTCGATCAGTAATCTAAACATGTTGGGCTCAAAAGAAGCCCTCCTCATCAGTCCTCTATCAAGACAAAAATCAATATCCAGGGTGGTGTAGCAGCAGAAGGTCCTGAGGTGCAATAGCTTGCGAGACAAACCCAATGCAGTAGCAATCTGTGTAACAATCCCACCGACATGGATGATTCCTACTGATGATCTGGCAACACTAGCAAGGCCCTTCAGTAGAAAGTTGCCACAAGCAACAGGGCGAGACTGAGTCGCACAAAACAGTAGGAAAATCTCCTCTTCACTTAGCAGTGTCTCTGTATCTGGAAAACCTAGGAAAGAATGTGCTAGAATCATCTGGAAGTACCTCAATGCAGGGTTGTGGATTACCTGAGAAAACTGGGTAGAAGGATCTTGGCTCCCTCCGCCTGATATTTTAGTCCAAAACTTTTCCACTTCTCTGCTCATAAAATACCCCATCGGAGTCTCTGGAATAGCATCAGGAGTAGTCTGGAAACCTAGTAAATCACCAAACTCTTTGTGAGAGAATGAGTAGTCAATCCCGAACAACCTGAAAACAGCGAGTCCATCGGGTCCAGCCCAAGGGTCATGATGAAACGAGCTGAGGAACTCAAGAGTCAAGTTCCTATAGGTGTTGTTCCTGTCGTCAAACTGGTCCCACTGGAGTTGATGGCATAAAAATCTGACGCTTGGCTCTATCCCCAAGGCATCCATGCAGTCATGGTCAGGGTATCTGGTAGGAGCCATAGGGCGTCTCATGTGAACATAGTAACGCTCTCTCTGTGCATCATCTCTAAAGGCCACGTGCATGTCATCAGGGTTCTGCATTCTGTACAAGGTTAGTAAACAAGTCCTGAAAGCACATAAAACATTCAATCGTGAGTCCTGACATAATAACAAATTAAAATAAAGTAAAAATAAAAAGTACAAAAATAAGAAAAACCATGGGTTGCCTCCCATGCAGCGCTTGTTTAACGTCATTAGCTCGACGACCGATATTTAAACATCATTGGAAGGATATGGTGGATCACTCAGAGTATGACGGGTGTCTGTTGTTGGAATGTCACCTCCTTCGTAGGGCTTCAACCTCTGTCCATTGACTATGAACGGTTTACATGTTTGGTTCTTGATTTCAATAGCACCGGATCTCAGGATCTTAGATACTTCGAAAGGGCCAGTCCATCTCGAACGGAGTTTACCTGGAAATAGTCGTAACCTGGAATCGAACAGGAGAACAGGATCGCCTATTTTGAAGTCTCTTCTTATGATTCTTTTGTCATGCCAAGCTTTTGTTCTTTCTTTGTATATGATGGCATTTTCGTAGGCAGATTGTCTGAGCTCTTCTAATTTGTGGATATCAAGGATACGTTTCTCACCAGCTGTCAAGTAATCCAAATTCAAAGTTTTGATGGCCCAATAGGCCTTATGCTCCAACTCAAATGGTAAGTGACATGATTTTCCATAGACCAGTTGATAAGGGGTTGTTCCTATAGGAGTTTTGAAAGCGGTTCTATAGGCCCATAATGCTTCTTGAAGTTTCTGCGCCCAATCTTTTCTAGATATAGAGACAGTCTTCTTGAGGATTTGTTTTATCTCCCTATTAGATACTTCCACTTGTCCATTGGTCTGTGGGTGGTATGGTGTTGCTACTCTATGCTTAACTCCATACTTGCTTAAAAGTTTATCAAATATTCTCGATATGAAGTGTGATCCTCCATCACTTATGACTAAACGGGGTGTTCCAAACCTGGGAAATATATAATTCTTGAATAATTTGACGACTACTCTGGTGTCGTTTGTGGGTGCGGCGATAGCTTCAATCCATTTAGACACGTAGTCAACAGCTACTAATATGTACTGATTTCCAAAAGATGGTGGGAACGGTCCCATAAAGTCTATACCCCATACGTCGAAGAGTTCTACTTCTTGGATATTTCTTAACGGCATTTCATTACGTCTTGAAATATTTCCTGTGCGTTGGCATCTGTCACACTTGACAATGAAAGCATGGACATCACGCCACATAGTAGGCCAGAATAGGCCAGCTTGAAGAATCTTGGCGTAGGTCTTAGATGTGCTTGCATGTCCACCATAGGGTGCAGAGTGACAATGCTCAATTATATTATTTACCTCTTCTTCTGGAACACAACGGCGGAAAATGCCATCTTTACCTCTCTTGAAAAGAAATGGATCGTCCCAATAGAAGTTTCTCACATCACTATAGAACTTCTTCTTCTGGTGGTAGTTTAGATCAGGGGGTATGATGTCAGCGGCTAGGTAATTAACAAAATCTGCATACCAAGGTACATTGCTTATAGCTAAGGATTTATGAAATTGCTCATGAGGGTCTGGGTTATCATCTTCAATGGTTTCTAGTTGGGCTATCAGTCTATCGTAGGCAAAATCGTCATTTATGGGTACTGGATCAGGTTTCAGGTATTCTAGCCTAGATAGGTGATCAGCTACCACATTATCAGTGCCTTTCTTGTCACGGATATCCAAATCAAACTCTTGTAATAATAGAATCCATCGAAGTAACCTAGGCTTGGCATCCTTTTTGCTTAGTAAGTAACGAATGGCAGCATGGTCGGTGTAAACTATAATCTTGGCTCCTACTAGATAAGATCTAAATTTGTCTATTGCAAAAACTACAGCTAGGAGCTCTTTTTCGGTTGTTGCGTAGTTGAGCTGTGCAGCGTCTAGGGTTCTACTGGCATAATAAATCACATGTAACTTCTTATCTTTTCTCTGACCTAGAACGGCTCCAACAGCATAATCACTGGCATCACACATTATCTCAAACGGTTCCGACCAATCAGGGGGTTTCATTATAGGTGCTGAAATCAGAGCTTGCTTCAGAAGATTAAATGCTTCAGTACATTTTTCATCGAAGATGAACTCAGCATCTTTCATTAAAAGACCAGTTAAGGGCTTTGTTATTTTGGAGAAATCCTTGATAAAACGTCGGTAAAATCCGGCGTGTCCAAGAAAACTTCTTATCTCCCTGATAGTCTTCGGCGGTTTTAGATTCTCTATGACTTCTATTTTTGCTTTATCTACCTCTATACCTTTTTCGGAAACTATATGTCCTAAAACAATCCCTTCGGTGACCATGAAATGACATTTTTCCCAATTTAGCACAAGGTTTACCTCCACACATCTCTCCAGGATTTTCTCAAGGTTGACAAGACAATTTTTGAAATCTGACCCACAAACTGAGAAATCGTCCATAAATACTTCCATGATTCCATCCAAATAATCAGCAAAGATAGACATCATGCAGCGTTGGAAAGTTGCAGGGGCATTACAAAGTCCAAAAGGCATTCTTCTATAGGCAAAGGTTCCAACTGGGCATGTAAAGGTAGTTTTTTCTTGATCTTCGGGGTGAATAGGTATTTGGAAGAATCCTGAATATCCATCTAAATAACAAAAGTAACAGTGTCTGGCTAGGCGCTCCAACATTTGGTCTATGAATGGTAATGGGAAATGGTCCTTCCTAGTTGCTTTATTTAATTTTCTATAATCTATGCACATACGCCAACCTCCATCAGTTCTTTTTGCTACAGGTTCGCCCTTCTCGTTTTGCACGATTGTGATGCCTCCCTTTTTAGGTACTACATGCACAGGACTCACCCATTTACTGTCCGAGATCTGATATATTATACCTGCCTCTAGTAACTTAAGAACTTCAGTCTTAACTACAGTACTCATTATAGGATTTATTCTACGTTGGTGTTCTCTAGAAGGTTTTGAATCTTCTTCAAGCAAAATCCGATGCATGCATACGGATGGGCTTATTCCTTTTAGATCAGAGATCTTATATCCTAAGGCTGAGGGGTACCTACGTAAAACTTCTAATAATTGATCGGTTTCTTCTTGGTTTAAGGTAGCACTGACTATAACTGGACGGTTCATATCTTCATCAAGAAATTCATATCTCAGGTTTTTAGGCAGTTCCTTAAGTTTTACGGTCGGTTTTATAGGGCAAGGCATAGGATCTGGGGTTAGAGATAAACATTCGTGAAGGTTATCATCAATGTAGGGTGTTTTATAATTGTCATCTTCCAAAATAAGGGTTGATGGCAATTTTATAGATTCAGTTTCTTCTTCTTGTTCTAATTCCCTAATACATTCTTCGATGATATCTAAGGCATAACAAGAATCTCCTATCACAGGTGCCATAAGAAATTTTGACAATATAAATTCTATCTTCTGGCCACCTACCTCAAAAGTTAGTTTTCCCTTTTTAACATCTATTACGGCTCCAGCAGTCGATAAGAACGGTCTACCTAGGAGGATTGGTATGTCGCCATCTTCTTTAATGTCCATGACAACAAAATCAGTAGGTATAAACAGCTGACCTATCCTAACAGGGATGTCTTCAAGTATGCCTATAGGGTATTTAACGGATCTATCGGCTAATTGAAGTGACATCTTAGTAGGTTGTAATTCTCCTAAGTTTAATCTCTCACAAATTGCTAAAGGCATTAAGCTCACACTAGCTCCTAAGTCTAGAAAAGCTTTTTCGATGACATGATTCCCCAAAACATAAGGAATGGAAAAATTTCCGGGATCTTTATCTTTCTTTGCTAACCTATTTTCGGAAATAGAATTACATTCCACGGGTTTCGGATCTTCGAGTCTACGTTTATTTGTAAGTATGTCTTTGAGAAACTTAGCATAAGAAGGTATTTGGGTGATGGCTTCTGTAAAGGGGATTTCTACGTGAAGTTTTTCTATAACCTTAACGAATTTTTGATATTGATTATCGATTTGGGTTTTCTTTAATCTTTGAGGGTAAGGTATTGGTGGTTTGTATGGCGGTGGCGGTACATAGGTTTTATTTTTAGGTTCTTCTCCTTTTTCTTGACTTTCCGGGGTTTCAGGCTTCTCTGGTTCCTTTTCCTCATTCCTCTCAGAAGTTTCGGGCTCACTTAATCTAGGGTTTAAAGGTTCCTTATAAGCGGTTCCACTTCGTAGAGTAATGGCATTAGCTTGCCCTTTCGGGTTTTGTTGAGGTTGTCCAGGGAACTGTCCTCCAGGTGTAGTCTGTGGGGCTTGGTTTAACGCTACCTGAGAGATCTGGGTTTCAAGCATCTTATTATGAGTAATAATTTGATCAACCTTGGTTCCTAACTTGGTAATTAGTTCGTTAACATGGACGTTATGGTTCATGAACTCTTTGTTTTGTTGTTTTTGAGCAACGATAAAATCTTTTACAACTTCCTCAAAGCTCGGGCTAGGTGGTACAGGTTGCATAGGTTGATTTGTTCTAGGGGCTTGGTAACCTTGTTGTCTCGGAGGTGCGGTATTTTGGATAGGGTTATTATTTTTGTAGGAGAAGTTTGGGTGATTCCTCCATCCAGGGTTATATGTGTTTGAAAATGGGTTCCCTTGGGTATAGTTCACTTGCTCAGTGTTGGTTTCATTCAACAGATTGCATTCGGCGGATTGGTGTCCTTGCGTTCCACATATCTCACAATTCGGCGAAACTGCGGCAACAGTATTCGGAGTTGTACACATATGTTCGACTCTAAGGGCCAACGCGTCCATTTTAGCCTGCATCATGTCTATAGAGCTTAGCTCATGTATTCCTCCTTGGGCTTCCTTCTTTTCCACTGTCGCTCGTTCTACTCCCCATGATTGATGGTTTTGGGCCATATCCTCGATAAGGGCACTAGCTTCAGGGTAAGGTTTGTTCATCAGTGCGCCACCAGCGGCAGCGTCGATGGTCATTTTAGTGTTATAAAGAAGTCCATTATAGAAGGTTTGGATGATTAGCCAATTCTTTAGGCCATGGTGTGGGCATGCTCTTAATAGTTCTTTATATCTCTCCCAGGCTTCGAACAATGACTCTCCTTGGTGTTGGGTAAATCTAGTTATTAGGTTTCGAAGAAGAGCGATCTTACTTGGGGGAAAATATCTAGCAAGGAAAACTTTTCTAAGGTCATCCCAAGTTGTTATTGAATTGGGTGGAAGGGAATCTAACCATGATAGAGCTTTATCTCTAAGGGAAAAGGGAAATAATCTTAAGCGTATTGCCTCAGGAGAAGCTCCATTGGTTTTAAAGGTGTCTGCTAATTGAAGAAAGTTTTTTAAATGTTGGTTCGGGTTATCAGTAGCGAGACCTGCGAATTGTCTCTGTTGCACTAATTGCAGCAGGGATGGTTTAAGTTCAAAATTATTGGCTGGGATAGCGGGGTTTACTATACTGGAACTAGGTTCCTCGTTTGATGGTTGGGCGAAGTCCTTAAGAGGTCTTCGATTTTGATCTTCGGCCATAGCTCTCCTATTCCTATGGAAAAATAAACGTGCGCGAGTGTAACGTTCAGGTTCAGATAGAGGGTCTACTAAACTTCCGGCACTGCGAGTCTTTCGCATTGACCGGTGGGTAACAACCTTAGTCTAAACGGTATAACTACAGGGTAATGAAATTTGACGATATTGGTCCCCGGCAACGGCGCCAAAAACTTGATGCGTGTTTTTTCGCAAGTGTACGAATCACGTCAAAGTAATATAAAAGATTATCGAATCCACAGAGACCAAGTGTCAATCTATCGTACCTGTTGTTATGGTGTTTATCTAAGGCAACTATTTTTAAGGGTTTTAGTAAGGGTGCAATGGTAAATAAAATTATAATTTTAAATAATAAATAAAAGACAGGCTCGAATGTAATTCACGTAATCAATGATAATCCAGTACTTGTTAATGGAACTACTTATGGGCAATGTTTTCTCCTTTGAAAAGAACTAATTTAACAGGAACTGTCGCTTTCGCGTATTCAGAACCGAGTTGTACTCTCTAATCAACCCCTCCTATTGTCACGGATAAAAAGGTGCGTACTGCGTTAGAGTAGTAAACCTATTTTTAAGAAATATAGTTTCTTAACAAAGTTGAAAAGTATTTTAACCTGGACTTCTTAGCAAAAAGAGGTTCTTATGAACCAGACTCTAAATCTCATAACGCGTCCGAAAATCGTTTTAAAATCTCTTTTCTTTTTAATCTAAAAACTCCTAATGAACTATACAAAGCGCTTTTGGCTGTTTTTGAAATAGTTAAAAACAATTACTTGAATTGAAAGATAAAATAGCCCTTAGGTGTTTCCACGAACAATTATACTGATTACTAGTTTAATTACGATCCTTACATTCTAACCTTTATGGGATTAGTTAGACATGATAAAGTAAATATTCTTTTTATAGTTTTTCATATGAGTAATTTAAAGCGAGTGCGGGAAGTAAACAAAGTAAATGTGCGAGTGCGGGAAGTAAACAAAGTAAATGTGCGAGTGCGGGAAGTAAACAACGTAAATGTGCGAGTGCGGGAAGTAAACAAAGTAAATGTGCGAGTGCGGGAAATAAACAAAGTAAAGTGCGAGAAAATAAATAAAAGTAAAGCAATGTGGAAAAATAAAATACTAACTGGAATTAAAATGGCGGCAGGATTAACTTCCTCCAGAGTGCTCCAAAACTCGAACCACAGACAGATTACAGACTCGATCACTCGATTGCAGAGGCACCCCGATGTGGAATGGCAACTGCTTTATAACTGATATATGCCTAGAGAATTCTAATTCTGGATGAAGAAAAACAAAAATCTAAGGTCCTATTTATAGGAGAAACTGAAAGCGCGAAATGACCGGGACGTCCCTCCACTAAAAAGTGGAGGTTATGGATTTTTGCCTTGTGGCGCCCGCCACAGGGCCTATGGCGCCCGCCACGGTCCCTACAGGGGATGATGGAGTGGGGATCGTGGGTCTTGGAGGTTGAGGAGTGGTCTTGAGACGTGGCCACGTCATGGCTAACCCCATGGCGCCCGCCACAGTGGGTGCCGCAAGTGCAAAATGCTGAGTTTCTAGGTTTTCGTCCGTTTTCACTCCTTTTTCGCTCCTTTTCCCGATTCAAGCTCCGATTATTATAAAAACCTGAAAACATAAGAAAACAAAGCAATAACAAAGCAAAACAACAATAAAAGCTAAGAATGCATGCGAAATCGGAGTCAGAAATACGGTGAATTTTAGTGTGATCAATGATTCAACAGTCGACGTGATGGTTCGACAACACTCGCTTTTATTTAGCGTGTACTTGTTTCCTCGGAAACTGAAGGTTGACGTGATGGTTCAACATTCGACGTGATGGTTCGACAACACTCGCTTTTATTTAGCGTGTACTCGTTTCCTCGGAAATGGAAGGTTGACGTGATGGTTCAACAGTCGACGTGATGGTTCGACGACACACGCTTTTATTTAGCGTGTACTCGTTTCCTCGGAAATGGAAGGTTGACATGATGGTTCAACGGTCGATGTGATGGTTCGATTGCTCTCGCTTTTATTTAGCGTGTACTCGTTTCCTCGGATATGGAAGGTTGATGTGATGGTTCAACGGTCGACGTGATGGTTCGATAGGTCTCGCTTTTATTTAGCGTGTACTTGTTTCCTCGGAAATGGAAGGTTGACGTGATGGTTCAACAGTCGACGTGATGGTTCGACAACTCTCGCTTTTATTTTCCGTGTACTCATTTCTTTGGAAATAGAAGGTTGACGTGATGGTTCAACAGTCGACGTGATGGTTTGATAACTCTCGACTTTATTTAGCGTGTACTCGTTTCCTCGGAAATGGAACGTTGACGTGATGGTTCAACATTCGACGTGATGGTTCGACAACTCTCGCTTTTATTTAGCGTGTACTCGTTTCCTCGGAAATGGAAGGTTGACGTGATGGTTCAACAGTCGACGTGATGGTTCGACAACTCTCGCTTTTATTTAGCGTGTACTCGTTTCCTCTGAAATGGAAGGTTAACGTGATGGTTCAACAGTCGACGTGATGGTTCGACAACTCTCGCTTTTATTTAGCGTGTACTCGTTTCCTCGGAAATGGAAGGTTGACGTGATGGTTCAACGGTCGACGTGATGGTTCGATAGCTCTCGCTTTTATTTAGCGTGTACTCGTTTCCTCGGAAATGGAAGGTTGACGTGATGGTTCAACGGTCGACGTGATGGTTCGACAACTCTCGCTTTTATTTAGCGTGTACTCGTTTCCTCGGAAATAGAAGGTTGACGTGATGGTTCAACAGTCGACGTGATGGTTTGACAACTCTCGCTTTTATTTAGCGTGTACTCGTTTCCTCGGAAATGGAAGGTTGACGTGATGGTTCAATGGTCGACGTGATGGTTCGACAGCTCTCGCTTTTATTTAACGTGTACTCGTTTCCTCGGAAATGGAAGGTTAACGTGATGGTTCAACAGTCGACGTGATGGTTCGACAACTCTCGCTTTTATTTAGCGTGTACTCGTTTCCTCGGAAATGGAAGGTTGACGTGATGCTTCAACAGTCGACGTGATGGTTCGACAACTCTCGCTTTTATTTTCCGTGTACTCGTTTCCTTGGAAATAGAAGGTTGACGTGATGGTTCAACAGTCGACGTGATGGTTCGACAACTCTCACTTTTATTTTCCGTGTACTCGTTTCCTCGGAAATGGTAGGTTGACGTGATGGTTGAACAGTCGATGTGATGGTTCGACAACACTCGCTTTTATTTAGCGTGTACTCGTTTCCTCGGAAATTTAATGTTGACGTGATGGTTCAACATTCGACGTGATGGCTCGACAACTCTCGCTTTTATTTAGCGTGTACTCGTTTCCTCGGAAATGGAAGGTTGACGTGATGGTTCAACAGTCGATGTGATGGTTCGACAACACTCGCTTTTATTTAGCGTGTACTCGTTTCCTCGGAAACTGAAGGTTGACGTGATGGTTCAACATTCGACGTGATGGTTCGACAACACTCGCTTTTATTTAGCGTGTACTCGTTTCCTCAGAAATGGAAGGTTGACGTGATGGTTCAACAGTCGACGTGATGGTTCGACGACACACGCTTTTATTTAGCGTGTACTCGTTTCCTCGGAAATGGAAGGTTGACATGATGGTTCAACGATCGACGTGATGGTTCGATAGCTCTCGCTTTTATTTAGCGTGTACTCGTTTCCTCGGAAATGGAACGTTGACGTGATGGTTCAACATTCGACGTGATGGTTCGACAACTCTCGCTTTTATTTAGCGTGTACTCGTTTCCTCTGAAATGGAAGGTTAACGTGATGGTTCAACAGTCGACGTGATGGTTCGACAACTCTCGCTTTTATTTAGCGTGTACTCGTTTCCTCGGAAATGGAAGGTTGACGTGATGGTTCAACGGTCGACGTGATGGTTCGATAGCTCTCGCTTTTATTTAGCGTGTACTCGTTTCCTCGGAAATGGAAGGTTGACGTGATGGTTCAACGGTCGACGTGATGGTTCGACAACTCTCGCTTTTATTTAGCGTGTACTCGTTTCCTCGGAAATAGAAGGTTGACGTGATGGTTCAACAGTCGACGTGATGGTTTGACAACTCTCGCTTTTATTTAGCGTGTACTCGTTTCCTCGGAAATGGAAGGTTGACGTGATGGTTCAATGGTCGACGTGATGGTTCGACAGCTCTCGCTTTTATTTAACGTGTACTCGTTTCCTCGGAAATGGAAGGTTAACGTGATGGTTCAACAGTCGACGTGATGGTTCGACAACTCTCGCTTTTATTTAGCGTGTACTCGTTTCCTCGGAAATGGAAGGTTGACGTGATGCTTCAACAGTCGACGTGATGGTTCGACAACTCTCGCTTTTATTTTCCGTGTACTCGTTTCCTTGGAAATAGAAGGTTGACGTGATGGTTCAACAGTCGACGTGATGGTTCGACAACTCTCACTTTTATTTTCCGTGTACTCGTTTCCTCGGAAATGGTAGGTTGACGTGATGGTTGAACAGTCGATGTGATGGTTCGACAACACTCGCTTTTATTTAGCGTGTACTCGTTTCCTCGGAAATTTAATGTTGACGTGATGGTTCAACATTCGACGTGATGGCTCGACAACTCTCGCTTTTATTTAGCGTGTACTCGTTTCCTCGGAAATGGAAGGTTGACGTGATGGTTCAACAGTCGATGTGATGGTTCGACAACACTCGCTTTTATTTAGCGTGTACTCGTTTCCTCGGAAACTGAAGGTTGACGTGATGGTTCAACATTCGACGTGATGGTTCGACAACACTCGCTTTTATTTAGCGTGTACTCGTTTCCTCAGAAATGGAAGGTTGACGTGATGGTTCAACAGTCGACGTGATGGTTCGACGACACACGCTTTTATTTAGCGTGTACTCGTTTCCTCGGAAATGGAAGGTTGACATGATGGTTCAACGATCGACGTGATGGTTCGATAGCTCTCGCTTTTATTTAGCGTGTACTCGTTTCCTCGGATATGGAAGGTTGATGTGATGGTTCAACGGTCGACGTGATGGTTCGATAGGTCTCGCTTTTATTTAGCGTGTACTTGTTTCCTCGGAAATGGAAGGTTGACGTGATGGTTCAACAGTCGACGTGATGGTTCGACAACTCTCGCTTTTATTTTCCGTGTACTCATTTCTTTGGAAATAGAAGGTTGACGTGATGGTTCAACAGTCGACGTGATGGTTTGATAACTCTCGACTTTATTTAGCGTGTACTCGTTTCCTCGGAAATGGAACGTTGACGTGATGGTTCAACATTCGACGTGATGGTTCGACAACTCTCGCTTTTATTTAGCGTGTACTCGTTTCCTCGGAAATGGAAGGTTGACGTGATGGTTCAACAGTCGACGTGATGGTTCGACAACTCTCGCTTTTATTTAGCGTGTACTCGTTTCCTCTGAAATGGAAGGTTAACGTGATGGTTCAACAGTCGACGTGATGGTTCGACAACTCTCGCTTTTATTTAGCGTGTACTCGTTTCCTCGGAAATGGAAGGTTGACGTGATGGTTCAACGGTCGACGTGATGGTTCGATAGCTCTCGCTTTTATTTAGCGTGTACTCGTTTCCTCGGAAATGGAAGGTTGACGTGATGGTTCAACGGTCGACGTGATGGTTCGACAGCTCTCGCTTTTATTTAGCGTGTACTCGTTTCCTCGGAAATAGAAGGTTGACATGATGGTTCAACAGTCGACGTGATGGTTTGACAACTCTCGCTTTTATTTAGCGTGTACAAGTTTCCTCGAAAATGGAAGGTTGACGTGATGGTTCAATGGTCGACGTGATGGTTCGACAGCTCTCGCTTTTATTTAACGTGTACTCGTTTCCTCGGAAATGGAAGGTTAACGTGATGGTTCAACAGTCGACGTGATGGTTCGACAACTCTCGCTTTTATTTAGCGTGTACTCGTTTCCTCGGAAATGGAAGGTTGGCGTGATGCTTCAACAGTCGACGTGATGGTTCGACAACTCTCGCTTTTATTTTCCGTGTACTCGTTTCCTTGGAAATAGAAGGTTGACGTGATGGTTCAACAGTCGACGTGATGGTTCGACAACTCTCACTTTTATTTTCCGTGTACTCGTTTCCTCGGAAATGGTAGGTTGACGTGATGGTTGAACAGTCGACGTGATGGTTCGACAACACTCGCTTTTATTTAGCGTGTACTCGTTTCCTCGGAAATTTAATGTTGACGTGATGGTTCAACATTCGACGTGATGGCTCGACAACTCTCGCTTTTATTTAGCGTGTACTCGTTTCCTCGGAAATGGAAGGTTGACGTGATGGTTCAACAGTTGACGTGATGGTTCGACAACACTCGCTTTTATTTAGCGTGTACTCGTTTCCTCGGAAACTGAAGGTTGACGTGATGGTTCAACATTCGACGTGATGGTTCGACAACACTCGCTTTTATTTAGCGTGTACTCGTTTCCTCGGAAATGGAAGGTTGACGTGACGGTTCAACAGTCGACCTGATGGTTTGACGACACACGCTTTTATTTAGCGTGTACTCGTTTCCTCGGAAATGGAAGGTTGACATGATGGTTCAACGGTCGACGTGATGGTTCGATAGCTCTAGCTTTTATTTAGCGTGTACTCGTTTCCTCGGAGATGGAAGGTTGATGTGATGGTTCAACGGTCGACGTGATGGTTCGATAGGTCTCGCTTTTATTTTCCGTGTACTCATTTCCTTGGAAATAGAAGGTTGACGTGATGGTTCGACAACACTCGCTTTTATTTAGCGTGTACTCGTTTCCTCTGAAATGGAAGGTTGACGTGATGGTTCAACAGTCGACGTGATGGTTCGACAACTCTCGCTTTTATTTAGCGTGTACTCGTTTCCTCGGAAATGGAAGGTTGACGTGATGGTTCAACGGTCGACTTGATGGTTCGATAGCTCTCGTTTTTATTTAGCTTGTACTCGTTTCCTCGGAAATGGAAGGTTAACGTGATGGTTCAACTGTCGACGTGATGGTTCGACAACTCTCGCTTTTATTTAGCGTGTACTCGTTTCCTCGGAAATGGAAGGTTGACGTGATGGTTCAACGGTCGACGTGATGGTTCGATAGCTCTCGCTTTTATTTAGCGTGTACTCGTTTCCTCGGATATGGAAGGTTGATGTGATGGTTCAACGGTCGACGTGATGGTTCGATAGGTCTCGCTTTTATTTAGCGTGTACTTGTTTCCTCGGAAATGGAAGGTTGACGTGATGGTTCAACAGTCGACGTGATGGTTCGACAACTCTCGCTTTTATTTTCCGTGTACTCATTTCTTTGGAAATAGAAGGTTGACGTGATGGTTCAACAGTCGACGTGATGGTTTGATAACTCTCGACTTTATTTAGCGTGTACTCGTTTCCTCGGAAATGGAACGTTGACTTGATGGTTCAACATTCGACGTGATGGTTCGACAACTCTCGCTTTTATTTAGCGTGTACTCGTTTCCTCGGAAATGGAAGGTTGACGTGATGGTTCAACAGTCGACGTGATGGTTCGACAACTCTCGCTTTTATTTAGCGTGTACTCGTTTCCTCTGAAATGGAAGGTTAACGTGATGGTTCAACAGTCGACGTGATGGTTCGACAACTCTCGCTTTTATTTAGCGTGTACTCGTTTCCTCGGAAATGGAAGGTTGACGTGATGGTTCAACGGTCGACGTGATGGTTCGATAGCTCTCGCTTTTATTTAGCGTGTACTCGTTTCCTCGGAAATGGAAGGTTGACGTGATGGTTCAACGGTCGACGTGATGGTTCGACAGCTCTCGCTTTTATTTAGCGTGTACTCGTTTCCTCGGAAATAGAAGGTTGACATGATGGTTCAACAGTCGACGTGATGGTTTGACAACTCTCGCTTTTATTTAGCGTGTACTCGTTTCCTCGGAAATGGAAGGTTGACGTGATGGTTCAATGGTCGACGTGATGGTTCGACAGCTCTCGCTTTTATTTAACGTGTACTCGTTTCCTCGGAAATGGAAGGTTAACGTGATGGTTCAACAGTCGACGTGATGGTTCGACAACTCTCGCTTTTATTTAGCGTGTACTCGTTTCCTCGGAAATGGAAGGTTGACGTGATGCTTCAACAGTCGACGTGATGGTTCGACAACTCTCGCTTTTATTTTCCGTGTACTCGTTTCCTTGGAAATAGAAGGTTGACGTGATGGTTCAACAGTCGACGTGATGGTTCGACAACTCTCACTTTTATTTTCCGTGTACTCGTTTCCTCGGAAATGGTAGGTTGACGTGATGGTTGAACAGTCGACGTGATGGTTCGACAACACTCGCTTTTATTTAGCGTGTACTCGTTTCCTCGGAAATGGAAGGTTGACGTGACGGTTCAACAGTCGACCTGATGGTTTGACGACACACGCTTTTATTTAGCGTGTACTCGTTTCCTCGGAAATGGAAGGTTGACGTGATGGTTCAACGGTCGACTTGATGGTTCGATAGCTCTCGCTTTTATTTAGCTTGTACTCGTTTCCTCGGAAATGGAAGGTTAACGTGATGGTTCAACTGTCGACGTGATGGTTCGACAACTCTCGCTTTTATTTAGCGTGTACTCGTTTCCTCGGAAATGGAAGGTTGACGTGATGGTTCAACGGTCGACGTGATGGTTCGACAGCTCTTGCTTTTATTTAGCGTGTACTCGTTTCCTCGGAAATGGAAGGTTGACGTGATGGTTCGACAGCTCTCGCTTTTATTTAGCGTGTATTCGTTTCCTCGGAAATGGAAGGTTGACGTGATGGTTCAACAGTCGACGTGATGGTTCGACAACTCTCGCTTTTATTTTCCGTGTACTCGTTTCCTTGGAAATAGAAGGTTGACGTGATGGTTCAACAGTCGACGTGATGGTTCGACAACTCTCACTTTTATTTTCCGTGTACTCGTTTCCTCGGAAATGGTAGGTTGACGTGATGGTTCAACAGTCGACGTGATGGTTCGATAATACTCGCTTTTATTTAGCGTGTACTCGTTTCCTCGGAAATTTAACGTTGACGTGATGGTTCAACATTCAACGTGATGGCTCGAAAACTCTCGCTTTTAATTAGCGTGTACTCGTTTCCTCGGAAATGGAAGGTTGACGTGATGGTTCAACAGTCGACGTGATGGTTCAACAACACTCGCTTTTATTTAGCGTGTACTCGTTTCCTCGGAAACTGAAGGTTGACGTGATGGTTCAACATTCGACGTGATGGTTCGACAACACTCGCTTTTATTTAGCGTGTACTCGTTTCCTCGGAAATGGAAGGTTGACGTGACGGTTCAACAGTCGACCTGATGGTTTGACGACACACGCTTTTATTTAGCGTGTACTCGTTTCCTCGGAAATGGAAGGTTGACATGATGGTTCAACGGTCGACGTGATGGTTCGATAGCTCTCGCTTTTATTTAGCGTGTACTCGTTTCCTCGGAGATGGAAGGTTGATGTGATGGTTCAACGGTCGACGTGATGGTTCGATAGGTCTCGCTTTTATTTTCCGTGTACTCATTTCCTTGGAAATAGAAGGTTGACGTGATGGTTCGACAACACTCGCTTTTATTTAGCGTGTACTCGTTTCCTCTGAAATGGAAGGTTGACGTGATGGTTCAACAGTCGACGTGATGGTTCGACAACTCTCGCTTTTATTTAGCGTGTACTCGTTTCCTCGGAAATGGAAGGTTGACGTGATGGTTCAACGGTCGACTTGATGGTTCGATAGCTCTCGCTTTTATTTAGCTTGTACTCGTTTCCTCGGAAATGGAAGGTTAACGTGATGGTTCAACTGTCGACGTGATGGTTCGACAACTCTCGCTTTTATTTAGCGTGTACTCGTTTCCTCGGAAATGGAAGGTTGACGTGACGGTTCAACGGTCGACGTGATGGTTCGACAGCTCTTGCTTTTATTTAGCGTGTACTCGTTTCCTCGGAAATGGAAGGTTGACGTGATGGTTCAACGGTCAACGTGATGGTTCGACAGCTCTCGCTTTTATTTAGCGTGTATTCGTTTCCTCGGAAATGGAAGGTTGACGTGATGGTTCAACAGTCGACGTGATGGTTCGACAACTCTCGCTTTTATTTTCCGTGTACTCGTTTCCTTGGAAATAGAAGGTTGACGTGATGGTTCAACAGTCGACGTGATGGTTCGACAACTCTCACTTTTATTTTCCGTGTACTCGTTTCCTCGGAAATGGTAGGTTGACGTGATGGTTCAACAGTCGACGTGATGGTTCGATAATACTCGCTTTTATTTAGCGTGTACTCGTTTCCTCGGAAATTTAACGTTGACGTGATGGTTCAACATTCAACGTGATGGCTCGAAAACTCTCGCTTTTAATTAGCGTGTACTCGTTTCCTCGGAAATGGAAGGTTGACGTGATGGTTCAACAGTCGACGTGATGGTTCAACAACACTCGCTTTTATTTAGCGTGTACTCGTTTCCTCGGAAACTGAAGGTTGACGTGATGGTTCAACATTCGACGTGATGGTTCGACAACACTTGCTTTTATTTAGCGTGTACTCGTTTCCTCGGAAATGGAAGGTTGACGTGACGGTTCAACAGTCGACCTGATGGTTTGACGACACACGCTTTTATTTAGCGTGTACTCGTTTCCTCGGAAATGGAAGGTTGACATGATGGTTCAACGGTCGACGTGATGGTTCGATAGCTCTCGCTTTTATTTAGCGTGTACTCGTTTCCTCGGAGATGGAAGGTTGATGTGATGGTTCAACGGTAGACGTGATGGTTCGATAGGTCTCGCTTTTATTTTCCGTGTACTCATTTCCTTGGAAATAGAAGGTTGACGTGATGGTTCAACAGTCGACGTGATGGTTCGACAACACTCGCTTTTATTTAGCGTGTACTCGTTTCCTCGGAAATGGAACGTTGACGTGATGGTTCAACATTCGACGTGAT
The DNA here is from genome assembly GCA_963859935.3 of Lathyrus sativus. Classification (NCBI taxonomy): domain Eukaryota; kingdom Viridiplantae; phylum Streptophyta; class Magnoliopsida; order Fabales; family Fabaceae; genus Lathyrus; species Lathyrus sativus. Next base: position 1,633,690 of record CAWUDS030001327.1, on the reverse strand, counting down.
GGTTCGATAACTCTCGCTTTTATTTAGCGTGTACTCGTTTCCACGGAAATGGAAGGTTGACGTGATGGTTCAACAGTCGACGTGATGGTTCGATAACTCTCGGCTTTATTTAGCGTGTACTCGTTTCCTCGGAAATGGAATGTTGACGTGATGGTTCAACATTCGACAACTCCCGCTTTTATTTAGCGTGTACTCGTTTCCTCGGAAATGGAAGGTTGACGTGATGGTTCAACAGTCGACGTGATGGTTCGACAACACTCGCTTTTATTTAGCGTGTACTCGTTTCCTCTGAAATGGAAGGTTGACGTGATGGTTCAACAGTCGACGTGATGGTTCGACAACTCTCGCTTTTATTTAGCGTGTACTCGTTTCCTCGGAAATGGAAGGTTGACGTGATGGTTCAACGGTCGACTTGATGAATCGATAGCTCTCGCTTTTATTTAGCTTGTACTCGTTTCCTCGGAAATGGAAGGTTAACGTGATGGTTCAACAGTCGACGTGATGGTTCGACAACTCTCGCTTTTATTTAGCGGGTACTCGTTTCCTCGGAAATGGAAGGTTGACGTGATGGTTCAACGGTCGACGTGATGGTTCGACAGCTCTCGCTTTTATTTAGCGTGTACTCGTTTCCTCGGAAATGGAAGGTTAACGTGATGGTTCAACAGTCGACATGATGGTTCGACAACACTCGCTTTTATTTAGCGTGTACTCGTTTCCTCGGAAATGGAAGGTTGACGTGATGGTTCAACAGTCGACGTGATGGTTCGACAACTCTCGCTTTTATTTTCCGTGTACTCGTTTCCTTGGAAATAGAAGGTTGACGTGATGGTTCAATAGTCGACGTGATGGTTCGACAACTCTCACTTTTATTTTCCGTGTACTCGTTTCCTCGGAAATGGTAGGTTGACGTGATGGTTCAACAGTCGACGTGATGGTTCGACAATACTCGCTTTTATTTAGCGTGTACTCGTTTCCTCATAAATTTAACGTTGACGTGATGGTTCAACATTCAACGTGATGGCTCGACAACTCTCGCTTTTATTTAGCGTGTACTCGTTTCCTCGGAAATGGAAGGTTGACGTGATGGTTCAACAGTCGACGTGATGGTTCAACAACACTCGCTTTTATTTAGCGTGTACTCGTTTCCTCGGAAACTGAAGGTTGACATGATGGTTCAACATTCGACGTGATGGTTCGACAACACTCGCTTTTATTTAGCGTGTACTCGTTTCCTCGGAAATGGAAGGTTGACGTGACGGTTCAACAATCGACCTGATGGTTTGACGACACACGCTTTTATTTAGCGTGTACTCGTTTCCTCGGAAATGGAAGGTTGACATGATGGTTCAACGGTCGACGTGATGGTTCGATAGCTCTCGCTTTTATTTAGCGTGTACTCGTTTCCTCGGAGATGGAAGGTTGATGTGATGGTTCAACGGTCGACGTGATGGTTCGATAGGTCTCGCTTTTATTTTCCGTGTACTCATTTCCTTGGAAATAGAAGGTTGACGTGATGGTTCAACAGTCGACGTGATGGTTCGACAACCCTCGCTTTTATTTAGCGTGTACTCGTTTCCTCGGAAATGGAACGTTGACGTGATGGTTCAACATTCGACGTGATGGTTCGATAACTCTCGCTTTTATTTAGCGTGTACTCGTTTCCACGGAAATGGAAGGTTGACGTGATGGTTCAACAGTCGACGTGATGGTTCGATAACTCTCGACTTTATTTAGCGTGTACTCGTTTCCTCGGAAATGGAATGTTGACGTGATGGTTCAACATTCGACAACTCCCGCTTTTATTTAGCGTGTACTCGTTTCCTCGGAAATGGAAGGTTGACGTGATGGTTCAACAGTCGACGTGATGGTTCGACAACACTCGCTTTTATTTAGCGTGTACTCGTTTCCTCTGAAATGGAAGGTTGACGTGATGGTTCAACAGTCGACGTGATGGTTCGACAACTCTCGCTTTTATTTAGCGTGTACTCGTTTCCTCGGAAATGGAAGGTTGACGTGATGGTTCAACGGTCGACTTGATGGTTCGATAGCTCTCGCTTTTATTTAGCTTGTACTCGTTTCCTCGGAAATGGAAGGTTAACGTGATGGTTCAACTGTCGTCGTGATGGTTCGACAACACTCGCTTTTATTTAGCGTGTACTCGTTTCCTCGGAAATGGAAGGTTGACGTGACGGTTCAACGGTCGACGTGATGGTTCGACAGCTCTTGCTTTTATTTAGCGTGTACTCGTTTCCTCGGAAATGGAAGGTTGACGTGATGGTTCAACGGTCAACGTGATGGTTCGACAGCTCTCGCTTTTATTTAGCGTGTATTCGTTTCCTCGGAAATGGAAGGTTGACGTGATGGTTCAACAGTCGACGTGATGGTTCGACAACTCTCGCTTTTATTTTCCGTGTACTCGTTTCCTTGGAAATAGAAGGTTGACGTGATGGTTCAACAGTCGACGTGATGGTTCGACAACTCTCACTTTTATTTTCCGTGTACTCGTTTCCTCGGAAATGGTAGGTTGACGTGATGGTTCAACAGTCGACGTGATGGTTCGATAATACTCGCTTTTATTTAGCGTGTACTCGTTTCCTCGGAAATTTAACGTTGACGTGATGGTTCAACATTCAACGTGATGGCTCGAAAACTCTCGCTTTTAATTAGCGTGTACTCGTTTCCTCGGAAATGGAAGGTTGACGTGATGGTTCAACAGTCGACGTGATGGTTCAACAACACTCGCTTTTATTTAGCGTGTACTCGTTTCCTCGGAAACTGAAGGTTGACGTGATGGTTCAACATTCGACGTGATGGTTCGACAACACTCGCTTTTATTTAGCATGTACTCGTTTCCTCGGAAATGGAAGGTTGACGTGACGGTTCAACAGTCGACCTGATGGTTTGACGACACACGCTTTTATTTAGCGTGTACTCGTTTCCTCGGAAATGGAAGGTTGACATGATGGTTCAACGGTCGACGTGATGGTTCGATAGCTCTCGCTTTTATTTAGCGTGTACTCGTTTCCTCGGAGATGGAAGGTTGATGTGATGGTTCAACGGTCGACGTGATGGTTCGATAGGTCTCGCTTTTATTTTCCGTGTACTCATTTCCTTGGAAATAGAAGGTTGACGTGATGGTTCAACAGTCGACGTGATGGTTCGACAACACTCGCTTTTATTTAGCGTGTACTCGTTTCCTCGGAAAAGGAACGTTGACGTGATGGTTCAACATTCGACGTGATGGTTCGATAACTCTCGCTTTTATTTAGCGTGTACTCGTTTCCACGGAAATGGAAGGTTGACGTGATGGTTCAACAGTCGACGTGATGGTTCGATAACTCTCGACTTTATTTAGCGTGTACTCGTTTCCTCGGAAATGGAATGTTGACGTGATGGTTCAACATTCGACAACTCCCGCTTTTATTTAGCGTGTACTCGTTTCCTCGGAAATGGAAGGTTGACGTGATGGTTCAACAGTCGACGTGATGGTTCGACAACACTCGCTTTTATTTAGCGTGTACTCGTTTCCTCTGAAATGGAAGGTTGACGTGATGGTTCAACAGTCGACGTGATGGTTCGACAACTCTCGCTTTTATTTAGCGTGTACTCGTTTCCTCGGAAATGGAAGGTTGACGTGATGGTTCAACGGTCGACCTGATGAATCGATAGCTCTCGCTTTTATTCAGCTTGTACTCGTTTCCTCGGAAATGGAAGGTTAACGTGATGGTTCAACTGTCGACGTGATGGTTCGACAACTCTCGCTTTTATTTAGCGTGTACTCGTTTCCTCGGAATTGGAAGGTTGACGTGACGGTTCAACGGTCGACGTGATGGTTCGACAGCTCTTGCTTTTATTTAGCATGTACTCGTTTCCTCGGAAATGGAAGGTTGACGTGATGGTTCAACGGTCAACGTGATGGTTCGACAGCTCTCGCTTTTATTTAGCGTGTATTCGTTTCCTCGGAAATGGAAGGTTGACGTGATGGTTCAACAGTCGACGTGATGGTTCGACAACTCTCGCTTTTATTTTCCGTGTACTCGTTTCCTTGGAAATAGAAGGTTGACGTGATGGTTCAACAGTCGACGTGATGGTTCGACAACTCTCACTTTTATTTTCCGTGTACTCGTTTCCTCGGAAATGGTAGGTTGACGTGATGGTTCAACAGTCGACGTGATGGTTCGATAATACTCGCTTTTATTTAGCGTGTACTCGTTTCCTCGGAAATTTAACGTTGACGTGATGGTTCAACATTCAACGTGATGGCTCGAAAACTCTCGCTTTTAATTAGCGTGTACTCGTTTCCTCGGAAATGGAAGGTTGACGTGATGGTTCAACAGTCGACGTGATGGTTCAACAACACTCGCTTTTATTTAGCGTGTACTCGTTTCCTCGGAAACTGAAGGTTGACGTGATGGTTCAACATTCGACGTGATGGTTCGACAACACTCGCTTTTATTTAGCGTGTACTCGTTTCCTCGGAAATGGAAGGTTGACGTGACGGTTCAACAGTCGACCTGATGGTTTGACGACACACGCTTTTATTTAGCGTGTACTCGTTTCCTCGGAAATGGAAGGTTGACATGATGGTTCAACGGTCGACGTGATGGTTCGATAGCTCTCGCTTTTATTTAGCGTGTACTCGTTTCCTCGGAGATGGAAGGTTGATGTGATGGTTCAACGGTCGACGTGATGGTTCGATAGGTCTCGCTTTTATTTTCCGTGTACTCATTTCCTTGGAAATAGAAGGTTGACGTGATGGTTCAACAGTCGACGTGATAGTTCGACAACACTCGCTTTTATTTAGCGTGTACTCGTTTCCTCGGAAATGGAACGTTGACGTGATGGTTCAACATTCGACGTGATGGTTCGATAACTCTCGCTTTTATTTAGCGTGTACTCGTTTCCACGGAAATGGAAGGTTGACGTGATGGTTCAACAGTCGACGTGATGGTTCGATAACTCTCGACTTTATTTAGCGTGTACTCGTTTCCTCGGAAATGGAATGTTGACGTGATGGTTCAACATTCGACAACTCCCGCTTTTATTTAGCCTGTACTCGTTTCCTCGGAAATGGAAGGTTGACGTGATGGTTCAACAGTCGACGTGATGGTTCGACAACACTCGCTTTTATTTAGCGTGTACTCGTTTCCTCTGAAATGGAAGGTTGACGTGATGGTTCAACAGTCGACGTGATGGTTCGACAACTCTCGCTTTTATTTAGCGTGTACTCGTTTCCTCGGAAATGGAAGGTTGACGTGATGGTTCAACGGTCGACTTGATGAATCGATAGCTCTCGCTTTTATTTAGCTTGTACTCGTTTCCTCGGAAATGGAAGGTTAACGTGATGGTTCAACAGTCGACGTGATGGTTCGACAACTCTCGCTTTTATTTAGCGTGTACTCGTTTCCTCGGAAATGGAAGGTTGACGTGATGGTTCAACGGTCGACGTGATGGTTCGACAGCTCTCGCTTTTATTTAGCGTGTACTCGTTTCCTCGGAAATGGAAGGTTAACGTGATGGTTCAACAGTCGACGTGATGGTTCGACAACACTCGCTTTTATTTAGCGTGTACTCGTTTCCTCGGAAATGGAAGGTTGACGTGATGGTTCAACAGTCGACGTGATGGTTCGACAACTCTCGCTTTTATTTTCCGTGTACTCGTTTCCTTGGAAATAGAAGGTTGACGTGATGGTTCAATAGTCGACGTGATGGTTCGACAACTCTCACTTTTATTTTCCGTGTACTCGTTTCCTCGGAAATGGTAGGTTGACGTGATGGTTCAACAGTCGACGTGATGGTTAGACAATACTCGCTTTTATTTAGCGTGTACTCGTTTCCTCATAAATTTAACGTTGACGTGATGGTTCAACATTCAACGTGATGGCTCGACAACTCTCGCTTTTATTTAGCGTGTACTCGTTTCCTCGGAAATGGAAGGTTGACGTGATGGTTCAACAGTCGACGTGATGGTTCAACAACACTCGCTTTTATTTAGCGTGTACTCGTTTCCTCGGAAACTGAAGGTTGACATGATGGTTCAACATTCGACGTGATGGTTCGACAACTCCCGCTTTTATTTAGCGTGTACTCGTTTCCTCGGAAATGGAAGGTTGACGTGACGGTTCAACAGTCGACCTGATGGTTTGACGACACACGCTTTTATTTAGCGTGTACTCGTTTCCTCGGAAATGGAAGGTTGACATGATGGTTCAACGGTCGACGTGATGGTTCGATAGCTCTCGCTTTTATTTAACGTGTACTCGTTTCCTCGGAGATGGAAGGTTGATGTGATGGTTCAACGGTCGACGTGATGGTTCGATAGGTCTCGCTTTTATTTTCCGTGTACTCATTTCCTTGGAAATAGAAGGTTGACGTGATGGTTCAACAGTCGACGTGATGGTTCGACAACCCTCGCTTTTATTTAGCGTGTACTCGTTTCCTCGGAAATGGAACGTTGACGTGATGGTTCAACATTCGACGTGATGGTTCGATAACTCTCGCTTTTATTTAGCGTGTACTCGTTTCCACGGAAATGGAAGGTTGACGTGATGGTTCAACAGTCGACGTGATGGTTCAATAACTCTCGACTTTATTTAGCGTGTACTCGTTTCCTCGGAAATGGAATGTTGACGTGATGGTTCAACATTCGACAACTCCCGCTTTTATTTAGCGTGTACTCGTTTCCTCGGAAATGGAAGGTTGACGTGATGGTTCAACAGTCGACGTGATGGTTCGACAACACTCGCTTTTATTTAGCGTGTACTCGTTTCCTCTGAAATGGAAGGTTGACGTGATGGTTCAACAGTCGACGTGATGGTTCGACAACTCTCGCTTTTATTTAGCGTGTACTCGTTTCCTCGGAAATGGAAGGTTGACGTGATGGTTCAACGGTCGACTTGATGGTTCGATAGCTCTCGCTTTTATTTAGCTTGTACTCGTTTCCTCGGAAATGGAAGGTTAACGTGATGGTTCAACAGTCGACGTGATGGTTCGACAACTCTCGCTTTTATTTAGCGTGTACTCGTTTCCTCGGAAATGGAAGGTTGACGTGATGGTTCAACGGTCGACGTGATGGTTCGACAGCTCTCGCTTTTATTTAGCGTGTACTCGTTTCCTCGGAAATGGAAGGTTGACATGATGGTTCAACGGTCGACGTGATGGTTCGACAGCTCTCGCTTTTATTTAGTGTGTACTCGTTTCCTCGGAAATGGAAGGTTAACGTGATGGTTCAACAGTCAACGTGATGGTTCGACAACACTCGCTTTTATTTAGCGTGTACTCGTTTCCTCGGAAATGGAAGGTTGACGTGATGGTTCAACAGTCGACGTGATGGTTCGACAACTCTCGCTTTTATTTTCCGTGTACTCGTTTCCTTGGAAATAGAAGGTTGACGTGATGGTTCAATAGTCGACGTGATGGTTCGACAACTCTCACTTTTATTTTCCGTGTACTCGTTTCCTCGGAAATGGTAGGTTGACGTGATGGTTCAACAGTCGACGTGATGGTTCGACAATACTCGCTTTTATTTAGCGTGTACTCGTTTCCTCAGGAATTTAACGTTGACGTGATGGTTCAACATTCAACGTGATGGCTCGACAACTCTCGCTTTTATTTAGCGTGTACTCGTTTCCTCGGAAATGGAAGGTTGACGTGATGGTTCAACAGTCGACGTGATGGTTCAACAACACTCGCTTTTATTTAGCGTGTACTCGTTTCCTCGGAAACTGAAGGTTGACGTGATGGTTCAACATTCGACATGATGGTTCGACAACACTCGCTTTTATTTAGCGTGTACTCGTTTCCTCGGAAATGGAAGGTTGACGTGACGGTTCAACAGTCGACCTGATGGTTTGACGACACACGCTTTTATTTAGCGTGTACTCGTTTCCTCGGAAATGGAAGGTTGACATGATGGTTCAACGGTCGACGTGATGGTTCGATAGCTCTCGCTTTTATTTAGCGTGTACTCGTTTCCTCGGAGATGGAAGGTTGATGTGATGGTTCAACGGTCGACGTGATGGTTCGATAGGTCTCGCTTTTATTTTCCGTGTACTCATTTCCTTGGAAATAGAAGGTTGACGTGATGGTTCAACAGTCGACGTGATGGTTCGACAACACTCGCTTTTATTTAGCGTGTACTCGTTTCCTCGGAAATGGAACGTTGACGTGATGGTTCAACATTCGACGTGATGGTTCGATAACTCTCGCTTTTATTTAGCGTGTACTCGTTTCCACGGAAATGGAAGGTTGACGTGATGGTTCAACAGTCGACGTGATGGTTCGATAACTCTCGACTTTATTTAGCGTGTACTCGTTTCCTCAGAAATGGAATGTTGACGTGATGGTTCAACATTCGACAACTCCCGCTTTTATTTAGCGTGTACTCGTTTCCTCGGAAATGGAAGGTTGACGTGATGGTTCAACAGTCGACGTGATGGTTCGACAACACTCGCTTTTATTTAGCGTGTACTCGTTTCCTCTGAAATGGAAGGTTGACGTGATGGTTCAACAGTCGACGTGATGGTTCGACAACTCTCGCTTTTATTTAGCGTGTACTCGTTTCCTCGGAAATGAAAGGTTGACGTGATGGTTCAACGGTCGACTTGATGGTTCGATAGCTCTCGCTTTTATTTAGCTTGTACTCGTTTCCTCGGAAATGGAAGGTTAACGTGATGGTTCAACAGTCGACGTGATGGCTCGACAACTCTCGCTTTTATTTAGCGTGTACTCGTTTCCTCGGAAATGGAAGGTTGACGTGATGGTTCAACGGTCGACGTGATGGTTCGACAGCTCTCGCTTTTATTTAGCGTGTACTCGTTTCCTCGGAAATGGAAGGTTAACGTGATGGTTCAACAGTCGACGTGATGGTTCGACAACACTCGCTTTTATTTAGCGTGTACTCGTTTCCTCGGAAATGGAAGGTTGACGTGATGGTTCAACAGTCGACGTGATGGTTCGACAACTCTCGCTTTTATTTTCCGTGTACTCGTTTCCTTGGAAATAGAAGGTTGACGTGATGGTTCAATAGTCGACGTGATGGTTCGACAACTCTCACTTTTATTTTCCGTGTACTCGTTTCCTCGGAAATGGTAGGTTGACGTGATGGTTCAACAGTCGACGTGATGGTTCGACAATACTCGCTTTTATTTAGCGTGTACTCGTTTCCTCAGAAATTTAACGTTGACGTGATGGTTCAACATTCAACGTGATGGCTCGACAACTCTCGCTTTTATTTAGCGTGTACTCGTTTCCTCGGAAATGGAAGGTTGACGAGATGGTTCAACAGTCGACGTGATGGTTCAACAACACTCGCTTTTATTTAGCGTGTACTCGTTTCCTCGGAAACTGAAGGTTGACGTGATGGTTCAACATTCGACGTGATGGTTCGACAACACTCGCTTTTATTTAGCGTGTACTCGTTTCCTCGGAAATGGAAGGTTGACGTGACGGTTCAACAGTCGACCTGATGGTTTGACGACACACGCTTTTATTTAGCGTGTACTCGTTTCCTCGGAAATGGAAGGTTGACATGATGGTTCAACGGTCGACGTGATGGTTCGATAGCTCTCGCTTTTATTTAGCGTGTACTCGTTTCCTCGGAGATGGAAGGTTGATGTGATGGTTCAACGGTCGACGTGATGGTTCGATAGGTCTCGCTTTTATTTTCCGTGTACTCATTTCCTTGGAAATAGAAGGTTGACGTGATGGTTCAACAGTCGACGTGATGGTTCGACAACACTCGCTTTTATTTAGCGTGTACTCGTTTCCTCGGAAATGGAACGTTGACGTGATGGTTCAACATTCGACGTGATGGTTCGATAACTCTCGCTTTTATTTAGCGTGTACTCGTTTCCACGGAAATGGAAGGTTGACGTGATGGTTCAACAGTCGACGTGATGGTTCGATAACTCTCGACTTTATTTAGCGTGTACTCGTTTCCTCGGAAATGGAATGTTGACGTGATGGTTCAACATTCGACAACTCCCGCTTTTATTTAGCGTGTACTCGTTTCCTCGGAAATGGAAGGTTGACGTGATGGTTCAACAGTCGACGTGATGGTTCGACAACACTCGCTTTTATTTAGCGTGTACTCGTTTCCTCTGAAATGGAAGGTTGACGTGATGGTTCAACAGTCGACGTGATGGTTCGACAACTCTCGCTTTTATTTAGCGTGTACTCGTTTCCTCGGAAATGGAAGGTTGACGTGATGGTTCAACGGTCGACTTGATGAATCGATAGCTCTCGCTTTTATTTAGCTTGTACTCGTTTCCTCGGAAATGGAAGGTTAACGTGATGGTTCAACAGTCGACGTGATGGTTCGACAACTCTCGCTTTTATTTAGCGTGTACTCGTTTCCTCGGAAATGGAAGGTTGACGTGATGGTTCAACGGTCGACGTGATGGTTCGACAGCTCTCGCTTTTATTTAGCGTGTACTCGTTTCCTCGGAAATGGAAGGTTAACGTGATGGTTCAACAGTCGACGTGATGGTTCGACAACACTCGCTTTTATTTAGCGTGTACTCGTTTCCTCGGAAATGGAAGGTTGACGTGATGGTTCAACAGTCGACGTGATGGTTCGACAACTCTCGCTTTTATTTTCCGTGTACTCGTTTCCTTGGAAATAGAAGGTTGACGTGATGGTTCAATAGTCGACGTGATGGTTCGACAACTCTCACTTTTATTTTCCGTGTACTCGTTTCCTCGGAAATGGTAGGTTGACGTGATGGTTCAACAGTCGACGTGATGGTTCGACAATACTCGCTTTTATTTAGCGTGTACTCGTTTCCTCATAAATTTAACGTTGACGTGATGGTTCAACATTCAACGTGATGGCTCGACAACTCTCGCTTTTATTTAGCGTGTACTCGTTTCCTCGGAAATGGAAGGTTGACGTGATGGTTCAACAGTCGACGTGATGGTTCAACAACACTCGCTTTTATTTAGCGTGTACTCGTTTCCTCGGAAACTGAAGGTTGACATGATGGTTCAACATTCGACGTGATGGTTCGACAACACTCGCTTTTATTTAGCGTGTACTCGTTTCCTCGGAAATGGAAGGTTGACGTGACGGTTCAACAGTCGACCTGATGGTTTGACGACACACGCTTTTATTTAGCGTGTACTCGTTTCCTCGGAAATGGAAGGTTGACATGATGGTTCAACGGTCGACGTGATGGTTCGATAGCTCTCGCTTTTATTTAGCGTGTACTCGTTTCCTCGGAGATGGAAGGTTGATGTGATGGTTCAACGGTCGACGTGATGGTTCGATAGGTCTCGCTTTTATTTTCCGTGTACTCATTTCCTTGGAAATAGAAGGTTGACGTGATGGTTCAACAGTCGACGTGATGGTTCGACAACCCTCGCTTTTATTTAGCGTGTACTCGTTTCCTCGGAAATGGAACGTTGACGTGATGGTTCAACATTCGACGTGATGGTTCGATAACTCTCGCTTTTATTTAGCGTGTACTCGTTTCCACGGAAATGGAAGGTTGACGTGATGGTTCAACAGTCGACGTGATGGTTCGATAACTCTCGACTTTATTTAGCGTGTACTCGTTTCCTCGGAAATGGAATGTTGACGTGATGGTTCAACATTCGACAACTCCCGCTTTTATTTAGCGTGTACTCGTTTCCTCGGAAATGGAAGGTTGACGTGATGGTTCAACAGTCGACGTGATGGTTCGACAACACTCGCTTTTATTTAGCGTGTACTCGTTTCCTCTGAAATGGAAGGTTGACGTGATGGTTCAACAGTCGACGTGATGGTTCGACAACTCTCGCTTTTATTTAGCGTGTACTCGTTTCCTCGGAAATGGAAGGTTGACGTGATGGTTCAACGGTCGACGTGATGGTTCGACAGCTCTCGCTTTTATTTAGCGTGTACTCGTTTCCTCGGAAATGGAAGGTTAACGTGATGGTTCAACAGTCGACGTGATGGTTCGACAACACTCGCTTTTATTTAGCGTGTACTCGTTTCCTCGGAAATGGAAGGTTGACGTGATGGTTCAACAGTCGACGTGATGGTTCGACAACTCTCGCTTTTATTTTCCGTGTACTCGTTTCCTTGGAAATAGAAGGTTGACGTGATGGTTCAATAGTCGACGTGATGGTTCGACAACTCTCACTTTTATTTTCCGTGTACTCGTTTCCTCGGAAATGGTAGGTTGACGTGATGGTTCAACAGTCGACGTGATGGTTCGACAATACTCGCTTTTATTTAGCGTGTACTCGTTTCCTCATAAATTTAACGTTGACGTGATGGTTCAACATTCAACGTGATGGCTCGACAACTCTCGCTTTTATTTAGCGTGTACTCTTTTCCTCGGAAATGGAAGGTTGACGTGATGGTTCAACAGTCGACGTGATGGTTCAACAACACTCGCTTTTATTTAGCGTGTACTCGTTTCCTCGGAAACTGAAGGTTGACATGATGGTTCAACATTCGACGTGATGGTTCGACAACACTCGCTTTTATTTAGCGTGTACTCGTTTCCTCGGAAATGGAAGGTTGACGTGACGGTTCAACAGTCGACCTGATGGTTTGACGACACACGCTTTTATTTAGCGTGTACTCGTTTCCTCGGAAATGGAAGGTTGACATGATGGTTCAACGGTCGACGTGATGGTTCGATAGCTCTCGCTTTTATTTAGCGTGTACTCGTTTCCTCGGAGATGGAAGGTTGATGTGATGGTTCAACGGTCGACGTGATGGTTCGATAGGTCTCGCTTTTATTTTCCGTGTACTCATTTCCTTGGAAATAGAAGGTTGACGTGATGGTTCAACAGTCGACGTGATGGTTCGACAACCCTCGCTTTTATTTAGCGTGTACTCGTTTCCTCGGAAATGGAACGTTGACGTGATGGTTCAACATTCGACGTGATGGTTCGATAACTCTCGCTTTTATTTAGCGTGTACTCGTTTCCACGGAAATGGAAGGTTGACGTGATGGTTCAACAGTCGACGTGATGGTTCGATAACTCTCGACTTTATTTAGCGTGTACTCGTTTCCTCGGAAATGGAATGTTGACGTGATGGTTCAACATTCGACAACTCCCGCTTTTATTTAGCGTGTACTCGTTTCCTCGGAAATGGAAGGTTGACGTGATGGTTCAACAGTCGACGTGATGGTTCGACAACACTCGCTTTTATTTAGCGTGTACTCGTTTCCTCTGAAATGGAAGGTTGACGTGATGGTTCAACAGTCGACGTGATGGTTCGACAACTCTCGCTTTTATTTAGCGTGTACTCGTTTCCTCGGAAATGGAAGGTTGACGTGATGGTTCAACGGTCGACTTGATGGTTCGATAGCTCTCGCTTTTATTTAGCTTGTACTCGTTTCCTCGGAAATGGAAGGTTAACGTGATGGTTCAACAGTCGACGTGATGGTTCGACAACTCTCGCTTTTATTTAGCGTGTACTCGTTTCCTCGGAAATGGAAGGTTGACGTGATGGTTCAACGGTCGACGTGATGGTTCGACAGCTCTCGCTTTTATTTAGCGTGTACTCGTTTCCTCGGAAATGGAAGGTTGACGTGATGGTTCAACGGTCGACGTGATGGTTCGACAGCTCTCGCTTTTATTTAGTGTGTACTCGTTTCCTCGGAAATGGAAGGTTAACGTGATGGTTCAACAGTCAACGTGATGGTTCGACAACACTCGCTTTTATTTAGCGTGTACTCGTTTCCTCGGAAATGGAAGGTTGACGTGATGGTTCAACAGTCGACGTGATGGTTCGACAACTCTCGCTTTTATTTTCCGTGTACTCGTTTCCTTGGAAATAGAAGGTTGACGTGATGGTTCAATAGTCGACGTGATGGTTCGACAACTCTCACTTTTATTTTCCGTGTACTCGTTTCCTCGGAAATGGTAGGTTGACGTGATGGTTCAACAGTCGACGTGATGGTTCGACAATACTCGCTTTTATTTAGCGTGTACTCGTTTCCTCAGAAATTTAACGTTGACGTGATGGTTCAACATTCAACGTGATGGCTCGACAACTCTCGCTTTTATTTAGCGTGTACTCGTTTCCTCGGAAATGGAAGGTTGACGTGATGGTTCAACAGTCGACGTGATGGTTCAACAACACTCGCTTTTATTTAGCGTGTACTCGTTTCCTCGGAAACTGAAGGTTGACGTGATGGTTCAACATTCGACATGATGGTTCGACAACACTCGCTTTTATTTAGCGTGTACTCGTTTCCTGGGAAATGGAAGGTTGACGTGACGGTTCAACAGTCGACCTGATGGTTTGACGACACACGCTTTTATTTAGCGTGTACTCGTTTCCTCGGAAATGGAAGGTTGACATGATGGTTCAACGGTCGACGTGATGGTTCGATAGCTCTCGCTTTTATTTAGCGTGTACTCGTTTCCTCGGAGATGGAAGGTTGATGTGATGGTTCAACGGTCGACGTGATGGTTCGATAGGTCTCGCTTTTATTTTCCGTGTACTCATTTCCTTGGAAATAGAAGGTTGACGTGATGGTTCAACAGTCGACGTGATGGTTCGACAACACTCGCTTTTATTTAGCGTGTACTCGTTTCCTCGGAAATGGAACGTTGACGTGATGGTTCAACATTCGACGTGATGGTTCGATAACTCTCGCTTTTATTTAGCGTGTACTCGTTTCCACGGAAATGGAAGGTTGACGTGATGGTTCAACAGTCGACGTGATGGTTCGATAACTCTCGACTTTATTTAGCGTGTACTCGTTTCCTCAGAAATGGAATGTTGACGTGATGGTTCAACATTCGACAACTCCCGCTTTTATTTAGCGTGTACTCGTTTCCTCGGAAATGGAAGGTTGACGTGATGGTTCAACAGTCGACGTGATGGTTCGACAACACTCGCTTTTATTTAGCGTGTACTCGTTTCCTCTGAAATGGAAGGTTGACGTGATGGTTCAACAGTCGACGTGATGGTTCGACAACTCTCGCTTTTATTTAGCGTGTACTCGTTTCCTCGGAAATGGAAGGTTGACGTGATGGTTCAACGGTCGACTTGATGGTTCGATAGCTCTCGCTTTTATTTAGCTTGTACTCGTTTCCTCGGAAATGGAAGGTTAACGTGATGGTTCAACAGTCGACGTGATGGTTCGACAACTCTCGCTTTTATTTAGCGTGTACTCGTTTCCTCGGAAATGGAAGGTTGACGTGATGGTTCAACGGTCGACGTGATGGTTCGACAGCTCTCGCTTTTATTTAGCGTGTACTCGTTTCCTCGGAAATGGAAGGTTAACGTGATGGTTCAACAGTCGACGTGATGGTTCGACAACACTCGCTTTTATTTAGCGTGTACTCGTTTCCTCGGAAATGGAAGGTTGACGTGATGGTTCAACAGTCGACGTGATGGTTCGACAACTCTCGCTTTTATTTTCCGTGTACTCGTTTCCTTGGAAAGAGAAGGTTGACGTGATGGTTCAATAGTCGACGTGATGGTTCGACAACTCTCACTTTTATTTTCCGTGTACTCGTTTCCTCGGAAATGGTAGGTTGACGTGATGGTTCAACAGTCGACGTGATGGTTCGACAATACTCGCTTTTATTTAGCGTGTACTCGTTTCCTCAGAAATTTAACGTTGACGTGATGGTTCAACATTCAACGTGATGGCTCGACAACTCTCGCTTTTATTTAGCGTGTACTCGTTTCCTCGGAAATGGAAGGTTGACGAGATGGTTCAACAGTCGACGTGATGGTTCAACAACACTCGCTTTTATTTAGCGTGTACTCGTTTCCTCGGAAACTGAAGGTTGACGTGATGGTTCAACATTCGACGTGATGGTTCGACAACACTCGCTTTTATTTAGCGTGTACTCGTTTCCTCGGAAATGGAAGGTTGACGTGACGGTTCAACAGTCGACCTGATGGTTTGACGACACACGCTTTTATTTAGCGTGTACTCGTTTCCTCGGAAATGGAAGGTTGACATGATGGTTCAACGGTCGACGTGATGGTTCGATAGCTCTCGCTTTTATTTAGCGTGTACTCGTTTCCTCGGAGATGGAAGGTTGATGTGATGGTTCAACGGTCGACGTGATGGTTCGATAGGTCTCGCTTTTATTTTCCGTGTACTCATTTCCTTGGAAATAGAAGGTTGACGTGATGGTTCAACAGTCGACGTGATGGTTCGACAACACTCGCTTTTATTTAGCGTGTACTCGTTTCCTCGGAAATGGAACGTTGACGTGATGGTTCAACATTCGACGTGATGGTTCGATAACTCTCGCTTTTATTTAGCGTGTACTCGTTTCCACGGAAATGGAAGGTTGACGTGATGGTTCAACAGTCGACGTGATGGTTCGATAACTCTCGACTTTATTTAGCGTGTACTCGTTTCCTCGGAAATGGAACGTTGACGTGATGGTTCAACATTCGACGTGATGGTTCGACAACTCTCGCTTTTATTTAGCGTGTACTCGTTTCCTCGGAAATGGAAGGTTGACGTGATGGTTCAACAGTCAACGTGATGGTTCGACAACACTCGCTTTTATTTAGCGTGTACTCGTTTCCTCTGAAATGGAAGGTTGACGTGATGGTTCAACAGTCGACGTGATGGTTCGACAACTCTCGCTTTTATTTAGCGTGTACTCGTTTCCTCGGAAATGGAAGGTTGACGTGATGGTTCAACGGTCGACGTGATGGTTCGATAGCTCTCGCTTTTATTTAGCTTGTACTCGTTTCCTCGGAAATGGAAGGTTAACGTGATGGTTCAACAGTCAACGTGATGGTTCGACAACTCTCGCTTTTATTTAGCGTGTACTCGTTTCCTCGGAAATAGAAGGTTGACGTGTTGGTTCAACAGTCGACGTTATGGTTCGACAACACTCGCTTTTATTTAGCGTGTACTCGTTTCCTCGGAAATGGAAGGTTGACGTGATGGTTCAACAGTCGACGTGATGGTTCGACAACACTCGCTTTTATTTAGCGTGTACTCGTTTCCTCGGAAATGGAACGTTGACGTGATGGTTCAACATTCGACGTGATGGCTCGACAACTCTCGCTTTTATTTAGCGTGTACTCGTTTCCTCGGAAATGGAAGGTTGACGTGATGGTTCAACAGTCGACGTGATGGTTCGACAACACTCGCTTTTATTTAGCGTGTACTCGTTTCCTCGGAAACTGAAGGTTGACGTGATGGTTCAACAGACGACGTGATGGTTCGACAACACTCGGTTTTATTTAGCGTGTACTCGTTTCCTCGGAAATGGAAGGTTGACGTGATGGTTCAACAGTCGACGTGATGGTTCGGCAACACTCGCTTTTATTTAACGTGTACTCGTTTCCTCGGAAATGGAAGGTTGACGTGATGGTTCAACAGTCGACGTGATGGTTCGATAACTCTCGACTTTATTTAGCGTGTACTCGTTTCCTCGGAAATGGAACGTTGACGTGATGGTTCAACATTCGACGTGATGGTTCGACAACTCTCGCTTTTATTTAGCGTGTACTCGTTTCCTCGGAAATGGAAGGTTGACGTGATGGTTCAACAGTCAACGTGATGGTTCGACAACACTCGCTTTTATTTAGCGTGTACTCGTTTCCTCTGAAATGGAAGGTTGACGTGATGGTTCAATAGTCAACGTGATGGTTCGACAACTCTCGCTTTTATTTAGCGTGTACTCGTTTCCTCGGAAATAGAAGCTTGACGTGTTGGTTCAACAGTCGACGTTATGGTTCGACAACACTCGCTTTTATTTAGCGTGTACTCGTTTCCTCGGAAATGGAAGGTTGACGTGATAGTTCAACAGTCGACGTGATGGTTCGACAACACTCGCTTTTATTTAGCGTGTACTCGTTTCCTCGGAAATGGAACGTTGACGTGATGGTTCAACATTCGACGTGATGGCTCGACAACTCTCGCTTTTATTTAGCGTGTACTCGTTTCCTCGGAAATGGAAGGTTGACGTGATGGTTCAACAGTCGACGTGATGGTTCGACAACACTCGCTTTTATTTAGCGTGTACTCGTTTCCTCGGAAACTGAAGGTTGACGTGATGGTTCAACATTCGACGTGATGGTTCGACAACACTCGCTTTTATTTAGCGTGTACTCGTTTCCTTGGAAATGGAAGGTTGACGTGATGGTTCAACAGTCGACGTGATGGTTCGACGACACACGCTTTTATTTAGCGTGTACTCGTTTCCTCGGAAATGGAAGGTTGACATGATGGTTCAACGATCGACGTGATGGTTCGATAGCTCTCTCTTTTATTTAGCGTGTACTCGTTTCCTCGGATATGGAAGGTTGATGTGATGGTTCAACGGTCGACGTGATGGTTCGATAGGTCTCGCTTTTATTTAGCGTGTACTCGTTTCCTCGGAACTGGAAGGTTGACGTGATGGTTCAACAGTCGACGTGATGGTTCGACAACACTCGCTTTTATTTAGCGTGTACTCGTTTCCTCGGAAATGGAACGTTGACGTGATGGTTCAATATTCGACGTGATGGTTCGACAACACTCGCTTTTATTTAGCGTGTACTCGTTTCCTCGGAAATGGAAGGTTGACGTGACGGTTCAACAGTCGACCTGATGGTTTGACGACACACGCTTTTATTTAGCGTGTACTCGTTTCCTCGGAAATGGAAGGTTGACATGATGGTTCAATGGTCGACGTGATGGTTCGATAGCTCTCGCTTTTATTTAGCGTGTACTCGTTTCCTCGGATATGGAAGGTTGATGTGATGGTTCAACGGTCGACGTGATGGTTCGATAGGTCTCGCTTTTATTTAGCGTGTACTCGTTTCCTCGGAACTGGAAGGTTGACGTGATGGTTCAACAGTCGACGTGATGGTTCGACAACACTCGCTTTTATTTAGCGTGTACTCGTTTCCTCGGAAATGGAACGTTGACGTGATGGTTCAACATTCAACGTGATGGTTCGACAACACTCGCTTTTATTTAGCGTGTACTCGTTTCCTCGGAAATGGAAGGTTGACGTGACGGTTCAACAGTCGACCTGATGGTTTGACGACACACGCTTTTATTTAGCGTGTACTCGTTTCCTCGGAAATGGAAGGTTGACATGATGGTTCAACGGTCGACGTGATGGTTCGATAGCTCTCGCTTTTATTTAGCGTGTACTCGTTTCCTCGGAGATGGAAGGTTGATGTGATGGTTCAACGGTCGACGTGATGGTTCGATAGGTCTCGCTTTTATTTTCCGTGTACTCATTTCCTTGGAAATAGAAGGTTGACGTGATGGTTCAACAGTCGACGTGATGGTTCGACAACACTCGCTTTTATTTAGCGTGTACTCGTTTCCTCGGAAATGGAACGTTGACGTGATGGTTCAACATTCAACGTGATGGTTCGACAACACTCGCTTTTATTTAGCGTGTACTCGTTTCCTCGGAAATGGAAGGTTGACGTGACGGTTCAACAGTCGACCTGATGGTTTGACGACACACGCTTTTATTTAGCGTGTACTCGTTTCCTCGGAAATGGAAGGTTGACATGATGGTTCAACGGTCGACGTGATGGTTCGATAGCTCTCGCTTTTATTTAGCGTGTACTCGTTTCCTCGGAGATGGAAGGTTGATGTGATGGTTCAACGGTCGACGTGATGGTTCGATAGGTCTCGCTTTTATTTTCCGTGTACTCATTTCCTTGGAAATAGAAGGTTGACGTGATGGTTCAACAGTCGACGTGATGGTTCGACAACACTCGCTTTTATTTAGCGTGTACTCGTTTCCTCGGAAATGGAACGTTGACGTGATGGTTCAACATTCGACGTGATGGTTCGATAACTCTCGCTTTTATTTAGCGTGTACTCGTTTCCACGGAAATGGAAGGTTGACGTGATGGTTCAACAGTCGACGTGATGGTTCGATAACTCTCGACTTTATTTAGCGTGTACTCGTTTCCTCGGAAATGGAATGTTGACGTGATGGTTCAACATTCGACAACTCCCGCTTTTATTTAGCGTGTACTCGTTTCCTCGGAAATGGAAGGTTGACGTGATGGTTCAACAGTCGACGTGATGGTTCGACAACACTCGCTTTTATTTAGCGTGTACTCGTTTCCTCTGAAATGGAAGGTTGACGTGATGGTTCAACAGTCGACGTGATGGTTCGACAACTCTCGCTTTTATTTAGCGTGTACTCGTTTCCTCGGAAATGGAAGGTTGACGTGATGGTTCAACGGTCGACTTGATGGTTCGATAGCTCTCGCTTTTATTTAGCTTGTACTCGTTTCCTCGGAAATGGAAGGTTAACGTGATGGCTCAACAGTCGACGTGATGGTTCGACAACTCTCGCTTTCATTTAGCGTGTACTCGTTTCCTCGGAAATGGAAGGTTGACGTGATGGTTCAACGGTCGACGTGATGGTTCGACAGCTCTCGCTTTTATTTAGCGTGTACTCGTTTCCTCGGAAATGGAAGGTTGACGTGATGGTTCAACGGTCGACGTGATGGTTCGACAGCTCTCGCTTTTATTTAGCGTGTACTCGTTTCCTCGGAAATGGAAGGTTAACGTGATGGTTCAACAGTCGACGTGATGGTTCGACAACACTCGCTTTTATTTAGCGTGTACTCGTTTCCTCGGAAATGGAAGGTTGACGTGATGGTTCAACAGTCGACGTGATGGTTCGACAACTCTCGCTTTTATTTTCCGTGTACTCGTTTCCTTGGAAATAGAAGGTTGACGTGATGGTTCAATAGTCGACGTGATGGTTCGACAACTCTCACTTTTATTTTCCGTGTACTCGTTTCCTCGGAAATGGTAGGTTGACGTGATGGTTCAACAGTCGACGTGATGGTTCGACAATACTCGCTTTTATTTAGCGTGTACTCGTTTCCCCAGAAATTTAACGTTGACGTGATGGTTCAACATTCAACGTGATGGCTCGACAACTCTCGCTTTTATTTAGCGTGTACTCGTTTCCTCGGAAATGGAAGGTTGACGTGATGGTTCAACAGTCGACGTGATGGTTCAACAACACTCGCTTTTATTTAGCGTGTACTCGTTTCCTCGGAAACTGAAGGTTGACGTGATGGTTCAACATTCGACGTGATGGTTCGACAACACTCGCTTTTATTTAGCGTGTACTCGTTTCCTCAGAAATGGAAGGTTGACGTGACGGTTCAACAGTCGACCTGATGGTTTGACGACACACGCTTTTATTTAGCGTGTACTCGTTTCCTCGGAAATGGAAGGTTGACATGATGGTTCAACGGTCGACGTGATGGTTCGATAGCTCTCGCTTTTATTTAGCGTGTACTCGTTTCCTCGGAGATGGAAGGTTGATGTGATGGTTCAACGGTCGACGTGATGGTTCGATAGGTCTCGCTTTTATTTTCCGTGTACTCATTTCCTTGGAAATAGAAGGTTGACGTGATGGTTCAACAGTCGACGTGATGGTTCGACAACACTCGCTTTTATTTAGCGTGTACTCGTTTCCACGGAAATGGAAGGTTGACGTGATGGTTCAACAGTCGACGTGATGGTTCGATAACTCTCGACTTTATTTAGCGTGTACTCGTTTCCTCGGAAATGGAACGTTGACGTGATGGTTCAACATTCGACGTGATGGTTCGACAACTCTCGCTTTTATTTAGCGTGTACTCGTTTCCTCGGAAATGGAAGGTTGACGTGATGGTTCAACAGTCAACGTGATGGTTCGAAAACACTCACTTTTATTTAGCGTGTACTCGTTTCCTCTGAAATTTAAGGTTGACGTGATGGTTCAACAGTCGACGTGATGGTTCGACAACTCTCGCTTTTATTTAGCGTGTACTCGTTTCCTCGGAAATGGAAGGTTGACGTGATGGTTCAACGGTCGACGTGATGGTTCGATAGCTCTCGCTTTTATTTAGCTTGTACTCGTTTCCTCGGAAATGGAAGGTTAACGTGATGGTTCAACAGTCAACGTGATGGTTCGACAACTCTCGCTTTTATTTAGCGTGTACTCGTTTCCTCGGAAATAGAAGGTTGACGTGTTGGTTCAACAGTCGACGTTATGGTTCGACAACACTCGCTTTTATTTAGCGTGTACTCGTTTCCTCGGAAATGGAAGGTTGACGTGATGGTTCAACAGTCGACGTGATGGTTCGACAACACTCGCTTTTATTTAGCGTGTACTCGTTTCCTCGGAAATGGAACGTTGACGTGATGGTTCAACATTCGACGTGATGGCTCGACAACTCTCGCTTTTATTTAGCGTGTACTCGTTTCCTCGGAAATGGAAGGTTCACGTGATGGTTTAACAGTCGACGTGATGGTTCGACAACACTCGCTTTTATTTAGCGTGTACTCGTTTCCTCGGAAACTGAAGGTTGACGTGATGGTTCAACAGACGACGTGATGGTTCGACAACACTCGCTTTTATTTAGCGTGTACTCGTTTCCTCGGAAATGGAAGGTTGACGTGATGGTTCAACAGTCGACGTGATGGTTCGGCAACACTCGCTTTTATTTAACGTGTACTCGTTTCCTCGGAAATGGAAGGTTGACGTGATGGTTCAACAGTCGACGTGATGGTTCGATAACTCTCGACTTTATTTAGCGTGTACTCGTTTCCTCGGAAATGGAACGTTGACGTGATGGTTCAACATTCGACGTGATGGTTCGACAACTCTCGCTTTTATTTAGCGTGTACTCGTTTCCTCGGAAATGGAAGGTTGACGTGATGGTTCAACAGTCAACGTGATGGTTCGACAACACTCGCTTTTATTTAGCGTGTACTCGTTTCCTCTGAAATGGAAGGTTGACGTGATGGTTCAATAGTCAACGTGATGGTTCGACAACTCTCGCTTTTATTTAGCGTGTACTCGTTTCCTCGGAAATAGAAGCTTGACGTGTTGGTTCAACAGTCGACGTTATGGTTCGACAACACTCGCTTTTATTTAGCGTGTACTCGTTTCCTCGGAAATGGAAGGTTGACGTGATAGTTCAACAGTCGACGTGATGGTTCGACAACACTCGCTTTTATTTAGCGTGTACTCGTTTCCTCGGAAATGGAACGTTGACGTGATGGTTCAACATTCGACGTGATGGCTCGACAACTCTCGCTTTTATTTAGCGTGTACTCGTTTCCTCGGAAATGGAAGGTTGACGTGATGGTTCAACAGTCGACGTGATGGTTCGACAACACTCGCTTTTATTTAGCGTGTACTCGTTTCCTCGGAAACTGAAGGTTGACGTGATGGTTCAACATTCGACGTGATGGTTCGACAACACTCGCTTTTATTTAGCGTGTACTCGTTTCCTCGGAAATGGAAGGTTGACGTGATGGTTCAACAGTCGACGTGATGGTTCGACGACACACGCTTTTATTTAGCGTGTACTCGTTTCCTCGGAAATGGAAGGTTGACATGATGGTTCAACGATCGACGTGATGGTTCGATAGCTCTCGCTTTTATTTAGCGTGTACTCGTTTCCTCGGATATGGAAGGTTGATGTGATGGTTCAACGGTCGACGTGATGGTTCGATAGGTCTCGCTTTTATTTAGCGTGTACTCGTTTCTTCGGAACTGGAAGGTTGACGTGATGGTTCAACAGTCGACGTGATGGTTCGACAACACTCGCTTTTATTTAGCGTGTACTCGTTTCCTCGGAAATGGAACGTTGACGTGATGGTTCAATATTCGACGTGATGGCTCGACAACTCTCGCTTTTATTTAGCGTGTACTCGTTTCCTCGGAAATGGAAGGTTGATGTGATGGTTCAACAGTCGACGTGATGGTTTGACAACACTCGCTTTTATTTAGCGTGTACTCGTTTCCTCGGTAATGGAAGGTTGACGTGATGGTTCAACAATCGACGTGATGGTTCGACAACACTCGCTTTTATTTAGGGTGTACTCGTTTCCTCGGAAATGGAACGTTGACGTGATGGTTCAACATTCAACGTGATGGTTCGACAACTCTCGCTTTTATTTAGCGTGTACTCGTTTCCTCGGAAATGGAAAGTTGACGTGATGGTTCAACAGTCGACGTGATGGTTCGACAACTCCCGCTTTTATTTAGCGTGTACTCGTTTCCTCTGAAATGGAAGGTTGACGTGATGGTTCAACGGTCGACGTGACTGTTCGACAGCTCTCTCTTTTATTTAGCGTGTACTCGTTTCCTCGGAAATGGAAGGTTGACGTGATGGTTCAACGGTCGGTGTGATGGTTCGACAACTCTCGCTTTGATTTAGCGTGTACTCGTTTCCTCGGAAATAGAAGGTTGACGTGATGGTTCAACAGTCAACGTGATGGTTCGACAACACTCGCTTTTATTTAGCGTGTACTCGTTTCCTCTGAAATGGAAGGTTGACGTGATGGTTCTACAGTCGACGTGATGGTTCGACAACACTCGCTTTTATTTAGCGTGTACTCGTTTCCTCGGAAATGGAAGGTTGACGTGATGGTTCAACGGTCGACTTGATGGTTCGACAACTCTCGCTTTTATTTAGCGTGTACTCGTTTCCTCGGAAATGGAAGGTTGACGTGATGGTTCAACGGTCGACGTGATGGTTCGATAGCTCTCGCTTTTATTTAGCGTGTACTCGTTTCCTCGGAAATGGAAGGTTAACGTGATGGTTCAACAGTCAACGTGATGGTTCGACAACTCTCGCTTTTATTTAGCGTGTACTCGTTTCCTCGGAAATAGAAGGTTGATGTGATGGTTCAACAGTCGACGTTATGGTTCGACAACACTCGCTTTTATTTAGCGTGTACTCGTTTCCTCGGAAATGGAAGGTTGACGTGATGGTTCAACAGTCGACGTGATGGTTCGACAACACTCCCTTTTATTTAGCGTGTACTCGTTTCCTCGGAAATGGAACGTTGACGTGATGGTTCAACATTCGACGTGATGGCTCGACAACTCTCTCTTTTATTTAGCGTGTACTCGTTTCCTCGGAAATGGAAGGTTGACGTGATGGTTCAATAGTCGACGTGATGTTTCGACAACACTCGCTTTTATTTAGCGTGTACTCGTTTCCTCGGAAACTGAAGGTTGACGTGATGGTTCAACATTCGACGTGATGGTTCGACAACACTCGCTTTTATTTAGCGTGTACTCGTTTCCTCGGAAATGGAAGGTTGACGTGATGGTTCAAAAGTCGACGTGATGGTTCGACGACACACGCTTTTATTTAGCGTGTACTCGTTTCCTCGGAAATGGAAGGTTGACATGATGGTTCAACGGTCGACGTGATGGTTCGATAGCTCTCGCTTTTATTTAGCGTGTACTCGTTTCCTCGGATATGGAAGGTTGATGTGATGGTTCAACGGTCGACGTGATGGTTCGATAGGTCTCGCTTTTATTTAGCGTGTACTCGTTTCCTCGGAAATGGAAGGTTGACGTGATGGTTCAACAGTCGACGTGATGGTTCGACAACACTCGCTTTTATTTAGCGTGTACTCGTTTCCTCGGAAATAGAAGGTTGACGTGATGGTTCAACAGTCGACGTGATGGTTCGACAACACTCGCTTTTATTTAGCGTGTACTCGTTTCCTCTGAAATGGAAGGTTGACGTGATGGTTCAACAGTCGACGTGATGGTTCGACAACACTCGCTTTTATTTAGCGTGTACTCGTTTCCTCGGAAATGGAAGGTTGACGTGATGGTTCAACGGTCGACTTGATGGTTCGACAACTCTCGCTTTTATTTAGCGTGTACTCGTTTCCTCGGAAATGGAAGGTTGACGTGATGGTTCAACGGTCGACGTGATGGTTCGATAGCTCTCGCTTTTATTTAGCGTGTACTCGTTTCCTCGGAAATGGAAGGTTAACGTGATGGTTCAACAGTCAACATGATGGTTCGACAACTCTCGCTTTTATTTAGCGTGTACTCGTTTCCTCGGAAATAGAAGGTTGACGTGATGGTTCAACAGTCGACGTTATGGTTCGACAACACTCGCTTTTATTTAGCGTGTACTCGTTTCCTCGGAAATGGAAGGTTGACGTGATGGTTCAACAGTCGACGTGATGGTTCGACAACACTCCCTTTTATTTAGCGTGTACTCGTTTCCTCGGAAATGGAACGTTGACGTGATGGTTTAACATTCGACGTGATGGCTCGACAACTCTCGCTTTTATTTAGCGTGTACTCGTTTCCTCGGAAATGGAAGGTTGACGTGATGGTTCAATAGTCGACGTGATGTTTCGACAACACTCGCTTTTATTTAGCGTGTACTCGTTTCCTCGGAAACTGAAGGTTGACGTGATGGTTCAACATTCGACGTGATGGTTCGACAACACTCGCTTTTATTTAGTGTGTACTCGTTTCCTCGGAAATGGAAGGTTGACGTGATGGTTCAAAAGTCGACGTGATGGTTCGACGACACACGCTTTTATTTAGCGTGTACTCGTTTCCTCGGAAATGGAAGGTTGACATGATGGTTCAACGGTCGACGTGATGGTTCGATAGCTCTCGCTTTTATTTAGCGTGTACTCGTTTCCTCGGATATGGAAGGTTGATGTGATGGTTCAACGGTCGACGTGATGGTTCGATAGGTCTCGCTTTTATTTAGCGTGTACTCGTTTCCTCGGAAATGGAAGGTTGACGTGATGGTTCAACAGTCGACGTGATGGTTCGACAACACTCGCTTTTATTTAGCGTGTACTCGTTTCCTCGGAAATGGAACGTTGACGTGATGGTTCAACATTAGACGTGATGGCTCGACAACTCTCGCTTTTATTTAGCGTGTACTCGTTTCCTCGGAAATGGAAATTTGACGTGATGGTTCAACAGTCGACGTGATGGTTCGACCACACTCGCTTTTATTTAGCGTGTACTCGTTTCCTCGGAAATGGAAGGTTGACGTGATGGTTCAACAGTCGACGTGATGGTTCGACAACACTCGCTTTTATTTAGGGTGTACTCGTTTCCTCGGAAATGGAACGTTGACGTGATGGTTCAACATTCAAAGTGATGGTTCGACAACTCTCGCTTTTATTTAGCGTGTACTCGTTTCCTCGGAAATGGAAAGTTGACGTGATGGTTCAACAGTCGACGTGATGGTTCGACAACTCTCGCTTTTATTTAGCGTGTACTCGTTTCCTCTGAAATGGAAGGTTGACGTGATGGTTCAACGGTCGACGTGACTGTTCGACAGCTCTCGCTTTTATTTAGCGTGTACTCGTTTCCTCGGAAATGGAAGGTTGACGTGATGGTTCAACGGTCGGTGTGATGGTTCGACAACTCTCGCTTTGATTTAGCGTGTACTCGTTTCCTCGGAAATAGAAGGTTGACGTGATGGTTCAACAGTCGACGTGATGGTTCGACAACACTCGCTTTTATTTAGCGTGTACTCGTTTCCTCGGAAATGGAAGGTTGACGTGATGGTTCAACGGTCGACTTGATGGTTCGACAACTCTCGCTTTTATTTAGCGTGTACTCGTTTCCTCGGAAATGGAAGGTTGACGTGATGGTTCAACGGTCGACGTGATGGTTCGATAGCTCTCGCTTTTATTTAGCGTGTACTCGTTTCCTCGGAAATGGAAGGTTAACGTGATGGTTCAACAGTCAACGTGATGGTTCGACAACTCTCGCTTTTATTTAGCGTGTACTCGTTTCCTCGGAAATAGAAGGTTGACGTGATGGTTCAACAGTCGACGTTATGGTTCGACAACACTCGCTTTTATTTAGCGTGTACTCGTTTCCTCGGAAATGGAAGGTTGACGTGATGGTTCAACAGTCGACGTGATGGTTCGACAACACTCCCTTTTATTTAGCGTGTACTCGTTTCCTCGGAAATGGAACGTTGACGTGATGGTTCAACATTCGACGTGATGGCTCGACAACTCTCTCTTTTATTTAGCGTGTACTCGTTTCCTCGGAAATGGAAGGTTGACGTGATGGTTCAATAGTCGACGTGATGTTTCGACAACACTCGCTTTTATTTAGCGTGTACTCGTTTCCTCGGAAACTGAAGGTTGACGTGATGGTTCAACATTCGACGTGATGGTTCGACAACACTCGCTTTTATTTAGCGTGTACTCGTTTCCTCGGAAATGGAAGGTTGACGTGATGGTTCAAAAGTCGACGTGATGGTTCGACGACACACGCTTTTATTTAGCGTGTACTCGTTTCCTCGGAAATGGAAGGTTGACATGATGGTTCAACGGTCGACGTGATGGTTCGATAGCTCTCGCTTTTATTTAGCGTGTACTCGTTTCCTCGGATATGGAAGGTTGATGTGATGGTTCAACGGTCGACGTGATGGTTCGATAGGTCTCGCTTTTATTTAGCGTGTACTCGTTTCCTCGGAAATGGAAGGTTGACGTGATGGTTCAACAGTCGACGTGATGGTTCGACAACACTCGCTTTTATTTAGCGTGTACTCGTTTCCTCGGAAATAGAAGGTTGACGTGATGGTTCAACAGTCGACGTGATGGTTCGACAACACTCGCTTTTATTTAGCGTGTACTCGTTTCCTCTGAAATGGAAGGTTGACGTGATGGTTCAACAGTCGACGTGATGGTTCGACAACACTCGCTTTTATTTAGCGTGTACTCGTTTCCTCGGAAATGGAAGGTTGACGTGATGGTTCAACGGTCGACTTGATGGTTCGACAACTCTCGCTTTTATTTAGCGTGTACTCGTTTCCTCGGAAATGGAAGGTTGACGTGATGGTTCAACGGTCGACGTGATGGTTCGATAGCTCTCGCTTTTATTTAGCGTGTACTCGTTTCCTCGGAAATGGAAGGTTAACGTGATGGTTCAACAGTCAACATGATGGTTCGACAACTCTCGCTTTTATTTAGCGTGTACTCGTTTCCTCGGAAATAGAAGGTTGACGTGATGGTTCAACAGTCGACGTTATGGTTCGACAACACTCGCTTTTATTTAGCGTGTACTCGTTTCCTCGGAAATGGAAGGTTGACGTGATGGTTCAACAGTCGACGTGATGGTTCGACAACACTCCCTTTTATTTAGCGTGTACTCGTTTCCTCGGAAATGGAACGTTGACGTGATGGTTTAACATTCGACGTGATGGCTCGACAACTCTCGCTTTTATTTAGCGTGTACTCGTTTCCTCGGAAATGGAAGGTTGACGTGATGGTTCAATAGTCGACGTGATGTTTCGACAACACTCGCTTTTATTTAGCGTGTACTCGTTTCCTCGGAAACTGAAGGTTGACGTGATGGTTCAACATTCGACGTGATGGTTCGACAACACTCGCTTTTATTTAGTGTGTACTCGTTTCCTCGGAAATGGAAGGTTGACGTGATGGTTCAAAAGTCGACGTGATGGTTCGACGACACACGCTTTTATTTAGCGTGTACTCGTTTCCTCGGAAATGGAAGGTTGACATGATGGTTCAACGGTCGACGTGATGGTTCGATAGCTCTCGCTTTTATTTAGCGTGTACTCGTTTCCTCGGATATGGAAGGTTGATGTGATGGTTCAACGGTCGACGTGATGGTTCGATAGGTCTCGCTTTTATTTAGCGTGTACTCGTTTCCTCGGAAATGGAAGGTTGACGTGATGGTTCAACAGTCGACGTGATGGTTCGACAACACTCGCTTTTAATTAGCGTGTACTCGTTTCCTCGGAAATGGAACGTTGACGTGATGGTTCAACATTAGACGTGATGGCTCGACAACTCTCTCTTTTATTTAGCGTGTACTCGTTTCCTCGGAAATGGAAATTTGACGTGATGGTTCAACAGTCGACGTGATGGTTCGACAACACTCGCTTTTATTTAGCGTGTACTCGTTTCCTCGGAAATGGAAGGTTGACGTGATGGTTCAACAGTCGACGTGATGGTTCGACAACACTCGCTTTTATTTAGGGTGTACTCGTTTCCTCGGAAATGGAACGTTGACGTGATGGTTCAACATTCAACGTGATGGTTCGACAACTCTCGCTTTTATTTAGCGTGTACTCGTTTCCTCGGAAATGGAAAGTTGACGTGATGGTTCAACAGTCGACGTGATGGTTCGACAACTCTCGCTTTTATTTAGCGTGTACTCGTTTCCTCTGAAATGGAAGGTTGACGTGATGGTTCAACGGTCGACGTGACTGTTCGACAGCTCTCGCTTTTATTTAGCGTGTACTCGTTTCCTCGGAAATGGAAGGTTGACGTGATGGTTCAACGGTCGGTGTGATGGTTCGACAACTCTCGCTTTGATTTAGCGTGTACTCGTTTCCTCGGAAATAGAAGGTTGACGTGATGGTTCAACAGTCGACGTGATGGTTCGACAACACTCGCTTTTATTTAGCGTGTACTCGTTTCCTCGGAAATGGAAGGTTGACGTGATGGTTCAACGGTCGACTTGATGGTTCGACAACTCTCGCTTTTATTTAGCGTGTACTCGTTTCCTCGGAAATGGAAGGTTGACGTGATGGTTCAACGGTCGACGTGATGGTTCGATAGCTCTCGCTTTTATTTAGCGTGTACTCGTTTCCTCGGAAATGGAAGGTTAACGTGATGGTTCAACAGTCAACATGATGGTTCGACAACTCTCGCTTTTATTTAGCGTGTACTCGTTTCCTCGGAAATAGAAGGTTGACGTGATGGTTCAACAGTCGACGTTATGGTTCGACAACACTCGCTTTTATTTAGCGTGTACTCGTTTCCTCGGAAATGGAAGGTTGACGTGATGGTTCAACAGTCGACGTGATGGTTCGACAACACTCCCTTTTATTTAGCGTGTACTCGTTTCCTCGGAAATGGAACGTTGACGTGATGGTTTAACATTCGACGTGATGGCTCGACAACTCTCGCTTTTATTTAGCGTGTACTCGTTTCCTCGGAAATGGAAGGTTGACGTGATGGTTCAATAGTCGACGTGATGTTTCGACAACACTCGCTTTTATTTAGCGTGTACTCGTTTCCTCGGAAACTGAAGGTTGACGTGATGGTTCAACATTCGACGTGATGGTTCGACAACACTCGCTTTTATTTAGTGTGTACTCGTTTCCTCGGAAATGGAAGGTTGACGTGATGGTTCAAAAGTCGACGTGATGGTTCGACGACACACGCTTTTATTTAGCGTGTACTCGTTTCCTCGGAAATGGAAGGTTGACATGATGGTTCAACGGTCGACGTGATGGTTCGATAGCTCTCGCTTTTATTTAGCGTGTACTCGTTTCCTCGGATATGGAAGGTTGATGTGATGGTTCAACGGTCGACGTGATGGTTCGATAGGTCTCGCTTTTATTTAGCGTGTACTCGTTTCCTCGGAAATGGAAGGTTGACGTGATGGTTCAACAGTCGACGTGATGGTTCGACAACACTCGCTTTTATTTAGCGTGTACTCGTTTCCTCGGAAATGGAACGTTGACGTGATGGTTCAACATTAGACGTGATGGCTCGACAACTCTCGCTTTTATTTAGCGTGTACTCGTTTCCTCGGAAATGGAAATTTGACGTGATGGTTCAACAGTCGACGTGATGGTTCGACAACACTCGCTTTTATTTAGCGTGTACTCGTTTCCTCGGAAATGGAAGGTTGACGTGATGGTTCAACAGTCGACGTGATGGTTCGACAACACTCGCTTTTATTTAGGGTGTACTCGTTTCCTCGGAAATGGAACGTTGACGTGATGGTTCAACATTCAACGTGATGGTTCGACAACTCTCGCTTTTATTTAGCGTGTACTCGTTTCCTCGGAAATGGAAAGTTGACGTGATGGTTCAACAGTCGACGTGATGGTTCGATAACTCTCGCTTTTATTTAGCGTGTACTCGTTTCCTCTGAAATGGAAGGTTGACGTGATGGTTCAACGGTCGACGTGACTGTTCGACAGCTCTCGCTTTTATTTAGCGTGTACTCGTTTCCTCGGAAATGGAAGGTTGACGTGATGGTTCAGCGGTCGGTGTGATGGTTCGACAACTCTCGCTTTGATTTAGCGTGTACTCGTTTCCTCGGAAATAGAAGGTTGACGTGATGGTTCAACAGTCGACGTGATGGTTCGACAACACTCGCTTTTATTTAGCGTGTACTCGTTTCCTCGGAAATGGAAGGTTGACGTGATGGTTCAACGGTCGACTTGATGGTTCGACAACTCTCGCTTTTATTTAGCGTGTACTCGTTTCCTCGGAAATGGAAGGTTGACGTGATGGTTCAACGGTCGACGTGATGGTTCGATAGCTCTCGCTTTTATTTAGCGTGTACTCGTTTCCTCGGAAATGGAAGGTTAACGTGATGGTTCAACAGTCAACATGATGGTTCGACAACTCTCGCTTTTATTTAGCGTGTACTCGTTTCCTCGGAAATAGAAGGTTGACGTGATGGTTCAACAGTCGACGTTATGGTTCGACAACACTCGCTTTTATTTAGCGTGTACTCGTTTCCTCGGAAATGGAAGGTTGACGTGATGGTTCAACGGTCGACTTGATGGTTCGACAACTCTCGCTTTTATTTAGCGTGTACTCGTTTCCTCGGAAATGGAAGGTTGACGTGATGGTTCAACGGTCGACGTGATGGTTCGATAGCTCTCGCTTTTATTTAGCGTGTACTCGTTTCCTCGGAAATGGAAGGTTAACGTGATGGTTCAACAGTCAACATGATGGTTCGACAACTCTCGCTTTTATTTAGCGTGTACTCGTTTCCTCGGAAATAGAAGGTTGACGTGATGGTTCAACAGTCGACGTTATGGTTCGACAACACTCGCTTTTATTTAGCGTGTACTCGTTTCCTCGGAAATGGAAGGTTGACGTGATGGTTCAACAGTCGACGTGATGGTTCGACAACACTCCCTTTTATTTAGCGTGTACTCGTTTCCTCGGAAATGGAACGTTGACGTGATGGTTCAACATTCGACGTGATGGCTCGACAACTCTCGCTTTTATTTAGCGTGTACTCGTTTCCTCGGAAATGGAAGGTTGACGTGATGGTTCAATAGTCGACGTGATGTTTCGACAACACTCGCTTTTATTTAGCGTGTACTCGTTTCCTCGGAAACTGAAGGTTGACGTGATGGTTCAACATTCGACGTGATGGTTCGACAACACTCGCTTTTATTTAGTGTGTACTCGTTTCCTCGGAAATGGAAGGTTGACGTGATGGTTCAAAAGTCGACGTGATGGTTCGACGACACACGCTTTTATTTAGCGTGTACTCGTTTCCTCGGAAATGGAAGGTTGACATGATGGTTCAACGGTCGACGTGATGGTTCGATAGCTCTCGCTTTTATTTAGCGTGTACTCGTTTCCTCGGATATGGAAGGTTGATGTGATGGTTCAACGGTCGACGTGATGGTTCGATAGGTCTCGCTTTTATTTAGCGTGTACTCGTTTCCTCGGAAATGGAAGGTTGACGTGATGGTTCAACAGTCGACGTGATGGTTCGACAACACTCGCTTTTATTTAGCGTGTACTCGTTTCCTCGGAAATGGAACGTTGACGTGATGGTTCAACATTAGACGTGATGGCTCGACAACTCTCGCTTTTATTTAGCGTGTACTCGTTTCCTCGGAAATGGAAATTTGACGTGATGGTTCAACAGTCGACGTGATGG
This sequence comes from Lathyrus sativus, assembly GCA_963859935.3. Lineage (NCBI taxonomy): Eukaryota > Viridiplantae > Streptophyta > Magnoliopsida > Fabales > Fabaceae > Lathyrus > Lathyrus sativus. The sequence continues at coordinate 1,600,291 of CAWUDS030001327.1, read as the reverse complement.
TTCGACAACACTCGCTTTTATTTAGCGTGTACTCGTTTCCTCGGAAATGGAAGGTTGACGTGATGGTTCAACAGTCGACGTGATGGTTCGACAACACTCGCTTTTATTTAGGGTGTACTCGTTTCCTCGGAAATGGAACGTTGACGTGATGGTTCAACATTCAACGTGATGGTTCGACAACTCTCGCTTTTATTTAGCGTGTACTCGTTTCCTCGGAAATGGAAAGTTGACGTGATGGTTCAACAGTCGACGTGATGGTTCGACAACTCTCGCTTTTATTTAGCGTGTACTCGTTTCCTCTGAAATGGAAGGTTGACGTGATGGTTCAACGGTCGACGTGACTGTTCGACAGCTCTCGCTTTTATTTAGCGTGTACTCGTTTCCTCGGAAATGGAAGGTTGACGTGATGGTTCAACGGTCGGTGTGATGGTTCGACAACTCTCGCTTTGATTTAGCGTGTACTCGTTTCCTCGGAAATAGAAGGTTGACGTGATGGTTCAACAGTCGACGTGATGGTTCGACAACACTCGCTTTTATTTAGCGTGTACTCGTTTCCTCGGAAATGGAAGGTTGACGTGATGGTTCAACGGTCGACTTGATGGTTCGACAACTCTCGCTTTTATTTAGCGTGTACTCGTTTCCTCGGAAATGGAAGGTTGACGTGATGGTTCAACGGTCGACGTGATGGTTCGATAGCTCTCGCTTTTATTTAGCGTGTACTCGTTTCCTCGGAAATGGAAGGTTAACGTGATGGTTCAACAGTCAACATGATGGTTCGACAACTCTCGCTTTTATTTAGCGTGTACTCGTTTCCTCGGAAATAGAAGGTTGACGTGATGGTTCAACAGTCGACGTTATGGTTCGACAACACTCGCTTTTATTTAGCGTGTACTCGTTTCCTCGGAAATGGAAGGTTGACGTGATGGTTCAACAGTCGACGTGATGGTTCGACAACACTCCCTTTTATTTAGCGTGTACTCGTTTCCTCGGAAATGGAACGTTGACGTGATGGTTCAACATTCGACGTGATGGCTCGACAACTCTCGCTTTTATTTAGCGTGTACTCGTTTCCTCGGAAATGGAAGGTTGACGTGATGGTTCAATAGTCGACGTGATGTTTCGACAACACTCGCTTTTATTTAGCGTGTACTCGTTTCCTCGGAAACTGAAGGTTGACGTGATGGTTCAACATTCGACGTGATGGTTCGACAACACTCGCTTTTATTTAGTGTGTACTCGTTTCCTCGGAAATGGAAGGTTGACGTGATGGTTCAAAAGTCGACGTGATGGTTCGACGACACACGCTTTTATTTAGCGTGTACTCGTTTCCTCGGAAATGGAAGGTTGACATGATGGTTCAACGGTCGACGTGATGGTTCGATAGCTCTCGCTTTTATTTAGCGTGTACTCGTTTCCTCGGATATGGAAGGTTGATGTGATGGTTCAACGGTCGACGTGATGGTTCGATAGGTCTCGCTTTTATTTAGCGTGTACTCGTTTCCTCGGAAATGGAAGGTTGACGTGATGGTTCAACAGTCGACGTGATGGTTCGACAACACTCGCTTTTATTTAGCGTGTACTCGTTTCCTCGGAAATGGAACGTTGACGTGATGGTTCAACATTAGACGTGATGGCTCGACAACTCTCGCTTTTATTTAGCGTGTACTCGTTTCCTCGGAAATGGAAATTTGACGTGATGGTTCAACAGTCGACGTGATGGTTCGACAACACTCGCTTTTATTTAGCGTGTACTCGTTTCCTCGGAAATGGAAGGTTGACGTGATGGTTCAACAGTCGACGTGATGGTTCGACAACACTCGCTTTTATTTAGGGTGTACTCGTTTCCTCGGAAATGGAACGTTGACGTGATGGTTCAACATTCAACGTGATGGTTCGACAACTCTCGCTTTTATTTAGCGTGTACTCGTTTCCTCGGAAATGGAAAGTTGACGTGATGGTTCAACAGTCGACGTGATGGTTCGACAACTCTCGCTTTTATTTAGCGTGTACTCGTTTCCTCTGAAATGGAAGGTTGACGTGATGGTTCAACGGTCGACGTGACTGTTCGACAGCTCTCGCTTTTATTTAGCGTGTACTCGTTTCCTCGGAAATGGAAGGTTGACGTGATGGTTCAACGGTCGGTGTGATGGTTCGACAACTCTCGCTTTGATTTAGCGTGTACTCGTTTCCTCGGAAATAGAAGGTTGACGTGATGGTTCAACAGTCGACGTGATGGTTCGACAACACTCGCTTTTATTTAGCGTGTACTCGTTTCCTCTGAAATGGAAGGTTGACGTGATGGTTCAACAGTCGACGTGATGGTTCGACAACACTCGCTTTTATTTAGCGTGTACTCGTTTCCTCGGAAATGGAAGGTTGACGTGATGGTTCAACGGTCGACTTGATGGTTCGACAACTCTCGCTTTTATTTAGCGTGTACTCGTTTCCTCGGAAATGGAAGGTTGACGTGATGGTTCAACGGTCGACGTGATGGTTCGATAGCTCTCGCTTTTATTTAGCGTGTACTCGTTTCCTCGGAAATGGAAGGTTAACGTGATGGTTCAACAGTCAACGTGATGGTTCGACAACTCTCGCTTTTATTTAGCGTGTACTCGTTTCCTCGGAAATAGAAGGTTGACGTGATGGTTCAACAGTCGACGTTATGGTTCGACAACACTCGCTTTTATTTAGCGTGTACTCGTTTCCTCGGAAATGGAAGGTTGACGTGATGGTTCAACAGTCGACGTGATGGTTCGACAACACTCCCTTTTATTTAGCGTGTACTCGTTTCCTCGGAAATGGAACGTTGACGTGATGGTTCAACATTCGACGTGATGGCTCGACAACTCTCGCTTTTATTTAGCGTGTACTCGTTTCCTCGGAAATGGAAGGTTGACGTGATGGTTCAATAGTCGACGTGATGTTTCGACAACACTCGCTTTTATTTAGCGTGTACTCGTTTCCTCGGAAACTGAAGGTTGACGTGATGGTTCAACATTCGACGTGATGGTTCGACAACACTCGCTTTTATTTAGTGTGTACTCGTTTCCTCGGAAATGGAAGGTTGACGTGATGGTTCAAAAGTCGACGTGATGGTTCGACGACACCCGGTTTTATTTAGCGTGTACTCGTTTCCTCGGAAATGGAAGGTTGACATGATGGTTCAACGGTCGACGTGATGGTTCGATAGCTCTCGCTTTTATTTAGCGTGTACTCGTTTCCTCGGATATGGAAGGTTGATGTGATGGTTCAACGGTCGACGTGATGGTTCGATAGGTCTCGCTTTTATTTAGCGTGTACTCGTTTCCTCGGAAATGGAAGGTTGACGTGATGGTTCAACAGTCGACGTGATGGTTCGACAACACTCGCTTTTATTTAGCGTGTACTCGTTTCCTCGGAAATGGAACGTTGACGTGATGGTTCAACATTAGACGTGATGGCTCGACAACTCTCGCTTTTATTTAGCGTGTACTCGTTTCCTCGGAAATGGAAATTTGACGTGATGGTTCAACAGTCGACGTGATGGTTTGACAACACTCGCTTTTATTTAGCGTGTACTCGTTTCCTCGGAAATGGAAGGTTGACGTGATGGTTCAACAGTCAACGTGATGGTTCGACAACACTCGCTTTTATTTAGGGTGTACTCGTTTCCTCGGAAATGGAACGTTGACGTGATGGTTCAACATTCAACGTGATGGTTCGACAACTCTCGCTTTTATTTAGCGTGTACTCGTTTCCTCGGAAATGGAAAGTTGACGTGATGGTTCAACAGTCGACGTGATGGTTCGACAACTCTCGCTTTTATTTAGCGTGTACTCGTTTCCTCTGAAATGGAAGGTTGACGTGATGGTTCAACGGTCAACGTGACTGTTCGACAGCTCTCGCTTTTATTTAGCGTGTACTCGTTTCCTCGGAAATGGAAGGTTGACGTGATGGTTCAACGGTCGGTGTGATGGTTCGACAACTCTCGCTTTGATTTAGCGTGTACTCGTTTCCTCGGAAATAGAAGGTTGACGTGATGGTTCAACAGTCGACGTGATGGTTCGACAACACTCGCTTTTATTTAGCGTGTACTCGTTTCCTCTGAAATGGAAGGTTGACGTGATGGTTCAACAGTCGACGTGATGGTTCGACAACACTCGCTTTTATTTAGCGTGTACTCGTTTCCTCGGAAATGGAAGGTTGACGTGATGGTTCAACGGTCGACTTGATGGTTCGACAACTCTCGCTTTTATTTAGCGTGTACTCGTTTCCTCGGAAATGGAAGGTTGACGTGATGGTTCAACGGTCGACGTGATGGTTCGATAGCTCTCGCTTTTATTTAGCGTGTACTCGTTTCCTCGGAAATGGAAGGTTAACGTGATGGTTCAACAGTCAACGTGATGGTTCGACAACTCACGCTTTTATTTAGCGTGTACTCGTTTCCTCGGAAATAGAAGGTTGACGTGATGGTTCAACAGTCGACGTTATGGTTCGACAACACTCGCTTTTATTTAGCGTGTACTCGTTTCCTCGGAAATGGAAGGTTGACGTGATGGTTCAACAGTCGACGTGATGGTTCGGCAACACTCCCTTTTATTTAGCGTGTACTCGTTTCCTCGGAAATGGAACGTTGACGTGATGGTTCAACATTCGACGTGATGGCTCGACAACTCTCGCTTTTATTTAGCGTGTACTCGTTTCCTCGGAAATGGAAGGTTGACGTGATGGTTCAATAGTCGACGTGATGTTTCGACAACACTCGCTTTTATTTAGCGTGTACTCGTTTCCTCGGAAACTGAAAGTTGACGTGATGGTTCAACATTCGACGTGATGGTTCGACAACACTCGCTTTTATTTAGCGTGTACTCGTTTCCTCGGAAATGGAAGGTTGACGTGATGGTTCAAAAGTCGACGTGATGGTTCGACGACACACACTTTTATTTAGCGTGTACTCGTTTCCTCGGAAATGGAAGGTTGACATGATGGTTCAACGGTCGACGTGATGGTTCGATAGCTCTCGCTTTTATTTAGCGTGTACTCGTTTCCTCGGATATGGAAGGTTGATGTGATGGTTCAACGGTCGACGTGATGGTTCGATAGGTCTCGCTTTTATTTAGCGTGTACTCGTTTCCTCGGAAATGGAAGGTTGACGTGATGGTTCAACAGTCGACGTGATGGTTCGACAACACTCGCTTTTATTTAGCGTGTACTCGTTTCCTCGGAAATGGAACGTTGACGTGATGGTTCAACATTAGACGTGATGGCTCGACAACTCTCGCTTTTATTTAGCGTGTACTCGTTTCCTCAGAAATGGAAATTTGACGTGATGGTTCAACAGTCGACGTGATGGTTCGACAACACTCGCTTTTATTTAGCGTGTACTCGTTTCCTCGGAAATGGAAGGTTGACGTGATGGTTCAACAGTCGACGTGATGGTTCGACAACACTCGCTTTTATTTAGGGTGTACTCGTTTCCTCGGAAATGGAACGTTGACGTGATGGTTCAACATTCAACGTGATGGTTCGACAACTCTCGCTTTTATTTAGCGTGTACTTGTTTCCTCGGAAATGGAAAGTTGACGTGATGGTTCAACAGTCGACGTGATGGTTCGACAACTCTCGCTTTTATTTAGCGTGTACTCGTTTCCTCTGAAATGGAAGGTTGACGTGATGGTTCAACGGTCGACGTGACTGTTCGACAGCTCTCGCTTTTATTTAGCGTGTACTCGTTTCCTCGGAAATGGAAGGTTGACGTGATGGTTCAACGGTCGGTGTGATGGTTCGACAACTCTCGCTTTGATTTAGCGTGTACTCGTTTCCTCGGAAATAGAAGGTTGACGTGATGGTTCAACAGTCGACGTGATGGTTCGACAACACTCGCTTTTATTTAGCGTGTACTCGTTTCCTCTGAAATGGAAGGTTGACGTGATGGTTCAACAGTCGACGTGATGGTTCGACAACACTCGCTTTTATTTAGCGTGTACTCGTTTCCTCGGAAATGGAAGGTTGGCGTGATGGTTCAACGGTCGACTTGATGGTTCGACAACTCTCGCTTTTATTTAGCGTGTACTCGTTTCTTCGGAAATGGAAGGTTGACGTGATGGTTCAAAAGTCGACGTGATGGTTCGACGACACACGCTTTTATTTAGCGTGTACTCGTTTCCTCGGAAATGGAAGGTTGACATGATGGTTCAACGGTCGACGTGATGGTTCGATAGCTCTCGCTTTTATTTAGCGTGTACTCGTTTCCTCGGATATGGAAGGTTGATGTGATGGTTCAACGGTCGACGTGATGGTTCGATAGGTCTCGCTTTTATTTAGCGTGTACTCGTTTCCTCGGAAATGGAAGGTTGACGTGATGGTTCAACAGTCGACGTGATGGTTCGACAACACTCGCTTTTATTTAGCGTGTACTCGTTTCCTCGGAAATGGAACGTTGACGTGATGGTTCAACATTAGACGTGATGGCTCGACAACTCTCGCTTTTATTTAGCGTGTACTCGTTTCCTCAGAAATGGAAATTTGACGTGATGGTTCAACAGTCGACGTGATGGTTCGACAACACTCGCTTTTATTTAGCGTGTACTCGTTTCCTCGGAAATGGAAGGTTGACGTGATGGTTCAACAGTCGACGTGATGGTTCGACAACACTCGCTTTTATTTAGGGTGTACTCGTTTCCTCGGAAATGGAACGTTGACGTGATGGTTCAACATTCAACGTGATGGTTCGACAACTCTCGCTTTTATTTAGCGTGTACTCGTTTCCTCTGAAATGGAAGGTTGACGTGATGGTTCAACGGTCGACGTGACTGTTCGACAGCTCTCGCTTTTATTTAGCGTGTACTCGTTTCCTCGGAAATGGAAGGTTGACGTGATGGTTCAACGGTCGGTGTGATGGTTCGACAACTCTCGCTTTGATTTAGCGTGTACTCGTTTCCTCGGAAATAGAAGGTTGACGTGATGGTTCAACAGTCGACGTGATGGTTCGACAACACTCGCTTTTATTTAGCGTGTACTCGTTTCCTCTGAAATGGAAGGTTGACGTGATGGTTCAACGGTCGACGTGACTGTTCGACAGCTCTCGCTTTTATTTAGCGTGTACTCGTTTCCTCGGAAATGGAAGGTTGACGTGATGGTTCAACGGTCGGTGTGATGGTTCGACAACTCTCGCTTTGATTTAGCGTGTACTCGTTTCCTCGGAAATAGAAGGTTGACGTGATGGTTCAACAGTCGACGTGATGGTTCGACAACACTCGCTTTTATTTAGCGTGTACTCGTTTCCTCTGAAATGGAAGGTTGACGTGATGGTTCAACAGTCGACGTGATGGTTCGACAACACTCGCTTTTATTTAGCGTGTACTCGTTTCCTCGGAAATGGAAGGTTGACGTGATGGTTCAACGGTCGACTTGATGGTTCGACAACTCTCGCTTTTATTTAGCGTGTACTCGTTTCCTCGGAAATGGAAGGTTGACGTGATGGTTCAAAAGTCGACGTGATGGTTCGACGACACACGCTTTTATTTAGCGTGTACTCGTTTCCTCGGAAATGGAAGGTTGACATGATGGTTCAACGGTCGACGTGATGGTTCGATAGCTCTCGCTTTTATTTAGCGTGTACTCGTTTCCTCGGATATGGAAGGTTGATGTGATGGTTCAACGGTCGACGTGATGGTTCGATAGGTCTCGCTTTTATTTAGCGTGTACTCGTTTCCTCGGAAATGGAAGGTTGACGTGATGGTTCAACAGTCGACGTGATGGTTCGACAACACTCGCTTTTATTTAGCGTGTACTCGTTTCCTCGGAAATGGAACGTTGACGTGATGGTTCAACATTAGACGTGATGGCTCGACAACTCTCGCTTTTATTTAGCGTGTACTCGTTTCCTCAGAAATGGAAATTTGACGTGATGGTTCAACAGTCGACGTGATGGTTCGACAACACTCGCTTTTATTTAGCGTGTACTCGTTTCCTCGGAAATGGAAGGTTGACGTGATGGTTCAACAGTCGACGTGATGGTTCGACAACACTCGCTTTTATTTAGGGTGTACTCGTTTCCTCGGAAATGGAACGTTGACGTGATGGTTCAACATTCAACGTGATGGTTCGACAACTCTCGCTTTTATTTAGCGTGTACTTGTTTCCTCGGAAATGGAAAGTTGACGTGATGGTTCAACAGTCGACGTGATGGTTCGACAACTCTCGCTTTTATTTAGCGTGTACTCGTTTCCTCTGAAATGGAAGGTTGACGTGATGGTTCAACGGTCGACGTGACTGTTCGACAGCTCTCGCTTTTATTTAGCGTGTACTCGTTTCCTCGGAAATGGAAGGTTGACGTGATGGTTCAACGGTCGGTGTGATGGTTCGACAACTCTCGCTTTGATTTAGCGTGTACTCGTTTCCTCGGAAATAGAAGGTTGACGTGATGGTTCAACAGTCGACGTGATGGTTCGACAACACTCGCTTTTATTTAGCGTGTACTCGTTTCCTCTGAAATGGAAGGTTGACGTGATGGTTCAACAGTCGACGTGATGGTTCGACAACACTCGCTTTTATTTAGCGTGTACTCGTTTCCTCGGAAATGGAAGGTTGACGTGATGGTTCAACGGTCGACTTGATGGTTCGACAACTCTCGCTTTTATTTAGCGTGTACTCGTTTCCTCGGAAATGGAAGGTTGACGTGATGGTTCAACGGTCGACGTGATGGTTCGATAGCTCTCGCTTTTATTTAGCGTGTACTCGTTTCCTCGGAAATGGAAGGTTAACGTGATGGTTCAACAGTCAACTTGATGGTTCGACAACTCTCGCTTTTATTTAGCGTGTACTCGTTTCCTCGGAAATAGAAGGTTGACGTGATGGTTCAACAGTCGACGTTATGGTTCGACAACACTCGCTTTTATTTAGCGTGTACTCGTTTCCTCGGAAATGGAAGGTTGACGTGATGGTTCAACAGTCGACGTGATGGTTCAACAACACTCCCTTTTATTTAGCGTGTACTCGTTTCCTCGGAAATGGAACGTTGACGTGATGGTTCAACAGTCGACGTGATGGCTCGACAACACTCGCTTTTATTTAGCGTGTACTCGTTTCCTCGGAAATGGAACGTTGACGTGATGGTTCAACATTAGACGTGATGGCTTGACAACTCTCGCTTTTATTTAGCGTGTCTCGTTTCCTCGGAAATGGAAATTTGACGTGATGGTTCAACAGTCGACGTGATGGTTCGACAACACTCGCTTTTATTTAGCGTGTACTCGTTTCCTCGGAAATGGAAGGTTGACGTGATGGTTCAACAGTCGACGTGATGGTTCAACAACACTCGCTTTTATTTAGCGTGTACTCGTTTCCTCGGAAATGGAACGTTGACGTGATGGTTCAACAGTCGACGTGATGGTTCGACAACACTCGCTTTTATTTAGCGTGTACTCGTTTCCTCGGAAATGGAACATTGACGTGATGGTTCAACATTAGACGTGATGGCTCGACAACTCTCGCTTTTATTTAGCGTGTACTCGTTTCCTCGGAAATGGAAATTTGACGTGATGGTTCAACAGTCGACGTGATGGTTCGACAACACTCGCTTTTATTTAGCGTGTACTCGTTTCCTCGGAAATGGAAGGTTGACGTGATGGTTCAACAGTCGACGTGATGGTTCGACAACACTCGCTTTTATTTAGGGTGTACTCGTTTCCTCGGAAATGGAAGGTTGACGTGATGGTTCAATAGTCGACGTGATGGTTCGACGACACACGCTTTTATTTAGCGTGTACTCGTTTCCTCGAAAATGGAAGGTTGACATGATGGTTCAACGGTCGACGTGATGGTTCGATAGCTCTCGCTTTTATTTAGCGTGTACTCATTTCCTCGGATATGGAAGGTTGATGTGATGGTTCAACGGTCGACGTGATGGTTCGATAGGTCTCGCTTTTATTTAGCGTGTACTTGTTTCCTCAGAAATGGAAGGTTGACGTGATGGTTCAACAGTCGACGTGATGGTTCGACAACTCTCGCTTTTATTTTCCGTGTACTCATTCCCTTGGAAATAGAAGGTTGACGTGATGGTTCAACAGTCGACGTGATGGTTCGATAACTCTCGCTTTTATTTAGCTTGTACTCGTTTCCTCGGAAATGGAAGGTTGACGTGATGGTTCAACAGTCGACGTGATGGTTCGACAACACTCGCTTTTATTTAGCGTGTACTCGTTTCCTCGGAAATGGAAGGTTGACGTGATGGTTCAACAGTCGACGTGATGGTTCGACAACACTCGCTTTTATTTAGGGTGTACTCGTTTCCTCGGAAATGGAACGTTGACGTGATGGTTCAACATTCAACGTGATGGTTCGACAACTCTCGCTTTTATTTAGCGTGTACTTGTTTCCTCGGAAATGGAAAGTTGACGTGATGGTTAAACAGTCGACGTGATGGTTCGACAACTCTCGCTTTTATTTAGCGTGTACTCGTTTCCTCTGAAATGGAAGGTTGACGTGATGGTTCAACGGTCGACGTGACTGTTCGACAGCTCTCGCTTTTATTTAGCGTGTACTCGTTTCCTCGGAAATGGAAGGTTGACGTGATGGTTCAACGGTCGGTGTGATGGTTCGACAACTCTCGCTTTGATTTAGCGTGTACTCGTTTCCTCAGAAATAGAAGGTTGACGTGATGGTTCAACAGTCGACGTGATGGTTCGACAACACTCGCTTTTATTTAGCGTGTACTCGTTTCCTCTGAAATGGAAGGTTGACGTGATGGTTCAACAGTCGACGTGATGGTTCGACAACACTCGCTTTTATTTAGCGTGTACTCGTTTCCTCGGAAATGGATGGTTGACGTGATGGTTCAACGGTCGACTTGATGGTTCGACAACTCTCGCTTTTATTTAGCGTGTACTCGTTTCCTCGGAAATGGAAGGTTGACGTGATGGTTCAACGGTCGACGTGATGGTTCGATAGCTCTCGCTTTTATTTAGCGTGTACTCGTTTCCTCGGAAATGGAAGGTTAACGTGATGGTTCAACAGTCAACGTGATGGTTCGACAACTCTCGCTTTTATTTAGCGTGTACTCGTTTCCTCTGAAATGGAAGGTTGACGTGATGGTTCAACAGTCGACGTGATGGTTCGACAACACTCGCTTTTATTTAGCGTGTACTCGTTTCCTCGGAAATGGAAGGTTGACGTGATGGTTCAACGGTCGACTTGATGGTTCGACAACTCTCGCTTTTATTTAGCGTGTACTCGTTTCCTCGGAAATGGAAGGTTGACGTGATGGTTCAACGGTCGACGTGATGGTTCGATAGCTCTCGCTTTTATTTAGCGTGTACTCGTTTCCTCGGAAATGGAAGGTTAACGTGATGGTTCAACAGTCAACTTGATGGTTCGACAACTCTCGCTTTTATTTAGCGTGTACTCGTTTCCTCGGAAATAGAAGGTTGACGTGATGGTTCAACAGTCGACGTTATGGTTCGACAACACTCGCTTTTATTTAGCGTGTACTCGTTTCCTCGGAAATGGAAGGTTGACGTGATGGTTCAACAGTCGACGTGATGGTTCAACAACACTCCCTTTTATTTAGCGTGTACTCGTTTCCTCGGAAATGGAACGTTGACGTGATGGTTCAACAGTCGACGTGATGGCTCGACAACACTCGCTTTTATTTAGCGTGTACTCGTTTCCTCGGAAATGGAACGTTGACGTGATGGTTCAACATTAGACGTGATGGCTTGACAACTCTCGCTTTTATTTAGCGTGTCTCGTTTCCTCGGAAATGGAAATTTGACGTGATGGTTCAACAGTCGACGTGATGGTTCGACAACACTCGCTTTTATTTAGCGTGTACTCGTTTCCTCGGAAATGGAAGGTTGACGTGATGGTTCAACAGTCGACGTGATGGTTCAACAACACTCGCTTTTATTTAGCGTGTACTCGTTTCCTCGGAAATGGAACGTTGACGTGATGGTTCAACAGTCGACGTGATGGTTCGACAACACTCGCTTTTATTTAGCGTGTACTCGTTTCCTCGGAAATGGAACATTGACGTGATGGTTCAACATTAGACGTGATGGCTCGACAACTCTCGCTTTTATTTAGCGTGTACTCGTTTCCTCGGAAATGGAAATTTGACGTGATGGTTCAACAGTCGACGTGATGGTTCGACAACACTCGCTTTTATTTAGCGTGTACTCGTTTCCTCGGAAATGGAAGGTTGACGTGATGGTTCAACAGTCGACGTGATGGTTCGACAACACTCGCTTTTATTTAGGGTGTACTCGTTTCCTCGGAAATGGAAGGTTGACGTGATGGTTCAATAGTCGACGTGATGGTTCGACGACACACGCTTTTATTTAGCGTGTACTCGTTTCCTCGAAAATGGAAGGTTGACATGATGGTTCAACGGTCGACGTGATGGTTCGATAGCTCTCGCTTTTATTTAGCGTGTACTCATTTCCTCGGATATGGAAGGTTGATGTGATGGTTCAACGGTCGACGTGATGGTTCGATAGGTCTCGCTTTTATTTAGCGTGTACTTGTTTCCTCGGAAATGGAAGGTTGACGTGATGGTTCAACAGTCGACGTGATGGTTCGACAACTCTCGCTTTTATTTTCCGTGTACTCATTCCCTTGGAAATAGAAGGTTGACGTGATGGTTCAACAGTCGACGTGATGGTTCGATAACTCTCGCTTTTATTTAGCTTGTACTCGTTTCCTCGGAAATGGAAGGTTGACGTGATGGTTCAACAGTCGACGTGATGGTTCGACAACACTCGCTTTTATTTAGCGTGTACTCGTTTCCTCGGAAATGGAAGGTTGACGTGATGGTTCAACAGTCGACGTGATGGTTCGACAACACTCGCTTTTATTTAGGGTGTACTCGTTTTCTCGGAAATGGAACGTTGACGTGATGGTTCAACATTCAACGTGATGGTTCGACAACTCTCGCTTTTATTTAGCGTGTACTTGTTTCCTCGGAAATGGAAAGTTGACGTGATGGTTAAACAGTCGACGTGATGGTTCGACAACTCTCGCTTTTATTTAGCGTGTACTCGTTTCCTCTGAAATGGAAGGTTGACGTGATGGTTCAACGGTCGACGTGACTGTTCGACAGCTCTCGCTTTTATTTAGCGTGTACTCGTTTCCTCGGAAATGGAAGGTTGACGTGATGGTTCAACGGTCGGTGTGATGGTTCGACAACTCTCGCTTTGATTTAGCGTGTACTCGTTTCCTCAGAAATAGAAGGTTGACGTGATGGTTCAACAGTTGACGTGATGGTTCGACAACACTCGCTTTTATTTAGCGTGTACTCGTTTCCTCTGAAATGGAAGGTTGACGTGATGGTTCAACAGTCGACGTGATGGTTCGACAACACTCGCTTTTATTTAGCGTGTACTCGTTTCCTCGGAAATGGAAGGTTGACGTGATGGTTCAACGGTCGACTTGATGGTTCGACAACTCTCGCTTTTATTTAGCGTGTACTCGTTTCCTCGGAAATGGAAGGTTGACGTGATGGTTCAACGGTCGACGTGATGGTTCGATAGCTCTCGCTTTTATTTAGCGTGTACTCGTTTCCTCGGAAATGGAAGGTTAACGTGATGGTTCAACAGTCAACGTGATGGTTCGACAACTCTCGCTTTTATTTAGCGTGTACTCGTTTCCTCGGAAATAGAAGGTTGACGTGATGGTTCAACAGTCGACGTTATGGTTCGACAACACTCGCTTTTATTTAGCGTGTACTCGTTTCCTCGGAAATGGAAGGTTGACGTGATGGTTCAACAGTCGACGTGATGGTTCAACAACACTCCCTTTTATTTAGCGTGTACTCGTTTCCTCGGAAATGGAACGTTGACGTGATGGTTCAACAGTCGACGTGATGGCTCGACAACACTCGCTTTTATTTAGCGTGTACTCGTTTCCTCGGAAATGGAACGTTGACGTGATGGTTCAACATTAGACGTGATGGCTTGACAACTCTCGCTTTTATTTAGCGTGTACTCGTTTCCTCGGAAATGGAAATTTGACGTGATGGTTCAACAGTCGACGTGATGGTTCGACAACACTCGCTTTTATTTAGCGTGTACTCGTTTCCTCGGAAATGGAAGGTTGACGTGATGGTTCAACAGTCGACGTGATGGTTCAACAACACTCGCTTTTATTTAGCGTGTACTCGTTTCCTCGGAAATGGAACGTTGACGTGATGGTTCAACAGTCGACGTGATGGTTCGACAACACTCGCTTTTATTTAGCGTGTACTCGTTTCCTCGGAAATGGAACGTTGACGTGATGGTTCAACATTAGACGTGATGGCTCGACAACTCTCGCTTTTATTTAGCGTGTACTCGTTTCCTCGGAAATGGAAATTTGACGTGATGGTTCAACAGTCGACGTGATGGTTCGACAACACTCGCTTTTATTTAGCGTGTACTCGTTTCCTCGGAAATGGAAGGTTGACGTGATGGTTCAACAGTCGACGTGATGGTTCGACAACACTCGCTTTTATTTAGGGTGTACTCGTTTCCTGGGAAATGGAAGGTTGACGTGATGGTTCAATAGTCGACGTGATGGTTCGACGACACACGCTTTTATTTAGCGTGTACTCGTTTCCTCGAAAATGGAAGGTTGACATGATGGTTCAACGGTCGACGTGATGGTTCGATAGCTCTCGCTTTTATTTAGCGTGTACTCATTTCCTCGGATATGGAAGGTTGATGTGATGGTTCAACGGTCGACGTGATGGTTCGATAGGTCTCGCTTTTATTTAGCGTGTACTTGTTTCCTCGGAAATGGAAGGTTGACGTGATGGTTCAACAGTCGACGTGATGGTTCGACAACTCTCGCTTTTATTTTCCGTGTACTCATTCCCTTGGAAATAGATGGTTGACGTGATGGTTCAACAGTCGACGTGATGGTTCGATAACTCTCGCTTTTATTTAGCTTGTACTCGTTTCCTCGGAAATGGAAGGTTGACGTGATGGTTCAACAGTCGACGTGATGGTTCGACAACACTCGCTTTTATTTAGCGTGTACTCGTTTCCTCGGAAATGGAAGGTTGACGTGATGGTTCAACAGTCGACGTGATGGTTCGACAACACTCGCTTTTATTTAGGGTGTACTCGTTTCCTCGGAAATGGAACGTTGACGTGATGGTTCAACATTCAACGTGATGGTTCGACAACTCTCGCTTTTATTTAGCGTGTACTTGTTTCCTCGGAAATGGAAAGTTGACGTGATGGTTCAACAGTCGACGTGATGGTTCGACAACTCTCGCTTTTATTTAGCGTGTACTCGTTTCCTCTGAAATGGAAGGTTGACGTGATGGTTCAACGGTCGACGTGACTGTTCGACAGCTCTCGCTTTTATTTAGCGTGTACTCGTTTCCTCGGAAATGGAAGGTTGACGTGATGGTTCAACGGTCGGTGTGATGGTTCGACAACTCTCGCTTTGATTTAGCGTGTACTCGTTTCCTCGGAAATAGAAGGTTGACGTGATGGTTCAACAGTCGACGTGATGGTTCGACAACACTCGCTTTTATTTAGCGTGTACTCGTTTCCTCTGAAATGGAAGGTTGACGTGATGGTTCAACAGTCGACGTGATGGTTCGACAACACTCGCTTTTATTTAGCGTGTACTCGTTTCCTCGGAAATGGAAGGTTGACGTGATGGTTCAACGGTCGACTTGATGGTTCGACAACTCTCGCTTTTATTTAGCGTGTACTCGTTTCCTCGGAAATGGAAGGTTGACGTGATGGTTCAACGGTCGACGTGATGGTTCGATAGCTCTCGCTTTTATTTAGCGTGTACTCGTTTCCTCGGAAATGGAAGGTTAACGTGATGGTTCAACAGTCAACGTGATGGTTCGACAACTCTCGCTTTTATTTAGCGTGTACTCGTTTCCTCGGAAATAGAAGGTTGACGTGATGGTTCAACAGTCGACGTTATGGTTCGACAACACTCGCTTTTATTTAGCGTGTACTCGTTTCCTCGGAAATGGAAGGTTGACGTGATGGTTCAACATTCGACGTGATGGTTCAACAACACTCCCTTTTATTTAGCGTGTACTCGTTTCCTCGGAAATGGAACGTTGACGTGATGGTTCAACAGTCGACGTGATGGCTCGACAACACTCGCTTTTATTTAGCGTGTACTCGTTTCCTCGGAAATGGAACGTTGACGTGATGGTTCAACATTAGACGTGATGGCTTGACAACTCTCGCTTTTATTTAGCGTGTACTCGTTTCCTCGGAAATGGAAATTTGACGTGATGGTTCAACAGTCGACGTGATGGTTCGACAACACTCGCTTTTATTTAGCGTGTACTCGTTTCCTCGGAAATGGAAGGTTGACGTGATGGTTCAACAGTCGACGTGATGGTTCAACAACACTCGCTTTTATTTAGCGTGTACTCGTTTCCTCGGAAATGGAACGTTGACGTGATGGTTCAACAGTCGACGTGATGGTTCGACAACACTCGCTTTTATTTAGCGTGTACTCGTTTCCTCGGAAATGGAACGTTGACGTGATGGTTCAACATTAGACGTGATGGCTCGACAACTCTCGCTTTTATTTAGCGTGTACTCGTTTCCTCGGAAATGGAAATTTGACGTGATGGTTCAACAGTCGACGTGATGGTTCGACAACACTCGCTTTTATTTAGCGTGTACTCGTTTCCTCGGAAATGGAAGGTTGACGTGATGGTTCAACAGTCGACGTGATGGTTCGACAACACTCGCTTTTATTTAGGGTGTACTCGTTTCCTCGGAAATGGAAGGTTGACGTGATGGTTCAATAGTCGACGTGATGGTTCGACGACACACGCTTTTATTTAGCGTGTACTCGTTTCCTCGAAAATGGAAGGTTGACATGATGGTTCAACGGTCGACGTGATGGTTCGATAGCTCTCGCTTTTATTTAGCGTGTACTCATTTCCTCGGATATGGAAGGTTGATGTGATGGTTCAACGGTCGACGTGATGGTTCGATAGGTCTCGCTTTTATTTAGCGTGTACTTGTTTCCTCGGAAATGGAAGGTTGACGTGATGGTTCAACAGTCGACGTGATGGTTCGACAACTCTCGCTTTTATTTTCCGTGTACTCATTCCCTTTGAAATAGAAGGTTGACGTGATGGTTCAACAGTCGACGTGATGGTTCGATAACTCTCGCTTTTATTTAGCTTGTACTCGTTTCCTCGGAAATGGAAGGTTGACGTGATGGTTCAACAGTCGACGTGATGGTTCGACAACACTCGCTTTTATTTAGCGTGTACTCGTTTCCTCTGAAATGGAAGGTTGACGTGATGGTTCAATAGTCGACGTGATGGTTCGACAACTCTCGCTTTTATTTAGCATGTACTTGTTTCCTCGGAAATGGAAGTTTGACGTGATGGTTCAACGGTCGACGTGATGGTTCGATAGCTCTCGCTTTTATTTAGCGTGTACTCGTTTCCTCGGAAATGGAAGGTTAACGTGATGGTTCAACAGTCGACGTGATGGTTCGACAACTCTCGCTTTTATTTAGCGTGTACTCGTTTCCTCGGAAATAGAAGGTTGACGTGATGGTTCAACAGTCGACGTTATGGTTCGACAACACTCGCTTTTATTTAGCGTGTACTCGTTTCCTCGGAAATGGAAGGTTGACGTGATGGTTCAACAGTCGACGTGATGGTTCGACAACACTCTTTTTTGTTTAGCGTGTACTCGTTTCCTCGGAAATAGAACGTTGACGTGATGGTTCAACATTCGACGTGATGGTTCGATAACTCTCGCTTTTATTTAGCGTGTACTCGTTTCCTCGGAAATGGAAGGTTGACGTGATGGTTCAACAGTCGACGTGATGGTTCGACAACTCTCGATTTTATTTAGCGTGTACTCGTTTCCTCGAAAATGGAAGGTTGACGTGATGGTTCAACAGTCGACGTGATGGTTCGACAACTCTCGCTTTTATTTTCCGTGTACTCGTTTCCTCGGAAATGGTAGGTTGACGTGATGGTTCGACAACACTCGCTTTTATTTAGCATGTACTCGTTTCCTCGGAAATGGAACGTTGACGTGATGGTTCAACATTCGACGTGATGGCTCGACAACTTTTGCTTTTATTTAGCGTGTACTCGTTTCCTCGGAAATGGAAGGTTGACGTGATGGTTCAACAGTCGACGTGATGGTTCGACAACACTCGCTTTTATTTAGCGTGTACTCGTTTCCTCGAAAACTGAAGGTTGACGTGATGGTTCAACATTCGACGTGATGGTTCGACAACACTCGCTTTTATTTAGCATGTACTCGTTTCCTCGGAAATGGAAGGTTGACGTGATGGTTCAATAGTCGACGTGATGGTTCGACGACACACGCTTTTATTTAGCGTGTACTCGTTTCCTCGAAAATGGAAGGTTGACATGATGGTTCAACGGTCGACGTGATGGTTCGATAGCTCTCGCTTTTATTTAGCGTGTATTCGTTTCCTCGGATATGGAAGGTTGATGTGATGGTTCAACGGTCGATGTGATGGTTCGATAGGTCTCGCTTTTATTTAGCGTGTACTTGTTTCCTCGGAAATGGAAGGTTGACGTGATGGTTCAACAGTCGACGTGATGGTTCGACAACTCTCGCTTTTATTTTCCGTGTACTTATTTCCTTGGAAATAGAAGGTTGACGTGATGGTTCAACAGTCGACGTGATGGTTCGATAACTCTCGCTTTTATTTAGCGTGTACTCGTTTCCTCGGAAATGGAAGGTTGACGTGATGGTTCAACAGTCGACGTGATGGTTCGACAACACTCACTTTTATTTAGCGTGTACTCGTTTCCTCTGAAATGGAAGGTTGACGTGATGGTTTAACAGTCGACGTGATGGTTCGACAACTCTCGCTTTTATTTAGCATGTACTCGTTTCCTCGGAAATGGAAGGTTGACGTGATGGTTCAACGGTCGACGTGATGGTTCGAAAACACTCGCTTTTATTTAGCGTGTACTCGTTTCCTCGGAAACTAAAGGTTGACGTGATGGTTCAACGGTCGACGTGATGGTTCAACAACACTTGATTTTATTTAGCGTGTACTCGTTTCCTCGGAAATGGAAGGTTGACGTGATGGTTCAACATTCGACGTGATGGTTCGACAACTCTCGCTTTTATTTTCCGTGTACTCATTTCCTTGGAAATAGAAGGTTGACGTGATGGTTCAACAGTCGACGTGATGGTTCGACAACACTCGCTTTTATTTAGCGTGTACTCGTTTCCTCTGAAATGGAAGGTTGACGTGATGGTTCAACAGTCGACGTGATGGTTCGACAACTCTCGCTTTTATTTAGCATGTACTCGTTTCCTCGGAAATGGAAGGTTGACGTGATGGTTCAACGGTCGACGTGATGGTTCGAAAACACTCGCTTTTATTTAGCGTGTACTCGTTTCCTCGGAAACTGAAGGTTGACGTGATGGTTCAACATTCGACGTGATGGTTCAACAACACTCGCTTTTATTTAGCGTGTACTCGTTTCCTCGGATATGGAAGGTTGATGTGATCGTTCAACGGTCGACGTGATGGTTCGATAGGTCTCGCTTTTATTTAGCGTGTACTTGTTTCCTCGGAAATGGAAGGTTGACGTGATGGTTCAACAGTCGACGTGATGGTTCGATAACTCTCGCTTTTATTTTCCGTGTACTCATTTCCTTGGAAATAGAAGGTTGACGTGATGGTTCAACAGTCGACGTGATGGTTCGATAACTCTCGCTTTTATTTAGCGTGTACTCGTTTCCTCGGAAATGGAAGGTTGACGTGATGGTTCAACAGTCGACGTGATGGTTCGACAACACTCGCTTTTATTTAGCGTGTACTCGTTTCCTCTGAAATGGAAGGTTGACGTGATGGTTCAACAGTCGACGTGATGGTTCGACAACTCTCGCTTTTATTTAGCATGTACTCGTTTCCTCGAAAATGGAAGGTTGACGTGATGGTTCAACGGTCGACGTGATGGTTCGAAAACACTCGCTTTTATTTAGCGTGTACTCGTTTCCTCGGAAACTGAAGGTTGACGTGATGGTTCAACATTCGACGTGATGGTTCAACAACACTCGCTTTTATTTAGCGTGTACTCGTTTCCTCGGAAATGGAAGGTTGACGTGATGGTTCAACATTCGACGTGATGGTTCGACAACACTCGCTTTTATTTAGCATGTACTCGTTTCCTCGGAAACTGAAGGTTGACGTGATGGTTCAACATTCGACGTGATGGTTCGACAACACTCGCTTTTATTTAGCGTGTACTCGTTTCCTCGGAAATGGAAGGTTGACGTGATGGTTCAACAGTCGACGTGATGGTTCGACGACACACGCTTTTATTTAGCGTGTACTCGTTTCCTCGGAAATGGAAGGTTGACATGATGGTTCAACGGTCGACGTGATGGTTCGATAGCTCTCGCTTTTATTTAGCGTGTACTCGTTTCCTCGGATATGGAAGGTTGATGTGATGGTTCAACGGTCGACGTGATGGTTCGATAGGTCTCGCTTTTATTTAGCATGTACTTGTTTCCTCGGAAATGGAAGGTTGACGTGTTGGTTCAACAGTCGACGTGATGGTTCGACAACTCTCGCTTTTATTTTCCGTGTACTCATTTCCTTGGAAATAGAAGGTTGACGTGATGGTTCAACAGTCGACGTGATGGTTCGACAACACTCGCTTTTATTTAGCGTGTACTCGTTTCCTCTGAAATGGAAGGTTGACGTGATGGTTCAACAGTCGACGTGATGGTTCGACAACTCTCGCTTTTATTTAGCGTGTACTCGTTTCCTCGGATATGGATGGTTGATGTTATCGTTCAATGGTCGACGTGATGGTTCGATAGGTCTCGCTTTTATTTAGCGTGTACTTGTTTCCTCGGAAATGGAAGGTTGACGTGATGGTTCAACAGTCGACGTGATGGTTCGATAACTCTCGCTTTTATTTTCCATGTACTCATTTCCTTGGAAATAGAAGGTTGACGTGATGGTTCAACAGTCGACGTGATGGTTCGATAACTCTCGCTTTTATTTAGCGTGTACTCGTTTCCTCGGAAATGGAAGGTTGACGTGATGGTTCAACATTCGACGTGATGGTTCGACAACACTCGCTTTTATTTAGCGTGTACTCGTTTCCTCTGAAATGGAAGGTTGACGTGATGGTTCAACAGTCGACGTGATGGTTCGACGACACACGCTTTTATTTAGCGTGTACTCGTTTCCTCGGAAATGGAAGGTTGACATGATGGTTCAACGGTCGACGTGATGGTTCGATAGCTCTCGCTTTTATTTAGCGTGTACTCGTTTCCTCGGATATGGAAGGTTGATGTGATGGTTCAACGGTCGACGTGATGGTTCGATAGGTCTCGCTTTTATTTAGCATGTACTTGTTTCCTCGGAAATGGAAGGTTGACGTGTTGGTTCAACAGTCGACGTGATGGTTCGACAACTCTCGCTTTTATTTTCCGTGTACTCATTTCCTTGGAAATAGAAGGTTGACGTGATGGTTCAACAGTCGACGTGATGGTTCGACAACACTCGCTTTTATTTAGCGTGTACTCGTTTCCTCTGAAATGGAAGGTTGACGTGATGGTTCAACAGTCGACGTGATGGTTCGACAACTCTCGCTTTTATTTAGCGTGTACTCGTTTCCTCGGATATGGATGGTTGATGTTATCGTTCAATGGTCGACGTGATGGTTCGATAGGTCTCGCTTTTATTTAGCGTGTACTTGTTTCCTCGGAAATGGAAGGTTGACGTGATGGTTCAACAGTCGACGTGATGGTTCGATAACTCTCGCTTTTATTTTCCATGTACTCATTTCCTTGGAAATAGAAGGTTGACGTGATGGTTCAACAGTCGACGTGATGGTTCGATAACTCTCGCTTTTATTTAGCGTGTACTCGTTTCCTCGGAAATGGAAGGTTGACGTGATGGTTCAACAGTCGACGTGATGGTTCGACAACACTCGCTTTTATTTAGCGTGTACTCGTTTCCTCTGAAATGGAAGGTTGACGTGATGGTTCAACAGTCGACGTGATGGTTCGACAACTCTCGCTTTTATTTAGCATGTACTCGTTTCCTCGAAAATGGAAGGTTGACGTGATGGTTCAACGGTCGACGTGATGGTTCGAAAACACTCGCTTTTATTTAGCGTGTACTCGTTTCCTCGGAAACTGAAGGTTGACGTGATGGTTCAACATTCGACGTGATGGTTCAACAACACTCGCTTTTATTTAGCGTGTACTCGTTTCCTCGGAAATGGAAGGTTGACGTGATGGTTCAACATTCGACGTGATGGTTCGACAACACTCGCTTTTATTTAGCGTGTACTCGTTTCCTCTGAAATGGAAGGTTGACGTGATGGTTCAACAGTCGACGTGATGGTTCGACAACTCTCGCTTTTATTTAGCATGTACTCGTTTCCTCGGAAATGGAAGGTTGACGTGATGGTTCAACGGTCGACGTGATGGTTCGAAAACACTCGCTTTTATTTAGCGTGTACTCGTTTCCTCGGAAACTGAAGGTTGACGTGATGGTTCAACATTCGACGTGATGGTTCAACAACACTCGCTTTTATTTAGCGTGTACTCGTTTCCTCGGATATGGAAGGTTGATGTGATCGTTCAACGGTCGACGTGATGGTTCGATAGGTCTCGCTTTTATTTAGCGTGTACTTGTTTCCTCGGAAATGGAAGGTTGACGTGATGGTTCAACAGTCGACGTGATGGTTCGATAACTCTCGCTTTTATTTTCCGTGTACTCATTTCCTTGGAAATAGAAGGTTGACGTGATGGTTCAACAGTCGACGTGATGGTTCGATAACTCTCGCTTTTATTTAGCGTGTACTCGTTTCCTCGGAAATGGAAGGTTGACGTGATGGTTCAACAGTCGACGTGATGGTTCGACAACACTCGCTTTTATTTAGCGTGTACTCGTTTCCTCTGAAATGGAAGGTTGACGTGATGGTTCAACAGTCGACGTGATGGTTCGACAACTCTCGCTTTTATTTAGCATGTACTCGTTTCCTCGAAAATGGAAGGTTGACGTGATGGTTCAACGGTCGACGTGATGGTTCGAAAACACTCGCTTTTATTTAGCGTGTACTCGTTTCCTCGGAAACTGAAGGTTGACGTGATGGTTCAACATTCGACGTGATGGTTCAACAACACTCGCTTTTATTTAGCGTGTACTCGTTTCCTCGGAAATGGAAGGTTGACGTGATGGTTCAACATTCGACGTGATGGTTCGACAACACTCGCTTTTATTTAGCATGTACTCGTTTCCTCGGAAACTGAAGGTTGACGTGATGGTTCAACATTCGACGTGATGGTTCGACAACACTCGCTTTTATTTAGCGTGTACTCGTTTCCTCGGAAATGGAAGGTTGACGTGATGGTTCAACAGTCGACGTGATGGTTCGACGACACACGCTTTTATTTAGCGTGTACTCGTTTCCTCGGAAATGGAAGGTTGACATGATGGTTCAACGGTCGACGTGATGGTTCGATAGCTCTCGCTTTTATTTAGCGTGTACTCGTTTCCTCGGATATGGAAGGTTGATGTGATGGTTCAACGGTCGACGTGATGGTTCGATAGGTCTCGCTTTTATTTAGCATGTACTTGTTTCCTCGGAAATGGAAGGTTGACGTGTTGGTTCAACAGTCGACGTGATGGTTCGACAACTCTCGCTTTTATTTTCCGTGTACTCATTTCCTTGGAAATAGAAGGTTGACGTGATGGTTCAACAGTCGACGTGATGGTTCGACAACACTCGCTTTTATTTAGCGTGTACTCGTTTCCTCTGAAATGGAAGGTTGACGTGATGGTTCAACAGTCGACGTGATGGTTCGACAACTCTCGCTTTTATTTAGCGTGTACTCGTTTCCTCGGATATGGATGGTTGATGTTATCGTTCAATGGTCGACGTGATGGTTCGATAGGTCTCGCTTTTATTTAGCGTGTACTTGTTTCCTCGGAAATGGAAGGTTGACGTGATGGTTCAACAGTCGACGTGATGGTTCGATAACTCTCGCTTTTATTTTCCATGTACTCATTTCCTTGGAAATAGAAGGTTGACGTGATGGTTCAACAGTCGACGTGATGGTTCGATAACTCTCGCTTTTATTTAGCGTGTACTCGTTTCCTCGGAAATGGAAGGTTGACGTGATGGTTCAACAGTCGACGTGATGGTTCGACAACACTCGCTTTTATTTAGCGTGTACTCGTTTCCTCTGAAATGGAAGGTTGACGTGATGGTTCAACAGTCGACGTGATGGTTCGACAACTCTCGCTTTTATTTAGCATGTACTCGTTTCCTCGAAAATGGAAGGTTGACGTGATGGTTCAACGGTCGACGTGATGGTTCGAAAACACTCGCTTTTATTTAGCGTGTACTCGTTTCCTCGGAAACTGAAGGTTGACGTGATGGTTCAACAACACTCGCTTTTATTTAGCGTGTACTCGTTTCCTCGGAAATGGAAGGTTGACGTGATGGTTCAACATTCGACGTGATGGTTCGACAACACTCGCTTTTATTTAGCATGTACTCGTTTCCTCGGAAACTGAAGGTTGACGTGATGGTTCAACATTCGACGTGATGGTTCGACAACACTCGCTTTTATTTAGCGTGTACTCGTTTCCTCGGAAATGGAAGGTTGACGTGATGGTTCAACAGTCGACGTGATGGTTCGACGACACACGCTTTTATTTAGCGTGTACTCGTTTCCTCGGAAATGGAAGGTTGACATGATGGTTCAACGGTCGACGTGATGGTTCGATAGCTCTCGCTTTTATTTAGCGTGTACTCGTTTCCTCGGATATGGAAGGTTGATGTGATGGTTCAACGGTCGACGTGATGGTTCGATAGGTCTCGCTTTTATTTAGCTTGTACTTGTTTCCTCGGAAATGGAAGGTTGACGTGTTGGTTCAACAGTCGACGTGATGGTTCGACAACACTCGCTTTTATTTAGTGTGTACTCGTTTCCTCTGAAATGGAAGGTTGACGTGATGGTTCAACAGTTGACGTGATGGTTCGACAACTCTCGCTTTTATTTAGCGTGTACTTGTTTCCTCGGAAATGGAAGGTTGACGTGATGGTTCAACATTCGACGTGATGGTTCGACAACACTCGCTTTTATTTAGCGTGTACTCGTTTCCTCTGAAATGGAAGGTTGACGTGATGGTTCAACAGTCGACGTGATGGTTCGACGACACACGCTTTTATTTAGCGTGTACTCGTTTCCTCGGAAATGGAAGGTTGACATGATGGTTCAACGGTCGACGTGATGGTTCGATAGCTCTCGCTTTTATTTAGCGTGTACTCGTTTCCTCGGATATGGAAGGTTGATGTGATGGTTCAACGGTCGACGTGATGGTTCGATAGGTCTCGCTTTTATTTAGCATGTACTTGTTTCCTCGGAAATGGAAGGTTGACGTGTTGGTTCAACAGTCGACGTGATGGTTCGACAACTCTCGCTTTTATTTTCCGTGTACTCATTTCCTTGGAAATAGAAGGTTGACGTGATGGTTCAACAGTCGACGTGATGGTTCGACAACACTCGCTTTTATTTAGCGTGTACTCGTTTCCTCTGAAATGGAAGGTTGACGTGATGGTTCAACAGTCGACGTGATGGTTCGACAACTCTCGCTTTTATTTAGCGTGTACTCGTTTCCTCGGATATGGATGGTTGATGTTATCGTTCAATGGTCGACGTGATGGTTCGATAGGTCTCGCTTTTATTTAGCGTGTACTTGTTTCCTCGGAAATGGAAGGTTGACGTGATGGTTCAACAGTCGACGTGATGGTTCGATAACTCTCGCTTTTATTTTCCATGTACTCATTTCCTTGGAAATAGAAGGTTGACGTGATGGTTCAACAGTCGACGTGATGGTTCGATAACTCTCGCTTTTATTTAGCGTGTACTCGTTTCCTCGGAAATGGAAGGTTGACGTGATGGTTCAACAGTCGACGTGATGGTTCGACAACACTCGCTTTTATTTAGCGTGTACTCGTTTCCTCTGAAATGGAAGGTTGACGTGATGGTTCAACAGTCGACGTGATGGTTCGACAACTCTCGCTTTTATTTAGCATGTACTCGTTTCCTCGAAAATGGAAGGTTGACGTGATGGTTCAACGGTCGACGTGATGGTTCGAAAACACTCGCTTTTATTTAGCGTGTACTCGTTTCCTCGGAAACTGAAGGTTGACGTGATGGTTCAACATTCGACGTGATGGTTCAACAACACTCGCTTTTATTTAGCGTGTACTCGTTTCCTCGGAAATGGAAGGTTGACGTGATGGTTCAACATTCGACGTGATGGTTCGACAACACTCGCTTTTATTTAGCGTGTACTCGTTTCCTCTGAAATGGAAGGTTGACGTGATGGTTCAACAGTCGACGTGATGGTTCGACAACTCTCGCTTTTATTTAGCATGTACTCGTTTCCTCGGAAATGGAAGGTTGACGTGATGGTTCAACGGTCGACGTGATGGTTCGAAAACACTCGCTTTTATTTAGCGTGTACTCGTTTCCTCGGAAACTGAAGGTTGACGTGATGGTTCAACATTCGACGTGATGGTTCAACAACACTCGCTTTTATTTAGCGTGTACTCGTTTCCTCGGATATGGAAGGTTGATGTGATCGTTCAACGGTCGACGTGATGGTTCGATAGGTCTCGCTTTTATTTAGCGTGTACTTGTTTCCTCGGAAATGGAAGGTTGACGTGATGGTTCAACAGTCGACGTGATGGTTCGATAACTCTCGCTTTTATTTTCCGTGTACTCATTTCCTTGGAAATAGAAGGTTGACGTGATGGTTCAATAGTCGACGTGATGGTTCGATAACTCTCGCTTTTATTTAGCGTGTACTCGTTTCCTCGGAAATGGAAGGTTGACGTGATGGTTCAACAGTCGACGTGATGGTTCGACAACACTCGCTTTTATTTAGCGTGTACTCGTTTCCTCTGAAATGGAAGGTTGACGTGATGGTTCAACAGTCGACGTGATGGTTCGACAACTCTCGCTTTTATTTAGCATGTACTCGTTTCCTCGAAAATGGAAGGTTGACGTGATGGTTCAACGGTCGACGTGATGGTTCGAAAACACTCGCTTTTATTTAGCGTGTACTCGTTTCCTCGGAAACTGAAGGTTGACGTGATGGTTCAACATTCGACGTGATGGTTCAACAACACTCGCTTTTATTTAGCGTGTACTCGTTTCCTCGGAAATGGAAGGTTGACGTGATGGTTCAACATTCGACGTGATGGTTCGACAACACTCGCTTTTATTTAGCATGTACTCGTTTCCTCGGAAACTGAAGGTTGACGTGATGGTTCAACATTCGACGTGATGGTTCGACAACACTCGCTTTTATTTAGCGTGTACTCGTTTCCTCGGAAATGGAAGGTTGACGTGATGGTTCAACAGTCGACGTGATGGTTCGACGACACACGCTTTTATTTAGCGTGTACTCGTTTCCTCGGAAATGGAAGGTTGACATGATGGTTCAACGGTCGACGTGATGGTTCGATAGCTCTCGCTTTTATTTAGCGTGTACTCGTTTCCTCGGATATGGAAGGTTGATGTGATGGTTCAACGGTCGACGTGATGGTTCGATAGGTCTCGCTTTTATTTAGCATGTACTTGTTTCCTCGGAAATGGAAGGTTGACGTGTTGGTTCAACAGTCGACGTGATGGTTCGACAACTCTCGCTTTTATTTTCCGTGTACTCATTTCCTTGGAAATAGAAGGTTGACGTGATGGTTCAACAGTCGACGTGATGGTTCGACAACACTCGCTTTTATTTAGCGTGTACTCGTTTCCTCTGAAATGGAAGGTTGACGTGATGGTTCAACAGTCGACGTGATGGTTCGACAACTCTCGCTTTTATTTAGCGTGTACTCGTTTCCTCGGATATGGATGGTTGATGTTATCGTTCAATGGTCGACGTGATGGTTCGATAGGTCTCGCTTTTATTTAGCGTGTACTTGTTTCCTCGGAAATGGAAGGTTGACGTGATGGTTCAACAGTCGACGTGATGGTTCGATAACTCTCGCTTTTATTTTCCATGTACTCATTTCCTTGGAAATAGAAGGTTGACGTGATGGTTCAACAGTCGACGTGATGGTTCGATAACTCTCGCTTTTATTTAGCGTGTACTCGTTTCCTCGGAAATGGAAGGTTGACGTGATGGTTCAACAGTCGACGTGATGGTTCGACAACACTCGCTTTTATTTAGCGTGTACTCGTTTCCTCTGAAATGGAAGGTTGACGTGATGGTTCAACAGTCGACGTGATGGTTCGACAACTCTCGCTTTTATTTAGCATGTACTCGTTTCCTCGAAAATGGAAGGTTGACGTGATGGTTCAACGGTCGACGTGATGGTTCGAAAACACTCGCTTTTATTTAGCGTGTACTCGTTTCCTCGGAAACTGAAGGTTGACGTGATGGTTCAACAACACTCGCTTTTATTTAGCGTGTACTCGTTTCCTCGGAAATGGAAGGTTGACGTGATGGTTCAACATTCGACGTGATGGTTCGACAACACTCGCTTTTATTTAGCATGTACTCGTTTCCTCGGAAACTGAAGGTTGACGTGATGGTTCAACATTCGACGTGATGGTTCGACAACACTCGCTTTTATTTAGCGTGTACTCGTTTCCTCGGAAATGGAAGGTTGACGTGATGGTTCAACAGTCGACGTGATGGTTCGACGACACACGCTTTTATTTAGCGTGTACTCGTTTCCTCGGAAATGGAAGGTTGACATGATGGTTCAACGGTCGACGTGATGGTTCGATAGCTCTCGCTTTTATTTAGCGTGTACTCGTTTCCTCGGATATGGAAGGTTGATGTGATGGTTCAACGGTCGACGTGATGGTTCGATAGGTCTCGCTTTTATTTAGCTTGTACTTGTTTCCTCGGAAATGGAAGGTTGACGTGTTGGTTCAACAGTCGACGTGATGGTTCGACAACACTCGCTTTTATTTAGTGTGTACTCGTTTCCTCTGAAATGGAAGGTTGACGTGATGGTTCAACAGTTGACGTGATGGTTCGACAACTCTCGCTTTTATTTAGCGTGTACTTGTTTCCTCGGAAATGGAAGGTTGACGTGATGGTTCAACGGTCGACATGATGGTTCGATAGCTCTCGCTTTTATTTAGCGTGTACTTGTTTCCTCGGAAATGGAAGGTTAACGTGATGGTTCAACAGTCGACGTGATGGTTCGACAACTCTCGCTTTTATTTAGCGTGTACTCGTTTCCTCGGAAACTGAAGGTTGACGTGATGGTTCAACATTCGACGTTATGGTTCGACAACACTCGCTTTTATTTAGCGTGTACTCGTTTCCTCGGATATGGAAGGTTGATGTGATCGTTCAACGGTCGACGTGATGGTTCGATAGGTCTCGCTTTTATTTAGCGTGTACTTGTTTCCTCGGAAATGGAAGGTTGACGTGATGGTTCAACATTCGACGTGATGGTTCGATAACTCTCGCTTTTATTTAGCGTGTACTCGTTTCCTCGGAAATGGAAGGTTGACGTGATGGTTCAATAGTCGACGTGATGGTTTGACAACTCTCGATTTTATTTAGCGTGTACTCATTTCCTCGGAAATGGAAGGTTGACGTGATGGTTCAACAGTCGACGTGATGGTTCGACAACTCTCGCTTTTATTTTCCGTGTACTCGTTTCCTCGGAAATGGTAGGTTGACGTGATGGTTCCACAGTCGACGTGGTGGTTCGACAACACTCGCTTTTATTTAGCGTGTACTCGTTTCCTCGGAAATGGAACGTTGACGTGATGGTTCAACATTCGACGTGATGGCTCGACAACTCTCGCTTTTATTTAGCGTGTACTCGTTTCCTCGGAAATGGAAGGTTGACCTGATGGTTCAACAGTCGACGTGATGGTTCGACAACACTCGCTTTTATTTAGCGTGTACTCGTTTCCTCGGAAACTGAAGGTTGACGTGATGGTTCAACATTCGACGTGATGGTTCGACAACACTCGCTTTTATTTAGCGTGTACTCGTTTCCTCGGAAATGGAAGGTTGACGTGATGGTTCAATAGTCGACGTGATGGTTGGACGACACACGCTTTTATTTAGCGTGTACTCGTTTCCTCGAAAATGGAAGGTTGACATGATGGTTCAACGGTCGACGTGATGGTTCGATAGCTCTCGCTTTTATTTAGCGTGTACTCGTTTCCTCGGATATGGAAGGTTGATGTGATGGTTCAACGGTCGACGTGATGGTTCAATAGGTCTCGCTTTTATTTAGCGTGTACTTGTTTCCTCGGAAATGGAAGGTTGACGTGATGGTTCAACAGTCGACGTGATGGTTCGACAACTCTCGCTTTTATTTTCTGTGTACTCATTTCCTTGGAAATAGAAGGTTGACGTGATGGTTCAACATTCGACATGATGGTTCGATAACTCTCGCTTTTATTTAGCGTGTACTCGTTTCCTCGGAAATGGAAGGTTGACGTGATGGTTCAACAGTCGACGTGATGGTTCGACAACACTCGCTTTTATTTAGCGTGTACTCGTTTCCTCTGAAATGGAAGGTTGACGTGATGGTTCAACAGTCGACGTGATGGTTCGACAACTCTCGCTTTTATTTAGCATGTACTCGTTTCCTCGGAAATGGAAGGTTGACGTGATGGTTCAACGGTCGACGTGATGGTTCGAAAACACTCGCTTTTATTTAGCGTGTACTCGTTTCCTCGGAAACTGAAGGTTGACGTGATGGTTCAACATTCGACGTGATGGTTCAACAACACTCGCTTTTATTTAGCGTGTACTCGTTTCCTCGGAAATGGAAGGTTGACGTGATGGTTCAACATTCGACGTGATGGTTCGACAACACTCGCTTTTATTTAGCGTGTACTCGTTTCCTCTGAAATGGAAGGTTGACGTGATGGTTCAACAGTCGACGTGATGGTTCGACAACTCTCGCTTTTATTTAGCGTGTACTTGTTTCCTCGGAAATGGAAGGTTGACGTGATGGTTCAACGGTCGACGTGATGGTTCGATAGCTCTCGCTTTTATTTAGCGTGTACTTGTTTCCTCGGAAATGGAAGGTTAACGTGATGGTTCAACAGTCGACGTGATGGTTCGACAACTCTCGCTTTTATTTAGCGTGTACTCGTTTCCTCGGAAATAGAAGGTTGACGTGATGGTTCAACAGTCGACGTGATGGTTCGACAACACTCGCTTTTATTTAGCGTGTACTCGTTTCCTCGGAAATGGAAGGTTGACGTGATGGTTCAACAGTCGACGTGATGGTTCGACAACACTCGCTTTTATTTAGCGTGTACTTGTTTCCTCGGAAATGGAACGTTGACGTGATGGTTGAACATTCGACGTGATGGTTCGATAACTCTCGCTTTTATTTAGCGTGTACTCGTTTCCTCGGAAATGGAAGGTTGACGTGATGGTTCAACAGTCGACGTGATGGTTCGACAACTCTCGATTTTATTTAGCGTGTACTCGTTTCCTCGGAAATGGAAGGTTGACGTGATGGTTCAACAGTCGACGTGATGGTTCGACAACTCTCGCTTTTATTTTCCGTGTACTCGTTTCCTCGGAAATGGTAGGTTGACGTGATGGTTCAACAGTCGACGTGATGGTTCGACAACACTCGCTTTTATTTAGCGTGTACTCGTTTCCTCGGAAATAGAACGTTGACGTGATGGTTCAACATTTGACGTGATGGCTCGACAACTCTCGCTTTTATTTAGCGTGTACTCGTTTCCTCGGAAATGGAAGGTTGACCTGATGGTTCAACAGTCGACGTGATGGTTCGAAAACACTCGCTTTTATTTAGCGTGTACTCGTTTCTTCGGAAACTGAAGGTTGACGTGATGGTTCAACATTCGACGTGATGGTTCGACAACACTCGCTTTTATTTAGCGTGTACTCGTTTCCTCGGAAATGGAAGGTTGACGTGATGGTTCAATAGTCGACGTGATGGTTCGACGACACACGCTTTTATTTAGCGTGTACTCGTTTCCTCGAAAATGGAAGGTTGACATGATGGTTCAACGGTCGACGTGATGGTTCGATAGCTCTCGCTTTTATTTAGCGTGTACTCGTTTCCTCGGATATGGAAGGTTGATGTGATCGTTCAACGGTCGACGTGATGGTTCGATAGGTCTCGCTTTTATTTAGCGTGTACTTGTTTCCTCGGAAATGGAAGGTTGACGTGATGGTTCAACAGTCGACGTGATGGTTCGATAACTCTCGCTTTTATTTTCCGTGTACTCATTTCCTTGGAAATAGAAGGTTGACGTGATGGTTCAACAGTCGACGTGATGGTTCGATAACTCTCGCTTTTATTTAGCGTGTACTCGTTTCCTCGGAAATGGAAGGTTGACGTGATGGTTCAACAGTCGACGTGATGGTTCGACAACACTCGCTTTTATTTAGCGTGTACTCGTTTCCTCTGAAATGGAAGGTTGACGTGATGGTTCAACAGTCGACGTGATGGTTCGACAACTCTCGCTTTTATTTAGCATGTACTCGTTTCCTCGAAAATGGAAGGTTGACGTGATGGTTCAACGGTCGACGTGATGGTTCGAAAACACTCGCTTTTATTTAGCGTGTACTCGTTTCCTCGGAAACTGAAGGTTGACGTGATGGTTCAACATTCGACGTGATGGTTCAACAACACTCGCTTTTATTTAGCGTGTACTCCTTTCCTCGGAAATGGAAGGTTGACGTGATGGTTCAACATTCGACGTGATGGTTCGACAACACTCGCTTTTATTTAGCATGTACTCGTTTCCTCGGAAACTGAAGGTTGACGTGATGGTTCAACATTCGACGTGATGGTTCGACAACACTCGCTTTTATTTAGCGTGTACTCGTTTCCTCGGAAATGGAAGGTTGACGTGATGGTTCAACAGTCGACGTGATGGTTCGACGACACACGCTTTTATTTAGCGTGTACTCGTTTCCTCGGAAATGGAAGGTTGACATGATGGTTCAACGGTCGACGTGATGGTTCGATAGCTCTCGCTTTTATTTAGCGTGTACTCGTTTCCTCGGATATGGAAGGTTGATGTGATGGTTCAACGGTCGATGTGATGGTTCGATAGGTCTCGCTTTTATTTAGCATGTACTTGTTTCCTCGGAAATTGAAGGTTGACGTGTTGGTTCAACAGTCGACGTGATGGTTCGACAACTCTCGCTTTTATTTTCCGTGTACTCATTTCCTTGGAAATAGAAGGTTGACGTGATGGTTCAACAGTCGACGTGATGGTTCGATAACTCTCGACTTTATTTAGCGTGTACTCGTTTCCTCGGAAATGGAACGTTGACGTGATGGTTCAACATTCGACGTGATGGTTCTACAACTCACGCTTTTATTTAGCGTGTACTCGTTTCCTCGGAAATGGAAGGTTGACGTGATGGTTCAACAGTCGACGTGATGGTTCGACAACACTTGATTTTATTTAGCGTGTACTCGTTTCCTCTGAAATGGAAGGTTGACGTAATGGTTCAACAGTCGACGTGATGGTTCGACAACTCTCGCTTTTATTTAGCGTGTACTTGTTTCCTCGGAAATGGAAGGTTGACGTGATGGTTCAACGGTCGACGTGATGATTCGATAGCTCTCGCAATTTATTTAGCGTGTACTCGTTTCCTCGGAAATGGAAGGTTAACATGATGGTTCAACAGTCGACGTGATGGTTCGAAAACTCTCGCTTTTATTTAGCGTGTACTCGTTTCCTCGGAAATGGAACGTTGATGTGATGGTTCAACATTCGACGTGATGGTTCGATAACTCTCGCTTTTATTTAGCGTATACTCGTTTCCTCGGAAATGGAAGGTTGACGTGATGGTTCAACAGTCGACGTGATGGTTCGACAACACTCGATTTTATTTAGCGTGTACTCGTTTCCTCGGAAATGGAAGGTTGACGTGATGGTTCAACAGTCGACGTGATGGTTCGACAACACTCGCTTTTATTTAGCGTGTACTCGTTTCCTCGGAAATGGAACGTTGACGTGATGGTTCAACATTCGACGTGATGGCTCGACAACTCTCGCTTTTATTTAGCGTGTACTCGTTTCCTCGAAAATGGAAGGTTGACGTGATGGTTCAACAGTCGACGTGATGGTTCGACAACACTCGCTTTTATTTAGCTTGTACTCGTTTCCTCGGAAACTGAAGGTTGACGTGATGGTTCAACATTCGACGTGATGGTTCGACAACACTCGCTTTTATTTAGCGTGTACTCGTTTCCTCGGAAATGGAATGTTGACGTGACGGTTCAACAGTCGACGTGATGGTTCGACAACTCTCGCTTTTATTTAGCGTGTACTCTTTTCCTCGAAAATAGAAGGTTGACGTGTTGGTTCAACAGTCGACGTTATGGTTCGACAGCTCTCGCTTTTATTTAGCGTGTACTCGTTTCCTCGGAGATGGAAGGTTGATGTGATGGTTCAACGGTCGACGTGATGGTTCGATATGTCTCGCTTTTATTTTCCGTGTACTCATTTCCTTGGAAATAGAAGGTTGACGTGATGGTTCAACAGTCGACGTGATGGTTCGACAACACTCGCTTTTATTTAGCGTGTACTCGTTTCCTCGGAAATGGAACGTTGACGTGATGGTTCAACATTCGACGTGATGGTTCGATAACTCTCGCTTTTATTTAGCGTGTACTCGTTTCCACGGAAATGGAAGGTTGACGTGATGGTTCAACAGTCGACGTGATGGTTCGATAACTCTCGACTTTATTTAGCGTGTACTCGTTTCCTCGGAAATGGAACGTTGACGTGATGGTTCAACATTCGACGTGATGGTTCGAAAACTCTCGCTTTTATTTAGCGTGTACTCGTTTCCTCGGAAATGGAAGGTTGACGTGATGGTTCAACAGTCGGCGTGATGGTTCGACAACACTCGCTTTTATTTAGCGTGTACTCGTTTCCTCTGAATTGGAAGGTTGACGTGATGGTTCAACAGTCGACGTGATGGTTCGACAACTCTCGCTTTTATTTAGCGTGTACTCGTTTCCTCGGAAATGGAAGGTTGACGTGATGGTTCAACGGTCGACGTGATGGTTCGATAGCTCTCGCTTTTATTTAGCTTTTACTCGTTTCCTCGAAAATGGAACATTGACGTGATGGTTCAACATTCGACCTGATGGTTCGACAACTCTCGCTTTTATTTAGCGTGTACTCGTTTCCTCGGAAATAGAAGGTTGACGTGATGGTTCAACGGTCGACGTGATGGTTCGACAGCTCTCGCTTTTATTTAGCGTGTACCCGTTTCCTCGGAAATGGAAGGTTGACGTGATGGTTCAACAGTCGACGTGATGGTTCGACAGCTCTCGCTTTTATTTAGCGTGTACTCTTTTCCTTGGAAATCTAAGGTTAACGTGATGGTTCAACAGTCGACGTGATGGTTCGACAACACTCGCTTTTATTTAGCGTGTACTCGTTTCCTCGGAAATGGAAGGTTGACGTGATGGTTCAGTAGTCGACGTGATGGTTCGACAACTCTCGCTTTTATTTTCCGTGTACTCGTTTCCTTGGAAATAGAAGGTTGACGTGATGGTTCAACATTCGACGTGATGGTTCGACAACTCTCGCTTTTATTTAGCATGTACTCGTTTCCTCGAAAATGGAAGGTTGACGTGATGGTTCAACGGTCGACGTGATGGTTCGAAAACACTC
This sequence comes from Lathyrus sativus, assembly GCA_963859935.3. Classification (NCBI taxonomy): domain Eukaryota; kingdom Viridiplantae; phylum Streptophyta; class Magnoliopsida; order Fabales; family Fabaceae; genus Lathyrus; species Lathyrus sativus. The sequence continues at coordinate 1,564,649 of CAWUDS030001327.1, read as the reverse complement.
GCTTTTATTTAGCGTGTACTCGTTTCCTCGGAAACTGAAGGTTGACGTGATGGTTCAACATTCGACGTGATGGTTCAACAACACTCGCTTTTATTTAGCGTGTACTCGTTTCCTCGGAAATGGAAGGTTGACGTGATGGTTCAACATTCGACGTGATGGTTCGACAACACTCGCTTTTATTTAGCATGTACTCGTTTCCTCGGAAACTGAAGGTTGACGTGATGGTTCAACATTCGACGTGATGGTTCGACAACACTCGCTTTTATTTAGCGTGTACTCGTTTCCTCGGAAATGGAAGGTTGACGTGATGGTTCAACAGTCGACGTGATGGTTCGACGACACACGCTTTTATTTAGCGTGTACTCGTTTCCTCGGAAATGGAAGGTTGACATGATGGTTCAACGGTCGACGTGATGGTTCGATAGCTCTCGCTTTTATTTAGCGTGTACTCGTTTCCTCGGATATGGAAGGTTGATGTGATGGTTCAACGGTCGACGTGATGGTTCGATAGGTCTCGCTTTTATTTAGCATGTACTTGTTTCCTCGGAAATTGAAGGTTGACGTGTTGGTTCAACAGTCGACGTGATGGTTCGACAACTCTCGCTTTTATTTTCCGTGTACTCATTTCCTTGGAAATAGAAGGTTGACGTGATGGTTCAACAGTCGACGTGATGGTTCGATAACTCTCGACTTTATTTAGCGTGTACTCGTTTCCTCGGAAATGGAACGTTGACGTGATGGTTCAACATTCGACGTGATGGTTCTACAACTCACGCTTTTATTTAGCGTGTACTCGTTTCCTCGGAAATGGAAGGTTGACGTGATGGTTCAACAGTCGACGTGATGGTTCGACAACACTTGATTTTATTTAGCGTGTACTCGTTTCCTCTGAAATGGAAGGTTGACGTAATGGTTCAACAGTCGACGTGATGGTTCGACAACTCTCGCTTTTATTTAGCGTGTACTTGTTTCCTCGGAAATGGAAGGTTGACGTGATGGTTCAACGGTCGACGTGATGATTCGATAGCTCTCGCAATTTATTTAGCGTGTACTCGTTTCCTCGGAAATGGAAGGTTAACATGATGGTTCAACAGTCGACGTGATGGTTCGAAAACTCTCGCTTTTATTTAGCGTGTACTCGTTTCCTCGGAAATGGAACGTTGATGTGATGGTTCAACATTCGACGTGATGGTTCGATAACTCTCGCTTTTATTTAGCGTATACTCGTTTCCTCGGAAATGGAAGGTTGACGTGATGGTTCAACAGTCGACGTGATGGTTCGACAACTCTCGCTTTTATTTAGCGTGTACTCGTTTCCTCGGAAATAGAAGGTTGACGTGATGGTTCAACAGTCGACGTTATGGTTCGACAACACTCGCTTTTATTTAGCGTGTACTCGTTTCCTCGGAAATGGAAGGTTGACGTGATGGTTCAACAGTCGACGTGATGGTTCGACAACACTCTTTTTTGTTTAGCGTGTACTCGTTTCCTCGGAAATAGAACGTTGACGTGATGGTTCAACATTCGAAGTGATGGTTCGATAACTCTCGCTTTTATTTAGCGTGTACTCGTTTCCTCGGAAATGGAAGGTTGACGTGATGGTTCAACAGTCGACGTGATGGTTCGACAACTCTCGATTTTATTTAGCGTGTACTCGTTTCCTCGAAAATGGAAGGTTGACGTGATGGTTCAACAGTCGACGTGATGGTTCGACAACTCTCGCTTTTATTTTCCGTGTACTCGTTTCCTCGGAAATGGTAGGTTGACGTGATGGTTCGACAACACTCGCTTTTATTTAGCATGTACTCGTTTCCTCGGAAATGGAACGTTGACGTGATGGTTCAACATTCGACGTGATGGCTCGACAACTTTTGCTTTTATTTAGCGTGTACTCGTTTCCTCGGAAATGGAAGGTTGACGTGATGGTTCAACAGTCGACGTGATGGTTCGACAACACTCGCTTTTATTTAGCGTGTACTCGTTTCCTCGAAAACTGAAGGTTGACGTGATGGTTCAACATTCGACGTGATGGTTCGACAACACTCGCTTTTATTTAGCATGTACTCGTTTCCTCGGAAATGGAAGGTTGACGTGATGGTTCAATAGTCGACGTGATGGTTCGACGACACACGCTTTTATTTAGCGTGTACTCGTTTCCTCGAAAATGGAAGGTTGACATGATGGTTCAACGGTCGACGTGATGGTTCGATAGCTCTCGCTTTTATTTAGCGTGTATTCGTTTCCTCGGATATGGAAGGTTGATGTGATGGTTCAACGGTCGATGTGATGGTTCGATAGGTCTCGCTTTTATTTAGCGTGTACTTGTTTCCTCGGAAATGGAAGGTTGACGTGATGGTTCAACAGTCGACGTGATGGTTCGACAACTCTCGCTTTTATTTTCCGTGTACTTATTTCCTTGGAAATAGAAGGTTGACGTGATGGTTCAACAGTCGACGTGATGGTTCGATAACTCTCGCTTTTATTTAGCGTGTACTCGTTTCCTCGGAAATGGAAGGTTGACGTGATGGTTCAACAGTCGACGTGATGGTTCGACAACACTCACTTTTATTTAGCGTGTACTCGTTTCCTCTGAAATGGAAGGTTGACGTGATGGTTCAACAGTCGACGTGATGGTTCGACAACTCTCGCTTTTATTTAGCATGTACTCGTTTCCTCGGAAATGGAAGGTTGACGTGATGGTTCAACGGTCGACGTGATGGTTCGAAAACACTCGCTTTTATTTAGCGTGTACTCGTTTCCTCGGAAACTAAAGGTTGACGTGATGGTTCAACGGTCGACGTGATGGTTCAACAACACTTGATTTTATTTAGCGTGTACTCGTTTCCTCGGAAATGGAAGGTTGACGTGATGGTTCAACATTCGACGTGATGGTTCGACAACTCTCGCTTTTATTTTCCGTGTACTCATTTCCTTGGAAATAGAAGGTTGACGTGATGGTTCAACAGTCGACGTGATGGTTCGACAACACTCGCTTTTATTTAGCGTGTAGTCGTTTCCTCTGAAATGGAAGGTTGACGTGATGGTTCAACAGTCGACGTGATGGTTCGACAACTCTCTCTTTTATTTAGCATGTACTCGTTTCCTCGGAAATGGAAGGTTGACGTGATGGTTCAACGGTCGACGTGATGGTTCGAAAACACTCGCTTTTATTTAGCGTGTACTCGTTTCCTCGGAAACTGAAGGTTGACGTGATGGTTCAACATTCGACGTGATGGTTCAACAACACTCGCTTTTATTTAGCGTGTACTCGTTTCCTCGGATATGGAAGGTTGATGTGATCGTTCAACGGTCGACGTGATGGTTCGATAGGTCTCGCTTTTATTTAGCGTGTACTTGTTTCCTCGGAAATGGAAGGTTGACGTGATGGTTCAACAGTCGACGTGATGGTTCGATAACTCTCGCTTTTATTTTCCGTGTACTCATTTCCTTGGAAATAGAAGGTTGACGTGATGGTTCAACAGTCGACGTGATGGTTCGATAACTCTCGCTTTTATTTAGCGTGTACTCGTTTCCTCGGAAATGGAAGGTTGACGTGATGGTTCAACAGTCGACGTGATGGTTCGACAACACTCGCTTTTATTTAGCGTGTACTCGTTTCCTCTGAAATGGAAGGTTGACGTGATGGTTCAACAGTCGACGTGATGGTTCGACAACTCTCGCTTTTATTTAGCATGTACTCGTTTCCTCGAAAATGGAAGGTTGACGTGATGGTTCAACGGTCGACGTGATGGTTCGAAAACACTCGCTTTTATTTAGCGTGTACTCGTTTCCTCGGAAACTGAAGGTTGACGTGATGGTTCAACATTCGACGTGATGGTTCAACAACACTCGCTTTTATTTAGCGTGTACTCGTTTCCTCGGAAATGGAAGGTTGACGTGATGGTTCAACATTCGACGTGATGGTTCGACAACACTCGCTTTTATTTAGCATGTACTCGTTTCCTCGGAAACTGAAGGTTGACGTGATGGTTCAACATTCGACGTGATGGTTCGACAACACTCGCTTTTATTTAGCGTGTACTCGTTTCCTCGGAAATGGAAGGTTGACGTGATGGTTCAACAGTCGACGTGATGGTTCGACGACACACGCTTTTATTTAGCGTGTACTCGTTTCCTCGGAAATGGAAGGTTGACATGATGGTTCAACGGTCGACGTGATGGTTCGATAGCTCTCGCTTTTATTTAGCGTGTACTCGTTTCCTCGGATATGGAAGGTTGATGTGATGGTTCAACGGTCGACGTGATGGTTCGATAGGTCTCGCTTTTATTTAGCATGTACTTGTTTCCTCGGAAATGGAAGGTTGACGTGTTGGTTCAACAGTCGACGTGATGGTTCGACAACTCTTGCTTTTATTTTCCGTGTACTCATTTCCTTGGAAATAGAAGGTTGACGTGATGGTTCAACAGTCGACGTGATGGTTCGACAACACTCGCTTTTATTTAGCGTGTACTCGTTTCCTCTGAAATGGAAGGTTGACGTGATGGTTCAACAGTCGACGTGATGGTTCGACAACTCTCGCTTTTATTTAGCGTGTACTCGTTTCCTCGGATATGGATGGTTGATGTGATCGTTCAATGGTCGACGTGATGGTTCGATAGGTCTCGCTTTTATTTAGCGTGTACTTGTTTCCTCGGAAATGGAAGGTTGACGTGATGGTTCAACAGTCGACGTGATGGTTCGATAACTCTCGCTTTTATTTTCCATGTACTCATTTCCTTGGAAATAGAAGGTTGACGTGATGGTTCAACAGTCGACGTGATGGTTCGATAACTCTCGCTTTTATTTAGCGTGTACTCGTTTCCTCGGAAATGGAAGGTTGACGTGATGGTTCAACAGTCGACGTGATGGTTCGACAACACTCGCTTTTATTTAGCGTGTACTCGTTTCCTCTGAAATGGAAGGTTGACGTGATGGTTCAACAGTCGACGTGATGGTTCGACAACTCTCGCTTTTATTTAGCATGTACTCGTTTCCTCGAAAATGGAAGGTTGACGTGATGGTTCAACGGTCGACGTGATGGTTCGAAAACACTCGCTTTTATTTAGCGTGTACTCGTTTCCTCGGAAACTGAAGGTTGACGTGATGGTTCAACATTCGACGTGATGGTTCAACAACACTCGCTTTTATTTAGCGTGTACTCGTTTCCTCGGAAATGGAAGGTTGACGTGATGGTTCAACATTCGACGTGATGGTTCGACAACACTCGCTTTTATTTAGCATGTACTCGTTTCCTCGGAAACTGAAGGTTGACGTGATGGTTCAACATTCGACGTGATGGTTCGACAACACTCGCTTTTATTTAGCGTGTACTCGTTTCCTCGGAAATGGAAGGTTGACGTGATGGTTCAACAGTCGACGTGATGGTTCGACGACACACGCTTTTATTTAGCGTGTACTCGTTTCCTCGGAAATGGAAGGTTGACATGATGGTTCAACGGTCGACGTGATGGTTCGATAGCTCTCGCTTTTATTTAGCGTGTACTCGTTTCCTCGGATATGGAAGGTTGATGTGATGGTTCAACGGTCGACGTGATGGTTCGATAGGTCTCGCTTTTATTTAGCTTGTACTTGTTTCCTCGGAAATGGAAGGTTGACGTGTTGGTTCAACAGTCGACGTGATGGTTCGACAACACTCGCTTTTATTTAGTGTGTACTCGTTTCCTCTGAAATGGAAGGTTGACGTGATGGTTCAACAGTTGACGTGATGGTTCGACAACTCTCGCTTTTATTTAGCGTGTACTTGTTTCCTCGGAAATGGAAGGTTGACGTGATGGTTCAACGGTCGACATGATGGTTCGATAGCTCTCGCTTTTATTTAGCGTGTACTTGTTTCCTCGGAAATGGAACGTTAACGTGATGGTTCAACAGTCGACGTGATGGTTCGACAACTCTCGCTTTTATTTAGCGTGTACTCGTTTCCTCGGAAACTGAAGGTTGACGTGATGGTTCAACATTCGACGTTATGGTTCGACAACACTCGCTTTTATTTAGCGTGTACTCGTTTCCTCGGATATGGAAGGTTGATGTGATCGTTCAACGGTCGACGTGATGGTTCGATAGGTCTCGCTTTTATTTAGCGTGTACTTGTTTCCTCGGAAATGGAAGGTTGACGTGATGGTTCAACATTCGACGTGATGGTTCGATAACTCTCGCTTTTATTTAGCGTGTACTCGTTTCCTCGGAAATGGAAGGTTGACGTGATGGTTCAATAGTCGACGTGATGGTTTGACAACTCTCGATTTTATTTAGCGTGTACTCATTTCCTCGGAAATGGAAGGTTGACGTGATGGTTCAACAGTCGACGTGATGGTTCGACAACTCTCGCTTTTATTTTCCGTGTACTCGTTTCCTCGGAAATGGTAGGTTGACGTGATGGTTCCACAGTCGACGTGGTGGTTCGACAACACTCGCTTTTATTTAGCGTGTACTCGTTTCCTCGGAAATGGAACGTTGACGTGATGGTTCAACATTCGACGTGATGGCTCGACAACTCTCGCTTTTATTTAGCGTGTACTCGTTTCCTCGGAAATGGAAGGTTGACCTGATGGTTCAACAGTCGACGTGATGGTTCGACAACACTCGCTTTTATTTAGCGTGTACTCGTTTCCTCGGAAACTGAAGGTTGACGTGATGGTTCAACATTCGACGTGATGGTTCGACAACACTCGCTTTTATTTAGCGTGTACTCGTTTCCTCGGAAATGGAAGGTTGACGTGATGGTTCAATAGTCGACGTGATGGTTGGACGACACACGCTTTTATTTAGCGTGTACTCGTTTCCTCGAAAATGGAAGGTTGACATGATGGTTCAACGGTCGACGTGATGGTTCGATAGCTCTCGCTTTTATTTAGCGTGTACTCGTTTCCTCGGATATGGAAGGTTGATGTGATGGTTCAACGGTCGACGTGATGGTTCAATAGGTCTCGCTTTTATTTAGCGTGTACTTGTTTCCTCGGAAATGGAAGGTTGACGTGATGGTTCAACAGTCGACGTGATGGTTCGACAACTCTCGCTTTTATTTTCTGTGTACTCATTTCCTTGGAAATAGAAGGTTGACGTGATGGTTCAACATTCGACGTGATGGTTCGATAACTCTCGCTTTTATTTAGCGTGTACTCGTTTCCTCGGAAATGGAAGGTTGACGTGATGGTTCAACAGTCGACGTGATGGTTCGACAACACTCGCTTTTATTTAGCGTGTACTCGTTTCCTCTGAAATGGAAGGTTGACGTGATGGTTCAACAGTCGACGTGATGGTTCGACAACTCTCGCTTTTATTTAGCATGTACTCGTTTCCTCGGAAATGGAAGGTTGACGTGATGGTTCAACGGTCGACGTGATGGTTCGAAAACACTCGCTTTTATTTAGCGTGTACTCGTTTCCTCGGAAACTGAAGGTTGACGTGATGGTTCAACATTCGACGTGATGGTTCAACAACACTCGCTTTTATTTAGCGTGTACTCGTTTCCTCGGAAATGGAAGGTTGACGTGATGGTTCAACATTCGACGTGATGGTTCGACAACACTCGCTTTTATTTAGCGTGTACTCGTTTCCTCTGAAATGGAAGGTTGACGTGATGGTTCAACAGTCGACGTGATGGTTCGACAACTCTCGCTTTTATTTAGCGTGTACTTGTTTCCTCGGAAATGGAAGGTTGACGTGATGGTTCAACGGTCGACGTGATGGTTCGATAGCTCTCGCTTTTATTTAGCGTGTACTTGTTTCCTCGGAAATGGAAGGTTAACGTGATGGTTCAACAGTCGACGTGATGGTTCGACAACTCTCGCTTTTATTTAGCGTGTACTCGTTTCCTCGGAAATAGAAGGTTGACATGATGGTTCAACAGTCGACGTGATGGTTCGACAACACTCGCTTTTATTTAGCGTGTACTCGTTTCCTCGGAAATGGAAGGTTGACGTGATGGTTCAACAGTCGACGTGATGGTTCGACAACACTCGCTTTTATTTAGCGTGTACTTGTTTCCTCGGAAATGGAACGTTGACGTGATGGTTGAACATTCGACGTGATGGTTCGATAACTCTCGCTTTTATTTAGCGTGTACTCGTTTCCTCGGAAATGGAAGGTTGACGTGATGGTTCAACAGTCGACGTGATGGTTCGACAACTCTCGATTTTATTTAGCGTGTACTCGTTTCCTCGGAAATGGAAGGTTGACGTGATGGTTCAACAGTCGACGTGATGGTTCGACAACTCTCGCTTTTATTTTCCGTGTACTCGTTTCCTCGGAAATGGTAGGTTGACGTGATGGTTCAACAGTCGACGTGATGGTTCGACAACACTCGCTTTTATTTAGCGTGTACTCGTTTCCTCGGAAATAGAACGTTGACGTGATGGTTCAACATTCGACGTGATGGCTCGACAACTCTCGCTTTTATTTAGCGTGTACTCGTTTCCTCGGAAATGGAAGGTTGACCTGATGGTTCAACAGTCGACGTGATGGTTCGAAAACACTCGCTTTTATTTAGCGTGTACTCGTTTCTTCGGAAACTGAAGGTTGACGTGATGGTTCAACATTCGACGTGATGGTTCGACAACACTCGCTTTTATTTAGCGTGTACTCGTTTCCTCGGAAATGGAAGGTTGACGTGATGGTTCAATAGTCGACGTGATGGTTCGACGACACACGCTTTTATTTAGCGTGTACTCGTTTCCTCGAAAATGGAAGGTTGACATGATGGTTCAACGGTCGACGTGATGGTTCGATAGCTCTCGCTTTTATTTAGCGTGTACTCGTTTCCTCGGATATGGAAGGTTGATGTGATCGTTCAACGGTCGACGTGATGGTTCGATAGGTCTCGCTTTTATTTAGCGTGTACTTGTTTCCTCGGAAATGGAAGGTTGACGTGATGGTTCAACAGTCGACGTGATGGTTCGATAACTCTCGCTTTTATTTTCCGTGTACTCATTTCCTTGGAAATAGAAGGTTGACGTGATGGTTCAACAGTCGACGTGATGGTTCGATAACTCTCGCTTTTATTTAGCGTGTACTCGTTTCCTCGGAAATGGAAGGTTGACGTGATGGTTCAACAGTCGACGTGATGGTTCGACAACACTCGCTTTTATTTAGCGTGTACTCGTTTCCTCTGAAATGGAAGGTTGACGTGATGGTTCAACAGTCGACGTGATGGTTCGACAACTCTCGCTTTTATTTAGCATGTACTCGTTTCCTCGAAAATGGAAGGTTGACGTGATGGTTCAACGGTCGACGTGATGGTTCGAAAACACTCGCTTTTATTTAGCGTGTACTCGTTTCCTCGGAAACTGAAGGTTGACGTGATGGTTCAACATTCGACGTGATGGTTCAACAACACTCGCTTTTATTTAGCGTGTACTCGTTTCCTCGGAAATGAAAGGTTGACGTGATGGTTCAACATTCGACGTGATGGTTCGACAACACTCGCTTTTATTTAGCATGTACTCGTTTCCTCGGAAACTGAAGGTTGACGTGATGGTTCAACATTCGACGTGATGGTTCGACAACACTCGCTTTTATTTAGCGTGTACTCGTTTCCTCGGAAATGGAAGGTTGACGTGATGGTTCAACAGTCGACGTGATGGTTCGACGACACACGCTTTTATTTAGCGTGTACTCGTTTCCTCGGAAATGGAAGGTTGACATGATGGTTCAACGGTCGACGTGATGGTTCGATAGCTCTCGCTTTTATTTAGCGTGTACTCGTTTCCTCGGATATGGAAGGTTGATGTGATGGTTCAACGGTCGATGTGATGGTTCGATAGGTCTCGCTTTTATTTAGCATGTACTTGTTTCCTCGGAAATTGAAGGTTGACGTGTTGGTTCAACAGTCGACGTGATGGTTCGACAACTCTCGCTTTTATTTTCCGTGTACTCATTTCCTTGGAAATAGAAGGTTGACGTGATGGTTCAACAGTCGACGTGATGGTTCGATAACTCTCGACTTTATTTAGCGTGTACTCGTTTCCTCGGAAATGGAACGTTGACGTGATGGTTCAACATTCGACGTGATGGTTCTACAACTCACGCTTTTATTTAGCGTGTACTCGTTTCCTCGGAAATGGAAGGTTGACGTGATGGTTCAACAGTCGACGTGATGGTTCGACAACACTTGATTTTATTTAGCGTGTACTCGTTTCCTCTGAAATGGAAGGTTGACGTAATGGTTCAACAGTCGACGTGATGGTTCGACAACTCTCGCTTTTATTTAGCGTGTACTTGTTTCCTCGGAAATGGAAGGTTGACGTGATGGTTCAACGGTCGACGTGATGATTCGATAGCTCTCGCAATTTATTTAGCGTGTACTCGTTTCCTCGGAAATGGAAGGTTAACATGATGGTTCAACAGTCGACGTGATGGTTCGAAAACTCTCGCTTTTATTTAGCGTGTACTCGTTTCCTCGGAAATGGAACGTTGATGTGATGGTTCAACATTCGACGTGATGGTTCGATAACTCTCGCTTTTATTTAGCGTATACTCGTTTCCTCGGAAATGGAAGGTTGACGTGATGGTTCAACAGTCGACGTGATGGTTCAACAACACTCGATTTTATTTAGCGTGTACTCGTTTCCTCGGAAATGGAAGGTTGACGTGATGGTTCAACAGTCGACGTGATGGTTCGACAACACTCGCTTTTATTTAGCGTGTACTCGTTTCCTCGGAAATGGAACGTTGACGTGATGGTTCAACATTCGACGTGATGGCTCGACAACTCTCGCTTTTATTTAGCGTGTACTCGTTTCCTCGAAAATGGAAGGTTGACGTGATGGTTCAACAGTCGACGTGATGGTTCGACAACACTCGCTTTTATTTAGCTTGTACTCGTTTCCTCGGAAACTGAAGGTTGACGTGATGGTTCAACATTCGACGTGATGGTTCGACAACACTCGCTTTTATTTAGCGTGTACTCGTTTCCTCGGAAATGGAATGTTGACGTGACGGTTCAACAGTCGACGTGATGGTTCGACAACTCTCGCTTTTATTTAGCGTGTACTCTTTTCCTCGAAAATAGAAGGTTGACGTGTTGGTTCAACAGTCGACGTTATGGTTCGACAGCTCTCGCTTTTATTTAGCGTGTACTCGTTTCCTCGGAGATGGAAGGTTGATGTGATGGTTCAACGGTCGACGTGATGGTTCGATATGTCTCGCTTTTATTTTCCGTGTACTCATTTCCTTGGAAATAGAAGGTTGACGTGATGGTTCAACAGTCGACGTGATGGTTCGACAACACTCGCTTTTATTTAGCGTGTACTCGTTTCCTCGGAAATGGAACGTTGACGTGATGGTTCAACATTCGACGTGATGGTTCGATAACTCTCGCTTTTATTTAGCGTGTACTCGTTTCCACGGAAATGGAAGGTTGACGTGATGGTTCAACAGTCGACGTGATGGTTCGATAACTCTCGACTTTATTTAGCGTGTACTCGTTTCCTCGGAAATGGAACGTTGACGTGATGGTTCAACATTCGACGTGATGGTTCGAAAACTCTCGCTTTTATTTAGCGTGTACTCGTTTCCTCGGAAATGGAAGGTTGACGTGATGGTTCAACAGTCGGCGTGATGGTTCGACAACACTCGCTTTTATTTAGCGTGTACTCGTTTCCTTTGAATTGGAAGGTTGACGTGATGGTTCAACAGTCGACGTGATGGTTCGACAACTCTCGCTTTTATTTAGCGTGTACTCGTTTCCTCGGAAATGGAAGGTTGACGTGATGGTTCAACGGTCGACGTGATGGTTCGATAGCTCTCGCTTTTATTTAGCTTTTACTCGTTTCCTCGAAAATGGAACATTGACGTGATGGTTCAACATTCGACCTGATGGTTCGACAACTCTCGCTTTTATTTAGCGTGTACTCGTTTCCTCGGAAATAGAAGGTTGACGTGATGGTTCAACGGTCGACGTGATGGTTCGACAGCTCTCGCTTTTATCTAGCGTGTACCCGTTTCCTCGGAAATGGAAGGTTGACGTGATGGTTCAACAGTCGACGTGATGGTTCGACAGCTCTCGCTTTTATTTAGCGTGTACTCTTTTCCTTGGAAATCTAAGGTTAACGTGATGGTTCAACAGTCGACGTGATGGTTCGACAACACTCGCTTTTATTTAGCGTGTACTCGTTTCCTCGGAAATGGAAGGTTGACGTGATGGTTCAACAGTCGACGTGATGGTTCGACAACTCTCGCTTTTATTTTCCGTGTACTCGTTTCCTTGGAAATAGAAGGTTGACGTGATGGTTCAACATTCGACGTGATGGTTCGACAACTCTCGCTTTTATTTAGCATGTACTCGTTTCCTCGAAAATGGAAGGTTGACGTGATGGTTCAACGGTCGACGTGATGGTTCGAAAACACTCGCTTTTATTTAGCGTGTACTCGTTTCCTCGGAAACTGAAGGTTGACGTGATGGTTCAACATTCGACGTGATGGTTCAACAACACTCGCTTTTATTTAGCGTGTACTCGTTTCCTCGGAAATGGAAGGTTGACGTGATGGTTCAACATTCGACGTGATGGTTCGACAACACTCGCTTTTATTTAGCATGTACTCGTTTCCTCGGAAACTGAAGGTTGACGTGATGGTTCAACATTCGACGTGATGGTTCGACAACACTCGCTTTTATTTAGCGTGTACTCGTTTCCTCGGAAATGGAAGGTTGACGTGATGGTTCAACAGTCGACGTGATGGTTCGACGACACACGCTTTTATTTAGCGTGTACTCGTTTCCTCGGAAATGGAAGGTTGACATGATGGTTCAACGGTCGACGTGATGGTTCGATAGCTCTCGCTTTTATTTAGCGTGTACTCGTTTCCTCGGATATGGAAGGTTGATGTGATGGTTCAACGGTCGACGTGATGGTTCGATAGGTCTCGCTTTTATTTAGCATGTACTTGTTTCCTCGGAAATTGAAGGTTGACGTGTTGGTTCAACAGTCGACGTGATGGTTCGACAACTCTCGCTTTTATTTTCCGTGTACTCATTTCCTTGGAAATAGAAGGTTGACGTGATGGTTCAACAGTCGACGTGATGGTTCGATAACTCTCGACTTTATTTAGCGTGTACTCGTTTCCTCGGAAATGGAACGTTGACGTGATGGTTCAACATTCGACGTGATGGTTCTACAACTCACGCTTTTATTTAGCGTGTACTCGTTTCCTCGGAAATGGAAGGTTGACGTGATGGTTCAACAGTCGACGTGATGGTTCGACAACACTTGATTTTATTTAGCGTGTACTCGTTTCCTCTGAAATGGAAGGTTGACGTAATGGTTCAACAGTCGACGTGATGGTTCGACAACTCTCGCTTTTATTTAGCGTGTACTTGTTTCCTCGGAAATGGAAGGTTGACGTGATGGTTCAACGGTCGACGTGATGATTCGATAGCTCTCGCAATTTATTTAGCGTGTACTCGTTTCCTCGGAAATGGAAGGTTAACATGATGGTTCAACAGTCGACGTGATGGTTCGAAAACTCTCGCTTTTATTTAGCGTGTACTCGTTTCCTCGGAAATGGAACGTTGATGTGATGGTTCAACATTCGACGTGATGGTTCGATAACTCTCGCTTTTATTTAGCGTATACTCGTTTCCTCGGAAATGGAAGGTTGACGTGATGGTTCAACAGTCGACGTGATGGTTCGACAACACTCGATTTTATTTAGCGTGTACTCGTTTCCTCGGAAATGGAAGGTTGACGTGATGGTTCAACAGTCGACGTGATGGTTCGACAACACTCGCTTTTATTTAGCGTGTACTCGTTTCCTCGGAAATGGAACGTTGACGTGATGGTTCAACATTCGACGTGATGGCTCGACAACTCTCGCTTTTATTTAGCGTGTACTCGTTTCCTCGAAAATGGAAGGTTGACGTGATGGTTCAACAGTCGACGTGATGGTTCGACAACACTCGCTTTTATTTAGCTTGTACTCGTTTCCTCGGAAACTGAAGGTTGACGTGATGGTTCAACATTCGACGTGATGGTTCGACAACACTCGCTTTTATTTAGCGTGTACTCGTTTCCTCGGAAATGGAATGTTGACGTGACGGTTCAACAGTCGACGTGATGGTTCGACAACTCTCGCTTTTATTTAGCGTGTACTCTTTTCCTCGAAAATAGAAGGTTGACGTGTTGGTTCAACAGTCGACGTTATGGTTCGACAGCTCTCGCTTTTATTTAGCGTGTACTCGTTTCCTCGGAGATGGAAGGTTGATGTGATGGTTCAACGGTCGACGTGATGGTTCGATATGTCTCGCTTTTATTTTCCGTGTACTCATTTCCTTGGAAATAGAAGGTTGACGTGATGGTTCAACAGTCGACGTGATGGTTCGACAACACTCGCTTTTATTTAGCGTGTACTCGTTTCCTCGGAAATGGAACGTTGACGTGATGGTTCAACATTCGACGTGATGGTTCGATAACTCTCGCTTTTATTTAGCGTGTACTCGTTTCCACGGAAATGGAAGGTTGACGTGATGGTTCAACAGTCGACGTGATGGTTCGATAACTCTCGACTTTATTTAGCGTGTACTCGTTTCCTCGGAAATGGAACGTTGACGTGATGGTTCAACATTCGACGTGATGGTTCGAAAACTCTTGCTTTTATTTAGCGTGTACTCGTTTCCTCGGAAATGGAAGGTTGACGTGATGGTTCAACAGTCGGCGTGATGGTTCGACAACACTCGCTTTTATTTAGCGTGTACTCGTTTCCTCTGAATTGGAAGGTTGACGTGATGGTTCAACAGTCGACGTGATGGTTCGACAACTCTCGCTTTTATTTAGCGTGTACTCGTTTCCTCGGAAATGGAAGGTTGACGTGATGGTTCAACGGTCGACGTGATGGTTCGACAGCTCTCGCTTTTATTTAGCTTTTACTCGTTTCCTCGAAAATGGAACATTGACGTGATGGTTCAACATTCGACCTGATGGTTCGACAACTCTCGCTTTTATTTAGCGTGTACTCGTTTCCTCGGAAATAGAAGGTTGACGTGATGGTTCAACGGTCGACGTGATGGTTCGACAGCTCTCGCTTTTATTTAGCGTGTACCCGTTTCCTCGGAAATGGAAGGTTGACGTGATGGTTCAACAGTCGACGTGATGGTTCGACAGCTCTCGCTTTTATTTAGCGTGTACTCTTTTCCTTGGAAATCTAAGGTTAACGTGATGGTTCAACAGTCGACGTGATGGTTCGAAAACACTCGCTTTTATTTAGCGTGTACTCGTTTCTTCGGAAACTGAAGGTTGACGTGATGGTTCAACATTCGACGTGATGGTTCGACAACACTCGCTTTTATTTAGCGTGTACTCGTTTCCTCGGAAATGGAAGGTTGACGTGATGGTTCAATAGTCGACGTGATGGTTCGACGACACACGCTTTTATTTAGCGTGTACTCGTTTCCTCGAAAATGGAAGGTTGACATGATGGTTCAACGGTCGACGTGATGGTTCGATAGCTCTCGCTTTTATTTAGCGTGTACTCGTTTCCTCGGATATGGAAGGTTGATGTGATCGTTCAACGGTCGACGTGATGGTTCGATAGGTCTCGCTTTTATTTAGCGTGTACTTGTTTCCTCGGAAATGGAAGGTTGACGTGATGGTTCAACAGTCGACGTGATGGTTCGATAACTCTCGCTTTTATTTTCCGTGTACTCATTTCCTTGGAAATAGAAGGTTGACGTGATGGTTCAACAGTCGACGTGATGGTTCGATAACTCTCGCTTTTATTTAGCGTGTACTCGTTTCCTCGGAAATGGAAGGTTGACGTGATGGTTCAACAGTCGACGTGATGGTTCGACAACACTCGCTTTTATTTAGCGTGTACTCGTTTCCTCTGAAATGGAAGGTTGACGTGATGGTTCAACAGTCGACGTGATGGTTCGAAAACTCTCGCTTTTATTTAGCATGTACTCGTTTCCTCGAAAATGGAAGGTTGACGTGATGGTTCAACGGTCGACGTAATGGTTCGAAAACACTCGCTTTTATTTAGCGTGTACTCGTTTCCTCGGAAACTGAAGGTTGACGTGATGGTTCAACATTCGACGTGATGGTTCAACAACACTCGCTTTTATTTAGCGTGTACTCGTTTCCTCGGAAATGGAAGGTTGACGTGATGGTTCAACATTCGACGTGATGGTTCGACAACACTCGCTTTTATTTAGCATGTACTCGTTTCCTCGGAAACTGAAGGTTGACGTGATGGTTCAACATTCGACGTGATGGTTCGACAACACTCGCTTTTATTTAGCGTGTACTCGTTTCCTCGGAAATGGAAGGTTGACGTGATGGTTCAACAGTCGACGTGATGGTTCGACGACACACGCTTTTATTTAGCGTGTACTCGTTTCCTCGGAAATGGAAGGTTGACATGATGGTTCAACGGTCGACGTGATGGTTCGATAGCTCTCGCTTTTATTTAGCGTGTACTCGTTTCCTCGGATATGGAAGGTTGATGTGATGGTTCAACGGTCGATGTGATGGTTCGATAGGTCTCGCTTTTATTTAGCATGTACTTGTTTCCTCGGAAATTGAAGGTTGACGTGTTGGTTCAACAGTCGACGTGATGGTTCGACAACTCTCGCTTTTATTTTCCGTGTACTCATTTCCTTGGAAATAGAAGGTTGACGTGATGGTTCAACAGTCGACGTGATGGTTCGATAACTCTCGACTTTATTTAGCGTGTACTCGTTTCCTCGGAAATGGAACGTTGACGTGATGGTTCAACATTCGACGTGATGGTTCTACAACTCACGCTTTTATTTAGCGTGTACTCGTTTCCTCGGAAATGGAAGGTTGACGTGATGGTTCAACAGTCGACGTGATGGTTCGACAACACTTGATTTTATTTAGCGTGTACTCGTTTCCTCTGAAATGGAAGGTTGACGTAATGGTTCAACAGTCGACGTGATGGTTCGACAACTCTCGCTTTTATTTAGCGTGTACTTGTTTCCTCGGAAATGGAAGGTTGACGTGATGGTTCAACGGTCGACGTGATGATTCGATAGCTCTCGCAATTTATTTAGCGTGTACTCGTTTCCTCGGAAATGGAAGGTTAACATGATGGTTCAACAGTCGACGTGATGGTTCGAAAACTCTCGCTTTTATTTAGCGTGTACTCGTTTCCTTGGAAATGGAACGTTGACGTGATGGTTCAACATTCGACGTGATGGTTCGATAACTCTCGCTTTTATTTAGCGTGTACTCGTTTCCTCGGAAATGGAACGTTGACGTGATGGTTCAACATTCGACGTGATGGTTCGATAACTCTCGCTTTTATTTAGCGTGTACTCGTTTCCACGGAAATGGAAGGTTGACGTGATGGTTCAACAGTCGACGTGATGGTTCGATAACTCTCGACTTTATTTAGCGTGTACTCGTTTCCTCGGAAATGGAACGTTGACGTGATGGTTCAACATTCGACGTGATGGTTCGAAAACTCTCGCTTTTATTTAGCGTGTACTCGTTTCCTCGGAAATGGAAGGTTGACGTGATGGTTCAACAGTCGGCGTGATGGTTCGACAACACTCGCTTTTATTTAGCGTGTACTCGTTTCCTCTGAATTGGAAGGTTGACGTGATGGTTCAACAGTCGACGTGATGGTTCGACAACTCTCGCTTTTATTTAGCGTGTACTCGTTTCCTCGGAAATGGAAGGTTGACGTGATGGTTCAACGGTCGACGTGATGGTTCGATAGCTCTCGCTTTTATTTAGCTTTTACTCGTTTCCTCGAAAATGGAACATTGACGTGATGGTTCAACATTCGACCTGATGGTTCGACAACTCTCGCTTTTATTTAGCGTGTACTCGTTTCCTCGGAAATAGAAGGTTGACGTGATGGTTCAACGGTCGACGTGATGGTTCGACAGCTCTCGCTTTTATTTAGCGTGTACCCGTTTCCTCGGAAATGGAAGGTTGACGTGATGGTTCAACAGTCGACGTGATGGTTCGACAGCTCTCGCTTTTATTTAGCGTGTACTCTTTTCCTTGGAAATCTAAGGTTAACGTGATGGTTCAACAGTCAACGTGATGGTTCGACAACACTCGCTTTTATTTAGCGTGTACTCGTTTCCTCGGAAATGGAAGGTTGACGTGATGGTTCAACAGTCGACGTGATGGTTCGACAACTCTCGCTTTTATTTTCCGTGTACTCGTTTCCTTGGAAATAGAAGGTTGACGTGATGGTTCAACATTCGACGTGATGGTTCGACAACTCTCGCTTTTATTTAGCATGTACTCGTTTCCTCGAAAATGGAAGGTTGACGTGATGGTTCAACGGTCGACGTGATGGTTCGAAAACACTCGCTTTTATTTAGCGTGTACTCGTTTCCTCGGAAACTGAAGGTTGACGTGATGGTTCAACATTCGACGTGATGGTTCAACAACACTCGCTTTTATTTAGCGTGTACTCGTTTCCTCGGAAATGGAAGGTTGACGTGATGGTTCAACATTCGACGTGATGGTTCGACAACACTCGCTTTTATTTAGCATGTACTCGTTTCCTCGGAAACTGAAGGTTGACGTGATGGTTCAACATTCGACGTGATGGTTCGACAACACTCGCTTTTATTTAGCGTGTACTCGTTTCCTCGGAAATGGAAGGTTGACGTGATGGTTCAACAGTCGACGTGATGGTTCGACGACACACGCTTTTATTTAGCGTGTACTCGTTTCCTCGGAAATGGAAGGTTGACATGATGGTTCAACGGTCGACGTGATGGTTCGATAGCTCTCGCTTTTATTTAGCGTGTACTCGTTTCCTCGGATATGGAAGGTTGATGTGATGGTTCAACGGTCGACGTGATGGTTCGATAGGTCTCGCTTTTATTTAGCATGTACTTGTTTCCTCGGAAATTGAAGGTTGACGTGTTGGTTCAACAGTCGACGTGATGGTTCGACAACTCTCGCTTTTATTTTCCGTGTACTCATTTCCTTGGAAATAGAAGGTTGACGTGATGGTTCAACAGTCGACGTGATGGTTCGATAACTCTCGACTTTATTTAGCGTGTACTCGTTTCCTCGGAAATGGAACGTTGACGTGATGGTTCAACATTCGACGTGATGGTTCTACAACTCACGCTTTTATTTAGCGTGTACTCGTTTCCTCGGAAATGGAAGGTTGACGTGATGGTTCAACAGTCGACGTGATGGTTCGACAACACTTGATTTTATTTAGCGTGTACTCGTTTCCTCTGAAATGGAAGGTTGACGTAATGGTTCAACAGTCGACGTGATGGTTCGACAACTCTCGCTTTTATTTAGCGTGTACTTGTTTCCTCGGAAATGGAAGGTTGACGTGATGGTTCAACGGTCGACGTGATGATTCGATAGCTCTCGCAATTTATTTAGCGTGTACTCGTTTCCTCGGAAATGGAAGGTTAACATGATGGTTCAACAGTCGACGTGATGGTTCGAAAACTCTCGCTTTTATTTAGCGTGTACTCGTTTCCTTGGAAATGGAACGTTGACGTGATGGTTCAACATTCGACGTGATGGTTCGATAACTCTCGCTTTTATTTAGCGTGTACTCGTTTCCTCGGAAATGGAACGTTGACGTGATGGTTCAACATTCGACGTGATGGTTTGATAACTCTCGCTTTTATTTAGCGTGTACTCGTTTCCACGGAAATGGAAGGTTGACGTGATGGTTCAACAGTCGACGTGATGGTTCGATAACTCTCGACTTTATTTAGCGTGTACTCGTTTCCTCGGAAATGGAACGTTGACGTGATGGTTCAACATTCGACGTGATGGTTCGAAAACTCTCGCTTTTATTTAGCGTGTACTCGTTTCCTCGGAAATGGAAGGTTGACGTGATGGTTCAACAGTCGGCGTGATGGTTCGACAACACTCGCTTTTATTTAGCGTGTACTCGTTTCCTCTGAATTGGAAGGTTGACGTGATGGTTCAACAGTCGACGTGATGGTTCGACAACTCTCGCTTTTATTTAGCGTGTACTCGTTTCCTCGGAAATGGAAGGTTGACGTGATGGTTCAACGGTCGACGTGATGGTTCGATAGCTCTCGCTTTTATTTAGCTTTTACTCGTTTCCTCGAAAATGGAACATTGACGTGATGGTTCAACATTCGACCTGATGGTTCGACAACTCTCGCTTTTATTTAGCGTGTACTCGTTTCCTCGGAAATAGAAGGTTGACGTGATGGTTCAACGGTCGACGTGATGGTTCGACAGCTCTCGCTTTTATTTAGCGTGTACCCGTTTCCTCGGAAATGGAAGGTTGACGTGATGGTTCAACAGTCGACGTGATGGTTCGACAGCTCTCGCTTTTATTTAGCGTGTACTCTTTTCCTTGGAAATCTAAGGTTAACGTGATGGTTCAACAGTCAACGTGATGGTTCGACAACACTCGCTTTTATTTAGCGTGTACTCGTTTCCTCGGAAATGGAAGGTTGACGTGATGGTTCAACAGTCGACGTGATGGTTCGACAACTCTCGCTTTTATTTTCCGTGTACTCGTTTCCTTGGAAATAGAAGGTTGACGTGATGGTTCAACATTCGACGTGATGGTTCGACAACTCTCGCTTTTATTTAGCATGTACTCGTTTCCTCGAAAATGGAAGGTTGACGTGATGGTTCAACGGTCGACGTGATGGTTCGAAAACACTCGCTTTTATTTAGCGTGTACTCGTTTCCTCGGAAACTGAAGGTTGACGTGATGGTTCAACATTCGACGTGATGGTTCAACAACACTCGCTTTTATTTAGCGTGTACTCGTTTCCTCGGAAATGGAAGGTTGACGTGATGGTTCAACATTCGACGTGATGGTTCGACAACACTCGCTTTTATTTAGCATGTACTCGTTTCCTCGGAAACTGAAGGTTGACGTGATGGTTCAACATTCGACGTGATGGTTCGACAACACTCGCTTTTATTTAGCGTGTACTCGTTTCCTCGGAAATGGAAGGTTGACGTGATGGTTCAACAGTCGACGTGATGGTTCGACGACACACGCTTTTATTTAGCGTGTACTCGTTTCCTTGGAAATGGAAGGTTGACATGATGGTTCAACGGTCGACGTGATGGTTCGATAGCTCTCGCTTTTATTTAGCGTGTACTCGTTTCCTCGGATATGGAAGGTTGATGTGATGGTTCAACGGTCGACGTGATGGTTCGATAGGTCTCGCTTTTATTTAGCATGTACTTGTTTCCTCGGAAATTGAAGGTTGACGTGTTGGTTCAACAGTCGACGTGATGGTTCGACAACTCTCGCTTTTATTTTCCGTGTACTCATTTCCTTGGAAATAGAAGGTTGATGTGATGGTTCAACAGTCGACGTGATGGTTCGATAACTCTCGACTTTATTTAGCGTGTACTCGTTTCCTCGGAAATGGAACGTTGACGTGATGGTTCAACATTCGACGTGATGGTTCTACAACTCACGCTTTTATTTAGCGTGTACTCGTTTCCTCGGAAATGGAAGGTTGACGTGATGGTTCAACAGTCGACGTGATGGTTCGACAACACTTGATTTTATTTAGCGTGTACTCGTTTCCTCTGAAATGGAAGGTTGACGTAATGGTTCAACAGTCGACGTGATGGTTCGACAACTCTCGCTTTTATTTAGCGTGTACTTGTTTCCTCGGAAATGGAAGGTTGACGTGATGGTTCAACGGTCGACGTGATGATTCGATAGCTCTCGCAATTTATTTAGCGTGTACTCGTTTCCTCGGAAATGGAAGGTTAACATGATGGTTCAACAGTCGACGTGATGGTTCGAAAACTCTCGCTTTTATTTAGCGTGTACTCGTTTCCTCGGAAATGGAACGTTGATGTGATGGTTCAACATTCGACGTGATGGTTCGATAACTCTCGCTTTTATTTAGCAAATACTCGTTTCCTCGGAAATGGAAGGTTGACGTGATGGTTCAACAGTCGACGTGATGGTTCGACAACACTCGATTTTATTTAGCGTGTACTCGTTTCCTCGGAAATGGAAGGTTGACGTGATGGTTCAACAGTCGACGTGATGGTTCGACAACACTCGCTTTTATTTAGCGTGTACTCGTTTCCTCGGAAATGGAACGTTGACGTGATGGTTCAACATTCGACGTGATGGCTCGACAACTCTCGCTTTTATTTAGCGTGTACTCGTTTCCTCGAAAATGGAAGGTTGACGTGATGGTTCAACAGTCGACGTGATGGTTCGACAACACTCGCTTTTATTTAGCTTGTACTCGTTTCCTCGGAAACTGAAGGTTGACGTGATGGTTCAACATTCGACGTGATGGTTCGACAACACTCGCTTTTATTTAGCGTGTACTCGTTTCCTCGGAAATGGAATGTTGACGTGACGGTTCAACAGTCGACGTGATGGTTCGACAACTCTCGCTTTTATTTAGCGTGTACTCGTTTCCTCGAAAATAGAAGGTTGACGTGTTGGTTCAACAGTCGACGTTATGGTTCGACAGCTCTCGCTTTTATTTAGCGTGTACTCGTTTCCTCGGAGATGGAAGGTTGATGTGATGGTTCAACGGTCGACGTGATGGTTCGATATGTCTCGCTTTTATTTTCCGTGTACTCATTTCCTTGGAAATAGAAGGTTGACGTGATGGTTCAACAGTCGACGTGATGGTTCGACAACACTCGCTTTTATTTAGCGTGTACTCGTTTCCTCGGAAATGGAACGTTGACGTGATGGTTCAACATTCGACGTGATGGTTCGATAACTCTCGCTTTTATTTAGCGTGTACTCGTTTCCACGGAAATGGAAGGTTGACGTGATGGTTCAACAGTCGACGTGATGGTTCGATAACTCTCGACTTTATTTAGCGTGTACTCGTTTCCTCGGAAATGGAACGTTGACGTGATGGTTCAACATTCGACGTGATGGTTCGAAAACTCTCGCTTTTATTTAGCGTGTACTCGTTTCCTCGGAAATGGAAGGTTGACGTGATGGTTCAACAGTCGGCGTGATGGTTCGACAACACTCGCTTTTATTTAGCGTGTACTCGTTTCCTCGGAAATGGAACGTTGACGTGATGGTTCAACATTCGACGTGATGGTTCGATAACTCTCGCTTTTATTTAGCGTGTACTCGTTTCCACGGAAATGGAAGGTTGACGTGATGGTTCAACGGTCGACGTGATGGTTCGACAGCTCTCGACTTTATTTAGCGTGTACCCGTTTCCTCGGAAATGGAACGTTGACGTGATGGTTCAACATTCGACGTGATGGTTCGAAAACTCTCGCTTTTATTTAGCGTGTACTCGTTTCCTCGGAAATGGAAGGTTGACGTGATGGTTCAACAGTCGGCGTGATGGTTCGACAACACTCGCTTTTATTTAGCGTGTACTCGTTTCCTCTGAAATGGAAGGTTGACGTAATGGTTCAACAGTCGACGTGATGGTTCGACAACTCTCGCTTTTATTTAGCGTGTACTTGTTTCCTCGGAAATGGAAGGTTGACGTGATGGTTCAACGGTCGACGTGATGATTCGATAGCTCTCGCAATTTATTTAGCGTGTACTCGTTTCCTCGGAAATGGAAGGTTAACATGATGGTTCAACAGTCGACGTGATGGTTCGAAAACACTCGCTTTTATTTAGCGTGTACTCGTTTCCTCGGAAACTGAAGGTTGACGTGATGGTTCAACATTCGACGTGATGGTTCAACAACACTCGCTTTTATTTAGCGTGTACTCGTTTCCTCGGAAATGGAAGGTTGACGTGATGGTTCAACATTCGACGTGATGGTTCGACAACACTCGCTTTTATTTAGCATGTACTCGTTTCCTCGGAAACTGAAGGTTGACGTGATGGTTCAACATTCGACGTGATGGTTCGACAACACTCGCTTTTATTTAGCGTGTACTCGTTTCCTCGGAAATGGAAGGTTGACGTGATGGTTCAACAGTCGACGTGATGGTTCGACGACACACGCTTTTATTTAGCGTGTACTCGTTTCCTCGGAAATGGAAGGTTGACATGATGGTTCAACGGTCGACGTGATGGTTCGATAGCTCTCGCTTTTATTTAGCGTGTACTCGTTTCCTCGGATATGGGAGGTTGATGTGATGGTTCAACGGTCGACGTGATGGTTCGATAGGTCTCGCTTTTATTTAGCATGTACTTGTTTCCTCGGAAATTGAAGGTTGACGTGTTGGTTCAACAGTCGACGTGATGGTTCGATAACTCTCGACTTTATTTAGCGTGTACTCGTTTCCTCGGAAATGGAACGTTGACGTGATGGTTCAACATTCGACGTGATGGTTCGAAAACTCTCGCTTTTATTTAGCGTGTACTCGTTTCCTCGGAAATGGAAGGTTGACGTGATGGTTCAACAGTCGGCGTGATGGTTCGACAACACTCGCTTTTATTTAGCCTGTACTCGTTTCCTCTGAATTGGAAGGTTGACGTGATGGTTCAACAGTCGACGTGATGGTTCGACAACTCTCGCTTTTATTTAGCGTGTACTCGTTTCCTCGGAAATGGAAGGTTGACGTGATGGTTCAACGGTCGACGTGATGGTTCGATAGCTCTCGCTTTTATTTAGCTTTTACTCGTTTCCTCGAAAATGGAACATTGACGTGATGGTTCAACATTCGACCTGATGGTTCGACAACTCTCGCTTTTATTTAGCGTGTACTCGTTTCCTCGGAAATAGAAGGTTGACGTGATGGTTCAACGGTCGACGTGATGGTTCGACAGCTCTCGCTTTTATTTAGCGTGTACCCGTTTCCTCGGAAATGGAAGGTTGACGTGATGGTTCAACAGTCGACGTGATGGTTCGACAGCTCTCGCTTTTATTTAGCGTGTACTCTTTTCCTTGGAAATCTAAGGTTAACGTGATGGTTCAACAGTCAACGTGATGGTTCGACAACACTCGCTTTTATTTAGCGTGTACTCGTTTCCTCGGAAATGGAAGGTTGACGTGATGGTTCAACAGTCGACGTGATGGTTCGACAACTCTCGCTTTTATTTTCCGTGTACTCGTTTCCTTGGAAATAGAAGGTTGACGTGATGGTTCAACATTCGACGTGATGGTTCGACAACTCTCGCTTTTATTTAGCATGTACTCGTTTCCTCGAAAATGGAAGGTTGACGTGATGGTTCAACGGTCGACGTGATGGTTCGAAAACACTCGCTTTTATTTAGCGTGTACTCGTTTCCTCGGAAACTGAAGGTTGACGTGATGGTTCAACATTCGACGTGATGGTTCAACAACACTCGCTTTTATTTAGCGTGTACTCGTTTCCTCGGAAATGGAAGGTTGACGTGATGGTTCAACATTCGACGTGATGGTTCGACAACACTCGCTTTTATTTAGCATGTACTCGTTTCCTCGGAAACTGAAGGTTGACGTGATGGTTCAACATTCGACGTGATGGTTCGACAACACTCGCTTTTATTTAGCGTGTACTCGTTTCCTCGGAAATGGAAGGTTGACGTGATGGTTCAACAGTCGACGTGATGGTTCGACGACACACGCTTTTATTTAGCGTGTACTCGTTTCCTCGGAAATGGAAGGTTGACATGATGGTTCAACGGTCGACGTGATGGTTCGATAGCTCTCGCTTTTATTTAGCGTGTACTCGTTTCCTCGGATATGGAAGGTTGATGTGATGGTTCAACGGTCGACGTGATGGTTCGATAGGTCTCGCTTTTATTTAGCATGTACTTGTTTCCTCGGAAATTGAAGGTTGACGTGTTGGTTCAACAGTCGACGTGATGGTTCGACAACTCTCGCTTTTATTTTCCGTGTACTCATTTCCTTGGAAATAGAAGGTTGACGTGATGGTTCAACAGTCGACGTGATGGTTAGATAACTCTCGACTTTATTTAGCGTGTACTCGTTTCCTCGGAAATGGAACGTTGACGTGATGGTTCAACATTCGACGTGATGGTTCTACAACTCTCGCTTTTATTTAGCGTGTACTCGTTTCCACGGAAATGGAAGGTTGACGTGATGGTTCAACAGTCGACGTGATGGTTCGACAACACTTGATTTTATTTAGCGTGTACTCGTTTCCTCTGAAATGGAAGGTTGACGTAATGGTTCAACAGTCGACGTGATGGTTCGACAACTCTCGCTTTTATTTAGCGTGTACTTGTTTCCTCGGAAATGGAAGGTTGACGTGATGGTTCAACGGTCGACGTGATGATTCGATAGCTCTCGCAATTTATTTAGCGTGTACTCGTTTCCTCGGAAATGGAAGGTTAACATGATGGTTCAACAGTCGACGTGATGGTTCGAAAACACTCGCTTTTATTTAGCGTGTACTCGTTTCCTCGGAAACTGAAGGTTGACGTGATGGTTCAACATTCGACGTGATGGTTCAACAACACTCGCTTTTATTTAGCGTGTACTCGTTTCCTCGGAAATGGAATGTTGACGTGATGGTTCAACATTCGACGTGATGGTTCGACAACACTCGCTTTTATTTAGCATGTACTCGTTTCCTCGGAAACTGAAGGTTGACGTGATGGTTCAACATTCGACGTGATGGTTCGACAACACTCGCTTTTATTTAGCGTGTACTCGTTTCCTCGGAAATGGAAGGTTGACGTGATGGTTCAACAGTCGACGTGATGGTTCGACGACACACGCTTTTATTTAGCGTGTACTCGTTTCCTCGGAAATGGAAGGTTGACATGATGGTTCAACGGTCGACGTGATGGTTCGATAGCTCTCGCTTTTATTTAGCGTGTACTCGTTTCCTCGGATATGGAAGGTTGATGTGATGGTTCAACGGTCGACGTGATGGTTCGATAGGTCTCGCTTTTATTTAGCATGTACTTGTTTCCTCGGAAATTGAAGGTTGACGTGTTGGTTCAACAGTCGACGTGATGGTTCGACAACTCTCGCTTTTATTTTCCGTGTACTCATTTCCTTGGAAATAGAAGGTTGACGTGATGGTTCAACAGTCGACGTGATGGTTAGATAACTCTCGACTTTATTTAGCGTGTACTCGTTTCCTCGGAAATGGAACGTTGACGTGATGGTTCAACATTCGACGTGATGGTTCTACAACTCACGCTTTTATTTAGCGTGTACTCGTTTCCTCGGAAATGGAAGGTTGACGTGATGGTACAACAGTCGACGTGATGGTTCGACGACACACGCTTTTATTTAGCGTGTACTCGTTTCCTCGGAAATGGAAGGTTGACATGATGGTTCAACGGTCGACGTGATGGTTCGATAGCTCTCGCTTTTATTTAGCGTGTACTCGTTTCCTCGGATATGGAAGGTTGATGTGATGGTTCAACGGTCGACGTGATGGTTCGATAGGTCTCGCTTTTATTTAGCATGTACTTGTTTCCTCGGAAATTGAAGGTTGACGTGTTGGTTCAACAGTCGACGTGATGGTTCGACAACTCTCGCTTTTATTTTCCGTGTACTCATTTCCTTGGAAATAGAAGGTTGACGTGATGGTTCAACAGTCGACGTGATGGTTAGATAACTCTCGACTTTATTTAGCGTGTACTCGTTTCCTCGGAAATGGAACGTTGACGTGATGGTTCAACATTCGACGTGATGGTTCTACAACTCACGCTTTTATTTAGCGTGTACTCGTTTCCTCGGAAATGGAAGGTTGACGTGATGGTTCAACAGTCGACGTGATGGTTCGACAACACTTGATTTTATTTAGCGTGTACTCGTTTCCTCTGAAATGGAAGGTTGACGTAATGGTTCAACAGTCGACGTGATGGTTCGACAACTCTCGCTTTTATTTAGCGTGTACTTGTTTCCTCGGAAATGGAAGGTTGACGTGATGGTTCAACGGTCGACGTGATGATTCGATAGCTCTCGCAATTTATTTAGCGTGTACTCGTTTCCTCGGAAATGGAAGGTTAACATGATGGTTCAACAGTCGACGTGATGGTTCGAAAACTCTCGCTTTTATTTAGCGTGTACTCGTTTCCTCGGAAATGGAACGTTGATGTGATGGTTCAACATTCGACGTGATGGTTCGATAACTCTCGCTTTTATTTAGCAAATACTCGTTTCCTCGGAAATGGAAGGTTGACGTGATGGTTCAACAGTCGACGTGATGGTTCAACAACACTCGATTTTATTTAGCGTGTACTCGTTTCCTCGGAAATGGAAGGTTGACGTGATGGTTCAACAGTCGACGTGATGGTTCGACAACACTCGCTTTTATTTAGCGTGTACTCGTTTCCTCGGAAATGGAACGTTGACGTGATGGTTCAACATTCGACGTGATGGCTCGACAACTCTCGCTTTTATTTAGCGTGTACTCGTTTCCTCGAAAATGGAAGGTTGACGTGATGGTTCAACAGTCGACGTGATGGTTCGACAACACTCGCTTTTATTTAGCTTGTACTCGTTTCCTCGGAAACTGAAGGTTGACGTGATGGTTCAACATTCGACGTGATGGTTCGACAACACTCGCTTTTATTTAGCGTGTACTCGTTTCCTCGGAAATGGAATGTTGACGTGACGGTTCAACAGTCGACGTGATGGTTCGACAACTCTCGCTTTTATTTAGCGTGTACTCGTTTCCTCGAAAATAGAAGGTTGACGTGTTGGTTCAACAGTCGACGTTATGGTTCGACAGCTCTCGCTTTTATTTAGCGTGTACTCGTTTCCTCGGAGATGGAAGGTTGATGTGATGGTTCAACGGTCGACGTGATGGTTCGATATGTCTCGCTTTTATTTTCCGTGTACTCATTTCCTTGGAAATAGAAGGTTGACGTGATGGTTCAACAGTCGACGTGATGGTTCGACAACACTCGCTTTTATTTAGCGTGTACTCGTTTCCTCGGAAATGGAACGTTGACGTGATGGTTCAACATTCGACGTGATGGTTCGATAACTCTCGCTTTTATTTAGCGTGTACTCGTTTCCACGGAAATGGAAGGTTGACGTGATGGTTCAACAGTCGACGTGATGGTTCGATAACTCTCGACTTTATTTAGCGTGTACTCGTTTCCTCGGAAATGGAACGTTGACGTGATGGTTCAACATTCGACGCGATGGTTCGACAACTCTCGCTTTTATTTAGCGTGTACTCGTTTCCTCGGAAATGGAAGGTTGACGTGATGGTTCAACAGTCAACGTGATGGTTCGACAACACTCGCTTTTATTTAGCGTGTACTCGTTTCCTCTGAAATGGAAGGTTGACGTGATGGTTCAACAGTCGACGTGATGGTTCGACAACTCTCGCTTTTATTTAGCGTGTACTCGTTTCCTCGGAAATGGAAGGTTGACGTGATGGTTCAACGGTCGACGTGATGGTTCGATAGCTCTCGCTTTTATTTAGCTTGTACTCGTTTCCTCGGAAATGGAAGGTTAACGTGATGGTTCAACAGTTGACGTGATGGTTCGACAACTCTCGCTTTTATTTAGCGTGTACTCGTTTCCTCGGAAATAGAAGGTTGACGTGTTAGTTCAACAGTCGACGTTATGGTTCGACAACACTCGCTTTTATTTAGCGTGTACTCGTTTCCTCGGATATGGAAGGTTGACATGATGGTTCAACAGTCGACGTGATGGTTCGACAACACTCGCTTTTATTTAGCGTGTACTCGTTTCCTCGGAAATGGAACGTTGACGTGATGGTTCAACATTCGACGTGATGGCTCGACAACTCTCGCTTTTATTTAGCGTGTACTCGTTTCCTCGGAAATGGAAGGTTGACGTGATGGTTCAACAGTCGACGTGATGGTTCGACAACACTCGCTTTTATTTAGCGTGTACTCGTTTCCTCGGAAACTGAAGGTTGACGTGATGGTTCAACATTCGACGTGATGGTTCGACAACACTCGCTTTTATTTAGCGTGTACTCGTTTCCTCGGAAATGGAAGGTTGACGTGATGGTTCAACAGTCGACGTGATGGTTCGACGACACACGCTTTTATTTAGCGTGTACTCGTTTCCTCGGAAATGGAAGGTTGACATGATGGTTCAACGGTCGACGTGATGGTTCGATAGCTCTCGCTTTTATTTAGCATGTACTCGTTTCCTCGGATATGGAAGGTTGATGTGATGGTTCAACGGTCGACGTGATGGTTCGATAGGTCTCGCTTTTATTTAGCGTGTACTCGTTTCCTCGGAACTGGAAGGTTGACGTGATGGTTCAACAGTCGATGTGATGGTTCGACAACACTCGCTTTTATTTAGCGTGTACTCGTTTCCTCGGAAATGTAACGTTGACGTGATGGTTCAACATTCAACGTGATGGCTCGACAACTCTCGCTTTTATTTAGCGTGTACTCGTTTCCTCGGAAATGGAAGGTTGACGTGATGGTTCAACAGTCGACGTGATGGTTTGACAACACTCGCTTTTATTTAGCGTGTACTCGTTTCCTCGATAATGGAAGTTTGACGTGATGGTTCAACAGTCGACGTGATGGTTCGACAACACTCGCTTTTATTTAGCGTGTACTCGTTTCCTCGGAAATGGAACGTTGACGTGATGGTTCAACATTCAACGTGATGGTTCGACAACTCTCGCTTTTATTTAGCGTGTACTCGTTTCCTCTGAAATGGAAGGTTGACGTGATGGTTCAACAGTCGACGTGATGGTTTGACAACACTCGCTTTTATTTAGCGTGTACTCGTTTCCTCGGTAATGGAAGGTTGACGTGATGGTTCAACAGTCGACGTGATGGTTCGATAGGTCTCGCTTTTATTTTCCGTGTACTCATTTCCTTGGAAATAGAAGGTTGACGTGATGGTTCAACAGTCGACGTGATGGTTCGACAACACTCGCTTTTATTTAGTGTGTACTCGTTTCCTCGGAAATGGAACGTTGACGTGATGGTTCAACATTCGACGTGATGGTTCGATAACTCTCGCTTTTATTTAGCGTGTACTCGTTTCCACGGAAATGGACGGTTGACGTGATGGTTCAACAGTCGACGTGATGGTTCGATAACTCTCGACTTTATTTAGCGTGTACTCGTTTCCTCGGAAATGGAACGTTGACGTGATGGTTCAACATTCGACGTGATGGTTCGACAACTCTCGCTTTTATTTAGCGTGTACTCGTTTCCTCGGAAATGGAAGGTTGACGTGATGGTTCAACAGTCAACGTGATGGTTCGACAACACTCGCTTTTATTTAGCGTGTACTCGTTTCCTCTGAAATGGAAGGTTGACGTGATGGTTCAACAGTCGACGTGATGGTTCGACAACTCTCGCTTTTATTTAGCGTGTACTCGTTTCCTCGGAAATGGAAGGTTGACGTGATGGTTCAACGGTCGACGTGATGGTTCGATAGCTCTCGCTTTTATTTAGCTTGTACTCGTTTCCTCGGAAATGGAAGGTTAACGTGATGGTTCAAAAGTCGACGTGATGGTTCGACAACTCTCGCTTTTATTTAGCGTGTACTCGTTTCCTCGGAAATAGAAGGTTGACGTGTTAGTTCAACAGTCGACGTTATGGTTCGACAACACTCGCTTTTATTTAGCGTGTACTCGTTTCCTCGGAAATGGAAGGTTGACATGATGGTTCAACAGTCGACGTGATGGTTCGACAACACTCGCTTTTATTTAGCGTGTACTCGTTTCCTCGGAAATGGAACGTTGACGTGATGGTTCAACATTCGACGTGATGGTTCGATAACTCTCGCTTTTATTTAGCGTGTACTCGTTTCCACGGAAATGGACGGTTGACGTGATGGTTCAACAGTCGACGTGATGGTTCGATAACTCTCGACTTTATTTAGCGTGTACTCGTTTCCTCGGAAATGGAACGTTGACGTGATGGTTCAACATTCGATGTGATGGTTCGACAACTCTCGCTTTTATTTAGCGTGTACTCGTTTCCTCGGAAATGGAAGGTTGACATGATGGTTCAACAGTCAACGTGATGGTTCGACAACACTCGCTTTTATTTAGCGTGTACTCGTTTCCTCTGAAATAGAAGGTTGACGTGATGGTTCAACAGTCGACGTGATGGTTCGACAACTCTCGCTTTTATTTAGCGTGTACTCGTTTCCTCGGAAATGGAAGGTTGACGTGATGGTTCAACGGTCGACGTGATGGTTCGATAGCTCTCGCTTTTATTTAGCTTGTACTCGTTTCCTCGGAAATGGAAGGTTAACGTGATGGTTCAACAGTCGACGTGATGGTTCGACATCTCTCGCTTTTATTTAGCGTGTACTCGTTTCCTCGGAAATAGAAGGTTGACGTGTTAGTTCAACAGTCGACGTTATGGTTCGACAACACTCGCTTTTATTTAGCGTGTACTCGTTTCCTCGGATATGGAAGGTTGACATGATGGTTCAACAGTCGACGTGATGGTTCGACAACACTCGCTTTTATTTAGCGTGTACTCGTTTCCTCGGAAATGGAACGTTGACGTGATGGTTCAACATTCGACGTGATGGCTCGACAACTCTCGCTTTTATTTAGCGTGTACTCGTTTCCTCGGAAATGGAAGGTTGACGTGATGGTTCAACAGTCGACGTGATGGTTCGACAACACTCGCTTTTATTTAGCGTGTACTCGTTTCCTCGGAAACTGAAGGTTGACGTGATGGTTCAACATTCGACGTGATGGTTCGACAACACTCGCTTTTATTTAGCGTGTACTCGTTTCCTCGGAAATGGAAGGTTGACGTGATGGTTCAACAGTCGACGTGATGGTTCGACGACACACTCTTTTATTTAGCGTGTACTCGTTTCCTCGGAAATGGAAGGTTGACATGATGGTTCAACGGTCGACGTGATGGTTCGATAGCTCTCGCTTTTATTTAGCGTGTACTCGTTTCCTCGGATATGGAAGGTTGATG
Organism: Lathyrus sativus; assembly: GCA_963859935.3. Classification (NCBI taxonomy): domain Eukaryota; kingdom Viridiplantae; phylum Streptophyta; class Magnoliopsida; order Fabales; family Fabaceae; genus Lathyrus; species Lathyrus sativus. Next base: position 1,531,933 of record CAWUDS030001327.1, on the reverse strand, counting down.
TGATGGTTCAACGGTCGACGTGATGGTTCGATAGGTCTCGCTTTTATTTAGCGTGTACTCGTTTCCTCGGAACTGGAAGGTTGACGTGATGGTTCAACAGTCGATGTGATGGTTCGACAACACTCGCTTTTATTTAGCGTGTACTCGTTTCCTCGGAAATGTAACGTTGACGTGATGGTTCAACATTCAACGTGATGGCTCGACAACTCTCGCTTTTATTTAGCGTGTACTCGTTTCCTCGGAAATGGAAGGTTGACGTGATGGTTCAACAGTCGACGTGATGGTTTGACAACACTCGCTTTTATTTAGCGTGTACTCGTTTCCTCGATAATGGAAGTTTGACGTGATGGTTCAACAGTCGACGTGATGGTTCGACAACACTCGCTTTTATTTAGCGTGTACTCGTTTCCTCGGAAATGGAACGTTGACGTGATGGTTCAACATTCAACGTGATGGTTCGACAACTCTCGCTTTTATTTAGCGTGTACTCGTTTCCTCGGAAATGGAAGGTTGACGTGATGGTTCAACAGTCGACGTGATGGTTTGACAACACTCGCTTTTATTTAGCATGTACTCGTTTCCTCGGTAATGGAAGGTTGACGTGATGGTTCAACAGTCGACGTGATGGTTCGATAGGTCTCGCTTTTATTTTCCGTGTACTCATTTCCTTGGAAATAGAAGGTTGACGTGATGGTTCAACAGTCGACGTGATGGTTCGACAACACTCGCTTTTATTTAGCGTGTACTCGTTTCCTCGGAAATGGAACGTTGACGTGATGGTTCAACATTCGACGTGATGGTTCGATAACTCTCGCTTTTATTTAGCGTGTACTCGTTTCCACGGAAATGGACGGTTGACGTGATGGTTCAACAGTCGACGTGATGGTTCGATAACTCTCGACTTTATTTAGCGTGTACTCGTTTCCTCGGAAATGGAACGTTGACGTGATGGTTCAACATTCGACGTGATGGTTCGACAACTCTCGCTTTTATTTAGCGTGTACTCGTTTCCTCGGAAATGGAAGGTTGACGTGATGGTTCAACAGTCAACGTGATGGTTCGACAACACTCGCTTTTATTTAGCGTGTACTCGTTTCCTCTGAAATGGAAGGTTGACGTGATGGTTCAACAGTCGACGTGATGGTTCGACAACTCTCGCTTTTATTTAGCGTGTACTCGTTTCCTCGGAAATGGAAGGTTGACGTGATGGTTCAACGGTCGACGTGATGGTTCGATAGCTCTCGCTTTTATTTAGCTTGTACTCGTTTCCTCGGAAATGGAAGGTTAACGTGATGGTTCAAAAGTCGACGTGATGGTTCGACAACTCTCGCTTTTATTTAGCGTGTACTCGTTTCCTCGGAAATAGAAGGTTGACGTGTTAGTTCAACAGTCGACGTTATGGTTCGACAACACTCGCTTTTATTTAGCGTGTACTCGTTTCCTCGGAAATGGAAGGTTGACATGATGGTTCAACAGTCGACGTGATGGTTCGACAACACTCGCTTTTATTTAGCGTGTACTCGTTTCCTCGGAAATGGAACGTTGACGTGATGGTTCAACATTCGACGTGATGGTTCGATAACTCTCGCTTTTATTTAGCGTGTACTCGTTTCCACGGAAATGGACGGTTGACGTGATGGTTCAACAGTCGACGTGATGGTTCGATAACTCTCGACTTTATTTAGCGTGTACTCGTTTCCTCGGAAATGGAACGTTGACGTGATGGTTCAACATTCGATGTGATGGTTCGACAACTCTCGCTTTTATTTAGCGTGTACTCGTTTCCTCGGAAATGGAAGGTTGACGTGATGGTTCAACAGTCAACGTGATGGTTCGACAACACTCGCTTTTATTTAGCGTGTACTCATTTCCTCTGAAATAGAAGGTTGACGTGATGGTTCAACAGTCGACGTGATGGTTCGACAACTCTCGCTTTTATTTAGCGTGTACTCGTTTCCTCGGAAATGGAAGGTTGACGTGATGGTTCAGCGGTCGACGTGATGGTTCGATAGCTCTCGCTTTTATTTAGCTTGTACTCGTTTCCTCGGAAATGGAAGGTTAACGTGATGGTTCAACAGTCGACGTGATGGTTCGACATCTCTCGCTTTTATTTAGCGTGTACTCGTTTCCTCGGAAATAGAAGGTTGACGTGTTAGTTCAACAGTCGACGTTATGGTTCGACAACACTCGCTTTTATTTAGCGTGTACTCGTTTCCTCGGAAATGGAAGGTTGACATGATGGTTCAACAGTCGACGTGATGGTTTGACAACACTCCCTTTTATTTAGCGTGTACTCGTTTCCTCGGAAATGGAACGTTGACGTGATGGTTCAACATTCAACGTGATGGCTCGACAACTCTCGCTTTTATTTAGCGTGTACTCGTTTCCTCGGAAATGGAAGGTTGACGTGATGGTTCAACAGTCGACGTGATGGTTTGACAACACTCGCTTTTATTTAGCATGTACTCGTTTCCTCGGTAATGGAAGGTTGACGTGATGGTTCAACAGTCGACGTGATGGTTCGATAGGTCTCGCTTTTATTTTCCGTGTACTCATTTCCTTGGAAATAGAAGGTTGACGTGATGGTTCAACAGTCGACGTGATGGTTCGACAACACTCGCTTTTATTTAGCGTGTACTCGTTTCCTCGGAAATGTAACGTTGACGTGATGGTTCAACATTCGACGTGATGGTTCGATAACTCTCGCTTTTATTTAGCGTGTACTCGTTTCCACGGAAATGGACGGTTGACGTGATGGTTCAACAGTCGACGTGATGGTTTGACAACACTCGCTTTTATTTAGCGTGTACTCGTTTCCTCGATAATGGAAGTTTGACGTGATGGTTCAACAGTCGACGTGATGGTTCGACAACACTCGCTTTTATTTAGCGTGTACTCGTTTCCTCGGAAATGGAACGTTGACGTGATGGTTCAACATTCAACGTGATGGTTCGACAACTCTCGCTTTTATTTAGCGTGTACTCGTTTCCTCGGAAATGGAAGGTTGACGTGATGGTTCAACAGTCGACGTGATGGTTTGACAACACTCGCTTTTATTTAGCATGTACTCGTTTCCTCGGTAATGGAAGGTTGACGTGATGGTTCAACAGTCGACGTGATGGTTCGATAGGTCTCGCTTTTATTTTCCGTGTACTCATTTCCTTGGAAATAGAAGGTTGACGTGATGGTTCAACAGTCGACGTGATGGTTCGACAACACTCGCTTTTATTTAGCGTGTACTCGTTTCCTCGGAAATGGAACGTTGACGTGATGGTTCAACATTCGACGTGATGGTTCGATAACTCTCGCTTTTATTTAGCGTGTACTCGTTTCCACGGAAATGGACGGTTGACGTGATGGTTCAACAGTCGACGTGATGGTTCGATAACTCTCGACTTTATTTAGCGTGTACTCGTTTCCTCGGAAATGGAACGTTGACGTGATGGTTCAACATTCGACGTGATGGTTCGACAACTCTCGCTTTTATTTAGCGTGTACTCGTTTCCTCGGAAATGGAAGGTTGACGTGATGGTTCAACAGTCAACGTGATGGTTCGACAACACTCGCTTTTATTTAGCGTGTACTCGTTTCCTCTGAAATGGAAGGTTGACGTGATGGTTCAACAGTCGACGTGATGGTTCGACAACTCTCGCTTTTATTTAGCGTGTACTCGTTTCCTCGGAAATGGAAGGTTGACGTGATGGTTCAACGGTCGACGTGATGGTTCGATAGCTCTCGCTTTTATTTAGCTTGTACTCGTTTCCTCGGAAATGGAAGGTTAACGTGATGGTTCAACAGTCGACGTGATGGTTCGACAACTCTCGCTTTTATTTAGCGTGTACTCGTTTCCTCGGAAATAGAAGGTTGACGTGTTAGTTCAACAGTTGACGTTATGGTTCGACAACACTCGCTTTTATTTAGCGTGTACTCGTTTCCTCGGAAATGGAAGGTTGACATGATGGTTCAACAGTCGACGTGATGGTTCGACAACACTCGCTTTTATTTAGCGTGTACTCGTTTCCTCGGAAATGGAACGTTGACGTGATGGTTCAACATTCGACGTGATGGTTCGATAACTCTCGCTTTTATTTAGCGTGTACTCGTTTCCACGGAAATGGACGGTTGACGTGATGGTTCAACAGTCGACGTGATGGTTCGATAACTCTCGACTTTATTTAGCGTGTACTCGTTTCCTCGGAAATGGAACGTTGACGTGATGGTTCAACATTCGATGTGATGGTTCGACAACTCTCGCTTTTATTTAGCGTGTACTCGTTTCCTCGGAAATGGAAGGTTGACGTGATGGTTCAACAGTCAACGTGATGGTTCGACAACACTCGCTTTTATTTAGCGTGTACTCATTTCCTCTGAAATAGAAGGTTGACGTGATGGTTCAACAGTCGACGTGATGGTTCGACAACTCTCGCTTTTATTTAGCGTGTACTCGTTTCCTCGGAAATGGAAGGTTGACGTGATGGTTCAGCGGTCGACGTGATGGTTCGATAGCTCTCGCTTTTATTTAGCTTGTACTCGTTTCCTCGGAAATGGAAGGTTAACGTGATGGTTCAACAGTCGACGTGATGGTTCGACATCTCTCGCTTTTATTTAGCGTGTACTCGTTTCCTCGGAAATAGAAGGTTGACGTGTTAGTTCAACAGTCGACGTTATGGTTCGACAACACTCGCTTTTATTTAGCGTGTACTCGTTTCCTCGGAAATGGAAGGTTGACATGATGGTTCAACAGTCGACGTGATGGTTTGACAACACTCCCTTTTATTTAGCGTGTACTCGTTTCCTCGGAAATGGAACGTTGACGTGATGGTTCAACATTCAACGTGATGGCTCGACAACTCTCGCTTTTATTTAGCGTGTACTCGTTTCCTCGGAAATGGAAGGTTGACGTGATGGTTCAACAGTCGACGTGATGGTTTGACAACACTCGCTTTTATTTAGCGTGTACTCGTTTCCTCGGTAATGGAAGGTTGACGTGATGGTTCAACAGTTGACGTGATGGTTCGACAACACTCGCTTTTATTTAGCGTGTACTCGTTTCCTCGGAAATGGAACGTTGACGTGATGGTTCAACATTCAACGTGATGGTTCGACAACTCTCGCTTTTATTTAGCGTGTACTCGTTTCCTCGGAAATGGAAGGTTGACGTGATGGTTCAACAGTCGACGTGATGGTTTGACAACACTCGCTTTTATTTAGCGTATACTCGTTTCCTCGGTAATGGAAGGTTGACGTGATGGTTCAACAGTCGACGTGATGGTTCGATAGGTCTCGCTTTTATTTTCCGTGTACTCATTTCCTTGGAAATAGAAGGTTGACGTGATGGTTCAACAGTCGACGTGATGGTTCGACAACACTCGCTTTTATTTAGCGTGTACTCGTTTCCTCGGAAATGGAACGTTGACGTGATGGTTCAACATTCGACGTGATGGTTCGATAACTCTCGCTTTTATTTAGCGTGTACTCGTTTCCACGGAAATGGACGGTTGACGTGATGGTTCAACAGTCGACGTGATGGTTCGATAACTCTCGACTTTATTTAGCGTGTACTCGTTTCCTCGGAAATGGAACGTTGACGTGATGGTTCAACATTCGACGTGATGGTTCGACAACTCTCGCTTTTATTTAGCGTGTACTCGTTTCCTCGGAAATGGAAGGTTGACGTGATGGTTCAACAGTCAACGTGATGGTTCGACAACACTCGCTTTTATTTAGCGTGTACTCGTTTCCTCTGAAATGGAAGGTTGACGTGATGGTTCAACAGTCGACTTGATGGTTCGACAACTCTCGCTTTTATTTAGCGTGTACTCGTTTCCTCGGAAATGGAAGGTTGACGTGATGGTTCAACGGTCGACGTGATGGTTCAATAGCTCTCGCTTTTATTTAGCTTGTACTCGTTTCCTCGGAAATGGAAGGTTAACGTGATGGTTCAACAGTCGACGTGATGGTTCGACATCTCTCGCTTTTATTTAGCGTGTACTCGTTTCCTCGGAAATAGAAGGTTGACGTGTTAGTTCAACAGTCAACGTTATGGTTCGACAACACTCGCTTTTATTTAGCGTGTACTCGTTTCCTCGGAAATGGAACGTTGACGTGATGGTTCAACATTCGACGTGATGGTTCGATAACTCTCGCTTTTATTTAGCGTGTACTCGTTTCCACGGAAATGGACGGTTGACGTGATGGTTCAACAGTCGACGTGATGGTTCGATAACTCTCGACTTTATTTAGCGTGTACTCGTTTCCTCGGAAATGGAACGTTGACGTGATGGTTCAACATTCGATGTGATGGTTCGACAACTCTCGCTTTTATTTAGCGTGTACTCGTTTCCTCGGAAATGGAAGGTTGACGTGATGGTTCAACAGTCAACGTGATGGTTCGACAACACTCGCTTTTATTTAGCGTGTACTCGTTTCCTCTGAAATAGAAGGTTGACGTGATGGTTCAACAGTCGACGTGATGGTTCGACAACTCTCGCTTTTATTTAGCGTGTACTCGTTTCCTCGGAAATGGAAGGTTGACGTGATGGTTCAACGGTCGACGTGATGGTTCGATAGCTCTCGCTTTTATTTAGCTTGTACTCGTTTCCTCGGAAATGGAAGGTTAACGTGATGGTTCAACAGTCGACGTGATGGTTCGACATCTCTCGCTTTTATTTAGCGTGTACTCGTTTCCTCGGAAATAGAAGGTTGACGTGTTAGTTCAACAGTCGACGTTATGGTTCGACAACACTCGCTTTTATTTAGCGTGTACTCGTTTCCTCGGAAATGGAAGGTTGACATGATGGTTCAACAGTCGACGTGATGGTTCGACAACACTCGCTTTTATTTAGCGTGTACTCGTTTCCTCGGAAATGGAACGTTGACGTGATGGTTCAACATTCGACGTGATGGTTCGATAACTCTCGCTTTTATTTAGCGTGTACTCGTTTCCACGGAAATGGACGGTTGACGTGATGGTTCAACAGTCGACGTGATGGTTCGATAACTCTCGACTTTATTTAGCGTGTACTCGTTTCCTCGGAAATGGAACGTTGACGTGATGGTTCAACATTCGATGTGATGGTTCGACAACTCTCGCTTTTATTTAGCGTGTACTCGTTTCCTCGGAAATGGAAGGTTGACGTGATGGTTCAACAGTCAACGTGATGGTTCGACAACACTCGCTTTTATTTAGCGTGTACTCGTTTCCTCTGAAATAGAAGGTTGACGTGATGGTTCAACAATCGACGTGATGGTTCGACAACTCTCGCTTTTATTTAGCGTGTACTCGTTTCCTCGGAAATGGAAGGTTGACGTGATGGTTCAACGGTCGACGTGATGGTTCGATAGCTCTCGCTTTTATTTAGCTTGTACTCGTTTCCTCGGAAATGGAAGGTTAACGTGATGGTTCAACAGTCGACGTGATGGTTCGACATCTCTCGCTTTTATTTAGCGTGTACTCGTTTCCTCGGAAATAGAAGGTTGACGTGTTAGTTCAACAGTCGACGTTATGGTTCGACAACACTCGCTTTTATTTAGCGTGTACTCGTTTCCTCGGAAATGGAAGGTTGACATGATGGTTCAACAGTCGACGTAATGGTTCGACAACACTCCCTTTTATTTAGCGTGTACTCGTTTCCTCGGAAATGGAACGTTGACGTGATGGTTCAACATTCAACGTGATGGCTCGACAACTCTCGCTTTTATTTAGCGTGTACTCGTTTCCTCGGAAATGGAAGGTTGACGTGATGGTTCAACAGTCGACGTGATGGTTTGACAACACTCGCTTTTATTTAGCGTGTACTCGTTTCCTCGGTAATGGAAGGTTGACGTGATGGTTCAACAGTTGACGTGATGGTTCGACAACACTCGCTTTTATTTAGCGTGTACTCGTTTCCTCGGAAATGGAACATTGACGTGATGGTTCAACATTCAACGTGATGGTTCGACAACTCTCGCTTTTATTTAGCGTGTACTCGTTTCCTCGGAAATGGAAGGTTGACGTGATGGTTCAACAGTCGACGTGATGGTTTGACAACACTCGCTTTTATTTAGCGTATACTCGTTTCCTCGGTAATGGAAGGTTGACGTGATGGTTCAACAGTCGACGTGATGGTTCGATAGGTCTCGCTTTTATTTTCCGTGTACTCATTTCCTTGGAAATAGAAGGTTGACGTGATGGTTCAACAGTCGACGTGATGGTTCGACAACACTCGCTTTTATTTAGCGTGTACTCGTTTCCTCGGAAATGGAACGTTGACGTGATGGTTCAACATTCGACGTGATGGTTCGATAACTCTCGCTTTTATTTAGCGTGTACTCGTTTCCACGGAAATGGACGGTTGACGTGATGGTTCAACAGTCGACGTGATGGTTCGATAACTCTCGACTTTATTTAGCGTGTACTCGTTTCCTCGAAAATGGAACGTTGACGTGATGGTTCAACATTCGACGTGATGGTTCGACAACTCTCGCTTTTATTTAGCGTGTACTCGTTTCCTCGGAAATGGAAGGTTGACGTGATGGTTCAACAGTCAACGTGATGGTTCGACAACACTCGCTTTTATTTAGCGTGTACTCGTTTCCTCTGAAATGGAAGGTTGACGTGATGGTTCAACAGTCGACTTGATGGTTCGACAACTCTCGCTTTTATTTAGCGTGTACTCGTTTCCTCGGAAATGGAAGGTTGACGTGATGGTTCAACGGTCGACGTGATGGTTCAATAGCTCTCGCTTTTATTTAGCTTGTACTCGTTTCCTCGGAAATGGATGGTTAACGTGATGGTTCAACAGTCGACGTGATGGTTCGACATCTCTCGCTTTTATTTAGCGTGTACTCGTTTCCTCGGAAATAGAAGGTTGACGTGTTAGTTCAACAGTCGACGTTATGGTTCGACAACACTCGCTTTTATTTAGCGTGTACTCGTTTCCTCGGAAATGGAAGGTTGACATGATGGTTCAACAGTCGACGTGATGGTTCGACAACACTCCCTTTTATTTAGCGTGTACTCGTTTCCTCGGAAATGGAACGTTGACGTGATGGTTCAACATTCAACGTGATGGCTCGACAACTCTCGCTTTTATTTAGCGTGTACTCGTTTCCTCGGAAATGGAAGGTTGACGTGATGGTTCAACAGTCGACGTGATGGTTTGACAACACTCGCTTTTATTTAGCGTGTACTCGTTTCCTCGGTAATGGAAGGTTGACGTGATGGTTCAACAGTTGACGTGATGGTTCGACAACACTCGCTTTTATTTAGCGTGTACTCGTTTCCTCGGAAATGGAACGTTGACGTGATGGTTCAACATTCAACGTGATGGTTCGACAACTCTCGCTTTTATTTAGCGTGTACTCGTTTCCTCGGAAATGGAAGGTTGACGTGATGGTTCAACAGTCGACGTGATGGTTTGACAACACTCGCTTTTATTTAGCGTATACTCGTTTCCTCGGTAATGGAAGGTTGACGTGATGGTTCAACATTCGACGTGATGGTTCGATAGGTCTCGCTTTTATTTTCCGTGTACTCATTTCCTTGGAAATAGAAGGTTGACGTGATGGTTCAACAGTCGACGTGATGGTTCGACAACACTCGCTTTTATTTAGCGTGTACTCGTTTCCTCGGAAATGGAACGTTGACGTGATGGTTCAACATTCGACGTGATGGTTCGATAACTCTCGCTTTTATTTAGCGTGTACTCGTTTCCACGGAAATGGACGGTTGACGTGATGGTTCAACAGTCGACGTGATGGTTCGATAACTCTCGACTTTATTTAGCGTGTACTCGTTTCCTCGGAAATGGAACGTTGACGTGATGGTTCAACATTCGACGTGATGGTTCGACAACTCTCGCTTTTATTTAGCGTGTACTCGTTTCCTCGGAAATGGAAGGTTGACGTGATGGTTCAACAGTCAACGTGATGGTTCGACAACACTCGCTTTTATTTAGCGTGTACTCGTTTCCTCTGAAATGGAAGGTTGACGTGATGGTTCAACAGTCGACTTGATGGTTCGACAACTCTCGCTTTTATTTAGCGTGTACTCGTTTCCTCGGAAATGGAAGGTTGACGTGATGGTTCAACGGTCGACGTGATGGTTCAATAGCTCTCGCTTTTATTTAGCTTGTACTCGTTTCCTCGGAAATGGAAGGTTAACGTGATGGTTCGACAACTCTCGCTTTTATTTAGCGTGTACTCGTTTCCTCGGAAATAGAAGGTTGACGTGTTAGTTCAACAGTCGACGTTATGGTTCGACAACACTCACTTTTATTTAGCGTGTACTCGTTTCCTCGGAAATGGAAGGTTGACATGATGGTTCAACAGTCGACGTGATGGTTCGACAACACTCGCTTTTATTTAGCGTGTACTCGTTTCCTCGGAAATGGAACGTTGACGTGATGGTTCAACATTCGACGTGATGGCTCGACAACTCTCGCTTTTATTTAGCGTGTACTCGTTTCCTCGGAAACTGAAGGTTGACGTGATGGTTCAACATTCGACGTGATGGTTCGACAACACTCGCTTTTATTTAGCGTGTACTCGTTTCCTCGGAAATGGAAGGTTGACGTGATGGTTCAACAGTCGACGTGATGGTTCGACGACACACGCTTTTATTTAGCGTGTACTCGTTTCCTAGGAAATGGAAGGTTGACATGATGGTTCAATGGTCGACGTGATGGTTCGATAGCTCTCGCTTTTATTTAGCGTGTACTCGTTTCCTCGGATATGGAAGGTTGATGTGATGGTTCAACGGTCGACGTGATGGTTCGATAGGTCTCGCTTTTATTTAGCGTGTACTCGTTTCCTCGGAACTGGAAGGTTGACGTGATGGTTCAACAGTCGATGTGATGGTTCGACAACACTCGCTTTTATTTAGCGTGTACTCGTTTCCTCGGAAATGGAACGTTGACGTGATGGTTCAACATTCGACGTGATGGCTCGACAACTCTCGCTTTTATTTAGCGTGTACTCGTTTCCTCGGAAACTGAAGGTTGACGTGATGGTTCAACATTCGACGTGATGGTTCGACAACACTCGCTTTTATTTAGCGTGTACTCGTTTCCTCGGAAATGGAAGGTTGACGTGATGGTTCAACAGTCGACGTGATGGTTCGACGACACACGCTTTTATTTAGCGTGTACTCGTTTCCTCGGAAATGGAAGGTTGACATGATGGTTCAACGGTCGACGTGATGGTTCGATAGCTCTCGCTTTTATTTAGCGTGTACTCGTTTCCTCGGATATGGAAGGTTGATGTGATGGTTCAACGGTCGACGTGATGGTTCGATAGGTCTCGCTTTTATTTAGCGTGTACTCGTTTCCTCGGAACTGGAAGGTTGACGTGATGGTTCAACAGTCGATGTGATGGTTCGACAACACTCGCTTTTATTTAGCGTGTACTCGTTTCCTCGGAAATGGAACGTTGACATGATGGTTCAACATTCGACGTGATGGCTCGACAACTCTCGCTTTTATCTAGCGTGTACTCGTTTCCTCGGAAATGGAAGGTTGACGTGATGGTTCAACAGTCGACGTGATGGTTTGACAACACTCGCTTTTATTTAGCGTGTACTCGTTTCCTCGGAAATGGAAAGTTGACGTGATGGTTCAACAGTCGACGTGATGGTTCGACAACTCTCGCTTTTATTTAGCGTGTACTCGTTTCCTCTGAAATGGAAGGTTGACGTGATGGTTCAACGGTCGACGTGATGGTTCGATAGCTCTCGCTTTTATTTAGCGTGTACTCGTTTCCTCGGAAATGGAAGTTTGACGTGATGGTTCAACGGTCGACGTGATGGTTCGATAGCTCTCGCTTTTATTTAGCGTGTACTCGTTTCCACGGAAATGGAAGGTTAACGTGATGGTTCAACAGTCAACGTGATGGTTCGACAACTCTCGCTTTTATTTAGCGTGTACTCGTTTCCTCGGAAATAGAAGGTTGACGTGATGGTTCAACAGTCGACGTTATGGTTCGACAACACTCGCTTTTATTTAGCATGTACTCGTTTCCTCGGAAATGGAAGGTTGACGTGATGGTTCAACAGTCGACGTGATGGTTCGACAACACTCCCTTTTATTTAGCGTGTACTCGTTTCCTCGGAAATGGAACGTTGACGTGATGGTTCAACATTCGACGTGATGGCTCGACAACTCTCGCTTTTATTTAGCGTGTACTCGTTTCCTCGGAAATGGAAGGTTGACGTGATGGTTCAATAGTCGACGTGATGGTTCGACAACACTCGCTTTTATTTAGCGTGTACTCGTTTCCTCGGAAACTGAAGGTTGACGTGATGGTTCAACATTCGACGTGATGGTTCGACAACACTCGCTTTTATTTAGCGTGTACTCGTTTCCTCGGAAATGGAAGGTTGACGTGATGGTTCAACGGTCGACGTGATGGTTCGATAGCTCTCGCTTTTATTTAGCGTGTACTCGTTTCCTCGGAAATAGAAGGTTGACGTGTTAGTTCAACAGTCGACGTTATGGTTCGACAACACTCACTTTTATTTAGCGTGTACTCGTTTCCTCGGAAATGGAAGGTTGACATGATGGTTCAACAGTCGACGTGATGGTTCGACAACACTCGCTTTTATTTAGCGTGTACTCGTTTCCTTGGAAATGGAACGTTGACGTGATGGTTCAACATTCGACGTGATGGCTCGACAACTCTCGCTTTTATTTAGCGTGTACTCGTTTCCTCGGAAATGGAAGGTTGACGTGATGGTTCAACAGTCGACGTGATGGTTCGACAACACTCGCTTTTATTTAGCGTGTACTCGTTTCCTCGGAAACTGAAGGTTGACGTGATGGTTCAACATTCGACGTGATGGTTCGACAACACTCGCTTTTATTTAGCGTGTACTCGTTTCCTCGGAAATGGAAGGTTGACGTGATGGTTCAACAGTCGACGTGATGGTTCGACGACACACGCTTTTATTTAGCGTGTACTCGTTTCCTCGGAAATGGAAGGTTGACATGATGGTTCAACGGTCGACGTGATGGTTCGATAGCTCTCGCTTTTATTTAGCGTGTACTCGTTTCCTCGGATATGGAAGGTTGATGTGATGGTTCAACGGTCGACGTGATGGTTCGATAGGTCTCGCTTTTATTTAGCGTGTACTCGTTTCCTCGGAAATGGAAGGTTGACGTGATGGTTCAACAGTCGACGTGATGGTTTGACAATACTCGCTTTTATTTAGCGTGTACTCGTTTCCTCGGAAATGGAACGTTGACGTGATGGTTCAACATTAGACGTGATGGCTCGACAACCCTCGCTTTTATTTAGCGTGTACTCGTTTCCTCGGAAATGGAAATTTGACGTGATGGTTCAACAGTCGACGTGATGGTTCGACAACACTCGCTTTTATTTAGCGTGTACTCGTTTCCTCGGAAATGGAAGGTTGACGTGATGGTTCAACAGTCGACGTGATGGTTCGACAACACTCGCTTTTATTTAGCGTGTACTCGTTTCCTCGGAAATGGAAGGTTGACGTGATGGTTCAACGGTCGACTTGATGGTTCGACAACTCTTGCTTTTATTTAGCGTGTACTCGTTTCCTCGGAAATGGAAGGTTGACGTGATGGTTCAACAGTCGACGTGATGGTTCGACGACACACGCTTTTATTTAGCGTGTACTCGTTTCCTCGGAAATGGAAGGTTGACATGATGGTTCAACGGTCGACGTGATGGTTCGATAGCTCTCGCTTTTATTTAGCGTGTACTCGTTTCCTCGGATATGGAAGGTTGATGTGATGGTTCAACGGTCGACGTGATGGTTCGATAGGTCTCGCTTTTATTTAGCGTGTACTCGTATCCTCGGAACTGGAAGGTTGACGTGATGGTTCAACAGTCGATGTGATGGTTCGACAACACTCGCTTTTATTTAGCGTGTACTCGTTTCCTCGGAAATGGAACGTTGACGTGATGGTTCAACATTCGACGTGATGGCTCGACAACTCTCGCTTTTATTTAGCGTGTACTCGTTTCCTCGGAAATGGAAGGTTGACGTGTTGGTTCAACAGTCGACGTGATGGTTTGACAACACTCGCTTTTATTTAGCGTGTACTCGTTTCCTCGGTAATGGAAGGTTGACGTGATGGTTCAACAGTCGACGTGATGGTTAGACAACACTCGCTTTTATTTAGCGTGTACTCTTTTCCTCGGAAATGGAACGTTGACGTGATGGTTCAACATTCAACGTGATGGTTCGACAACTCTCGCTTTTATTTAGCGTGTACTCGTTTCCTCGGAAATGGAAAGTTGACGTGATGGTTCAACAGTCGACGTGATGGTTCGACAACTCTCGCTTTTATTTAGCGTGTACTCGTTTCCTCTAAAATGGAAGGTTGACGTGATGGTTCAACGGTCGACGTGATGGTTCGATAGCTCTCGCTTTTATTTAGCGTGTACTCGTTTCCTCGGAAATGGAAGTTTGACGTGATGGTTCAACGGTCGACGTGATGGTTCGATAGCTCTCGCTTTTATTTAGCGTGTACTCGTTTCCACGGAAATGGAAGGTTAACGTGATGGTTCAACAGTCAACGTGATGGTTCTACAACTCTCGCTTTTATTTAGCGTGTACTCGTTTCCTCGGAAATAGAAGGTTGACGTGATGGTTCAACAGTCGACGTTATGGTTCGACAACACTCGCTTTTATTTAGCATGTACTCGTTTCCACGGAAATGGAAGGTTGACGTGATGGTTCAACAGTCGACGTGATAGTTCGACAACACTCCCTTTTATTTAGCGTGTACTCGTTTCCTCGGAAATGGAACGTTGACGTGATGGTTCAACATTCGACGTGATGGCTCGACAACTCTCGCTTTTATTTAGCGTGTACTCGTTTCCTCGGAAATGGAAGGTTGACGTGATGGTTCAATAGTCGACGTGATGGTTCGACAACACTCGCTTTTATTTAGCGTGTACTCGTTTCCTCGGAAACTGAAGGTTGACGTGATGGTTCAACATTCGACGTGATGGTTTGACAACACTCGCTTTTATTTAGCGTGTACTCGTTTCCTCGGAAATGGAAGGTTGACGTGATGGTTCAAAAGTCGACGTGATGGTTCGACGACACACGCTTTTATTTAGCGTGTACTCGTTACCTCGGAAATGGAAGGTTGACATGATGGTTCAACGATCGACGTGATGGTTCGATAGCTCTCGCTTTTATTTAGCGTGTACTCGTTTCCTCGGATATGGAAGGTTGATGTGATGGTTCAACGGTCGACGTGATGGTTCGATAGGTCTCGCTTTTATTTAGCGTGTACTCGTTTCCTCGGAAATGGAAGGTTGACGTGATGGTTCAACAGTCGACGTGATGGTTCGACAACACTCGCTTTTATTTAGCGTGTACTCGTTTCCTCGGAAATGAAACGTTGACGTGATGGTTCAACATTAGACGTGATGGCTCGACAACTCTCGCTTTTATTTAGCGTGTACTCGTTTCCTCGGAAATGGAAATTTGACGTGATGGTTCAACAGTCGACGTGATGGTTCGACAACACTCGCTTTTATTTAGCGTGTACTCGTTTCCTCGGAAATGGAAGGTTGACTTGATGGTTCAACAGTCGACGTGATGGTTCGACAACACTCGCTTTTATTTAGCGTGTACTCGTTTCCTCAGAAATGGAAGGTTGACGTGATGGTTCAACGGTCGACTTGATGGTTCGACAACTCTCGCTTTTATTTAGCGTGTACTCGTTTCCTCGGAAATGGAAGGTTGACGTGATGGTTCAACGGTCGACGTGATGGTTCGATAGCTCTCGCTTTTATTTAGCGTGTACTCGTTTCCTCGGAAATGGAAGGTTAACGTGATGGTTCAACATTCAACGTGATGGTTCGACAACTCTCGCTTTTATTTAGCGTGTACTCGTTTCCTCGGAAATGGAAGGTTGACGTGATGGTTCAACAGTCGACGTGATGGTTTGACAACACTCGCTTTTATTTAGCGTGTACTCGTTTCCTCGGTAATGGAAGGTTGACGTGATGGTTCAACAGTCGACGTGATGGTTCGATAGGTCTCGCTTTTATTTTCCGTGTACTCATTTCCTTGGAAATAGAAGGTTGACGTGATGGTTCAACAGTCGACGTGATGGTTAGACAACACTCGCTTTTATTTAGCGTGTACTCGTTTCCTCGGAAATGGAACGTTGACGTGATGGTTCAACATTCAACGTGATGGTTCGACAACTCTCGCTTTTATTTAGCGTGTACTCGTTTCCTCGGAAATGGAAAGTTGACGTGATGGTTCAACAGTCGACGTGATGGTTCGACAACTCTCGCTTTTATTTAGCGTGTACTCGTTTCCTCTAAAATGGAAGGTTGACGTGATGGTTCAACGGTCGACGTGATGGTTCGATAGCTCTCGCTTTTATTTAGCGTGTACTCGTTTCCTCGGAAATGGAAGTTTGACGTGATGGTTCAACGGTCGACGTGATGGTTCGATAGCTCTCGCTTTTATTTAGCGTGTACTCGTTTCCACGGAAATGGAAGGTTAACGTGATGGTTCAACAGTCAACGTGATGGTTCTACAACTCTCGCTTTTATTTAGCGTGTACTCGTTTCCTCGGAAATAGAAGGTTGACGTGATGGTTCAACAGTCGACGTTATGGTTCGACAACACTCGCTTTTATTTAGCATGTACTCGTTTCCACGGAAATGGAAGGTTGACGTGATGGTTCAACAGTCGACGTGATAGTTCGACAACACTCCCTTTTATTTAGCGTGTACTCGTTTCCTCGGAAATGGAACGTTGACGTGATGGTTCAACATTCGACGTGATGGCTCGACAACTCTCGCTTTTATTTAGCGTGTACTCGTTTCCTCGGAAATGGAAGGTTGACGTGATGGTTCAATAGTCGACGTGATGGTTCGACAACACTCGCTTTTATTTAGCGTGTACTCGTTTCCTCGGAAACTGAAGGTTGACGTGATGGTTCAACATTCGACGTGATGGTTTGACAACACTCGCTTTTATTTAGCGTGTACTCGTTTCCTCGGAAATGGAAGGTTGACGTGATGGTTCAAAAGTCGACGTGATGGTTCGACGACACACGCTTTTATTTAGCGTGTACTCGTTACCTCGGAAATGGAAGGTTGACATGATGGTTCAACGATCGACGTGATGGTTCGATAGCTCTCGCTTTTATTTAGCGTGTACTCGTTTCCTCGGATATGGAAGGTTGATGTGATGGTTCAACGGTCGACGTGATGGTTCGATAGGTCTCGCTTTTATTTAGCGTGTACTCGTTTCCTCGGAAATGGAAGGTTGACGTGATGGTTCAACAGTCGACGTGATGGTTCGACAACACTCGCTTTTATTTAGCGTGTACTCGTTTCCTCGGAAATGAAACGTTGACGTGATGGTTCAACATTAGACGTGATGGCTCGACAACTCTCGCTTTTATTTAGCGTGTACTCGTTTCCTCGGAAATGGAAATTTGACGTGATGGTTCAACAGTCGACGTGATGGTTCGACAACACTCGCTTTTATTTAGCGTGTACTCGTTTCCTCGGAAATGGAAGGTTGACTTGATGGTTCAACAGTCGACGTGATGGTTCGACAACACTCGCTTTTATTTAGCGTGTACTCGTTTCCTCAGAAATGGAAGGTTGACGTGATGGTTCAACGGTCGACTTGATGGTTCGACAACTCTCGCTTTTATTTAGCGTGTACTCGTTTCCTCGGAAATGGAAGGTTGACGTGATGGTTCAACGGTCGACGTGATGGTTCGATAGCTCTCGCTTTTATTTAGCGTGTACTCGTTTCCTCGGAAATGGAAGGTTAACGTGATGGTTCAACATTCAACGTGATGGTTCGACAACTCTCGCTTTTATTTAGCGTGTACTCGTTTCCTCGGAAATGGAAGGTTGACGTGATGGTTCAACAGTCGACGTGATGGTTTGACAACACTCGCTTTTATTTAGCGTGTACTCGTTTCCTCGGTAATGGAAGGTTGACGTGATGGTTCAACAGTCGACGTGATGGTTCGATAGGTCTCGCTTTTATTTTCCGTGTACTCATTTCCTTGGAAATAGAAGGTTGACGTGATGGTTCAACAGTCGACGTGATGGTTCGACAACACTCGCTTTTATTTAGCGTGTACTCGTTTCCTCGGAAATGGAACGTTGACGTGATGGTTCAACATTCGACGTGATGGTTCGATAACTCTCGCTTTTATTTAGCGTGTACTCGTTTCCACGGAAATGGACGGTTGACGTGATGGTTCAACAGTCGACGTGATGGTTCGATAACTCTCGACTTTATTTAGCGTGTACTCGTTTCCTCGGAAATGGAACGTTGACGTGATGGTTCAACATTCGACGTGATGGTTCGACAACTCTCGCTTTTATTTAGCGTGTACTCGTTTCCTCGGAAATGGAAGGTTGACGTGATGGTTCAACAGTCAACGTGATGGTTCGACAACACTCGCTTTTATTTAGCGTGTACTCGTTTCCTCTGAAATGGAAGGTTGACGTGATGGTTCAACAGTCGACGTGATGGTTCGACAACTCTCTCTTTTATTTAGCGTGTACTCGTTTCCTCGGAAATGGAAGGTTGACGTGATGGTTCAACGGTCGACGTGATGGTTCGATAGCTCTCGCTTTTATTTAGCTTGTACTTGTTTCCTCGGAAATGGAAGGTTAACGTGATGGTTCAACAGTCGACGTGATGGTTCGACAACTCTCGCTTTTATTTAGCGTGTACTCGTTTCCTCGGAAATAGAAGGTTGACGTGTTAGTTCAACAGTCGACGTTATGGTTCGACAACACTCGCTTTTATTTAGCGTGTACTCGTTTCCTCGGAAATGGAAGGTTGACATGATGGTTCAACAGTCGACGTGATGGTTCGACAACACTCGCTTTTATTTAGCGTGTACTCGTTTCCTCGGAAATGGAACGTTGACGTGATGGTTCAACATTCGACGTGATGGCTCGCAAACTCTCGCTTTTATTTAGCGTGTACTCGTTTCCTCGGAAATGGAAGGTTGACGTGATGGTTCAACAGTCGACGTGATGGTTCGACAACACTCGCTTTTATTTAGCGTGTACTCGTTTCCTCGGAAACTGAAGGTTGACGTGATGGTTCAACATTCGACGTGATGGTTCGACAACACTCGCTTTTATTTAGCGTGTACTCGTTTCCTCGGAAATGGAAGGTTGACGTGATGGTTCAACAGTCGACGTGATGGTTCGACGACACACGCTTTTATTTAGCGTGTACTCGTTTCCTCGGAAATGGAAGGTTGACGTGATGGTTCAACAGTCGACGTGATGGTTCGACAACACTCGCTTTTATTTAGCGTGTACTCGTTTCCTCGGAAATGGAACGTTGACGTGATGGTTCAACATTAGACGTGATGGCTCGACAACTCTCGCTTTTATTTAGCGTGTACTCGTTTCCTCGGAAATGGAAATTTGACGTGATGGTTCAACAGTCGACGTGATGGTTCGACAACACTCGCTTTTATTTAGCGTGTACTCGTTTCCTCGGAAATGGAAGGTTGACTTGATGGTTCAACAGTCGACGTGATGGTTCGACAACACTCGCTTTTATTTAGCGTGTACTCGTTTCCTCAGAAATGGAAGGTTGACGTGATGGTTCAACGGTCGACTTGATGGTTCGACAACTCTCGCTTTTATTTAGCGTGTACTCGTTTCCTCGGAAATGGAAGGTTGACGTGATGGTTCAACGGTCGACGTGATGGTTCGATAGCTCTCGCTTTTATTTAGCGTGTACTCGTTTCCTCGGAAATGGAAGGTTAACGTGATGGTTCAACATTCAACGTGATGGTTCGACAACTCTCGCTTTTATTTAGCGTGTACTCGTTTCCTCGGAAATTGAAGGTTGACGTGATGGTTCAACAGTCGACGTGATGGTTTGACAACACTCGCTTTTATTTAGCGTGTACTCGTTTCCTCGGTAATGGAAGGTTGACGTGATGGTTCAACAGTCGACGTGATGGTTCGATAGGTCTCGCTTTTATTTTCCGTGTACTCATTTCCTTGGAAATAGAAGGTTGACGTGATGGTTCAACAGTCGACGTGATGGTTCGACAACACTCGCTTTTATTTAGCGTGTACTCGTTTCCTCGGAAATGGAACGTTGACGTGATGGTTCAACATTCGACGTGATGGTTCGATAACTCTCGCTTTTATTTAGCGTGTACTCGTTTCCACGGAAATGGACGGTTGACGTGATGGTTCAACAGTCGACGTGATGGTTCGATAACTCTCGACTTTATTTAGCGTGTACTCGTTTCCTCGGAAATGGAACGTTGACGTGATGGTTCAACATTCGACGTGATGGTTCGACAACTCTCGCTTTTATTTAGCGTGTACTCGTTTCCTCGGAAATGGAAGGTTGACGTGATGGTTCAACAGTCAACGTGATGGTTCGACAACACTCGCTTTTATTTAGCGTGTACTCGTTTCCTCTGAAATGGAAGGTTGACGTGATGGTTCAACAGTCGACGTGATGGTTCGACAACTCTCGCTTTTATTTAGCGTGTACTCGTTTCCTCGGAAATGGAAGGTTGACGTGATGGTTCAACGGTCGACGTGATGGTTCGATAGCTCTCGCTTTTATTTAGCTTGTACTTGTTTCCTCGGAAATGGAAGGTTAACGTGATGGTTCAACAGTCGACGTGATGGTTCGACAACTCTCGCTTTTATTTAGCGTGTACTCGTTTCCTCGGAAATAGAAGGTTGACGTGTTAGTTCAACAGTCGACGTTATGGTTCGACAACACTCGCTTTTATTTAGCGTGTACTCGTTTCCTCGGAAATGGAAGGTTGACATGATAGTTCAACAGTCGACGTGATGGTTCGACAACACTCGCTTTTATTTAGCGTGTACTCGTTTCCTCGGAAATGGAACGTTGACGTGATGGTTCAACATTCGACGTGATGGCTCGCAAACTCTCGCTTTTATTTAGCGTGTACTCGTTTCCTCGGAAATGGAAGGTTGACGTGATGGTTCAACAGTCGACGTGATGGTTCGACAACACTCGCTTTTATTTAGCGTGTACTCGTTTCCTCGGAAACTGAAGGTTGACGTGATGGTTCAACATTCGACGTGATGGTTCGACAACACTCGCTTTTATTTAGCGTGTACTCGTTTCCTCGGAAATGGAAGGTTGACGTGATGGTTCAACAGTCGACGTGATGGTTCGACGACACACGCTTTTATTTAGCGTGTACTCGTTTCCTCGGAAATGGAAGGTTGACATGATGGTTCAACGGTCGACGTGATGGTTCGACAACTCTCGCTTTTATTTAGCGTGTACTCGTTTCCTCGGAAATGGAAAGTTGACGTGATGGTTCAACAGTCGACGTGATGGTTCGACAACTCTCGCTTTTATTTAGCGTGTACTCGTTTCCTCTGAAATGGAAGGTTGACGTGATGGTTCAACGGTCGACGTGATGGTTCGATAGCTCTCGCTTTTATTTAGCGTGTACTCGTTTCCTCGGAAATGTAAGTTTGACGTGATGGTTCAACGGTCGACGTGATGGTTCGATAGCTCTCGCTTTTATTTAGCGTGTACTTGTTTCCACGGAAATGGAAGGTTAACGTGATGGTTCAACAGTCAACGTGATGGTTCGACAACTCTCGCTTTTATTTAGCGTGTACTCGTTTCCTCGGAAATAGAACGTTGACGTGATGGTTCAACAGTCGACGTTATGGTTCGACAACACTCGCTTTTATTTAGCATGTACTCGTTTCCTCGGAAATGGAAGGTTGACGTGATGGTTCAACAGTCGACGTGATGGTTTGACAACACTCCCTTTTATTTAGCGTGTACTCGTTTCCTCGGAAATGGAACGTTGACGTGATGGTTCAACATTCGACGTGATGGCTCGACAACTCTCGCTTTTATTTAGCGTGTACTCGTTTCCTCGGAAATGGAAGGTTGACGTGATGGTTCAATAGTCGACGTGATGGTTCGACAACACTCGCTTTTATTTAGCGTGTACTCGTTTCCTCGGAAATTGAAGGTTGACGTGATGGTTCAACATTCGACGTGATGGTTCGACAACACTCGCTTTTATTTAGCGTGTACTCGTTTCCTTGGAAATGGAAGGTTGACGTGATGGTTCAAAAGTCGACGTGATGGTTCGACGACACACGCTTTTATTTAGCGTGTACTCGTTTCCTCGGAAATGGAAGGTTGACATGATGGTTCAACGGTCGACGTGATGGTTCGATAGCTCTCGCTTTTATTTAGCGTGTACTCGTTTCCTCGGATATGGAAGGTTGATGTGATGGTTCAACGGTCGACGTGATGGTTCGATAGGTCTCGCTTTTATTTAGCGTGTACTCGTTTCCTCGGAAATGGAAGGTTGACGTGATGGTTCAACAGTCGACGTGATGGTTCGACAACACCCTTTTATTTAGCGTGTACTCGTTTCCTCGGAAATGGAACCTTGACGTGATGGTTCAACATTCGACGTGATGGCTCGACAACTCTCGCTTTTATTTAGCGTGTACTCGTTTCCTCGGAAATGGAAGGTTGACGTGATGGTTCAATAGTCGACGTGATGGTTCGACAACACTCGCTTTTATTTAGCGTGTACTCGTTTCCTCGGAAACTGAAGGTTGACGTGATGGTTCAACAGTCGACGTGATGGTTCGACAACACTCGCTTTTATTTAGCGTGTACTCGTTTCCTCGGTAATGGAAGGTTGACGTGATGGTTCAACAGTCGACGTGATGGTTCGACGACACTCGCTTTTATTTAGCGTGTACTCGTTTCCTCGGAAATGGAAGGTTGACGTGATGGTTCAACATTCAACGTGATGGTTCGACAACTCTCGCTTTTATTTAGCGTGTACTCGTTTCCTCGGAAATGGAAAGTTGACGTGATGGTTCAACAGTCGACGTGATGGTTCGACAACTCTCGCTTTTATTTAGCGTGTACTCGTTTCCTCTGAAATGGAAGGTTGACGTGATGGTTCAACGGTCGACGTGATGGTTCGATAGCTCTCGCTTTTATTTAGCGCGTACTCGTTTCCTCGGAAATGTAAGGTTGACGTGATGGTTCAACGGTCGACGTGATGGTTCGATAGCCCTCGCTTTTATTTAGCGTGTACTTGTTTCCACGGAAATGGAAGGTTAACGTGATGGTTCAACAGTCAACGTGATGGTTCGACAACTCTCGCTTTTATTTAGCGTGTACTCGTTTCCTCGGAAATAGAACGTTGACGTGATGGTTCAACAGTCGACGTTATGGTTCGACAACACTCGCTTTTATTTAGCATGTACTCGTTTCCTCGGAAATGGAAGGTTGACGTGATGGTTCAACAGTCGACGTGATGGTTTGACAACACTCCCTTTTATTTAGCGTGTACTCGTTTCCTCGGAAATGGAACGTTGACGTGATGGTTCAACATTCGACGTGATGGCTCGACAACTCTCGCTTTTATTTAGCGTGTACTCGTTTCCTCGGAAATGGAAGGTTGACGTGATGGTTCAATAGTCGACGTGATGGTTCGACAACACTCGCTTTTATTTAGCGTGTACTCGTTTCCTCGGAAACTGAAGGTTGACGTGTTAGTTCAACAGTCGACGTTATGGTTCGACAACACTCGCTTTTATTTAGCGTGTACTCGTTTCCTCGGAAATGGAAGGTTGACATGATGGTTCAACAGTCGACGTGATGGTTCGACAACACTCGCTTTTATTTAGCGTGTACTCGTTTCCTCGGAAATGGAACGTTGACGTGATGGTTCAACATTCGACGTGATGGCTCGCAAACTCTCGCTTTTATTTAGCGTGTACTCGTTTCCTCGGAAATGGAAAGTTGACGTGATGGTTCAACAGTCGACGTGATGGTTCGACAACTCTCGCTTTTATTTAGCGTGTACTCGTTTCCTCTGAAATGGAAGGTTGACGTGATGGTTCAACGGTCGACGTGATGGTTCGATAGCTCTCGCTTTTATTTAGCGTGTACTCGTTTCCTCGGAAATGTAAGTTTGACGTGATGGTTCAACGGTCGACGTGATGGTTCGATAGCTCTCGCTTTTATTTAGCGTGTACTTGTTTCCACGGAAATGGAAGGTTAACGTGATGGTTCAACAGTCAACGTGATGGTTCGACAACTCTCGCTTTTATTTAGCGTGTACTCGTTTCCTCGGAAATAGAACGTTGAGTGATGGTTCAACAGTCGACGTTATGGTTCGACAACACTCGCTTTTATTTAGCATGTACTCGTTTCCTCGGAAATGGAAGGTTGACGTGATGGTTCAACAGTCGACGTGATGGTTTGACAACACTCCCTTTTATTTAGCGTGTACTCGTTTCCTCGGAAATGGAACGTTGACGTGATGGTTCAACATTCGACGTGATGGCTCGACAACTCTCGCTTTTATTTAGCGTGTACTCGTTTCCTCGGAAATGGAAGGTTGACGTGATGGTTCAATAGTCGACGTGATGGTTCGACAACACTCGCTTTTATTTAGCGTGTACTCGTTTCCTCGGAAACTGAAGGTTGACGTGATGGTTCAACATTCGACGTGATGGTTCGACAACACTCGCTTTTATTTAGCGTGTACTCGTTTCCTTGGAAATGGAAGGTTGACGTGATGGTTCAAAAGTCGACGTGATGGTTCGACGACACACGCTTTTATTTAGCGTGTACTCGTTTCCTCGGAAATGGAAGGTTGACAAGATGGTTCAACGGTCGACGTGATGGTTCGATAGCTCTCGCTTTTATTTAGCGTGTACTCGTTTCCTCGGATATGGAAGGTTGATGTGATGGTTCAACGGTCGACGTGATGGTTCGATAGGTCTCGCTTTTATTTAGCGTGTACCCGTTTCCTCGGAAATGGAAGGTTGATGTGATGGTTCAACAGTCGACGTGATGGTTCGACAACACCCTTTTATTTAGCGTGTACTCGTTTCCTCGGAAATGGAACGTTGACGTGATGGTTCAACATTCGACGTGATGGCTCGACAACTCTCGCTTTTATTTAGCGTGTACTCGTTTCCTCGGAAATGGAAGGTTGACGTGATGGTTCAATAGTCGACGTGATGGTTCGACAACACTCGCTTTTATTTAGCGTGTACTCGTTTCCTCGGAAACTGAAGGTTGACGTGATGGTTCAACAGTCGACGTGATGGTTCGACAACACTCGCTTTTATTTAGCGTGTACTCGTTTCCTCGGTAATGGAAGGTTGACGTGATGGTTCAACAGTCGACGTGATGGTTCGACGACACTCGCTTTTATTTAGCGTGTACTCGTTTCCTCGGAAATGGAAGGTTGACGTGATGGTTCAACATTCAACGTGATGGTTCGACAACTCTCGCTTTTATTTAGCGTGTACTCGTTTCCTCGGAAATGGAAAGTTGACGTGATGGTTCAACAGTCGACGTGATGGTTCGACAACTCTCGCTTTTATTTAGCGTGTACTCGTTTCCTCTGAAATGGAAGGTTGACGTGATGGTTCAACGGTCGACGTGATGGTTCGATAGGTCTCGCTTT
The DNA here is from genome assembly GCA_963859935.3 of Lathyrus sativus. Lineage (NCBI taxonomy): Eukaryota > Viridiplantae > Streptophyta > Magnoliopsida > Fabales > Fabaceae > Lathyrus > Lathyrus sativus. Next base: position 1,506,458 of record CAWUDS030001327.1, on the reverse strand, counting down.
TATTTAGCGCGTACTCGTTTCCTCGGAAATGTAAGGTTGACGTGATGGTTCAACGGTCGACGTGATGGTTCGATAGCCCTCGCTTTTATTTAGCGTGTACTTGTTTCCACGGAAATGGAAGGTTAACGTGATGGTTCAACAGTCAACGTGATGGTTCGACAACTCTCGCTTTTATTTAGCGTGTACTCGTTTCCTCGGAAATAGAACGTTGACGTGATGGTTCAACAGTCGACGTTATGGTTCGACAACACTCGCTTTTATTTAGCATGTACTCGTTTCCTCGGAAATGGAAGGTTGACGTGATGGTTCAACAGTCGACGTGATGGTTTGACAACACTCCCTTTTATTTAGCATGTACTCGTTTCCTCGGAAATGGAACGTTGACGTGATGGTTCAACATTCGACGTGATGGCTCGACAACTCTCGCTTTTATTTAGCGTGTACTCGTTTCCTCGGAAATGGAAGGTTGACGTGATGGTTCAATAGTCGACGTGATGGTTCGACAACACTCGCTTTTATTTAGCGTGTACTCGTTTCCTCGGAAACTGAAGGTTGACGTGATGGTTCAACATTCGACGTGATGGTTCGACAACACTCGCTTTTATTTAGCGTGTACTCGTTTCCTCGGAAATGGAAGGTTGACGTGATGGTTCAAAAGTCGACGTGATGGTTCGACGACACACGCTTTTATTTAGCGTGTACTCGTTTCCTCGGAAATGGAAGGTTGACATGATGGTTCAACGGTCGACGTGATGGTTCGATAGCTCTCGCTTTTATTTAGCGTGTACTCGTTTCCTCGGTAATGGAAGGTTGACGTGATGGTTCAACAGTCGACGTGATGGTTCGACGACACTCGCTTTTATTTAGCGTGTACTCGTTTCCTCGGAAATGGAAGGTTGACGTGATGGTTCAACATTCAACGTGATGGTTCGACAACTCTCGCTTTTATTTAGCGTGTACTCGTTTCCTCGGAAATGGAAAGTTGACGTGATGGTTCAACAGTCGACGTGATGGTTCGACAACTCTCGCTTTTATTTAGCGTGTACTCGTTTCCTCTGAAATGGAAGGTTGACGTGATGGTTCAACGGTCGACGTGATGGTTCGATAGCTCTCGCTTTTATTTAGCGCGTACTCGTTTCCTCGGAAATGTAAGGTTGACGTGATGGTTCAACGGTCGACGTGATGGTTCGATAGCCCTCGCTTTTATTTAGCGTGTACTTGTTTCCACGGAAATGGAAGGTTAACGTGATGGTTCAACAGTCAACGTGATGGTTCGACAACTCTCGCTTTTATTTAGCGTGTACTCGTTTCCTCGGAAATAGAACGTTGACGTGATGGTTCAACAGTCGACGTTATGGTTCGACAACACTCGCTTTTATTTAGCATGTACTCGTTTCCTCGGAAATGGAAGGTTGACGTGATGGTTCAACAGTCGACGTGATGGTTTGACAACACTCCCTTTTATTTAGCGTGTACTCGTTTCCTCGGAAATGGAACGTTGACGTGATGGTTCAACATTCGACGTGATGGCTCGACAACTCTCGCTTTTATTTAGCGTGTACTCGTTTCCTCGGAAATGGAAGGTTGACGTGATGGTTCAATAGTCGACGTGATGGTTCGACAACACTCGCTTTTATTTAGCGTGTACTCGTTTCCTCGGAAACTGAAGGTTGACGTGATGGTTCAACATTCGACGTGATGGTTCGACAACACTCGCTTTTATTTAGCGTGTACTCGTTTCCTCGGAAATGGAAGGTTGACGTGATGGTTCAAATGTCGACGTGATGGTTCGACGACACACGCTTTTATTTAGCGTGTACTCGTTTCCTCGGAAATGGAAGGTTGACATGATGGTTCAACGGTCGACGTGATGGTTCGATAGCTCTCGCTTTTATTTAGCGTGTACTCGTTTCCTCGGATATGGAAGGTTGATGTGATGGTTCAACGGTCGACGTGATGGTTCGATAGGTCTCGCTTTTATTTAGCGTGTACTCGTTTCCTCGGAAATGGAAGGTTGACGTGATGGTTCAACAGTCGACGTGATGGTTCGACAACACTCCCTTTTATTTAGCGTGTACTCGTTTCCTCGGAAATGGAACGTTGACGTGATGGTTCAACATTCGACGTGATGGCTCGACAACTCTCGCTTTTATTTAGCGTGTACTCGTTTCCTCGGAAATGGAAGGTTGACGTGATGGTTCAATAGTCGACGTGATGGTTCGACAACACTCGCTTTTATTTAGCGTGTACTCGTTTCCTCGGAAACTGAAGGTTGACGTGATGGTTCAACATTCGACGTGATGGTTCGACAACACTCGCTTTTATTTAGCGTGTACTCGTTTCCTCGGAAATGGAAGGTTGACGTGATGGTTCAAAAGTCGACGTGATGGTTCGACGACACACGCTTTTATTTAGCGTGTACTCGTTTCCTCGGAAATGGAAGGTTGACATGATGGTTCAACGGTCGACGTGATGGTTCGATAGCTCTCGCTTTTATTTAGCGTGTACTCGTTTCCTCGGATATGGAAGGTTGATGTGATGGTTCAACGGTCGACGTGATGGTTCGATAGGTCTCGCTTTTATTTAGGGTGTACTCGTTTCCTCGGAAATGGAAGGTTGACGTGATGGTTCAACAGTCGACGTGATGGTTCGACAACACTCCCTTTTATTTAGCGTGTACTCGTTTCCTCGGAAATGGAACGTTGACGTGATGGTTCAACATTCGACGTGATGGCTCGACAACTCTCGCTTTTATTTAGCGTGTACTCGTTTCCTCGGAAATGGAAGGTTGACGTGATGGTTCAATAGTCGACGTGATGGTTCGACAACACTCGCTTTTATTTAGCGTGTACTCGTTTCCTCGGAAACTGAAGGTTGACGTGATGGTTCAACATTCGACGTGATGGTTCGACAACACTCGCTTTTATTTAGCGTGTACTCGTTTCCTCGGAAATGGAAGGTTGACGTGATGGTTCAAAAGTCGACGTGATGGTTCGACGACACACGCTTTTATTTAGCGTGTACTCGTTTCCTCGGAAATGGAAGGTTGACATGATGGTTCAACGGTCGACGTGATGGTTCGATAGCTCTCGCTTTTATTTAGCGTGTACTCGTTTCCTCGGATATGGAAGGTTGATGTGATGGTTCAACGGTCGACGTGATGGTTCGATAGGTCTCGCTTTTATTTAGCGTGTACTCGTTTCCTCGGAAATGGAAGGTTGACGTGATGGTTCAACAGTCGACGTGATGGTTCGACAACACTCGCTTTTATTTAGCGTGTACTCGTTTCCTCGGAAATTGAACGTTGACGTGATGGTTCAACATTAGACGTGATGGCTCGACAACTCTCTCTTTTATTTAGCGTGTACTCGTTTCCTCGGAAATGGAAATTTGACGTGATGGTTCAACAGTCGACGTGATGGTTCGACAACACTCGCTTTTATTTAGCGTGTACTCGTTTCCTAGGAAATGGAAGGTTGACGTGATGGTTCAACAGTCGACGTGATGGTTCGACAACACTCGCTTTTATTTAGCGTGTACTCGTTTCCTCGGAAATGGAAGGTTGACGTGATGGTTCAACGGTCGACTTGATGGTTCGACAACTCTCGCTTTTATTTAGCGTGTACTCGTTTCCTCGGAAATGGAAGGTTGACGTGATGGTTCAACGGTCAACGTGATGGTTCGATAGCTCTCGCTTTTATTTAGCGTGTACTCGTTTCCTCGGAAATGGAAGGTTAACGTGATGGTTCAACAGTCAACGTGATGGTTCGACAACTCTCGCTTTTATTTAGCGTGTACTCGTTTCCTCGGAAATAGAAGGTTGACGTGATGGTTCAACAGTCGACGTTATGGTTCGACAACACTCGCTTTTATTTAGCGTGTACTCGTTTCCTCGGAAATGGAAGGTTGACGTGATGGTTCAACAGTCGACGTGATGGTTCGACAACACTCCCTTTTATTTAGCGTGTACTCGTTTCCTCGGAAATGGAAGGTTGACGTGATGGTTCAAAAGTCGACGTGATGGTTCGACGACACACGCTTTTATTTAGCGTGTACTCGTTTCCTCGGAAATGGAAAGTTGACATGATGGTTCAACGGTCGACGTGATGGTTCGATAGCTCTCGCTTTTATTTAGCGTGTACTCGTTTCCTCGGATATGGAAGGTTGATGTGATGGTTCAACGGTCGACGTGATGGTTCGATAGGTCTCGCTTTTATTTAGCGTGTACTCGTTTCCTCGGAAATGGAAGGTTGACGTGATGGTTCAACAGTCGACGTGATGGTTCGACAACACTCGCTTTTATTTAGCGTGTACTCGTTTCCTCGGAAATGGAACGTTGACGTGATGGTTCAACATTAGACGTGATGGCTCGACAACTCTCGCTTTTATTTAGCGTGTACTCGTTTCCTCGGAAATGGAAATTTGACGTGATGGTTCAACAGTCGACGTGATGGTTCGACAACACTCGCTTTTATTTAGCGTGTACTCGTTTCCTCGGAAATGGAAGGTTGACGTGATGGTTCAACAGTCGACGTGATGGTTCGACAACACTCGCTTTTATTTAGCGTGTACTCGTTTCCTCGGAAATGGAACGTTGACGTGATGGTTCAACAGTCGACGTGATGGTTCGACAACACTCGTTTTTATTTAGCGTGTACTCGTTTCCTCGAAAATGGAACGTTGACGTGATGGTTCAACATTAGACGTGATGGCTCGACAACTCTCGCTTTTATTTAGCGTGTACCCGTTTCCTCGGAAATGGAAATTTAACGTGATGGTTCAACAGTCGACGTGATGGTTCGACAACACTCGCTTTTATTTAGCGTGTACTCGTTTCCTCGGAAATGGAAGGTTGACGTGATGGTTCAACAGTCGACATGATGGTTCGACAACACTCGCTTTTATTTAGCGTGTACTCGTTTCCTCGGAAATGGAAGGTTGACGTGATGGTTCAAAAGTCGACGTGATGGTTCGACGACACACGCTTTTATTTAGCGTGTACTCGTTTCCTCGGAAATGGAAGGTTGACATGATGGTTCAACGGTCGACGTGATGGTTCGATAGCTCTCGCTTTTATTTAGCGTGTACTCGTTTCCTCGGATATGGAAGGTTGATGTGATGGTTCAACGGTCGACGTGATGGTTCGATAGGTCTCGCTTTTATTTAGCGTGTACTCGTTTCCTCGGAAATGGAAGGTTGACGTGATGGTTCAACAGTCGACGTGATGGTTCGACAACACTCGCTTTTATTTAGCGTGTACTCGTTTCCTCGGAAATGGAACGTTGACGTGATGGTTCAACATTAGACGTGATGGCTCGACAACTCTCGCTTTTATTTAGCGTGTACTCGTTTCCTCGGAAATGGAAATTTGACGTGATGGTTCAACAGTCGACGTGATGTTTCGACAACACTCGCTTTTATTTAGCGTGTACTCGTTTCCTCGGAAATGGAAGGTTGACGTGATGGTTCAACAGTCGACGTGATGGTTCGACAACACTCGCTTTTATTTAGCGTGTACTCGTTTCCTCGGAAATGGAACGTTGACGTGATGGTTCAACAGTCGACGTGATGGTTCGACAACACTCGCTTTTATTTAGCGTGTACTCGTTTCCTCGAAAATGGAACGTTGACGTGATGGTTCAACATTAGACGTGATGGCTCGACAACTCTCGCTTTTATTTAGCGTGTACCCTTTTCCTCGGAAATGGAAATTTGACGTGATGGTTCAACAGTCGACGTGATGGTTCGACAACACTCGCTTTTATTTAGAGTGTACTCGTTTCCTCGGAAATGGAAGGTTGACGTGATGGTTCAACAGTCGACATGATGGTTCGACAACACTCGCTTTTATTTAGCGTGTACTCGTTTCCTCGGAAATGGAAGGTTGACGTGATGGTTCAATAGTCGACGTGATGGTTCGACGACACACGCTTTTATTTAGCGTGTACTCGTTTCCTCGAAAATGGAAGGTTGACATGATGGTTCAACGGTCGACGTGATGGTTCGATAGCTCTCGCTTATATTTAGCGTGTACTCGTTTCCTCGGATATGGAAGGTTGATGTGATGGTTCAACGGTCGACGTGATGGTTCGATAGGTCTCGCTTTTATTTAGCGTGTACTTGTTTCCTCGGAAATGGAAGGTTGACGTGATGGTTCAACAGTCGACGTGATGGTTCGACAACTCTCGCTTTTATTTTCCGTGTACTCATTTCCTTGGAAATAGAAGGTTGACGTGATGGTTCAACAGTCGACGTGATGGTTCGATAACTCTCGCTTTTATTTAGCGTGTACTCGTTTCCTCGGAAATGGAAGGTTGACTTGATGGTTCAACATTCGACGTGATGGTTCGACAACACTCGCTTTTATTTAGCGTGTACTAGTTTCCTCTGAAATGGAAGGTTGACGTGATGGTTCAACAGTCGACGTGATGGTTCGACAACTCTCGCTTTTATTTAGCGTGTACTTGTTTCCTCGGAAATGGAAGGTTGACGTGATGGTTCAACGGTCGACGTGATAGTTCGATAGCTCTCGCTTTTATTTAGCGTGTACTTGTTCCTCGGAAATGGAAGGTTAACGTGATGGTTCAACAGTCGACGTGATGGTTCGACAACTCTCGCTTTTATTTAGCGTGTACTCGTTTCCTCGGAAATAGAAGGTTGACGTGATGGTTCAACAGTCGACGTTATGGTTCGACAACACTCGCTTTTATATAGCGTGTACTCGTTTCCTCGGAAATGGAAGGTTGACGTGATGGTTCAACAGTCGACGTGATGGTTCGACAACACTCGCTTTTATTTAGCGTGTACTCGTTTCCTCGGAAATGGAACGTTGACGTGATGGTTCAACATTCGACGTGATGGTTCGATAACTCTCGCTTTTATTTAGCGTGTACTCGTTTCCTCGGAAATGGAAGGTTGACGTGATGGTTCAACAGTCGACGTGATGGTTTGACAACTCTCGATTTTATTTAGCGTGTACTCGTTTCCTCGGAAATGGAAAGTTGAAGTGATGGTTCAACAGTCGACGTGATGGTTCGACAACTCTCGCTTTTATTTTCCGTGTACTCGTTTCCTCGGAAATGGTAGGTTGACGTGATGGTTCAACAGTCGACGTGATGGTTCGACAACACTCGCTTTTATTTAGCGTGTACTCGTTTCCTCGGAAATGGAACGTTGACGTGATGGTTCAACATTCGACGTGATGGCTCGACAACTCTCGCTTTTATTTAGCGTGTACTTGTTTCCTCGGAAATGGAAGGTTGACCTGATGGTTCAACAGTCGACGTGATGGTTCGACAACACTCGCTTTTATTTAGCGTGTACTCGTTTCCTCGGAAACTGAAGGTTGACGTGATGGTTCAACAGTCGACGTGATGGTTCGACAACACTCGCTTTTATTTAGCGCGTACTCGTTTCCTCGGAAATGGAAGGTTGACGTGATGGTTCAACAGTCGACGTGATGGTTCGACAACACTCGATTTTATTTAGCGTGTACTCGTTTCCTCGAAAATGGAAGGTTGACATGATGGTTCAACGGTCGACGTGATGGTTCGATAGCTCTCGCTTTTATTTAGCGTGTACTCGTTTCCTCGGATATGGAAGGTTGACGTGATGGTTCAACAGTCGACGTGATGGTTCGACAACTCTCGATTTTATTTAGCGTGTACTCGTTTCTTCGGAAATGGAAGGTTGACGTGATGGTTCAACAGTCGACGTGATGGTTCGACAACTCTCGTTTTTTTTTCCGTGTACTCGTTTCCTCGGAAATGGTAGGTTGACGTGATGGTTCAACAGTCAACGTGATGGTTCGACAACACTCGCTTTTATTTAGCGTGTACTCGTTTCCTCGGAAATGGAACGTTGACGTGATGGTTCAACATTCGACGTGATGGCTTGACAACTCTCGCTTTTATTTAGCGTGTACTCGTTTCCTCGGAAATGGAAGGTTGACCTGATGGTTCAACAGTCGACGTGATGGTTCGACAACACTCGCTTTTATTTAGCGTGTACTCGTTTCCTCGGAAACTGAAGGTTGACGTGATGGTTCAACATTCGACGTGATGGTTCGACAACACTCGCTTTTATTTAGCGTGTACTCGTTTCCTCGGAAATGGAAGGTTGACGTGATGGTTCAATAGTCGACGTGATGGTTCGACGACACACGCTTTTATTTAGCGTGTACTCGTTTCCTCGAAAATGGAAGGTTGACATGATGGTTCAACGGTCGACGTGATGGTTCGATAGCTCTCGCTTTTATTTAGCGTGTACTCGTTTCCTCGGATATGGAAGGTTGATGTGATGGTTCAACGGTCGACGTGATGGTTTGATAGGTCTCGCTTTTATTTAGCGTGTACTTGTTTCCTCGGAAATGGAAGGTTGACGTGATGGTTCAACAGTCGACGTGATGGTTCGACAACTCTCGCTTTTATTTTCCATGTACTCATTTCCTTGGAAATAGAAGGTTGACGTGATGGTTCAACAGTCGACGTGATGGTTCGACAACTCTCGCTTTTATTGAGCATGTAGTCGTTTCCTCGGAAATGGAAGGTTGACGTGATGGTTTAACGGTCGACGTGATGGTTCGAAAACACTCGCTTTTATTTAGCGTGTACTCGTTTCCTCGGAAACTGAAGGTTGACGTGATGGTTCAACATTCGACGTGATGGTTCAACAACACTCGCTTTTATTTAGCGTGTACTCGTTTCCTCGGAAATGGAAGGTTGACGTGATGGTTCAACAGTCGACGTGATGGTTCGACAACTCTCGCTTTTATTTTCCGTGTACTCGTTTCCTCGGAAATGGTAGGTTGACGTGATGGTTCAACAGTCGACGTGATGGTTCGACAACACTCGCTTTTATTTAGCGTGTACTCGTTTCCTCGGAAATGGAACGTTGACGTGATGGTTCAACATTCGACGTGATGGCTCGACAACTCTCGCTTTTATTTAGCGTGTACTCGTTTCCTCGGAAATGGAAGGTTCACCTGATGGTTCAACAGTCAACGTGATGGTTCGACAACACTCGCTTTTATTTAGCGTGTACTCGTTTCCTCGGAAACTGAAGGTTGACGTGATGGTTCAACATTCGACGTGATGGTTCGACAACACTCGCTTTTATTTAGCGTGTACTCGTTTCCTCGGAAATGGAAGGTTGACGTGATGGTTCAATAGTCGACGTGATGGTTCGACGACACACGCTTTTATTTAGCGTGTACTCGTTTCCTCGAAAATGGAAGGTTGACATGATGGTTCAACGGTCGACGTGATGGTTCGATAGCTCTCGCTTTTATTTAGCGTGTACTCGTTTCCTCGGATATGGAAGGTTGATGTGATGGTTCAACGGTCGACGTGATGGTTCGATAGGTCTCGCTTTTATTTAGCGTGTACTTGTTTCCTCGGAAATGGAAGGTTGACGTGATGGTTCAACAGTCGACGTGATGGTTCGACAACTCTCGCTTTTATTTTCCGTGTACTCATTTCCTTGGAAATAGAAGGTTGACGTGATGGTTCAACAGTCGACGTGATGGTTCGATAACTCTCGCTTTTATTTAGCGTGTACTCGTTTCCTCGGAAATGGAAGGTTGACGTGATGGTTCAACAGTCGACGTGATGGTTCGACAACACTCGCTTTTATTTAGCGTGTACTAGTTTCCTCTGAAATGGAAGGTTGACGTGATGGTTCAACAGTCGACGTGATGGTTCGACAACTCACGCTTTTATTTAGCGTGTACTTGTTTCCTCGGAAATGGAAGGTTGATGTGATGGTTCAACGGTCGACGTGATGGTTCGACAACACTCGCTTTTAGTTAGCGTGTACTCGTTTCCTCGAAAACTGAAGGTTGACGTGATGGTTCAACATTCGACGTGATGGTTCAACAACACTCGCTTTTATTTAGCGTGTACTCGTTTCCTCGGAAATGGAAGGTTGACGTGATGGTTCAACATTCGACGTGATGGTTCGACAACACTCGCTTTTATTTAGCGTGTACTCGTTTCCTCTGAAATGGAAGGTTGACGTGATGGTTCAACAGTCGACGTGATGGTTCGACAACTCTCGCTTTTATTTAGCGTGTACTTGTTTCCTCGGAAATGGAAGGTTGACGTGATGGTTCAACGGTCGACGTGATGGTTCGACAGCTCTCGCTTTTATTTAGCATGTACTTGTTTCCTCGGAAATGGAAGGTTAACGTGATGGTTCAACAGTCGACGTGATGGTTTGACAACTCTCGCTTTTATTTAGCGTGTACTCATTTCTTTGGAAATAGAAGGTTGACGTGATGGTTCAACAGTCGACGTTATGGTTCGACAACACTCGCTTTTATTTAGCGTGTACTCGTTTCCTCGGAAATGGAAGGTTGACGTGATGGTTCAACAGTCGACGTGATGGTTCGACGACACTCGCTTTTATTTAGCGTGTACTCGTTTCCTCGGAAATGGAACGTTGACATGATGGTTCAACATTCGACGTGATGGTTCGATAACTCTCACTTTTATTTAGCGTGTACTCGTTTCCTCGGAAATGGAAGGTTGACGTGATGGTTCAACAGTCGACGTGATGGTTTGACAACTCTCGATTTTATTTAGCGTGTACTCGTTTCCTTTGAAATGGAAGGTTGACGTGATGGTTCAACAGTCGACGTGATGGTTCGACAACTCTCGCTTTTATTTTCCGTGTACTCGTTTCCTCGGAAATGGTAGGTTGACGTGATGGTTCAACAGTCGACGTGATGGTTCGACAACACTCGCTTTTATTTAGCGTGTACTCGTTTCCTCGGAAATGGAACGTTGACGTGATGGTTCAACATTCGACGTGATGGCTTGACAACTCTCGCTTTTATTTAGCGTGTACTCGTTTCCTCGGAAATGGAAGGTTGACCTGATGGTTCAACAGTCGACGTGATGGTTCGACAACACTCGCTTTTATTTAGCGTGTACTCGTTTCCTCGGAAACTGAAGGTTGACGTGATGGTTCAACATTCGACGTGATGGTTCGACAACACTCGCTTTTATTTAGCGTGTACTCGTTTCCTCGGAAATGGAAGGTTGACGTGATGGTTTAATAGTCGACGTGATGGTTCGACGACACACGCTTTTATTTAGCGTGTACTCGTTTCCTCGGATATGGAAGGTTGATGTGATTGTTCAACGGTCGACGTGATGGTTCGATAGGTCTCGCTTTTATTTAGCGTGTACTTGTTTTATCGGAAATGGAAGGTTGACGTGATGGTTCAATAGTCGACGTGATGGTTCGACAACTCTCGCTTTTATTTTCGTGTGTACTCATTTCCTTGGAAATAGAAGGTTGACGTGATGGTTCAACAGTCGACGTGATGGTTCGACAACTCTCGCTTTTATTTAGCATGTAGTCGTTTCCTGGGAAATGGAAGGTTGACGTGATGGTTCAACGGTCGACGTGATGGTTCGAAAACACTCGCTTTTATTTAGCGTGTACTCGTTTCCTCGGAAACTGAAGGTTGACGTGATGGTTCAACATTCGACGTGATGGTTCAACAACACTCGCTTTTATTTAGCGTGTACTCGTTTCCTCGGAAATGGAAGGTTGACGTGATGGTTCAACAGTCGACGTGATGGTTCGACAACTCTCGCTTTTATTTTCCGTGTACTCGTTTCCTCGGAAATGGTAGGTTGACGTGATGGTTCAACAGTCGACGTGATGGTTCGACAACACTCGCTTTTATTTAGCGTGTACTCGTTTCCTCGGAAATGGAACGTTGACGTGATGGTTCAACATTCGACGTGATGGCTTGACAACTCTCGCTTTTATTTAGCGTGTACTCGTTTCCTCGGAAATGGAAGGTTGACCTGATGGTTCAACAGTCAACGTGATGGTTCGACAACACTCGCTTTTATCTAGCGTGTACTCGTTTCCTCGGAAACTGAAGGTTGACGTGATGGTTCAACATTCAACGTGATGGTTCGACAACACTCGCTTTTATTTAGCGTGTACTCGTTTCCTCAGAAATGGAAGGTTGACGTGATGGTTCAATAGTCGACGTGATGGTTCGACGACACACGCTTTTATTTAGCGTGTACTCGTTTCCTCGAAAATGGAAGGTTGACATGATGGTTCAACGGTCGACGTGATGGTTCGATAGCTCTCGCTTTTATTTAGCGTGTACTCGTTTCCTCGGATATGGAAGGTTGATGTGATGGTTCAACGGTCGACGTGATGGTTCGATAGGTCTCGCTTTTATTTAGCGTGTACTTGTTTCCTCGGAAATGGAAGGTTGACGTGATGGTTCAACAGTCGACGTGATGGTTCGACAACTCTCGCTTTTATTTTCCGTGTACTCATTTCCTTGGAAATAGAAGGTTGACGTGATGGTTCAACAGTCGACGTGATGGTTCGATAACTCTCGCTTTTATTTAGCGTGTACTCGTTTCCTCGGAAATGGAAGGTTGACGTGATGGTTCAACATTCGACGTGATGGTTCGACAACTCTCGCTTTTATTTTCCGTGTACTCGTTTCCTCGGAAATGGAAGGTTGACGTGATGGTTCAACAGTCGACGTGATGGTTCGACAACACTCGGTTTTGTTTAGCGTGTACTCGTTTCCTCGGAAATGGAACGTTGACGTGATGGTTCAACATTCGACGTGATGGTTAGATAACTCTCGCTTTTATTTAGCGTGTACTCGTTTCCTCGGAAATGGAAGGTTGACGTGATGGTTCAACAGTCGACGTGATGGTTCGACAACTCTCGATTTTATTTAGCGTGTACTCGTTTCCTCGGAAATGGAAGGTTGACGTGATGGCTCAACAGTAGACGTGATGGTTCGACAACTCCAGCTTTTATTTTCCGTGTACTCGTTTCCTCGGAAATGGTAGGTTGACGTGATGGTTCAACAGTCGACGTGATGGTTCGATAACTCTCGCTTTTATTTAGCGTGTACTCGTTTCCTCGGAAATGGAAGGTTGACGTGATGGTTCAACAGTCGACGTGATGGTTCGACAACACTCGCTTTTATTTAGCGTGTACTCGTTTCCTCTGAAATGGAAGGTTGACGTGATGGTTCAACAGTCGACGTGATGGTTCGAAAACTCTCGCTTTTATTTAGCGTGTACTCGTTTCCTCGGAAATGGAAGGTTGGCGTGATGGTTCAACGGTCGACGTGATGGTTCGAAAACACTCGCTTTTATTTAGCGTGTAGTCGTTTCCTCGGAAACTGAAGGTTGACGTGATGGTTCAACATTCGACGTGATGGTTCGACAACTCTCGCTTTTATTTTCCGTGTACTCGTTTCCTCGGAAATGGAAGGTTGACGTGATGGTTCAACAGTCGACGTGATGGTTCGACAACACTCGGTTTTGTTTAGCGTGTACTCGTTTCCTCGGAAATGGAACGTTGACGTGATGGTTCAACATTCGACGTGATGGTTAGATAACTCTCGCTTTTATTTAGCGTGTACTCGTTTCCTCGGAAATGGAAGGTTGACGTGATGGTTCAACAGTCGACGTGATGGTTCGACAACTCTCGCTTTTATTTAGCGTGTACTCGTTTCCTCGGAAATGGAAGGTTGACGTGATGGCTCAACAGTAGACGTGATGGTTCGACAACTCCAGCTTTTATTTTCCGTGTACTCGTTTCCTCGGAAATGGTAGGTTGACGTGATGGTTCAACAGTCGACGTGATGGTTCGACAACACTCGCTTTTATTTAGCGTGTACTCGTTTCCTCGGAAATGGAACGTTGACGTGATGGTTCAACATTCGACGTGATGGCTCGATAGGTCTCGCTTTTATTTAGCGTGTACTTGTTTCCTCGGAAATGGAAGGTTGACGTGATGGTTCAACAGTCGACGTGATCGTTCGACAACACTCGCTTTTATTTTCCGTGTACTCATTTCCTTGGAAATAGAAGGTTGACGTGATGGTTCAACAGTCGATGTGATGGTTCGATAACTCTCGCTTTTATTTAGCGTGTACTCGTTTCCTCGGAAATGGAAGGTTGACGTGATGGTTCAACAGTCGACATGATGCTTCGACAACACTCGCTTTTATTTAGCGTGTACTCGTTTCCTCTGAAATGGAAGGTTGACGTGATGGTTCAACAGTCGACGTGATGGTTCGACAACACTCGCTTTTATTTAGCGTGTACTCGTTTCCTCGGAAATGGAAGGTTGGCGTGATGGTTCAACGGTCGACGTGATGGTTCGAAAACACTCGCTTTTATTTAGCGTGTAGTCGTTTCCTCGGAAACTGAAGGTTGACGTGATGGTTCAACATTCGACGTGATGGTTCAACAACACTCGCTTTTATTTAGCGTGTACTCGTTTCCTCGGAAATGGAAGGTTAACGTGATGGTTCAACAGTCGACGTGATGATTCGACAACTCTCGCTTTTATTTAGCGTGTACTCGTTTCCTCGGAAATAGAAGGTTGACGTGATGGTTCAACATTCGACGTGATGGCTTGACAACTCTCGCTTTTATTTAGCGTGTACTCGTTTCCTCGGAAATGGAAGGTTGACCTGATGGTTCAACAGTCAACGTGATGGTTCGACAACACTCGCTTTTATCTAGTGTGTACTCGTTTCCTCGGAAACTGAAGGTTGACGTGATGGTTCAACATTCGACGTGATGGTTCGACAACACTCGCTTTTATTTAGCGTGTACTCGTTTCGTCGGAAATGGAAGGTTGACGTGATGGTTCAATAGTCGACGTGATGGTTCGACGACACATGCTTTTATTTAGCGTGTACTCGTTTCCTCGAAAATGGAAGGTTGACATGATGGTTCAACGGTCGACGTGATGGTTCGATAGCTCTCGCTTTTATTTAGCGTGTACTCGTTTCCTCGGATATGGAAGGTTGATGTGATGGTTCAACGGTCGACGTGATGGTTCGATAGGTCTCGCTTTTATTTAGCGTGTACTCGTTTCCTCGGAAATGGAAGGTTGACGTGATGGTTCAACAGTCGACGTGATGGTTCGACAACTCTCGATTTTATTTAGCGTGTACTCGTTTCCTCGGAAATGGAAGGTTGACGTGATGGTTCAACAGTAGACGTGATGGTTCGACAACTCTCGCTTTTATTTTCCGTGTACTCGTTTCCTCGGAAATGGTAGGTTGACGTGATGGTTCAACAGTCGACGTGATGGTTCGACAACTCTCGCTTTTATTTAGCGTGTACTTGTTTCCTCGGAAATGGAAGGTTGACGTGATGGTTCAACGGTCGACGTGATGGTTCGACAACACTCGCTTTTATTTAGCGTGTACTCGTTTCCTCGAAAACTGAAGGTTGACGTGATGGTTCAACATTCGACGTGATGGTTCGACGACACTCGCTTTTATTTAGCGTGTACTCGTTTCCTCGGAAATGGAAGGTTGGCGTGATGGTTCAATAGTCGACGTGATGGTTCGACGACATACGCTTTTATTTAGCGTGTACTCGTTTCCTCGAAAATGGAAGGTTGACATGATGGTTCAACGGTCGACGTGATGGTTCGGTAGCTCTCGCTTTTATTTAGCGTGTACTCGTTTCCTCGGATATGGAAGGTTGATGTGATGGTTCAACGGTCGACGTGACGGTTCGATAGGTCTCGCTTTTATTTAGCGTGTACTTGTTTCCTCGGAAATGGAAGGTTGACGTGATGGTTCAACAGTCGACGTGATGGTTCGACAACTCTCGCTTTTATTTTCCGTGTACTCATTTCCTTGGAAATAGAAGGTTGACGTGATGGTTCAACAGTCGACGTGATGGTTCGATAACTCTCGCTTTTATTTAGCGTGTACTCGTTTCCTCGGAAATGGAAGGTTGACGTGATGGTTCAACAGTCGACGTGATGGTTCGACAACACTCGCTTTTATTTAGCGTGTACTCGTTTCCTCTGAAATGGAAGGTTGACGTGATGGTTCAACAGTCGACGTGATGGTTCGAAAACTCTCGCTTTTATTTAGCATGTACTCGTTTCCTCGGAAATGGAAGGTTGGCGTGATGGTTCAACGGTCGACGTGATGGTTCGAAAACACTCGCTTTTATTTAGCGTGTACTCGTTTCCTCGGAAACTGAAGGTTGACGTGATGGTTCAACAGTAGACGTGATGGTTCGACAACTCTCGCTTTTATTTTCCGTGTACTCGTTTCCTCGGAAATGGAAGGTTGACATGATGGTTCAACAGTCGACGTGATGGTTCGACAACACTCGGTTTTGTTTAGCGTGTACTCGTTTCCTCGGAAATGGAACGTTGACGTGATGGTTCAACATTCGACGTGATGGTTAGATAACTCTCGCTTTTATTTAGCGTGTACTCGTTTCCTCGGAAATGGAAGGTTGACGTGATGGTTCAACAGTCGACGTGATGGTTCGACAACTCTCGATTTTATTTAGCGTGTACTCGTTTCCTCGGAAATGGAAGGTTGACGTGATGGCTCAACAGTAGACGTGATGGTTCGACAACTCCAGCTTTTATTTTCCGTGTACTCGTTTCCTCGGAAATGGTAGGTTGACGTGATGGTTCAACAGTCGACGTGATGGTTCGACAACACTCGCTTTTATTTAGCGTGTACTCGTTTCCTCGGAAATGGAACGTTGACGTGATGGTTCAACATTCGACGTGATGGCTCGATAGGTCTCGCTTTTATTTAGCGTGTACTTGTTTCCTCGGAAATGGAAGGTTGACGTGATGGTTCAACAGTCGACGTGATCGTTCGACAACACTCGCTTTTATTTTCCGTGTACTCATTTCCTTGGAAATAGAAGGTTGACGTGATGGTTCAACAGTCGATGTGATGGTTCGATAACTCTCGCTTTTATTTAGCGTGTACTCGTTTCCTCGGAAATGGAAGGTTGACGTGATGGTTCAACAGTCGACATGATGCTTCGACAACACTCGCTTTTATTTAGCGTGTACACGTTTCCTCTGAAATGGAAGGTTGACGTGATGGTTCAACAGTCGACGTGATGGTTCGACAACACTCGCTTTTATTTAGCGTGTACTCGTTTCCTCGGAAATGGAAGGTTGGCGTGATGGTTCAACGGTCGACGTGATGATTCGACAACTCTCGCTTTTATTTAGCGTGTACTCGTTTCCTCGGAAACTGAAGGTTGACGTGATGGTTCAACATTCGACGTGATGGCTTGACAACTCTCGCTTTTATTTAGCGTGTACTCGTTTCCTCGGAAATGGAAGGTTGACCTGATGGTTCAACAGTCAACGTGATGGTTCGACAACACTCGCTTTTATCTAGCGTGTACTCGTTTCCTCGGAAATAGAAGGTTGACGTGATGGTTCAACATTCGACGTGATGGTTCGACAACACTCGCTTTTATTTAGCGTGTACTCGTTTCCTCGAAAATGGAAGGTTGACGTGATGGTTCAACAGTCAACGTGATGGTTCGACGACACACGCTTTTATTTAGCGTGTAGTCGTTTCCTCGGAAACTGAAGGTTGACGTGATGGTTCAACATTCGACGTGATGGTTCGACAACACTCGCTTTTATTTAGCGTGTACTCGTTTCCTCGGAAATGGAAGGTTGACGTGATGGTTCAACAGTCGACGTGATGGTTCGACAACACTCGGTTTTGTTTAGCGTGTACTCGTTTCCTCGAAAATGGAAGGTTGACATGATGGTTCAACGGTCGACGTGATGGTTCGATAGCTCTCGCTTTTATTTAGCGTGTACTCGTTTCCTCGGAAATGGAACGTTGACGTGATGGTTCAACATTCGACGTGATGGTTCGATAGCTCTCGCTTTTATTTAGCGTGTACTCGTTTCCTCGGATATGGAAGGTTGACGTGATGGTTCAACAGTCGACGTGATGGTTCGACAACTCTCGATTTTATTTAGCGTGTACTCGTTTCCTCGGAAATGGAAGGTTGACGTGATGGCTCAACAGTCGACGTGATGGTTCGACAACTCCAGCTTTTATTTTCCGTGTACTCGTTTCCTCGGAAATGGTAGGTTGACGTGATGGTTCAACAGTCGACGTGATGGTTCGATAACTCTCGCTTTTATTTAGCGTGTACTCGTTTCCTCGGAAATGGAAGGTTGACGTGATGGTTCAACAGTCGACGTGATGGTTCGACAACACTCGCTTTTATTTAGCGTGTACTCGTTTCCTCTGAAATGGAAGGTTGACGTGATGGTTCAACAGTCGACGTGATGGTTCGAAAACTCTCGCTTTTATTTAGCATGTACTCGTTTCCTTGGAAATGGAAGGTTGGCGTGATGGTTCAACGGTCGACGTGATGGTTCGAAAACACTCGCTTTTATTTAGCGTGTAGTCGTTTCCTCGGAAACTGAAGGTTGACGTGATGGTTCAACATTCGACGTGATGGTTCGACAACTCTCGCTTTTATTTTCCGTGTACTCGTTTCCTCGGAAATGGAAGGTTGACGTGATGGTTCAACAGTCGACGTGATGGTTCGACAACACTCGGTTTTGTTTAGCGTGTACTCGTTTCCTCGGAAATGGAACGTTGACGTGATGGTTCAACATTCGACGTGATGGTTAGATAACTCTCGCTTTTATTTAGCGTGTACTTGTTTCCTCGGAAATGGAAGGTTGACGTGATGGTTCAACAGTCGACGTGATGGTTCGACAACTCTCGATTTTATTTAGCGTGTACTCGTTTCCTCGGAAATGGAAGGTTGACGTGATGGTTCAACAGTCGACGTGATGGTTCGATAACTCTCGCTTTTATTTAGCGTGTACTCGTTTCCTCGGAAATGGAAGGTTGACGTGATGGTTCAACAGTCGACGTGATGGTTCGACAACACTCGCTTTTATTTAGCGTGTACTCGTTTCCTCTGAAATGGAAGGTTGACGTGATGGTTCAACAGTCGACGTGATGGTTCGAAAACTCTCGCTTTTATTTAGCATGTACTCGTTTCCTCGGAAATGGAAGGTTGGCGTGATGGTTCAACGGTCGACGTGATGGTTCGAAAACACTCGCTTTTATTTAGCGTGTAGTCGTTTCCTCGGAAACTGAAGGTTGACGTGATGGTTCAACATTCGACGTGATGGTTCAACAACACTCGCTTTTATTTAGCGTGTACTCGTTTCCTCGGAAATGGAAGGTTAACGTGATTGTTCAACAGTCGACGTGATGATTCGACAACTCTCGCTTTTATTTAGCGTGTACTCGTTTCCTCGGAAATAGAAGGTTGACGTGATGGTTCAACATTCGACGTGATGGCTTGACAACTCTCGCTTTTATTTAGCGTGTACTCGTTTCCTCGGAAATGGAAGGTTGACCTGATGGTTCAACAGTCAACGTGATGGTTCGACAACACTCGCTTTTATCTAGTGTGTACTCGTTTCCTCGGAAACTGAAGGATGACGTGATGGTTCAACATTCGACGTGATGGTTCGACAACACTCGCTTTTATTTAGCGTGTACTCGTTTCCTCGGAAATGGAAGGTTGACGTGATGGTTCAATAGTCGACGTGATGGTTCGACGACACACGCTTTTATTTAGCGTGTACTCGTTTCCTCGAAAATGGAAGGTTGACATGATGGTTCAACGGTCGACGTGATGGTTCGATAGCTCTCGCTTTTATTTAGCGTGTACTCGTTTCCTCGGATATGGAAGGTTGATGTGATGGTTCAACGGTCGACGTGATGGTTCGATAGGTCTCGCTTTTATTTAGCGTGTACTCGTTTCCTCGGAAATGGAAGGTTGACGTGATGGTTCAACAGTCGACGTGATGGTTCGACAACTCTCGATTTTATTTAGCGTGTACTCGTTTCCTCGGAAATGGAAGGTTGACGTGATGGTTCAACAGTAGATGTGATGGTTCGACAACTCTCGCTTTTATTTTCCGTGTACTCGTTTCCTCGGAAATGGTAGGTTGACGTGATGGTTCAACAGTCGACGTGATGGTTCGACAACACTCGCTTTTATTTAGCGTGTACTCGTTTCCTCGGAAATGGAACGTTGACGTGATGGTTCAACAGTCGACGTGATGGTTCGACAACTCTCGCTTTTATTTAGCGTGTACTCGTTTCCTTGGAAATGGAAGGTTGACGTGATGGTTCAACAGTCGACGTGATGGTTCGACAACACTCGCTTTTATTTAGCGTGTACTCGTTTCCTCGAAAACTGAAGGTTGACGTGATGGTTCAACATTCGACGTGATGGTTCGACAACACTCGCTTTTATTTAGCGTGTACTCGTTTCCTCGGAAATGGAAGGTTGACGTGATGGTTCAATAGTCGACGTGATGGTTCGACGACACACGCTTTTATTTAGCGTGTACTCGTTTCCTCGAAAATGGAAGGTTGACATGATGGTTCAACGGTCGACGTGATGGTTCGGTAGCTCTCGCTTTTATTTAGCGTGTACTCGTTTCCTCGGATATGGAAGGTTGACGTGATGGTTCAACAGTCGACGTTATGGTTCGACAACACTCGCTTTTATTTAGCGTGTACTCGTTTCCTCGGAAATGGAAGGTTGACGTGATGGTTCAACAGTCGACGTGATGGTTCGACAACTCCAGCTTTTATTTTCCGTGTACTCGTTTCCTCGGAAATGGTAGGTTGACGTGATGGTTCAACAGTCGACGTGATGGTTCGACAACACTCGCTTTTATTTAGCGTGTACTCGTTTCCTCGGAAATGGAACGTTGACGTGATGGTTCAACATTCGACGTGATGGCTCGATAGGTCTCGCTTTTATTTAGCGTGTACTTGTTTCCTCGGAAATGGAAGGTTGACGTGATGGTTCAACAGTCGACGTGATCGTTCGACAACACTCGCTTTTATTTTCCGTGTACTCATTTCCTTGGAAATAGAAGGTTGACGTGATGGTTCAACAGTCGATGTGATGGTTCGATAACTCTCGCTTTTATTTAGCGTGTACTCGTTTCCTCGGAAATGGAAGGTTGACGTGATGGTTCAACAGTCGACATGATGCTTCGACAACACTCGCTTTTATTTAGCGTGTACACGTTTCCTCTGAAATGGAAGGTTGACGTGATGGTTCAACAGTCGACGTGATGGTTCGACAACTCTCGCTTTTATTTAGCGTGTACTCGTTTCCTCGGAAATGGAAGGTTGGCGTGATGGTTCAACGGTCGACGTGATGGTTCGAAAACACTCGCTTTTATTTAGCGTGTAGTCGTTTCCTCGGAAACTGAAGGTTGACGTGATGGTTCAACATTCGACGTGATGGTTCAACAACACTCGCTTTTATTTAGCGTGTACTCGTTTCCTCGGAAATGGAAGGTTAACGTGATGGTTCAACAGTCGACGTGATGATTCGACAACTCTCGCTTTTATTTAGCGTGTACTCGTTTCCTCGGAAATAGAAGGTTGACGTGATGGTTCAACATTCGACGTGATGGCTTGACAACTCTCGCTTTTATTTAGCGTGTACTCGTTTCCTCGGAAATGGAAGGTTGACCTGATGGTTCAACAGTCAACGTGATGGTTCGACAACACTCGCTTTTATCTAGTGTGTACTCGTTTCCTCGGAAACTGAAGGTTGACGTGATGGTTCAACATTCGACGTGATGGTTCGACAACACTCGCTTTTATTTAGCGTGTACTCGTTTCCTCGGAAATGGAAGGTTGACGTGATGGTTCAATAGTCGACGTGATGGTTCGACGACACACGCTTTTATTTAGCGTGTACTCGTTTCCTCGAAAATGGAAGGTTGACATGATAGTTCAACGGTCGACGTGATGGTTCGATAGCTCTCACTTTTATTTAGCGCGTACTCGTTTCCTCGGATATGGAAGGTTGATGTGATGGTTCAACGGTCGACGTGATGGTTCGATAGGTCTCGCTTTTATTTAGCGTGTACTCGTTTCCTCGGAAATAGAAGGTTGACGTGATGGTTCAACAGTCGACGTGATGGTTCGACAACTCTCGATTTTATTTAGCGTGTACTCGTTTCCTCGGAAATGGAAGGTTGACGTGATGGTTCAACAGTAGACGTGATGGTTCGACAACTCTCGCTTTTATTTTCCGTGTACTCGTTTCCTCGGAAATGGAAGGTTGACGTGATGGTTCAACAGTCGACGTGATGGTTCGACAACACTCGGTTTTGTTTAGCGTGTACTCGTTTCCTCGGAAATGGAACGTTGACGTGATGGTTCAACATTCGACGTGATGGTTAGATAACTCTCGCTTTTATTTAGCGTGTACTCGTTTCCTCGGAAATGGAAGGTTGACGTGATGGTTCAACAGTCGACGTGATGGTTCGACAACTCTCGATTTTATTTAGCGTGTACTCGTTTCCTCGGAAATGGAAGGTTGACGTGATGGCTCAACAGTAGACGTGATGGTTCGACAACTCCAGCTTTTATTTTCCGTGTACTCGTTTCCTCGGAAATGGTAGGTTGACGTGATGGTTCAACAGTCGACGTGATGGTTCGACAACACTCGCTTTTATTTAGCGTGTACTCGTTTCCTCGGAAATGGAACGTTGACGTGATGGTTCAACATTCGACGTGATGGTTCGACAACACTCGCTTTTATTTAGCGTGTACTCGTTTCCTCGGAAATGGAAGGTTGACGTGATGGTTCAATAGTCGACGTGATGGTTCGACGACACACGCTTTTATTTAGCGTGTACTCGTTTCCTCGAAAATGGAAGGTTGACATGATGGTTCAACGGTCGACGTGATGGTTCGGTAGCTCTCGCTTTTATTTAGCGTGTACTCGTTTCCTCGGATATGGAAGGTTGACGTGATGGTTCAACAGTCGACGTGATGGTTCGACAACACTCGCTTTTATTTAGCGTGTACTCGTTTCCTCGAAAACTGAAGGTTGACGTGATGGTTCAACATTCGACGTGATGGTTCGACAACACTCGCTTTTATTTAGCGTGTACTCGTTTCCTCGGAAATGGAAGGTTGACGTGATGGTTCAATAGTCGACGTGATGGTTCGACGACACACGCTTTTATTTAGCGTGTACTCGTTTCCTCGAAAATGGAAGGTTGACATGATGGTTCAACGGTCGACGTGATGGTTCGGTAGCTCTCGCTTTTATTTAGCGTGTACTCGTTTCCTCGGATATGGAAGGTTGACGTGATGGTTCAACAGTCGACGTTATGGTTCGACAACACTCGCTTTTATTTAGCGTGTACTCGTTTCCTCGGAAATGGAAGGTTGACGTGATGGTTCAACAGTAGACGTGATGGTTCGACAACTCCAGCTTTTATTTTCCGTGTACTCGTTTCCTCGGAAATGGTAGGTTGACGTGATGGTTCAACAGTCGACGTGATGGTTCGACAACACTCGCTTTTATTTAGCGTGTACTCGTTTCCTCGGAAATGGAACGTTGACGTGATGGTTCAACATTCGACGTGATGGCTCGATAGGTCTCGCTTTTATTTAGCGTGTACTTGTTTCCTCGGAAATGGAAGGTTGACGTGATGGTTCAACAGTCGACGTGATCGTTCGACAACACTCGCTTTTATTTTCCGTGTACTCATTTCCTTGGAAATAGAAGGTTGACGTGATGGTTCAACAGTCGATGTGATGGTTCGATAACTCTCGCTTTTATTTAGCGTGTACTCGTTTCCTCGGAAATGGAAGGTTGACGTGATGGTTCAACAGTCGACATGATGCTTCGACAACACTCGCTTTTATTTAGCGTGTACACGTTTCCTCTGAAATGGAAGGTTGACGTGATGGTTCAACAGTCGACGTGATGGTTCGACAACTCTCGCTTTTATTTAGCGTGTACTCGTTTCCTCGGAAATGGAAGGTTGGCGTGATGGTTCAACGGTCGACGTGATGGTTCGAAAACACTCGCTTTTATTTAGCGTGTAGTCGTTTCCTCGGAAACTGAAGGTTGACGTGATGGTTCAACATTCGACGTGATGGTTCAACAACACTCGCTTTTATTTAGCGTGTACTCGTTTCCTCGGAAATGGAAGGTTAACGTGATGGTTCAACAGTCGACGTGATGATTCGACAACTCTCGCTTTTATTTAGCGTGTACTCGTTTCCTCGGAAATAGAAGGTTGACGTGATGGTTCAACATTCGACGTGATGGCTTGACAACTCTCGCTTTTATTTAGCGTGTACTCGTTTCCTCGGAAATGGAAGGTTGACCTGATGGTTCAACAGTCAACGTGATGGTTCGACAACACTCGCTTTTATCTAGTGTGTACTCGTTTCCTCGGAAACTGAAGGTTGACGTGATGGTTCAACATTCGACGTGATGGTTCGACAACACTCGCTTTTATTTAGCGTGTACTCGTTTCCTCGGAAATGGAAGGTTGACGTGATGGTTCAATAGTCGACGTGATGGTTCGACGACACACGCTTTTATTTAGCGTGTACTCGTTTCCTCGAAAATGGAAGGTTGACATGATAGTTCAACGGTCGACGTGATGGTTCGATAGCTCTCACTTTTATTTAGCGCGTACTCGTTTCCTCGGATATGGAAGGTTGATGTGATGGTTCAACGGTCGACGTGATGGTTCGATAGGTCTCGCTTTTATTTAGCGTGTACTCGTTTCCTCGGAAATAGAAGGTTGACGTGATGGTTCAACAGTCGACGTGATGGTTCGACAACTCTCGATTTTATTTAGCGTGTACTCGTTTCCTCGGAAATGGAAGGTTGACGTGATGGTTCAACAGTAGACGTGATGGTTCGACAACTCTCGCTTTTATTTTCCGTGTACTCGTTTCCTCGGAAATGGAAGGTTGACGTGATGGTTCAACAGTCGACGTGATGGTTCGACAACACTCGGTTTTGTTTAGCGTGTACTCGTTTCCTCGGAAATGGAACGTTGACGTGATGGTTCAACATTCGACGTGATGGTTAGATAACTCTCGCTTTTATTTAGCGTGTACTCGTTTCCTCGGAAATGGAAGGTTGACGTGATGGTTCAACAGTCGACGTGATGGTTCGACAACTCTCGATTTTATTTAGCGTGTACTCGTTTCCTCGGAAATGGAAGGTTGACGTGATGGCTCAACAGTAGACGTGATGGTTCGACAACTCCAGCTTTTATTTTCCGTGTACTCGTTTCCTCGGAAATGGTAGGTTGACGTGATGGTTCAACAGTCGACGTGATGGTTCGACAACACTCGCTTTTATTTAGCGTGTACTCGTTTCCTCGGAAATGGAACGTTGACGTGATGGTTCAACATTCGACGTGATGGCTCGATAGGTCTCGCTTTTATTTAGCGTGTACTTGTTTCCTCGGAAATGGAAGGTTGACGTGATGGTTCAACAGTCGACGTGATCGTTCGACAACACTCGCTTTTATTTTCCGTGTACTCATTTCCTTGGAAATAGAAGGTTGACGTGATGGTTCAACAGTCGATGTGATGGTTCGATAACTCTCGCTTTTATTTAGCGTGTACTCGTTTCCTCGGAAATGGAAGGTTGGCGTGATGGTTCAACGGTCGACGTGATGGTTCGAAAACACTCGCTTTTATTTAGCGTGTAGTCGTTTCCTCGGAAACTGAAGGTTGACGTGATGGTTCAACATTCGACGTGATGGTTCAACAACACTCGCTTTTATTTAGCGTGTACTCGTTTCCTCGGAAATGGAAGGTTAACGTGATGTTTCAACAGTCGACGTGATGATTCGACAACTCTCGCTTTTATTTAGCGTGTACTCGTTTCCTCGGAAATAGAAGGTTGACGTGATGGTTCAACATTCGACGTGATGGCTTGACAACTCTCGCTTTTATTTAGCGTGTACTCGTTTCCTCGGAAATGGAAGGTTGACCTGATGGTTCAACAGTCAACGTGATGGTTCGACAACACTCGCTTTTATCTAGTGTGTACTCGTTTCCTCGGAAACTGAAGGTTGACGTGATGGTTCAACATTCGACGTGATGGTTCGACAACACTCGCTTTTATTTAGCGTGTACTCGTTTCCTCGAAAATGGAAGGTTGACGTGATGGTTCAATAGTCGACGTGATGGTTCGACGACACACGCTTTTGTTTAGCGTGTACTCGTTTCCTCGAAAATGGAAGGTTGACATGATAGTTCAACGGTCGACGTGATGGTTCGATAGCTCTCGCTTTTATTTAGCGTGTACTCGTTTCCTCGGATATGGAAGGTTGATGTGATGGTTCAACGGTCGACGTGATGGTTCGATAGGTCTCGCTTTTATTTAGCGTGTACTCGTTTCCTCGGAAATGGAAGGTTGACGTGATGGTTCAACAGTCGACGTGATGGTTCGACAACACTCGCTTTTATTTAGCGTGTACTCGTTTCCTTGGAAATGGAAGGTTGACGTGATGGTTCAACAGTCGACGTGATGGTTCGACAACACTCGCTTTTATTTAGCGTGTACTCGTTTCCTCGAAAACTGAAGGTTGACGTGATGGTTCAACATTCGACGTGATGGTTCGACAACACTCGCTTTTATTTAGCGTGTACTCGTTTCCTCGGAAATGGAAGGTTGACGTGATGGTTCAATAGTCGACGTGATGGTTCGACGACACACGCTTTTATTTAGCGTGTACTCGTTTCCTCGAAAATGGAAGGTTGACATGATGGTTCAACGGTCGACGTGATGGTTCGGTAGCTCTCGCTTTTATTTAGCGTGTACTCGTTTCCTCGGATATGGAAGGTTGACGTGATGGTTCAACAGTCGACGTGATGGTTCGACAACACTCGCTTTTATTTAGCGTGTACTCGTTTCCTCGAAAACTGAAGGTTGACGTGATGGTTCAACATTCGACGTGATGGTTCGACAACACTCGCTTTTATTTAGCGTGTACTCGTTTCCTTGGAAATGGAAGGTTGACGTGATGGTTCAATAGTCGACGTGATGGTTCGACGACACACGCTTTTATTTAGCGTGTACTCGTTTCCTCGAAAATGGAAGGTTGACATGATGGTTCAACGGTCGACGTGATGGTTCGGTAGCTCTCGCTTTTATTTAGCGTGTACTCGTTTCCTCGGATATGGAAGGTTGACGTGATGGTTCAACAGTCGACGTTATGGTTCGACAACACTCGCTTTTATTTAGCGTGTACTCGTTTCCTCGGAAATGGAAGGTTGACGTGATGGTTCAACAGTAGACGTGATGGTTCGACAACTCCAGCTTTTATTTTCCGTGTACTCGTTTCCTCGGAAATGGTAGGTTGACGTGATGGTTCAACAGTCGACGTGATGGTTCGACAACACTCGCTTTTATTTAGCGTGTACTCGTTTCCTCGGAAATGGAACGTTGACGTGATGGTTCAACATTCGACGTGATGGCTCGATAGGTCTCGCTTTTATTTAGCGTGTACTTGTTTCCTCGGAAATGGAAGGTTGACGTGATGGTTCAACAGTCGACGTGATCGTTCGACAACACTCGCTTTTATTTTCCGTGTACTCATTTCCTTGGAAATAGAAGGTTGACGTGATGGTTCAACAGTCGATGTGATGGTTCGATAACTCTCGCTTTTATTTAGCGTGTACTCGTTTCCTCGGAAATGGAAGGTTGACGTGATGGTTCAACAGTCGACATGATGCTTCGACAACACTCGCTTTTATTTAGCGTGTACACGTTTCCTCTGAAATGGAAGGTTGACGTGATGGTTCAACAGTCGACGTGATGGTTCGACAACTCTCGCTTTTATTTAGCGTGTACTCGTTTCCTCGGAAATGGAAGGTTGGCGTGATGGTTCAACGGTCGACGTGATGGTTCGAAAACACTCGCTTTTATTTAGCGTGTAGTCGTTTCCTCGGAAACTGAAGGTTGACGTGATGGTTCAACATTCGACGTGATGGTTCAACAACACTCGCTTTTATTTAGCGTGTACTCGTTTCCTCGGAAATGGAAGGTTAACGTGATGGTTCAACAGTCGACGTGATGATTCGACAACTCTCGCTTTTATTTAGCGTGTACTCGTTTCCTCGGAAATAGAAGGTTGACGTGATGGTTCAACATTCGACGTGATGGCTTGACAACTCTCGCTTTTATTTAGCGTGTACTCGTTTCCTCGGAAATGGAAGGTTGACCTGATGGTTCAACAGTCAACGTGATGGTTCGACAACACTCGCTTTTATCTAGTGTGTACTCGTTTCCTCGGAAACTGAAGGTTGACGTGATGGTTCAACATTCGACGTGATGGTTCGACAACACTCGCTTTTATTTAGCGTGTACTCGTTTCCTCGGAAATGGAAGGTTGACGTGATGGTTCAATAGTCGACGTGATGGTTCGACGACACACGCTTTTATTTAGCGTGTACTCGTTTCCTCGAAAATGGAAGGTTGACATGATAGTTCAACGGTCGACGTGATGGTTCGATAGCTCTCACTTTTATTTAGCGCGTACTCGTTTCCTCGGATATGGAAGGTTGATGTGATGGTTCAACGGTCGACGTGATGGTTCGATAGGTCTCGCTTTTATTTAGCGTGTACTCGTTTCCTCGGAAATAGAAGGTTGACGTGATGGTTCAACAGTCGACGTGATGGTTCGACAACTCTCGATTTTATTTAGCGTGTACTCGTTTCCTCGGAAATGGAAGGTTGACGTGATGGTTCAACAGTAGACGTGATGGTTCGACAACTCTCGCTTTTATTTTCCGTGTACTCGTTTCCTCGGAAATGGAAGGTTGACGTGATGGTTCAACAGTCGACGTGATGGTTCGACAACACTCGGTTTTGTTTAGCGTGTACTCGTTTCCTCGGAAATGGAACGTTGACGTGATGGTTCAACATTCGACGTGATGGTTAGATAACTCTCGCTTTTATTTAGCGTGTACTCGTTTCCTCGGAAATGGAAGGTTGACGTGATGGTTCAACAGTCGACGTGATGGTTCGACAACTCTCGATTTTATTTAGCGTGTACTCGTTTCCTCGGAAATGGAAGGTTGACGTGATGGCTCAACAGTAGACGTGATGGTTCGACAACTCCAGCTTTTATTTTCCGTGTACTCGTTTCCTCGGAAATGGTAGGTTGACGTGATGGTTCAACAGTCGACGTGATGGTTCGACAACACTCGCTTTTATTTAGCGTGTACTCGTTTCCTCGGAAATGGAACGTTGACGTGATGGTTCAACATTCGACGTGATGGCTCGATAGGTCTCGCTTTTATTTAGCGTGTACTTGTTTCCTCGGAAATGGAAGGTTGACGTGATGGTTCAACAGTCGACGTGATCGTTCGACAACACTCGCTTTTATTTTCCGTGTACTCATTTCCTTGGAAATAGAAGGTTGACGTGATGGTTCAACAGTCGATGTGATGGTTCGATAACTCTCGCTTTTATTTAGCGTGTACTCGTTTCCTCGGAAATGGAAGGTTGGCGTGATGGTTCAACGGTCGACGTGATGGTTCGAAAACACTCGCTTTTATTTAGCGTGTAGTCGTTTCCTCGGAAACTGAAGGTTGACGTGATGGTTCAACATTCGACGTGACGGTTCAACAACACTCGCTTTTATTTAGCGTGTACTCGTTTCCTCGGAAATGGAAGGTTAACGTGATGTTTCAACAGTCGACGTGATGATTCGACAACTCTCGCTTTTATTTAGCGTGTACTCGTTTCCTCGGAAATAGAAGGTTGACGTGATGGTTCAACATTCGACGTGATGGCTTGACAACTCTCGCTTTTATTTAGCGTGTACTCGTTTCCTCGGAAATGGAAGGTTGACCTGATGGTTCAACAGTCAACGTGATGGTTCGACAACACTCGCTTTTATCTAGTGTGTACTCGTTTCCTCGGAAACTGAAGGTTGACGTGATGGTTCAACATTCGACGTGATGGTTCGACAACACTCGCTTTTATTTAGCGTGTACTCGTTTCCTCGAAAATGGAAGGTTGACGTGATGGTTCAATAGTCGACGTGATGGTTCGACGACACACGCTTTTGTTTAGCGTGTACTCGTTTCCTCGAAAATGGAAGGTTGACATGATAGTTCAACGGTCGACGTGATGGTTCGATAGCTCTCGCTTTTATTTAGCGTGTACTCGTTTCCTCGGATATGGAAGGTTGATGTGATGGTTCAACGGTCGACGTGATGGTTCGATAGGTCTCGCTTTTATTTAGCGTGTACTCGTTTCCTCGGAAATGGAAGGTTGACGTGATGGTTCAACAGTCGACGTGATGGTTCGACAACTCTCGATTTTATTTAGCGTGTACTCGTTTCCTCGGAAATGGAAGGTTGTCGTGATGGTTCAACAGTAGACGTGATGGTTCGACAACTCTCGCTTTTATTTTCCGTGTACTCGTTTCCTCGGAAATGGTAGGTTGACGTGATGGTTCAACAGTCGACGTGATGGTTCGACAACTCTCGCTTTTATTTAGCGTGTACTTGTTTCCTCGGAAATGGAAGGTTGACGTGATGGTTCAACGGTCGACGTGATGGTTCGACAACACTCGCTTTTATTTAGCGTGTACTCGTTTCCTCGAAAACTGAAGGTTGACGTGATGGTTCAACATTCGACGTGATGGTTCGACGACACTCGCTTTTATTTAGCGTGTACTTGTTTCCTCGGAAATGGAAGGTTGGCGTGATGGTTCAATAGTCGACGTGATGGTTCGATGACACACGCTTTTATTTAGCGTGTACTCGTTTCCTCGAAAATGGAAGGTTGACATGATGGTTCAACGGTCGACGTGATGGTTCGGTAGCTCTCGCTTTTATTTAGCGTGTACTCGTTTCCTCGGATATGGAAGGTTGATGTGATGGTTCAATGGTCGACGTGACGGTTCGATAGGTCTCGCTTTTATTTAGCGTGTACTTGTTTCCTCGGAAATGGAAGGTTGACGTGATGGTTCAACAGTCGACGTGATGGTTCGACAACTCTCGATTTTATTTAGCGTGTACTCGTTTCCTCGGAAATGGAAGGTTGACGTGATGGTTCAACAGTAGACGTGATGGTTCGACAACTCTCGCTTTTATTTTCCGTGTACTCGTTTCCTCGGAAATGGAAGGTTGACGTGATGGTTCAACAGTCGACGTGATGGTTCGACAACTCTCGCTTTTATTTAGCGTGTACTTGTTTCCTCGGAAATGGAAGGTTGACGTGATGGTTCAACGGTCGACGTGATGGTTCGACAACACTCGCTTTTATTTAGCGTGTACTCGTTTCCTCGAAAACTGAAGGTTGACGTGATGGTTCAACATTCGACGTGATGGTTCGACAACACTCGCTTTTATTTAGCGTGTACTCGTTTCCTCGGAAATGGAAGGTTGGCGTGATGGTTCAATAGTCGACGTGATGGTTCGATGACACACGCTTTTATTTAGCGTGTACTCGTTTCCTCGAAAATGGAAGGTTGACGTGATGGTTCAACGGTCGACGTGATGGTTCGGTAGCTCTCGCTTTTATTTAGCGTGTACTCGTTTCCTCGGATATGGAAGGTTGATGTGATGGTTCAACGGTCGACGTGATGGTTCGATAGGTCTCGCTTTTATTTAGCGTGTACTCGTTTCCTCGGAAATAGAAGGTTGACGTGATGGTTCAACAGTCGACGTGATGGTTCGACAACTCTCGATTTTATTTAGCGTGTACTCGTTTCCTCGGAAATGGAAGGTTGACGTGATGGTTCAACAGTAGACGTGATGGTTCGACAACTCTCGCTTTTATTTTCCGTGTACTCGTTTCCTCGGAAATGGTAGGTTGACGTGATGGTTCAACAGTCGACGTGATGGTTCGACAACTCTCGCTTTTATTTAGCGTGTACTTGTTTCCTCGGAAATGGAAGGTTGACGTGATGGTTCAACGGTCGACGTGATGGTTCGACAACACTCGCTTTTATTTAGCGTGTACTCGTTTCCTCGAAAACTGAAGGTTGACGTGATGGTTCAACATTCGACGTGATGGTTCGACAACACTCGCTTTTATTTAGCGTGTACTCGTTTCCTCGGAAATGGAAGGTTGGCGTGATGGTTCAATAGTCGACGTGATGGTTCGATGACACACGCTTTTATTTAGCGTGTACTCGTTTCCTCGAAAATGGAAGGTTGACATGATGGTTCAACGGTCGACGTGATGGTTCGGTAGCTCTCGCTTTTATTTAGCGTGTACTCGTTTCCTCGGATATGGAAGGTTGATGTGATGGTTCAACGGTCGACGTGATGGTTCGATAGGTCTCGCTTTTATTTAGCGTGTACTTGTTTCCTCGGAAATGGAAGGTTGACGTGATGGTTCAACAGTCGACGTGATGGTTCGACAACTCTCCCTTTTATTTTCCGTGTACTCATTTCCTTGGAAATAGAAGGTTGACATGATGGTTCAACAGTCGACGTGATGGTTCGATAACTCTCGCTTTTATTTAGCGTGTACTCGTTTCCTCGGAAATGGAAGGTTGACGTGATGGTTCAACAGTCGACGTGATGGTTCGACAACTCTCGCTTTTATTTAGCATGTACTCGTTTCCTCGGAAATGGAAGGTTGGCGTGATGGTTCAACGGTCGACGTGATGGTTCGAAAACACTCGCTTTTATTTAGCGTGTAGTCGTTTCCTCGGAAACTGAAGGTTGACGTGACGGTTCAACATTCGACGTGATGGTTCAACAACACTCGCTTTTATTTAGCGTGTACTCGTTTCCTCGGAAATGGAAGGTTAACGTGATGGTTCAACAGTCGACGTGGTGATTCGACAACTCTCGCTTTTATTTAGCGTGTACTCGTTTCCTCGGAAATAGAAGGTTGACGTGATGGTTCAACATTCGACGTGATGGCTTGACAACTCTCGCTTTTATTTAGCGTGTACTCGTTTCCTCGGAAATGGAAGGTTGACCTGATGGTTCAACAGTCAACGTGATGGTTCGACAACACTCGCTTTTATCTAGTGTGTACTCGTTTCCTCGGAAACTGAAGGTTGACGTGATGGTTCAACATTCGACGTGATGGTTCGACAACACTCGCTTTTATTTAGCGTGTACTCGTTTCCTCGGAAATGGAAGGTTGACGTGATGGTTCAACAATAGACGTGATGGTTCGACAACTCTCGCTTTTATTTTCCGTGTACTCGTTTCCTCGGAAATGGTAGGTTGACGTGATGGTTCAACAGTCTACGTGATGGTTCGACAACTCTCGCTTTTATTTAGCGTGTACTTGTTTCCTCGGAAATGGAAGGTTGACGTGATGGTTCAACGGTCGACGTGATGGTTCGACAACACTCGCTTTTATTTAGCGTGTACTCGTTTCCTCGAAAACTGAAGGTTGACGTGATGGTTCAACATTCGACGTGATGGTTCGACAACACTCGCTTTTATTTAGCGTGTACTCGTTTCCTCGGAAATGGAAGGTTGGCGTGATGGTTCAATAGTCGACGTGATGGTTCGATGACACACGCTTTTATTTAGCGTGTACTCGTTTCCTCGAAAATGGAAGGTTGACATGATGGTTCAACGGTCGACGTGATGGTTCGGTAGCTCTCGCTTTTATTTAGCGTGTACTCGTTTCCTCGGATATGGAAGGTTGATGTGATGGTTCAACGGTCGACGTGATGGTTCGATAGGTCTCGCTTTTATTTAGCGTGTACTTGTTTCCTCGGAAATGGAAGGTTGACGTGATGGTTCAACAGTCGACGTGATGGTTCGACAACTCTCCCTTTTATTTTCCGTGTACTCATTTCCTTGGAAATAGAAGGTTGACGTGATGGTTCAACAGTCGACGTGATGGTTCGATAACTCTCGCTTTTATTTAGCGTGTACTCGTTTCCTCGGAAATGGAAGGTTGACGTGATGGTTCAACAGTCGACGTGATGGTTCGACAACACTCGCTTTTATTTAGCGTGTACTCGTTTCCTCTGAAATGGAAGGTTGACGTGATGGTTCAACAGTCGACGTGATGGTTCGACAACTCTCGCTTTTATTTAGCATGTACTCGTTTCCTCGGAAATGGAAGGTTGGCGTGATGGTTCAACGGTCGACGTGATGGTTCGAAAACACTCGCTTTTATTTAGCGTGTAGTCGTTTCCTCGGAAACTGAAGGTTGACGTGATGGTTCAACATTCGACGTGATGGTTCAACAACACTCGCTTTTATTTAGCGTGTACTCGTTTCCTCGGAAATGGAAGGTTAACGTGATGGTTCAACAGTCGACGTGATGATTCGACAACTCTCGCTTTTATTTAGCGTGTACTCGTTTCCTCGGAAATAGAAGGTTGACGTGATGGTTCAACATTCGACGTGATGGCTTGACAACTCTCGCTTTTATTTAGCGTGTACTCGTTTCCTCGGAAATGGAAGGTTGACCTGATGGTTCAACAGTCAACGTGATGGTTCGACAACACTCGCTTTTATCTAGTGTGTACTCGTTTCCTCGGAAACTGAAGGTTGACGTGATGGTTCAACATTCGACGTGATGGTTCGACAACACTCGCTTTTATTTAGCGTGTACTCGTTTCCTCGGAAATGGAAGGTTGACGTGATGGTTCAATAGTCGACGTGATGGTTCGACGACACACGCTTTTATTTAGCGTGTACTCGTTTCCTCGAAAATGGAAGGTTGACATGATGGTTCAACGGTCGACGTGATGGTTCGATAGCTCTCGCTTTTATTTAGCGTGTACTCGTTTCCTCGGATATGGAAGGTTGATGTGATGGTTCAACGGTCGACGTGATGGTTCGATAGGTCTCGCTTTTATTTAGCGTGTACTCGTTTCCTCGGAAATGGAAGGTTGACGTGATGGTTCAACAGTCGACGTGATGGTTCGACAACTCTCGATTTTATTTAGCGTGTACTCGTTTCCTCGGAAATGGAAGGTTGACGTGATGGTTCAACAGTCGACGTGATGGTTCGACAACTCTCGATTTTATTTAGCGTGTACTCGTTTCCTCTGAAATGGAAGGTTGACGTGATGGTTCAACAGTCGACGTGATGGTTCGACAACTCTCGCTTTTATTTAGCATGTACTCGTTTCCTCGGAAATGGAAGGTTGGCGTGATGGTTCAACGGTCGACGTGATGGTTCGAAAACACTCGCTTTTATTTAGCGTGTAGTCGTTTCCTCGGAAACTGAAGGTTGACGTGATGGTTCAACATTCGACGTGATGGTTCAACAACACTCGCTTTTATTTAGCGTGTACTCGTTTCCTCGGAAATGGAAGGTTAACGTGATGGTTCAACAGTCGACGTGGTGATTCGACAACTCTCGCTTTTATTTAGCGTGTACTCGTTTCCTCGGAAATAGAAGGTTGACGTGATGGTTCAACATTCGACGTGATGGCTTGACAACTCTCGCTTTTATTTAGCGTGTACTCGTTTCCTCGGAAATGGAAGGTTGACCTGATGGTTCAACAGTCAACGTGATGGTTCGACAACACTCGCTTTTATCTAGTGTGTACTCGTTTCCTCGGAAACTGAAGGTTGACGTGATGGTTCAACATTCGACGTGATGGTTCGACAACACTCGCTTTTATTTAGCGTGTACTCGTTTCCTCGGAAATGGAAGGTTGACGTGATGGTTCAACAGTAGACGTGATGGTTCGACAACTCTCGCTTTTATTTTCCGTGTACTCGTTTCCTCGGAAATGGTTGGTTGACGTGATGGTTCAACAGTCTACGTGATGGTTCGACAACTCTCGCTTTTATTTAGCGTGTACTTGTTTCCTCGGAAATGGAAGGTTGACGTGATGGTTCAACGGTCGACGTGATGGTTCGACAACACTCGCTTTTATTTAGCGTGTACTCGTTTCCTCGAAAACTGAAGGTTGACGTGATGGTTCAACATTCGACGTGATGGTTCGACAACACTCGCTTTTATTTAGCGTGTACTCGTTTCCTCGGAAATGGAAGGTTGGCGTGATGGTTCAATAGTCGACGTGATGGTTCGATGACACACGCTTTTATTTAGCGTGTACTCGTTTCCTCGAAAATGGAAGGTTGACATGATGGTTCAACGGTCGACGTGATGGTTCGGTAGCTCTCGCTTTTATTTAGCGTGTACTCGTTTCCTCGGATATGGAAGGTTGATGTGATGGTTCAACGGTCGACGTGATGGTTCGATAGGTCTCGCTTTTATTTAGCGTGTACTTGTTTCCTCGGAAATGGAAGGTTGACGTGATGGTTCAACAGTCGACGTGATGGTTCGACAACTCTCCCTTTTATTTTCCGTGTACTCATTTCCTTGGAAATAGAAGGTTGACGTGATGGTTCAACAGTCGACGTGATGGTTCGATAACTCTCGCTTTTATTTAGCGTGTACTCGTTTCCTCGGAAATGGAAGGTTGACGTGATGGTTCAACAGTCGACGTGATGGTTCGACAACACTCGCTTTTATTTAGCGTGTACTCGTTTCCTCTGAAATGGAAGGTTGACGTGATGGTTCAACAGTCGACGTGATGGTTCGACAACTCTCGCTTTTATTTAGCATGTACTCGTTTCCTCGGAAATGGAAGGTTGGCGTGATGGTTCAACGGTCGACGTGATGGTTCGAAAACACTCGCTTTTATTTAGCGTGTAGTCGTTTCCTCGGAAATTGAAGGTTGACGTGATGGTTCAACATTCGACGTGATGGTTCAACAACACTCGCTTTTATTTAGCGTGTACTCATTTCCTCGGAAATGGAAGGTTAACGTGATGGTTCAACAGTCGACGTGATGATTCGACAACTCTCGCTTTTATTTAGCGTGTACTCGTTTCCTCGGAAATAGAAGGTTGACGTGATGGTTCAACATTCGACGTGATGGCTTGACAACTCTCGCTTTTATTTAGCGTGTACTCGTTTCCTCGGAAATGGAAGGTTGACCTGATGGTTCAACAGTCAACGTGATGGTTCGACAACACTCGCTTTTATCTAGTGTGTACTCGTTTCCTCGGAAACTGAAGGTTGACGTGATGGTTCAACATTCGACGTGATGGTTCGACAACACTCGCTTTTATTTAGCGTGTACTCGTTTCCTCGGAAATGGAAGGTTGACGTGATGGTTCAATAGTCGACGTGATGGTTCGACGACACACGCTTTTATTTAGCGTGTACTCGTTTCCTCGAAAATGGAAGGTTGACATGATGGTTCAACGGTCGACGTGATGGTTCGATAGCTCTCGCTTTTATTTAGCGTGTACTCGTTTCCTCGGATATGGAAGGTTGATGTGATGGTTCAACGGTCGACGTGATGGTTCGATAGGTCTCGCTTTTATTTAGCGTGTACTCGTTTCCTCGGAAATGGAAGGTTGACGTGATGGTTCAACAGTCGACGTGATGGTTCGACAACTCTCGATTTTATTTAGCGTGTACTCGTTTCCTCGGAAATGGAAGGTTGACGTGATGGTTCAACAGTAGACGTGATGGTTCGACAACTCTCGCTTTTATTTTCCGTGTACTCGTTTCCTCGGAAATGGTAGGTTGACGTGATGGTTCAACAGTCGACGTGATGGTTCGACAACTCTCGCTTTTATTTAGCGTGTACTTGTTTCCTCGGAAATGGAAGGTTGACGTGATGGTTCAACGGTCGATGTGATGGTTCGATAACACTCGCTTTTATTTAGCGT
The DNA here is from genome assembly GCA_963859935.3 of Lathyrus sativus. NCBI lineage: Eukaryota > Viridiplantae > Streptophyta > Magnoliopsida > Fabales > Fabaceae > Lathyrus > Lathyrus sativus. Next base: position 1,469,125 of record CAWUDS030001327.1, on the reverse strand, counting down.
GTACTCGTTTCCTCGAAAACTGAAGGTTGACGTGATGGTTCAACATTCGACGTGATGGTTCGACAACACTCGCTTTTATTTAGCGTGTACTCGTTTCCTCGGAAATGGAAGGTTGGCGTGATGGTTCAATAGTCGACGTGATGGTTCGACGACACACGCTTTTATTTAGCGTGTACTTGTTTCCTCGAAAATGGAAGGTTGACATGATGGTTCAACGGTCGACGTGATGGTTCGGTAGCTCTCGCTTTTATTTAGCGTGTACTCGTTTCCTCGGATATGGAAGGTTGATGTGATGGTTCAACGGTCGACGTGATGGTTCGATAGGTCTCGCTTTTATTTAGCGTGTACTTGTTTCCTCGGAAATGGAAGGTTGACGTGATGGTTCAACAGTCGACGTGATGGTTCGACAACTCTCGCTTTTATTTTCCGTGTACTCATTTCCTTGGAAATAGAAGGTTGACGTGATGGTTCAACAGTCGAAGTGATGGTTCGATAACTCTCGCTTTTATTTAGCGTGTACTCGTTTCCTCGGAAATGGAAGGTTGACGTGATGGTTCAACAGTCGACGTGATGGTTCGACAACACTCGCTTTTATTTAGCGTGTACTCGTTTCCTCTGAAATGGAAGGTTGACGTGATGGTTCAACAGTCGACGTGATGGTTCGACAACTCTCGCTTTTATTTAGCATGTACTCGTTTCCTCGGAAATGGAAGGTTGGCGTGATGGTTCAACGGTCGACGTGATGGTTCGAAAACACTCGCTTTTATTTAGCGTGTAGTCGTTTCCTCGGAAACTGAAGGTTGACGTGATGGTTCAACATTCGACGTGATGGTTCAACAACACTCGCTTTTATTTAGCGTGTACTCGTTTCCTCGGAAATGGAAGGTTAACGTGATGGTTCAACAGTCGACGTGATGATTCGACAACTCTCGCTTTTATGTAGCGTGTACTCGTTTCCTCGGAAATAGAAGGTTGACGTGATGGTTCAACATTCGACGTGATGGCTTGACAACTCTCGCTTTTATTTAGCGTGTACTCGTTTCCTCGGAAATGGAAGGTTGACCTGATGGTTCAACAGTCAACGTGATGGTTCGACAACACTCGCTTTTATCTAGTGTGTACTCGTTTCCTCGGAAACTGAAGGTTGACGTGATGGTTCAACATTCGACGTGATGGTTCGACAACACTCGCTTTTATTTAGCGTGTACTCGTTTCCTCGGAAATGGAAGGTTGACGTGATGGTTCAACAGTCGACGTGATGGTTCGACGACACACGCTTTTATTTAGCGTGTACTCGTTTCCTCGAAAATGGAAGGTTGACATGATGGTTCAACGGTCGACGTGATGGTTCGGTAGCTCTCGCTTTTATTTAGCGTGTACTCGTTTCCTCGGATATGGAAGGTTGATGTGATGGTTCAACGGTCGACGTGATGGTTCGATAGGTCTCGCTTTTATTTAGCGTGTACTCGTTTCCTCGGAAATGGAAGGTTGACGTGATGGTTCAACAGTCGACGTGATGGTTCGACAACTCTCGATTTTATTTAGCGTGTACTCGTTTCCTCGGAAATGGAAGGTTGACGTGATGGTTCAACAGTAGACGTGATGGTTCGACAACTCTCGCTTTTATTTTCCGTGTACTCGTTTCCTCGGAAATGGTAGGTTGACGTGATGGTTCAACAGTCGACGTGATGGTTCGACAACTCTCGCTTTTATTTAGCGTGTACTTGTTTCCTCGGAAATGGAAGGTTGACGTGATGGTTCAACGGTCGATGTGATGGTTTGACAACACTCGCTTTTATTTAGCGTGTACTCGTTTCCTCGAAAACTGAAGGTTGACGTGATGGTTCAACATTCGACGTGATGGTTCGACAACACTCGCTTTTATTTAGCGTGTACTCGTTTCCTCGGAAATGGAATGTTGGCGTGATGGTTCAATAGTCGACGTGATGGTTCGACGACACACGCTTTTATTTAGCGTGTACTCGTTTCCTCGAAAATGGAAGGTTGACATGATGGTTCAACGGTCGACGTGATGGTTCGGTAGCTCTCGCTTTTATTTAGCGTGTACTCGTTTCCTCGGATATGGAAGGTTGATGTGATGGTTCAACGGTCGACGTGATGGTTCGATAGGTCTCGCTTTTATTTAGCGTGTACTTGTTTCCTCGGAAATGGAAGGTTGACGTGATGGTTCAACAGTCGACGTGATGGTTCGACAACTCTCGCTTTTATTTTCCGTGTACTCATTTCCTTGGAAATAGAAGGTTGACGTGATGGTTCAACAGTCGACGTGATGGTTCGATAACTCTCGCTTTTATTTAGCGTGTACTCGTTTCCTCGGAAATGGAAGGTTGACGTGATGGTTCAACAGTCGACGTGATGGTTCGACAACACTCGCTTTTATTTAGCGTGTACTCGTTTCCTCTGAAATGGAAGGTTGACGTGATGGTTCAACAGTCGACGTGATGGTTCGACAACTCTCGCTTTTATTTAGCATGTACTCGTTTCCTCGGAAATGGAAGGTTGGCGTGATGGTTCAACGGTCGACGTGATGGTTCGAAAACACTCGCTTTTATTTAGCGTGTAGTCGTTTCCTCGGAAACTGAAGGTTGACGTGATGGTTCAACATTCAACGTGATGGTTCAACAACACTCGCTTTTATTTAGCGTGTACTCGTTTCCTCGGAAATGGAAGGTTAACGTGATGGTTCAATAGTCGACGTGATGATTCGAAAACTCTCGCTTTTATGTAGCGTGTACTCGTTTCCTCGGAAATAGAAGGTTGACGTGATGGTTCAACATTCGACGTGATGGCTTGACAACTCTCGCTTTTATTTAGCGTGTACTCGTTTCCTCGGAAATGGAAGGTTGACCTGATGGTTCAACAGTCAACGTGATGGTTCGACAACACTCGCTTTTATCTAGTGTGTACTCGTTTCCTCGGAAACTGAAGGTTGACGTGATGGTTCAACATTCGACGTGATGGTTCGACAACACTCGCTTTTATTTAGCGTGTACTCGTTTCCTCAGAAATGGAAGGTTGACGTGATGGTTCAATAGTCGACGTGATGGTTCGACGACACACGCTTTTATTTAGCGTGTACTCGTTTCCTCGAAAATGGAAGGTTGACATGATGGTTCAACGGTCGACGTGATGGTTCGATAGCTCTCGCTTTTATTTAGCGTGTACTCGTTTCCTCGGATATGGAAGGTTGATGTGATGGTTCAACGGTCGACGTGATGGTTCGATAGGTCTCGCTTTTATTTAGCGTGTACTCGTTTCCTCGGAAATGGAAGGTTGACGTGATGGTTCAACAGTCGACGTGATGGTTCGACAACTCTCGATTTTATTTAGCGTGTACTCGTTTCCTCGGAAATGGAAGGTTGACGTGATGGTTCAACAGTAGACGTGATGGTTCGACAACTCTCGCTTTTATTTTCCGTGTACTCGTTTCCTCGGAAATGGTAGGTTGACGTGATGGTTCAACAGTCGACGTGATGGTTCGACAACTCTCGCTTTTATTTAGCGTGTACTTGTTTCCTCGAAAATGGAAGGTTGACGTGATGGTTCAACGGTCGACGTGATGGTTCGACAACACTCGCTTTTATTTAGCGTGTACTCGTTTCCTCGAAAACTGAAGGTTGACGTGATGGTTCAACATTCGACGTGATGGTTCGACAACACTCGCTTTTATTTAGCGTGTACTCGTTTCCTCGGAAATGGAATGTTGGCGTGATGGTTCAATAGTCGACGTGATGGTTCGACGACACACGCTTTTATTTAGCGTGTACTCGTTTCCTCGAAAATGGAAGGTTGACATGATGGTTCAACGGTCGACGTGATGGTTCGGTAGCTCTCGCTTTTATTTAGCGTGTACTCGTTTCCTCGGATATGGAAGGTTGATGTGATGGTTCAACGGTCGACGTGATGGTTCGATAGGTCTCGCTTTTATTTAGCGTGTACTTGTTTCCTCGGAAATGGAAGGTTGACGTGATGGTTCAACAGTCGACGTGATGGTTCGACAACTCTCGCTTTTATTTTCCGTGTACTCATTTCCTTGGAAATAGAAGGTTGACGTGATGGTTCAACAGTCGACGTGATGGTTCGATAACTCTCGCTTTTATTTAGCGTGTACTCGTTTCCTCGGAAATGGAAGGTTGACGTGATGGTTCAACAGTCGACGTGATGGTTCGACAACACTCGCTTTTATTTAGCGTGTACTCGTTTCCTCTGAAATGGAAGGTTGACGTGATGGTTCAACAGTCGACGTGATGGTTCGACAACTCTCGCTTTTATTTAGCATGTACTCGTTTCCTCGGAAATGGAAGGTTGGCGTGATGGTTCAACGGTCGACGTGATGGTTCGAAAACACTCGCTTTTATTTAGCGTGTAGTCGTTTCCTCGGAAACTGAAGGTTGACGTGATGGTTCAACATTCGACGTGATGGTTCAACAACACTCGCTTTTATTTAGCGTGTACTCGTTTCCTCGGAAATGGAAGGTTAACGTGATGGTTCAACAGTCGACGTGATGATTCGACAACTCTCGCTTTTATTTAGCGTGTACTCGTTTCCTCGGAAATAGAAGGTTGACGTGATGGTTCAACATTCGACGTGATGGCTTGACAACTCTCGCTTTTATTTAGCGTGTACTCGTTTCCTCGGAAATGGAAGGTTGACCTGATGGTTCAACAGTCAACGTGATGGTTCGACAACACTCGCTTTTATCTAGTGTGTACTCGTTTCCTCGGAAACTGAAGGTTGACGTGATGGTTCAACATTCGACGTGATGGTTCGACAACACTCGCTTTTATTTAGCGTGTACTCGTTTCCTCGGAAATGGAATGTTGGCGTGATGGTTCAATAGTCGACGTGATGGTTCGACGACACACGCTTTTATTTAGCGTGTACTCGTTTCCTCGAAAATGGAAGGTTGACATGATGGTTCAACGGTCGACGTGATGGTTCGGTAGCTCTCGCTTTTATTTAGCGTGTACTCGTTTCCTCGGATATGGAAGGTTGATGTGATGGTTCAACGGTCGACGTGATGGTTCGATAGGTCTCGCTTTTATTTAGCGTGTACTTGTTTCCTCGGAAATGGAAGGTTGACGTGATGGTTCAACAGTCGACGTGATGGTTCGACAACTCTCGCTTTTATTTTCCGTGTACTCATTTCCTTGGAAATAGAAGGTTGACGTGATGGTTCAACAGTCGACGTGATGGTTCGATAACTCTCGCTTTTATTTAGCGTGTACTCGTTTCCTCGGAAATGGAAGGTTGACGTGATGGTTCAACAGTCGACGTGATGGTTCGACAACACTCGCTTTTATTTAGCGTGTACTCGTTTCCTCTGAAATGGAAGGTTGACGTGATGGTTCAACAGTCGACGTGATGGTTCGACAACTCTCGCTTTTATTTAGCATGTACTCGTTTCCTCGGAAATGGAAGGTTGGCGTGATGGTTCAACGGTCGACGTGATGGTTCGAAAACACTCGCTTTTATTTAGCGTGTAGTCGTTTCCTCGGAAACTGAAGGTTGACGTGATGGTTCAACATTCGACGTGATGGTTCAACAACACTCGCTTTTATTTAGCGTGTACTCGTTTCCTCGGAAATGGAAGGTTAACGTGATGGTTCAACAGTCGACGTGATGATTCGACAACTCTCGCTTTTATTTAGCGTGTACTCGTTTCCTCGGAAATAGAAGGTTGACGTGATGGTTCAACATTCGACGTGATGGCTTGACAACTCTCGCTTTTATTTAGCGTGTACTCGTTTCCTCGGAAATGGAAGGTTGACCTGATGGTTCAACAGTCAACGTGATGGTTCGACAACACTCGCTTTTATCTAGTGTGTACTCGTTTCCTCGGAAACTGAAGGTTGACGTGATGGTTCAACATTCGACGTGATGGTTCGACAACACTCGCTTTTATTTAGCGTGTACTCGTTTCCTCGGAAATGGAAGGTTGACGTGATGGTTCAATAGTCGACGTGATGGTTCGACGACACACGCTTTTATTTAGCGTGTACTCGTTTCCTCGAAAATGGAAGGTTGACATGATGGTTCAACGGTCGACGTGATGGTTCGATAGCTCTCGCTTTTATTTAGTGTGTACTCGTTTCCTCGGATATGGAAGGTTGATGTGATGGTTTAACGGTCGACGTGATGGTTCGATAGGTCTCGCTTTTATTTAGCGTGTACTCGTTTCCTCGGAAATGGAAGGTTGACGTGATGGTTCAACAGTCGACGTGATGGTTCGGCAACTCTCGATTTTATTTAGCGTGTACTCGTTTCCTCGGAAATGGAAGGTTGACGTGATGGTTCAACAGTAGACGTGATGGTTCCACAACTCTCGCTTTTATTTTTCGTGTACTCGTTTCCTCGGAAATGGTAGGTTGACGTGATGGTTCAACAGTCGACGTGATGGTTCGACAACTCTCGCTTTTATTTAGCGTGTACTTGTTTCCTCGGAAATGGAAGGTTGACGTGATGGTTCAACGGTCGACGTGATGGTTCGACAACACTCGCTTTTATTTAGCGTGTACTCGTTTCCTCGAAAACTGAAGGTTGACGTGATGGTTCAACATTCGACGTGATGGTTCGACAACACTCGCTTTTATTTAGCGTGTACTCGTTTCCTCGGAAATGGAAGGTTGGCGTGATGGTTCAATAGTCGACGTGATGGTTCGACGACACACGCTTTTATTTAGCGTTTACTCGTTTCCTCGAAAATGGAAGGTTGACATGATGGTTCAACGGTCGACGTGATGGTTCGGTAGCTCTCGCTTTTATTTAGCGTGTACTCGTTTCCTCGGATATGGAAGGTTGATGTGATGGTTCAACGGTCGACGTGATGGTTCGATAGGTCTCGCTTTTATTTAGCGTGTACTTGTTTCCTCGGAAATGGAAGGTTGACGTGATGGTTCAACAGTCGACGTGATGGTTCGACAACTCTCGCTTTTATTTTCCGTGTACTCATTTCCTTGGAAATAGAAGGTTGACGTGATGGTTCAACAGTCGACGTGATGGTTCGATAACTCTCGCTTTTATTTAGCGTGTACTCGTTTCCTCGGAAATGGAAGGTTGACGTGATGGTTCAACAGTCGACGTGATGGTTCGACAACACTCGCTTTTATTTAGCGTGTACTCGTTTCCTCTGAAATGGAAGGTTGACGTGATGGTTCAACGGTCGACGTGATGGTTCGACAACACTCGCTTTTATTTAGCGTGTACTCGTTTCCTCGAAAACTGAAGGTTGACGTGATGGTTCAACGGTCGACGTGATGGTTCGAAAACACTCGCTTTTATTTAGCGTGTAGTCGTTTCCTCGGAAATGGAAGGTTGGCGTGATGGTTCAATAGTCGACGTGATGGTTCGACGACACTCGCTTTTATTTAGCGTGTACTCGTTTCCTCGGAAATGGAAGGTTAACGTGATGGTTCAACAGTCGACGTGATGATTCGACAACTCTCGCTTTTATTTAGCGTGTACTCGTTTCCTCGGAAATAGAAGGTTGACGTGATGGTTCAACATTCGACGTGATGGCTTGACAACTCTCGCTTTTATTTAGCGTGTACTCGTTTCCTCGGAAATGGAAGGTTGACCTGATGGTTCAACAGTCAACGTGATGGTTCGACAACACTCGCTTTTATCTAGTGTGTACTCGTTTCCTCGGAAACTGAAGGTTGACGTGATGGTTCAACATTCGACGTGATGGTTCGACAACACTCGCTTTTATTTAGCGTGTACTCGTTTCCTCGGAAATGGAAGGTTGACGTGATGGTTCAATAGTCGACGTGATGGTTCGACGACACACGCTTTTATTTAGCGTGTACTCGTTTCCTCGAAAATGGAAGGTTGACATGATGGTTCAACGGTCGACGTGATGGTTCGATAGCTCTCGCTTTTATTTAGTGTGTACTCGTTTCCTCGGATATGGAAGGTTGATGTGATGGTTTAACGGTCGACGTGATGGTTCGATAGGTCTCGCTTTTATTTAGCGTGTACTCGTTTCCTCGGAAATGGAAGGTTGACGTGATGGTTCAACAGTCGACGTGATGGTTCGACAACTCTCGATTTTATTTAGCGTGTACTCGTTTCCTCGGAAATGGAAGGTTGACGTGATGGTTCAACAGTAGACGTGATGGTTCAACAACTCTCGCTTTTATTTTCCGTGTACTCGTTTCCTCGGAAATGGTAGGTTGACGTGATGGTTCAACAGTCGACGTGATGGTTCGACAACACTCGCTTTTATTTAGCGTGTACTCGTTTCCTCGGAAATGGAAGGTTGGCGTGATGGTTCAATAGTCGACGTGATGGTTCGACGACACACGCTTTTATTTAGCGTTTACTCGTTTCCTCGAAAATGGAAGGTTGACATGATGGTTCAACGGTCGACGTGATGGTTCGGTAGCTCTCGCTTTTATTTAGCGTGTACTCGTTTCCTCGGATATGGAAGGTTGATGTGATGGTTCAACGGTCGACGTGATGGTTCGATAGGTCTCGCTTTTATTTAGCGTGTACTTGTTTCCTCGGAAATGGAAGGTTGACGTGATGGTTCAACAGTCGACGTGATGGTTCGACAACTCTCGCTTTTATTTTCCGTGTACTCATTTCCTTGGAAATAGAAGGTTGACGTGATGGTTCAACAGTCGACGTGATGGTTCGATAACTCTCGCTTTTATTTAGCGTGTACTCGTTTCCTCGGAAATGGAAGGTTGACGTGATGGTTCAACAGTCGACGTGATGGTTCGACAACACTCGCTTTTGTTTAGCGTGTACTCGTTTCCTCTGAAATGGAAGGTTGACGTGATGGTTCAACAGTCGACGTGATGGTTCGACAACTCTCGCTTTTATTTAGCATGTACTCGTTTCCTCGGAAATGGAAGGTTGGCGTGATGGTTCAACGGTCGACGTGATGGTTCGAAAACACTCGCTTTTATTTAGCGTGTAGTCGTTTCCTCGGAAACTGAAGGTTGACGTGATGGTTCAACATTCGACGTGATGGTTCAACAACACTCGCTTTTATTTAGCGTGTACTCGTTTCCTCGGAAATGGAAGGTTAACGTGATGGTTCAACAGTCGACGTGATGATTCGACAACTCTCGCTTTTATTTAGCGTGTACTCGTTTCCTCGGAAATAGAAGGTTGACGTGATGGTTCAACATTCGACGTGATGGCTTGACAACTCTCGCTTTTATTTAGCGTGTACTCGTTTCCTCGGAAATGGAAGGTTGACCTGATGGTTCAACAGTCAACGTGATGGTTCGACAACACTCGCTTTTATCTAGTGTGTACTCGTTTCCTCGGAAACTGAAGGTTGACGTGATGGTTCAACATTCGACGTGATGGTTCGACAACACTCGCTTTTATTTAGCGTGTACTCGTTTCCTCGGAAATGGAAGGTTGACGTGATGGTTCAATAGTCGACGTGATGGTTCGACGACACACGCTTTTATTTAGCGTGTACTCGTTTCCTCGAAAATGGAAGGTTGACATGATGGTTCAACGGTCGACGTGATGGTTCGATAGCTCTCGCTTTTATTTAGCGTGTACTCGTTTCCTCGGATATGGAAGGTTGATGTGATGGTTCAACGGTCGACGTGATGGTTCGATAGGTCTCGCTTTTATTTAGCGTGTACTCGTTTCCTCGGAAATGGAAGGTTGACGTGATGGTTCAACAGTCGACGTGATGGTTCGACAACTCTCGATTTTATTTAGCGTGTACTCGTTTCCTCGGAAATGGAAGGTTGACGTGATGGTTCAACAGTAGACGTGATGGTTCGACAACTCTCGCTTTTATTTTCCGTGTACTCGTTTCCTCGGAAATGGTAGGTTGACGTGATGGTTCAACAGTCGACGTGATGGTTCGACAACACTCGCTTTTATTTAGCGTGTACTCGTTTCCTCGGAAATGGAACGTTGACGTGATGGTTCAACATTCGACGTGATGGCTCGACAACTCTCGCTTTTATTTAGTGTGTACTCGTTTCCTTGGAAATGGAAGGTTGACGTGATGGTTCAACAGTCGACGTGATGGTTCGACAACACTCGCTTTTATTTAGCGTGTACTCGTTTCCTCGAAAACTGAAGGTTGACGTGATGGTTCAACATTCGACGTGATGGTTCGACAACACTCGCTTTTATTTAGCGTGTACTCGTTTCCTCGGAAATGGAAGGTTGACGTGATGGTTCAATAGTCGACGTGATGGTTCGACGACACACGCTTTTATTTAGCGTGTACTCGTTTCCTCGAAAATGGAAGGTTGACATGATGGTTCAACGGTCGACGTGATGGTTCGGTAGCTCTCGCTTTTATTTAGCGTGTACTCGTTTCCTCGGATATGGAAGGTTGACGTGATGGTTCAACAGTCGACGTTATGGTTCGACAACACTCGCTTTTATTTAGCGTGTACTCGTTTCTTCGGAAATGGAAGGTTGACGTGATGGTTCAACAGGCGACGTGATGGTTCGACAACACTCGGTTTTGTTTAGCGTGTACTCGTTTCCTCGGAAATGGAACGTTGACGTGATGGTTCAACATTCGACGTGATGGTTAGATAACTCTCGCTTTTACTTAGCGTGTACTCGTTTCCTCGGAAATGGAAGGTTGACGTGATGGTTCAACAGTCGACGTGATGGTTCGACAACTCTCGATTTTATTTAGCGTGTACTCGTTTCCTCAGAAATGGAAGGTTGACGTGATGGTTCAACAGTAGACGTGATGGTTCGACAACTCCCGCTTTTATTTTCCGTGTACTCGTTTCCTCGGAAATGGTAGGTTGACGTGATGGTTCAACAGTCGACGTGATGGTTCGACAACACTCGCTTTTATTTAGCGTGTACTCGTTTCCTCGGAAATGGAACGTTGACGTGATGGTTCAACATTCGACGTGATGGCTTGACAACTCTCGCTTTTATTTAGCGTGTACTCGTTTCCTCGGAAATGGAAGGTTGACGTGATGGTTCAACAGTCGACGTGATGGTTCGACAACACTCGCTTTTATCTAGTGTGTACTCGTTTCCTCGGAAACTGAAGGTTGACGTGATGGTTCAACATTCGACGTGATGGTTCGACAACACTCGCTTTTATTTAGCGTGTACTCGTTTCCTCGGAAATGGAAGGTTGACGTGATGGTTCAATAGTCGACGTGATGGTTCGACGACACACGCTTTTATTTAGCGTGTACTCGTTTCCTCGAAAATGGAAGGTTGACATGATGGTTCAACGGTCGACGTGATGGTTCGATAGCTCTCGCTTTTATTTAGTGTGTACTCGTTTCCTCGGATATGGAAGGTTGATGTGATGGTTTAACGGTCGACGTGATGGTTCGATAGGTCTCGCTTTTATTTAGCGTGTACTCGTTTCCTCGGAAATGGAAGGTTGACGTGATGGTTCAACAGTCGACGTGATGGTTCGACAACTCTCGATTTTATTTAGCGTGTACTCGTTTCCTCGGAAATGGAAGGTTGACGTGATGGTTCAACAGTAGACGTGATGGTTCAACAACTCTCGCTTTTATTTTCCGTGTACTCGTTTCCTCGGAAATGGTAGGTTGACGTGATGGTTCAACAGTCGACGTGATGGTTCGACAACTCTCGCTTTTATTTAGCGTGTACTTGTTTCCTCGGAAATGGAAGGTTGACGTGATGGTTCAACGGTCGACGTGATGGTTCGACAACACTCGCTTTTATTTAGCGTGTACTCGTTTCCTCGAAAACTGAAGGTTGACGTGATGGTTCAACATTCGACGTGATGGTTCGACAACACTCGCTTTTATTTAGCGTGTACTCGTTTCCTCGGAAATGGAAGGTTGGCGTGATGGTTCAATAGTCGACGTGATGGTTCGATGACACACGCTTTTATTTAGCGTTTACTCGTTTCCTCGAAAATGGAAGGTTGACATGATGGTTCAACGGTCGACGTGATGGTTCGGTAGCTCTCGCTTTTATTTAGCGTGTACTCGTTTCCTCGGATATGGAAGGTTGATGTGATGGTTCAACGGTCGACGTGATGGTTCGATAGGTCTCGCTTTTATTTAGCGTGTACTTGTTTCCTCGGAAATGGAAGGTTGACGTGATGGTTCAACAGTCGACGTGATGGTTCGACAACTCTCGCTTTTATTTTCCGTGTACTCATTTCCTTGGAAATAGAAGGTTGACGTGATGGTTCAACAGTCGACGTGATGGTTCGATAACTCTCGCTTTTATTTAGCGTTTACTCGTTTCCTCGGAAATGGAAGGTTGACGTGATGGTTCAACAGTCGACGTGATGGTTCGACAACACTCGCTTTTATTTAGCGTGTACTCGTTTCCTCTGAAATGGAAGGTTGACGTGATGGTTCAACAGTCGACGTGATGGTTCGACAACTCTCGCTTTTATTTAGCATGTACTCGTTTCCTCGGAAATGGAAGGTTGGCGTGATGGTTCAACGGTCGACGTGATGGTTCGAAAACACTCGCTTTTATTTAGCGTGTAGTCGTTTCCTCGGAAACTGAAGGTTGACGTGATGGTTCAACATTCGACGTGATGGTTCAACAACACTCGCTTTTATTTAGCGTGTACTCGTTTCCTCGGAAATGGAAGGTTAACGTGATGGTTCAACAGTCGACGTGATGATTCGACAACTCTCGCTTTTATTTAGCGTGTACTCGTTTCCTCGGAAATAGAAGGTTGACGTGATGGTTCAACATTCGACGTGATGGCTTGACAACTCTCGCTTTTATTTAGCGTGTACTCGTTTCCTCGGAAATGGAAGGTTGACCTGATGGTTCAACAGTCAACGTGATGGTTCGACAACACTCGCTTTTATCTAGTGTGTACTCGTTTCCTCGGAAACTGAAGGTTGACGTGATGGTTCAACATTCGACGTGATGGTTCGACAACACTCGCTTTTATTTAGCGTGTACTCGTTTCCTCGGAAATGGAAGGTTGACGTGATGGTTCAATAGTCGACGTGATGGTTCGACGACACACGCTTTTATTTAGCGTGTACTCGTTTCCTCGAAAATGGAAGGTTGACATGATGGTTCAACGGTCGACGTGATGGTTCGATAGCTCTCGCTTTTATTTAGCGTGTACTCGTTTCCTCGGATATGGAAGGTTGATGTGATGGTTCAACGGTCGACGTGATGGTTCGATAGGTCTCGCTTTTATTTAGCGTGTACTCGTTTCCTCGGAAATGGAAGGTTGACGTGATGGTTCAACAGTCGACGTGATGGTTCGACAACTCTCGATTTTATTTAGCGTGTACTCGTTTCCTCGGAAATGGAAGGTTGACGTGATGGTTCAACAGTAGACGTGATGGTTCGACAACTCTCGCTTTTATTTTCCGTGTACTCGTTTCCTCGGAAATGGTAGGTTGACGTGATGGTTCAACAGTCGACGTGATGGTTCGACAACACTCGCTTTTATTTAGCGTGTACTCGTTTCCTCGGAAATGGAACGTTGACGTGATGGTTCAACATTCGACGTGATGGCTCGACAACTCTCGCTTTTATTTAGTGTGTACTCGTTTCCTTGGAAATGGAAGGTTGACGTGATGGTTCAACAGTCGACGTGATGGTTCGACAACACTCGCTTTTATTTAGCGTGTACTCGTTTCCTCGAAAACTGAAGGTTGACGTGATGGTTCAACATTCGACGTGATGGTTCGACAACACTCGCTTTTATTTAGCGTGTACTCGTTTCCTCGGAAATGGAAGGTTGACGTGATGGTTCAATAGTCGACGTGATGGTTCGACGACACACGCTTTTATTTAGCGTGTACTCGTTTCCTCGAAAATGGAAGGTTGACATGATGGTTCAACGGTCGACGTGATGGTTCGGTAGCTCTCGCTTTTATTTAGCGTGTACTCGTTTCCTCGGATATGGAAGGTTGACGTGATGGTTCAACAGTCGACGTTATGGTTCGACAACACTCGCTTTTATTTAGCGTGTACTCGTTTCCTCGGAAATGGAAGGTTGACGTGATGGTTCAACAGTCGACGTGATGGTTCGACAACACTCGGTTTTGTTTAGCGTGTACTCGTTTCCTCGGAAATGGAACGTTGACGTGATGGTTCAACATTCGACGTGATGGTTAGATAACTCTCGCTTTTACTTAGCGTGTACTCGTTTCCTCGGAAATGGAAGGTTGACGTGATGGTTCAACAGTCGACGTGATGGTTCGACAACTCTCGATTTTATTTAGCGTGTACTCGTTTCCTCAGAAATGGAAGGTTGACGTGATGGTTCAACAGTAGACGTGATGGTTCGACAACTCCCGCTTTTATTTTCCGTGTACTCGTTTCCTCGGAAATGGTAGGTTGACGTGATGGTTCAACAGTCGACGTGATGGTTCGACAACACTCGCTTTTATTTAGCGTGTACTCGTTTCCTCGGAAATGGAACGTTGACGTGATGGTTCAACATTCGACGTGATGGCTCGACAACTCTCGCTTTTATTTAGCGTGTACTCGTTTCCTCGGAAATGGAAGGTTGACGTGATGGTTCAACAGTCGACGTGATGGTTCGACAACACTCGCTTTTATTTAGCGTGTACTCGTTTCCTCGAAAACTGAAGGTTGACGTGATGGTTCAACATTCGACGTGATGGTTCGACAACACTCGCTTTTATTTAGCGTGTACTCGTTTCATCGGAAATGGAAGGTTGACGTGATGGTTCAATAGTCGACGTGATGGTTCGACGACACACGCTTTTATTTAGCGTGTACTCGTTTCCTCGAAAATGGAAGGTTGACATGATGGTTCAACGGTCGACGTGATGGTTCGGTAGCTCTCGCTTTTATTTGGCGTGTACTCGTTTCCTCGGATATGGAAGGTTGATGTGATGGTTCAACGGTCGACGTGATGGATCGATAAGTCTCGCTTTTATTTAGCGTGTACTTGTTTCCTCGGAAATGGAAGGTTGACGTGATGGTTCAACAGTCGACGTGATGGTTCGACAACTCTCGCTTTTATTTTCCGTGTACTCATTTCCTTGGAAATAGAAGGTTGACGTGATGGTTCAACAGTCGACGTGATGGTTCGATAACTCTCGCTTTTATTTAGCGTGTACTCGTTTCCTCGGAAATGGAAGGTTGACGTGATGGTTCAACAGTCGACGTGATGGTTCGACAACACTCGCTTTTATTTAGCGTGTACTCGTTTCCTCTGAAATGGAAGGTTGACGTGATGGTTCAACAGTCGACGTGATGGTTCGACAACTCTCGCTTTTATTTAGCATGTAATCGTTTCCTCGGAAATGGAAGGTTGACGTGATGGTTCAACGGTCGACGTGATGGTTCGAAAACACACGCTTTTATTTAGCGTGTACTCGTTTCCTCGGAAACTGAAGGTTGACGTGATGGTTCAACATTCGACGTGATGGTTCAACAACAGTCGCTTTTATTTAGCGTGTACTCGTTTCCTCGGAAATGGAAGGTTGACGTGATGGTTCAACATTCAACATGATGGTTCGACAACACTCGCTTTTATTTAGCGTGTACTCGTTTCCTCTGAAATGGAAGGTTGACGTGATGGTTCAACAGTCAACGTGATGGTTCGACAACTCTCGCTTTTATTTAGCGTGTACTTGTTTCCTCGGAAATGGAAGGATGACGTGATGGTTCAACGGTCGACGTTATGGTTCGATAGCTCTCGCTTTTATTTAGCGTGTACTTGTTTCCTCGGAAATGGAAGGTTAACGTGATGGTTCAACAGTCGACGTGATGGTTCGACAACTCTCGCTTTTATTTAGCGTGTACTCGTTTCCTCGGAAATAGAAGGTTGACGTGATGGTTCAACAGTCGACGTTATGGTTCGACAACACTCGCTTTTATTTAGCGTGTACTCGTTTCCTCGGAAATAGAAGGTTGACGTGATGGTTCAACAGTCGACGTGATGGTTCGACAACACTCGCTTTTATTTAGCGTGTACTCGTTTCCTCGGAAATGGAACTTTGACGTGATGGTTCAACATTCGACGTGATGGTTCGATAACTCTCGCTTTTATTTAGCGTGTACTCGTTTCCTCGGAAATGGAAGGTTGACGTGATGGTTCAACAGTCGACGTGATGGTTCAACAACTCTCGATTTTATTTAGCGTGTACTCGTTTCCTCGGAAATGGAAGGTTGACGTGATGGTTCAACAGTCGACGTGATGGTTCGACAACTCTCGCTTTTATTTTTCGTGTACTCGTTTCCTCGGAAATGGTAGGTTGACGTGATGGTTCAACATTCGACGTGATGGTTCGATAACTCTCGCTTTTATTTAGCGTGTACTCGTTTCCTCGGAAATGGAAGGTTGACGTGATGGTTCAACAGTCGACGTGATGGTTCCACAACTCTCGATTTTATTTAGCGTGTACTCGTTTCCTAGGAAATGGAAGGTTGACGTGATGGTTCAACAGTAGACGTGATGGTTCGACAACTCTCGCTTTTATTTTCCGTGTACTCGTTTCCTCGGAAATGGTAGGTTGACGTGATGGTTCAACAGTCGACGTGATGGTTCGACAACACTCGCTTTTATTTAGCGTGTACTCGTTTCCTCGGAAATGGAACGTTGACGTGATGGTTCAACATTCGACGTGATGGCTCGACAACTCTCGCTTTTATTTAGCGTGTACTCGTTTCCTCGGAAATGGAAGGTTGACGTGATGGTTCAACAGTCGACGTGATGGTTCGACAACACTCGCTTTTATTTAGCGTGTACTCGTTTCCTCAAAAACTGAAGGTTGACGTGATGGTTCAACATTCGACGTGATGGTTCGACAACACTCGCTTTTATTTAGCGTGTACTCGTTTCCTCGGAAATGGAAGGTTGACGTGATGGTTCAATAGTCGACGTGATGGTTCGACGACACACGCTTTTATTTAGCGTGTACTCGTTTCCTCGAAAATGGAAGGTTGACATGATGGTTCAACGGTCGACGTGATGGTTCGGTAGCTCTCGCTTTTATTTAGCGTGTACTCGTTTCCTCGGATATGGAAGGTTGACGTGATGGTTCAACAGTCGACGTTATGGTTCGACAACACTCGCTTTTATTTAGCGTGTACTCGTTTCCTCAGAAATGGAAGGTTGACGTGATGGTTCAACAGTCGACGTGATGGTTCGACAACACTCGGTTTTGTTTAGCGTGTACTCGTTTCCTCGGAAATGGAACGTTGACGTGATGGTTCAACATTCGACGTGATGGTTAGATAACTCTCGCTTTTACTTAGCGTGTACTCGTTTCCTCGGAAATGGAAGGTTGACGTGATGGTTCAACAGTCGACGTGATGGTTCGACAACTCTCGATTTTATTTAGCGTGTACTCGTTTCCTCAGAAATGGAAGGTTGACGTGATGGTTCAACAGTAGACGTGATGGTTCGACAACTCCCGCTTTTATTTTCCGTGTACTCGTTTCCTCGGAAATGGTAGGTTGACGTGATGGTTCAACAGTCGACGTGATGGTTCGACAACACTCGCTTTTATTTAGCGTGTACTCGTTTCCTCGGAAATGGAACGTTGACGTGATGGTTCAACATTCGACGTGATGGCTCGACAACTCTCGCTTTTATTTAGCGTGTACTCGTTTCCTCGGAAATGGAAGGTTGACGTGATGGTTCAACAGTCGACGTGATGGTTCGACAACACTCGCTTTTATTTAGCGTGTACTCGTTTCCTCGAAAACTGAAGGTTGACGTGATGGTTCAACATTCGACGTGATGGTTCGACAACACTCGCTTTTATTTAGCGTGTACTCGTTTCATCGGAAATGGAAGGTTGACGTGATGGTTCAATAGTCGACGTGATGGTTCGACGACACACGCTTTTATTTAGCGTGTACTCGTTTCCTCGAAAATGGAAGGTTGACATGATGGTTCAACGGTCGACGTGATGGTTCGGTAGCTCTCGCTTTTATTTAGCGTGTACTCGTTTCCTCGGATATGGAAGGTTGATGTGATGGTTCAACGGTCGACGTGATGGATCGATAGGTCTCGCTTTTATTTAGCGTGTACTTGTTTCCTCGGAAATGGAAGGTTGACGTGATGGTTCAACAGTCGACGTGATGGTTCGACAACTCTCGCTTTTATTTTCCGTGTACTCATTTCCTTGGAAATAGAAGGTTGACGTGATGGTTCAACAGTCGACGTGATGGTTCGATAACTCTCGCTTTTATTTAGCGTGTACTCGTTTCCTCGGAAATGGAAGGTTGACGTGATGGTTCAACAGTCGACGTGATGGTTCGACAACACTCGCTTTTATTTAGCGTGTACTCGTTTCCTCTGAAATGGAAGGTTGACGTGATGGTTCAACAGTCGATGTGATGGTTCGACAACTCTCGCTTTTATTTAGCATGTAATCGTTTCCTCGGAAATGGAAGGTTGACGTGATGGTTCAACGGTCGACGTGATGGTTCGAAAACACTCGCTTTTATTTAGCGTGTACTCGTTTCCTCGGAAACTGAAGGTTGACGTGATGGTTCAACATTCGACGTGATGGTTCAACAACACTCGCTTTTATTTAGCGTGTACTCGTTTCCTCGGAAATGGAAGGTTGACGTGATGGTTCAACATTCGACATGATGGTTCGACAACACTCGCTTTTATTTAGCGTGTACTCGTTTCCTCTGAAATGGAAGGTTGACGTGATGGTTCAACAGTCAACGTGATGGTTCGACAACTCTCGCTTTTATTTAGCGTGTACTTGTTTCCTCGGAAATGGAAGGATGACGTGATGGTTCAACGGTCGACGTTATGGTTCGATAGCTCTCGCTTTTATTTAGCGTATACTTGTTTCCTCGGAAATGGAAGGTTAACGTGATGGTTCAACAGTCGACGTGATGGTTCGACAACTCTCGCTTTTATTTAGCGTGTACTCGTTTCCTCGGAAATAGAAGGTTGACGTGATGGTTCAACAGTCGACGTTATGGTTCGACAACACTCGCTTTTATTTAGCGTGTACTCGTTTCCTCGGAAATAGAAGGTTGACGTGATGGTTCAACAGTCGACGTGATGGTTCGACAACACTCGCTTTTATTTAGCGTGTACTCGTTTCCTCGGAAATGGAACTTTGACGTGATGGTTCAACATTCGACGTGATGGTTCGATAACTCTCGCTTTTATTTAGCGTGTACTCGTTTCCTCGGAAATGGAAGGTTGACGTGATGGTTCAACAGTCGACGTGATGGTTCAACAACTCTCGATTTTATTTAGCGTGTACTCGTTTCCTCGGAAATGGAAGGTTGACGTGATGGTTCAACAGTCGACGTGATGGTTCGACAACTCTCGCTTTTATTTTCCGTGTACTCGTTTCCTCGGAAATGGTAGGTTGACGTGATGGTTCAACATTCGACGTGATGGTTCGATAACTCTCGCTTTTATTTAGCGTGTACTCGTTTCCTCGGAAATGGAAGGTTGACGTGATGGTTCAACAGTCGACGTGATGGTTCGACAACTCTCGATTTTATTTAGCGTGTACTCGTTTCCTAGGAAATGGAAGGTTGACGTGATGGTTCAACAGTAGACGTGATGGTTCGACAACTCTCGCTTTTATTTTCCGTGTACTCGTTTCCTCGGAAATGGTAGGTTGACGTGATGGTTCAACAGTCGACGTGATGGTTCGACAACACTCGCTTTTATTTAGCGTGTACTCGTTTCCTCGGAAATGGAACGTTGACGTGATGGTTCAACATTCGACGTGATGGCTCGACAACTCTCGCTTTTATTTAGCGTGTACTCGTTTCCTCGGAAATGGAAGGTTGACGTGATGGTTCAACAGTCGACGTGATGGTTCGACAACACTCGCTTTTATTTAGCGTGTACTCGTTTCCTCAAAAACTGAAGGTTGACGTGATGGTTCAACATTCGACGTGATGGTTTGACAACACTCGCTTTTATTTAGCGTGTACTCGTTTCCTCGGAAATGGAAGGTTGACGTGATGGTTCAATAGTCGACGTGATGGTTCGACGACACACGCTTTTATTTAGCGTGTACTCGTTTCCTCGAAAATGGAAGGTTGACATGATGGTTCAACGGTCGACGTGATGGTTCGGTAGCTCTCGCTTTTATTTAGCGTGTACTCGTTTCCTCGGATATGGAAGGTTGATGTGATGGTTCAACGGTCGACGTGATGGTTCGATAGGTCTCGCTTTTATTTAGCGTGTACTTGTTTCCTCGGAAATGGAAGGTTGACGTGATGGTTCAACAGTCGACGTGATGGTTCGACAACTCTCGCTTTTATTTTCCGTGTACTCATTTCCTTGGAAATAGAAGGTTGACGTGATGGTTCAACAGTCGACGTGATGGTTCGATAACTCTCGCTTTTATTTAGCGTGTACTCGTTTCCTCGGAAATGGAAGGTTGACGTGATGGTTCAACAGTCGACGTGATGGTTCGACAACACTCGCTTTTATTTAGCGTGTACTCGTTTCCTCTGAAATGGAAGGTTGACGTGATGGTTCAACAGTCGACGTGATGGTTCGACAACTCTCGCTTTTATTTAGCATGTACTCGTTTCCTCGGAAATGGAAGTATGACGTGATGGTTCAACGGTCGACGTGATGGTTCGAAAACACTCGCTTTTATTTAGCGTGTACTCGTTTCCTCGGAAACTGAAGGTTGACGTGATGGTTCAACATTCGACGTGATGGTTCAACAACACTCGCTTTTATTTAGCGTGTACTCGTTTCCTCGAAAATGGAAGGTTGACATGATGGTTCAACGGTCGACGTGATGGTTCGGTAGCTCTCGCTTTTATTTAGCGTGTACTCGTTTCCTCGGATATGGAAGGTTGATGTGATGGTTCAACGGTCGACGTGATGGATCGATAGGTCTCGCTTTTATTTAGCGTGTACTTGTTTCCTCGGAAATGGAAGGTTGACGTGATGGTTCAACAGTCGACGTGATGGTTCGACAACTCTCGCTTTTATTTTCCGTGTACTCATTTCCTTGGAAATAGAAGGTTGACGTGATGGTTCAACAGTCGACGTGATGGTTCGATAACTCTCGCTTTTATTTAGCGTGTACTCGTTTCCTCGGAAATGGAAGGTTGACGTGATGGTTCAACAGTCGACGTGATGGTTCGACAACACTCGCTTTTATTTAGCGTGTACTCGTTTCCTCTGAAATGGAAGGTTGACGTGATGGTTCAACAGTCGATGTGATGGTTCGACAACTCTCGCTTTTATTTAGCATGTAATCGTTTCCTCGGAAATGGAAGGTTGACGTGATGGTTCAACGGTCGACGTGATGGTTCGAAAACACTCGCTTTTATTTAGCGTGTACTCGTTTCCTCGGAAACTGAAGGTTGACGTGATGGTTCAACATTCGACGTGATGGTTCAACAACACTCGCTTTTATTTAGCGTGTACTCGTTTCCTCGGAAATGGAAGGTTGACGTGATGGTTCAACATTCGACATGATGGTTCGACAACACTCGCTTTTATTTAGCGTGTACTCGTTTCCTCTGAAATGGAAGGTTGACGTGATGGTTCAACAGTCAACGTGATGGTTCGACAACTCTCGCTTTTATTTAGCGTGTACTTGTTTCCTCGGAAATGGAAGGATGACGTGATGGTTCAACGGTCGACGTTATGGTTCGATAGCTCTCGCTTTTATTTAGCGTATACTTGTTTCCTCGGAAATGGAAGGTTAACGTGATGGTTCAACAGTCGACGTGATGGTTCGACAACTCTCGCTTTTATTTAGCGTGTACTCGTTTCCTCGGAAATAGAAGGTTGACGTGATGGTTCAACAGTCGACGTTATGGTTCGACAACACTCGCTTTTATTTAGCGTGTACTCGTTTCCTCGGAAATAGAAGGTTGACGTGATGGTTCAACAGTCGACGTGATGGTTCGACAACACTCGCTTTTATTTAGCGTGTACTCGTTTCCTCGGAAATGGAACTTTGACGTGATGGTTCAACATTCGACGTGATGGTTCGATAACTCTCGCTTTTATTTAGCGTGTACTCGTTTCCTCGAAAATGGAAGGTTGACGTGATGGTTCAACAGTCGACGTGATGGTTCAACAACTCTCGATTTTATTTAGCGTGTACTCGTTTCCTCGGAAATGGAAGGTTGACGTGATGGTTCAACAGTCGACGTGATGGTTCGACAACTCTCGCTTTTATTTTCCGTGTACTCGTTTCCTCGGAAATGGTAGGTTGACGTGATGGTTCAACATTCGACGTGATGGTTCGATAACTCTCGCTTTTATTTAGCGTGTACTCGTTTCCTCGGAAATGGAAGGTTGACGTGATGGTTCAACAGTCGACGTGATGGTTCGACAACTCTCGATTTTATTTAGCGTGTACTCGTTTCCTAGGAAATGGAAGGTTGACGTGATGGTTCAACAGTAGACGTGATGGTTCGACAACTCTCGCTTTTATTTTCCGTGTACTCGTTTCCTCGGAAATGGTAGGTTGACGTGATGGTTCAACAGTCGACGTGATGGTTCGACAACACTCGCTTTTATTTAGCGTGTACTCGTTTCCTCGGAAATGGAACGTTGACGTGATGGTTCAACATTCGACGTGATGGCTCGACAACTCTCGCTTTTATTTAGCGTGTACTCGTTTCCTCGGAAATGGAAGGTTGACGTGATGGTTCAACAGTCGACGTGATGGTTCGACAACACTCGCTTTTATTTAGCGTGTACTCGTTTCCTCAAAAACTGAAGGTTGACGTGATGGTTCAACATTCGACGTGATGGTTTGACAACACTCGCTTTTATTTAGCGTGTACTCGTTTCCTCGGAAATGGAAGGTTGACGTGATGGTTCAATAGTCGACGTGATGGTTCGACGACACACGCTTTTATTTAGCGTGTACTCGTTTCCTCGAAAATGGAAGGTTGACATGATGGTTCAACGGTCGACGTGATGGTTCGGTAGCTCTCGCTTTTATTTAGCGTGTACTCGTTTCCTCGGATATGGAAGGTTGATGTGATGGTTCAACGGTCGACGTGATGGTTCGATAGGTCTCGCTTTTATTTAGCGTGTACTTGTTTCCTCGGAAATGGAAGGTTGACGTGATGGTTCAACAGTCGACGTGATGGTTCGACAACTCTCGCTTTTATTTTCCGTGTACTCATTTCCTTGGAAATAGAAGGTTGACGTGATGGTTCAACAGTCGACGTGATGGTTCGATAACTCTCGCTTTTATTTAGCGTGTACTCGTTTCCTCGGAAATGGAAGGTTGACGTGATGGTTCAACAGTCGACGTGATGGTTCGACAACACTCGCTTTTATTTAGCGTGTACTCGTTTCCTCTGAAATGGAAGGTTGACGTGATGGTTCAACAGTCGACGTGATGGTTCGACAACTCTCGCTTTTATTTAGCATGTACTCGTTTCCTCGGAAATGGAAGTATGACGTGATGGTTCAACGGTCGACGTGATGGTTCGAAAACACTCGCTTTTATTTAGCGTGTACTCGTTTCCTCGGAAACTGAAGGTTGACGTGATGGTTCAACATTCGACGTGATGGTTCAACAACACTCGCTTTTATTTAGCGTGTACTCGTTTCCTCGGAAATGGAAGGTTGACGTGATGGTTCGACATTCGACATGATGGTTCGACAACACTCGCTTTTATTTAGCGTGTACTCGTTTCCTCTGAAATGGAAGGTTGACGTGATGGTTCAACAGTCAACGTGATGGTTCGACAACTCTCGCTTTTATTTAGCGTGTACTTGTTTCCTCGGAAATGGAAGGATGATGTGATGGTTCAACGGTCGACGTGATGGTTCGATAGCTCTCGCTTTTATTTATCGTGTACTTGTTTCCTCGGAAATGGAAGGTTAACGTGATGGTTCAACAGTCGACGTGATGGTTCGACAACTTTCGCTTTTATTTAGCGTGTACTCGTTTCCTCGGAAATAGAAGGTTGACGTGATGGTTCAACAGTCGACGTTATGGTTCGACAACACTCGCTTTTATTTAGCGTGTACTCGTTTCCTCGGAAATGGAAGGTTGACGTGATGGTTCAACAGTCGACGTGATGGTTCGACAACACTCGCTTTTATTTAGCGTGTACTCGTTTCCTCGGAAATGGAACTTTGACGTGATGGTTCAACATTCGACGTGATGGTTCGATAACTCTCGCTTTTATTTAGCGTGTACTCGTTTCCTCGGAAATGGAAGGTTGACGTGATGGTTCAACAGTCGACGTGATGGTTCGACAACTCTCGATTTTATTTAGCGTGTACTCGTTTCCTCGGAAATGGAAGGTTGATGTGATGGTTCAACAGTCGACGTGATGGTTCGACAACTCTCGCTTTTATTTTCCGTGTACTCGTTTCCTCGGAAATGGTAGGTTGACGTGATGGTTCAACAGTCGACGTGATGGTTCGACAACACTCGCTTTTATTTAGCGTGTACTCGTTTCCTCGGAAATGGAACGTTGACGTGATGGTTCAACATTCGACGTGATGGCTCGACAACTCTCGCTTTTATTTAGCGTGTACTTGTTTCCTCGGAAATAGAAGGTTGACCTGATGGTTCAACAGTCGACGTGATGGTTCGACAACACTCGCTTTTATTTAGCGTGTACTCGTTTCCTCGGAAACTGAAGGTTGACGTGATGGTTCAACAGTCGACGTGATGGTTCGACAACACTCGCTTTTATTTAGCGTGTACTCGTTTCCTCGGAAATGGAACGTTGACGTGATGGTTCAACATTCGACGTGATGGTTCGACAACACTCGCTTTTATTTAGCGTGTACTCGTTTCCTCGGAAATGGAACGTTGACGTGATGGTTCAACATTCGACGTGATGGCTCGACAACTCTCGCTTTTATTTAGCGTGTACTCGTTTCCTCGGAAATGGAAGGTTGACGTGATGGTTCAACAGTCGACGTGATGGTTCGACAACACTCGCTTTTATTTAGCGTGTACTCGTTTCCTCAAAAACTGAAGGTTGACATGATGGTTCAACATTCGACGTGATGGTTCGACAACACTCGCTTTTATTTAGCGTGTACTCGTTTCCTCGGAAATGGAAGGTTGACGTGATGGTTCAATAGTCGACGTGATGGTTCGACGACACACGCTTTTATTTAGCGTGTACTCGTTTCCTCGAAAATGGAAGGTTGACATGATGGTTCAACGGTCGACGTGATGGTTCGGTAGCTCTCGCTTTTATTTAGCGTGTACTCGTTTCCTCGGATATGGAAGGTTGATGTGATGGTTCAACGGTCGACGTGATGGTTCGATAGGTCTCGCTTTTATTTAGCGTGTACTTGTTTCCTCGGAAATGGAAGGTTGACGTGATGGTTCAACAGTCGACGTGATGGTTCGACAACTCTCGCTTTTATTTTCCGTGTACTCATTTCCTTGGAAATAGAAGGTTGACGTGATGGTTCAACAGTCGACGTGATGGTTCGATAACTCTCGCTTTTATTTAGCGTGTACTCGTTTCCTCGGAAATGGAAGGTTGACGTGATGGTTCAACAGTCGACGTGATGGTTCGACAACACTCGCTTTTATTTAGCGTGTACTCGTTTCCTCTGAAATGGAAGGTTGACGTGATGGTTCAACAGTCGACGTGATGGTTCGACAACTCTCGCTTTTATTTAGCATGTACTCGTTTCCTCGGAAATGGAAGGTTGACGTGATGGTTCAACGGTCGACGTGATGGTTCGAAAACACTCGCTTTTATTTAGCGTGTACTCGTTTCCTCGGAAACTGAAGGTTGACGTGATGGTTCAACATTCGACGTGATGGTTCAACAACACTCGCTTTTATTTAGCGTGTACTCGTTTCCTCGGAAATGGAAGGTTGACGTGATGGTTCAACATTCGACATGATGGTTCGACAACACTCGCTTTTATTTAGCGTGTACTCGTTTCCTCTGAAATGGAAGGTTGACGTGATGGTTCAACAGTCAACGTGATGGTTCGACAACTCTCGCTTTTATTTAGCATGTACTTGTTTCCTCAGAAATGGAAGGATGACGTGATGGTTCAACGGTCGACGTGATGGTTCGATAGCTCTCGCTTTTATTTATCGTGTACTTGTTTCCTCGGAAATGGAAGGTTAACGTGATGGTTCAACAGTCGACGTGATGGTTCGACAACTTTCGCTTTTATTTAGCGTGTACTCGTTTCCTCGGAAATAGAAGGTTGACGTGATGGTTCAACAGTCGACGTTATGGTTCGACAACACTCGCTTTTATTTAGCGTGTACTCGTTTCCTCGGAAATGGAAGGTTGACGTGATGGTTCAACAGTCGACGTGATGGTTCGACAACACTCGCTTTTATTTAGCGTGTACTCGTTTCCTCGGAAATGGAACTTTGACGTGATGGTTCAACATTCGACGTGATGGTTCGATAACTCTCGCTTTTATTTAGCGTGTACTCGTTTCCTCGGAAATGGAAGGTTGACGTGATGGTTCAACAGTCGACGTGATGGTTCGACAACTCTCGATTTTATTTAGCGTGTACTCGTTTCCTCGGAAATGGAAGGTTGACGTGATGGTTCAACAGTCGACGTGATGGTTCGACAACTCTCGCTTTTATTTTCCGTGTACTCGTTTCCTCGGAAATGGTAGGTTGACGTGATGGTTCAACAGTCGACGTGATGGTTCGACAACACTCGCTTTTATTTAGCGTGTACTCGTTTCCTCGGAAATGGAACGTTGACGTGATGGTTCAACATTCGACGTGATGGCTCGACAACTCTCGCTTTTATTTAGCGTGTACTTGTTTCCTCGGAAATAGAAGGTTGACCTGATGGTTCAACAGTCGACGTGATGGTTCGACAACACTCGCTTTTATTTAGCGTGTACTCGTTTCCTCGGAAACTGAAGGTTGACGTGATGGTTCAACAGTCGACGTGATGGTTCGACAACACTCGCTTTTATTTAGCGTGTACTCGTTTCCTCGGAAATGGAAGGTTGACGTGATGGTTCAACAGTCGACGTGATGGTTCGACAACACTCGCTTTTATTTAGCGTGTACTCGTTTCCTCGAAAATGGAAGGTTGACATGATGGTTCAACGGTCGACGTGATGGTTCGATAGCTCTCGCTTTTATTTAGCGTGTACTCGTTTCCTCGGATATGGAAGGTTGACGTGATGGTTCAACAACTCTCGATTTTATTTAGCGTGTACTCGTTTCCTCGGAAATGGAAGGTTGACGTGATGGTTCAACAGTCGACGTGATGGTTCAACAACTCTCGCTTTTATTTTCCGTGTACTCGTTTCCTCGGAAATGGTAGGTTGACGTGATGGTTCAACAGTCGACGTGATGGTTCGACAACACTCGCTTTTATTTAGCGTGTACTCGTTTCCTCGGAAATGGAACGTTGACGTGATGGTTCAACATTCGACGTGATGGCTCGACAACTCTCGCTTTTATTTAGCGTGTACTCGTTTCCTCGGAAATGGAAGGTTGACCTGATGGTTCAACAGTCGACGTGATGGTTCGACAACACTCGCTTTTATTTAGCGTGTACTCGTTTCCTCGGAAACTGAAGGTTGACGTGATGGTTCAACATTCGACGTGATGGTTCGACAACACTCGCTTTTATTTAGCGTGTACTCGTTTCCTCGGAAATGGAAGGTTGACGTGATGGTTCAATAGTCGACGTGATGGTTCGACGACACACGCTTTTATTTAGCGTGTACTCGTTTCCTCGAAAATGGAAGGTTGACATGATGGTTCAACGGTCGACGTGATGGTTCGGTAGCTCTCGCTTTTATTTAGCGTGTACTCGTTTCCTCGGATTTGGAAGGTTGATGTGATGGTTCAACGGTCGACGTGATGGTTCGATAGGTCTCGCTTTTATTTAGCGTGTACTTGTTTCCTCGGAAATGGAAGGTTGACGTGATGGTTCAACAGTCGACGTGATGGTTCGACAACTCTCGCTTTTATTTTCCGTGTACTCATTTCCTTGGAAATAGAAGGTTGACGTGATGGTTCAACAGTCGACGTGATGGTTCGATAACTCTCGCTTTTATTTAGCGTGTACTCGTTTCCTCGGAAATGGAAGGTTGACGTGATGGTTCAACAGTCGACGTGATGGTTCGACAACACTCGCTTTTATTTAGCGTGTACTCGTTTCCTCTGAAATGGAAGGTTGACGTGATGGTTCAACAGTCGACGTGATGGTTCGACAACTCTCGCTTTTATTTAGCATGTACTCGTTTCCTCGGAAATGGAAGGTTGACGTGATGGTTCAACGGTCGACGTGATGGTTCGAAAACACTCGCTTTTATTTAGCGTGTACTCGTTTCCTCGGAAACTGAAGGTTGACGTGATGGTTCAACATTCGACGTGATGGTTCAACAACACTCGCTTTTATTTAGCGTGTACTCGTTTCCTCTGAAATGGAAGGTTGACGTGATGGTTCAACAGTCAACGTGATGGTTCGACAACTCTCGCTTTTATTTAGCGTGTACTTGTTTCCTCGGAAATGGAAGGTTGACGTGATGGTTCAACGGTCGACGTGATGGTTCGATAGCTCTCGCTTTTATTTAGCGTGTACTTGTTTCCTCGGAAATGGAAGGTTAACGTGATGGTTCAACAGTCGACGTGATGGTTCGACAACTCTCGCTTTTATTTAGCGTGTACTCGTTTCCTCGGAAATAGAAGGTTGACGTGATGGTTCAACAGTCGACGTTATGGTTCGACAACACTCGCTTTTATTTAGCGTGTACTCGTTTCCTCGGAAATGGAAGGTTGACGTGATGGTTCAACAGTCGACGTGATGGTTCGACAACACTCGCTTTTATTTAGCGTGTACTCGTTTCCTCGGAAATGGAACGTTGACGTGATGGTTCAACATTCGACGTGATGGTTCGATAACTCTCGCTTTTATTTAGCGTGTACTCGTTTCCTCGGAAATGGAAGGTTGACGTGATGGTTCGACAACTCTCGATTTTATTTAGCGTGTACTCGTTTCCTCGGAAATGGAAGGTTGACGTGATGGTTCAACAGTCGACGTGATGGTTCGACAACTCTCGCTTTTATTTTCCGTGTACTCGTTTCCTCGGAAATGGTAGGTTGACGTGATGGTTCAACAGTCGACGTGATGGTTCGACAACACTCGCTTTTATTTAGCGTGTACTCGTTTCCTCGGAAATGGAACGTTGACGTGATGGCTCAACATTCGACGTGATGGCTCGACAACTCTCGCTTTTATTTAGCGTGTACTCGTTTCCTCGGAAATGGAAGGTTGACCTGATGGTTCAACAGTCGACGTGATGGTTCGACAACACTCGCTTTTATTTAGCGTGTACTCGTTTCCTCGGAAACTGAAGGTTGACGTGATGGTTCAACATTCGACGTGATGGTTCGACAACACTCGCTTTTATTTAGCGTGTACTCGTTTCCTCGGAAATGGAAGGTTGACGTGATGGTTCAATAGTCGACGTGATGGTTCGACGACACACGCTTTTATTTAGCGTGTACTCGTTTCCTCGAAAATGGAAGGTTGACATGATGGTTCAACGGTCGACGTGATGGTTCGATAGCTCTCGCTTTTATTTAGCGTGTACTCGTTTCCTCGGATATGGAAGGTTGATGTGATGGTTCAACGGTCGACATGATGGTTCGATAGGTCTCGCTTTTATTTAGCGTGTACTTGTTTCCTCGGAAATGGAAGGTTGACGTGATGGTTCAACAGTCGACGTGATGGTTCGACAACTCTCGCTTTTATTTTCCGTGTACTCATTTCCTTGGAAAGAGAAGGTTGACGTGATGGTTCAACAGTCGACGTGATGGTTCGATAACTCTCGCTTTTATTTAGCGTGTACTCATTTCCTCGGAAATGGAAGGTTGACGTGATGGTTCAACAGTCGACGTGATGGTTCGACAACACTCGCTTTTATTTAGCGTGTACTCGTTTCCTCTGAAATGGAAGGTTGACGTGATGGTTCAACAGTCGACGTGATGGTTCGACAACTCTCGCTTTTATTTAGCATGTACTCGTTTCCTCGGAAATGGAAGGTTGACGTGATGGTTTAACGGTCGACGTGATGGTTCGAAAACATTCGCTTTTATTTAGCGTGTACTCGTTTCCTCGGAAACTGAAGGTTGACGTGATGGTTCAACATTCGACGTGATAATTCAACAACACTCGCTTTTATTTAGCGTGTACTCGTTTCCTCGGAAATGGAAGGTTGACGTGATGGTTCAACATTCGACGTGATGGTTCGACAACACTCGCTTTTATTTAGCGTGTACTCGTTTCCTTTGAAATGGAAGGTTGACGTGATGGTTCAACAGTCGACGTGATGGTTCGACAACTCTCGCTTTTATTTAGCGTATACTTGTTTCCTCGGAAATGGAAGGTTGACGTGATGGTTCAACGGTCGACGTGATGGTTCGACAACTCTCGCTTTTATTTAGCGTGTACTCGTTTCCTCGAAAATAGAAGGTTAACGTGATGGTTCAACAGTCGACGTGATGGTTCGACAACTCTCGCTTTTATTTAGCGTGTACTAGTTTCCTCGGAAATGGAAGGTTGACGTGATGGTTCAACAGTCGACGTGATGGTTCGACAACACTCGCTTTTATTTAGCGTGTACTCGTTTCCTCGGAAATGGAACGTTGACGTGATGGTTCAACATTCGACGTGATGGTTCGACAACACTCGCTTTTATTTAGCGTGTACTCGTTTCCTCGGAAATGGAACGTTGACGTGATGGTTCAACATTCGACGTGATGGCTCGACAACTCTCGCTTTTATTTAGCGTGTACTCGTTTCCTCGGAAATGGAAGGTTGACCTGATGGTTCAACAGTCGACGTGATGGTTCGACAACACTCGCTTTTATTTAGCGTGTACTCGTTTCCTCGGAAACTGAAGGTTGACGTGATGGTTCAACATTCGACGTGATGGTTCGACAACACTCGCTTTTATTTAGCGTGTACTCGTTTCCTCGGAAATGGAAGGTTGACGTGATGGTTCAATAGTCGACGTGATGGTTCGACGACACACGCTTTTATTTAGCGTGTACTCATTTCCTCGAAAATGGAAGGTTGACATGATGGTTCAACGGTCGACGTGATGGTTCGGTAGCTCTCGCTTTTATTTAGCGTGTACTCGTTTCCTCGGATATGGAAGGTTGATGTGATGGTTCAACGGTCGACGTGATGGTTCGATAGGTCTCGCTTTTATTTAGCGTGTACTTGTTTCCTCGGAAATGGAAGGTTGACGTGATGGTTCAACAGTCGACGTGATGGTTCGACAACTCTCGCTTTTATTTTCCGTGTACTCATTTCCTTGGAAATAGAAGGTTGACGTGATGGTTCTACAGTCGACGTGATGGTTCGATAACTCTCGCTTTTATTTAGCGTGTACTCGTTTCCTCGGAAATGGAAGGTTGACGTGATGGTTCGACAACACTCGCTTTTATTTAGCGTGTACTCGTTTCCTCTGAAATGGAAGGTTGACGTGATGGTTCAACAGTCGACGTGATGGTTCGACAACTCTCGCTTTTATTTAGCATGTACTCGTTTCCTCGGAAATGGAAGGTTGACGTGATGGTTCAACGGTCGACGTGATGGTTCGAAAACACTCGCTTTTATTTAGCGTGTACTCGTTTCCTCGGAAACTGAAGGTTGACGTGATGGTTCAACATTCGACGTGATGGTTCAACAACACTCGCTTTTATTTAGCGTGTACTCGTTTCCTCGGAAATGGAACGTTGACGTGATGGTTCAACATTCGACGTGATGGTTCGACAACACTCGCTTTTATTTAGCGTGTACTCGTTTCCTCGGAAATGGAACGTTGACGTGATGGTTCAACATTCGACGTGATGGCTCGACAACTCTCGCTTTTATTTAGCGTGTACTCGTTTCCTCGGAAACTGAAGGTTGACGTGATGGTTCAACATTCGACGTGATGGTTCAACAACACTCGCTTTTATTTAGCGTGTACTCGTTTCCTCGGAAATGGAAGGTTGACGTGATGGTTCAACATTCGACGTGATGGTTCGACAACACTCGCTTTTATTTAGCGTGTACTCGTTTCCTTTGAAATGGAAGGTTGACGTGATGGTTCAACAGTCGACGTGATGGTTCGACAACTCTCGCTTTTATTTAGCGTATACTTGTTTCCTCGGAAATGGAAGGTTGACGTGATGGTTCAACGGTCGACGTGATGGTTCGACAACTCTCGCTTTTATTTAGCGTGTACTCGTTTCCTCGAAAATAGAAGGTTAACGTGATGGTTCAACAGTCGACGTGATGGTTCGACAACTCTCGCTTTTATTTAGCGTGTACTAGTTTCCTCGGAAATGGAAGGTTGACGTGATGGTTCAACAGTCGACGTGATGGTTCGACAACACTCGCTTTTATTTAGCGTGTACTCGTTTCCTCGGAAATGGAACGTTGACGTGATGGTTCAACATTCGACGTGATGGTTCGACAACACTCGCTTTTATTTAGCGTGTACTCGTTTCCTCGGAAATGGAACGTTGACGTGATGGTTCAACATTCGACGTGATGGCTCGACAACTCTCGCTTTTATTTAGCGTGTACTCGTTTCCTCGGAAATGGAAGGTTGACCTGATGGTTCAACAGTCGACGTGATGGTTCGACAACACTCGCTTTTATTTAGCGTGTACTCGTTTCCTCGGAAACTGAAGGTTGACGTGATGGTTCAACATTCGACGTGATGGTTCGACAACACTCGCTTTTATTTAGCGTGTACTCGTTTCCTCGGAAATGGAAGGTTGACGTGATGGTTCAATAGTCGACGTGATGGTTCGACGACACACGCTTTTATTTAGCGTGTACTCATTTCCTCGAAAATGGAAGGTTGACATGATGGTTCAACGGTCGACGTGATGGTTCGGTAGCTCTCGCTTTTATTTAGCGTGTACTCGTTTCCTCGGATATGGAAGGTTGATGTGATGGTTCAACGGTCAACGTGATGGTTCGATAGGTCTCGCTTTTATTTAGCGTGTACTTGTTTCCTCGGAAATGGAAGGTTGACGTGATGGTTCAACAGTCGACGTGATGGTTCGACAACTCTCGCTTTTATTTTCCGTGTACTCATTTCCTTGGAAATAGAAGGTTGACGTGATGGTTCTACAGTCGACGTGATGGTTCGATAACTCTCGCTTTTATTTAGCGTGTACTCGTTTCCTCGGAAATGGAAGGTTGACGTGATGGTTCGACAACACTCGCTTTTATTTAGCGTGTACTCGTTTCCTCTGAAATGGAAGGTTGACGTGATGGTTCAACAGTCGACGTGATGGTTCGACAACTCTCGCTTTTATTTAGCATGTACTCGTTTCCTCGGAAATGGAAGGTTGACGTGATGGTTCAACGGTCGACGTGATGGTTCGAAAACACTCGCTTTTATTTAGCGTGTACTCGTTTCCTCGGAAACTGAAGGTTGACGTGATGGTTCAACATTCGACGTGATGGTTCAACAACACTCGCTTTTATTTAGCGTGTACTCGTTTCCTCGGAAATGGAAGGTTGACGTGATGGTTCAACATTCGACATGATGGTTCGACAACACTCGCTTTTATTTAGCGTGTACTCGTTTCCTCTGAAATGGAAGGTTGACGTGATGGTTCAACAGTCAACGTGATGGTTCGACAACTCTCGCTTTTATTTAGCGTGTACTTGTTTCCTCGGAAATGGAAGGTTGACGTGATGGTTCAACGGTCGACGTGATGGTTCGATAGCTCTCGCTTTTATTTAGCGTGTACTTGTTTCCTCGGAAATGGAAGGTTAACGTGATGGTTCAACAGTCGACGTGATGGTTCGACAACTCTCGCTTTTATTTAGCGTGTACTCGTTTCCTCGGAAATAGAAGGTTGACGTGATGGTTCAACAGTCGACGTTATGGTTCGACAACACTCGCTTTTATTTAGCGTGTACTCGTTTCCTCGGAAATGGAAGGTTGACGTGATGGTTCAACAGTCGACGTGATGGTTCGACAACACTCGCTTTTATTTAGCGTGTACTCGTTTCCTCGGAAATGGAACGTTGACGTGATGGTTCAACATTCGACGTGATGGTTCGATAACTCTCGCTTTTATTTAGCGTGTACTCGTTTCCTCGGAAATGGAAGGTTGACGTGATGGTTCAACAGTCGACGTGATGGTTCGACAACTCTCGATTTTATTTAGCGTGTACTCGTTTCCTCGGAAATGGAAGGTTGACGTGATGGTTCAACAGTCGACGTGATGGTTCGACAACTCTCGCTTTTATTTTCCGTGTACTCGTTTCCTCGGAAATGGTAGGTTGACGTGATGGTTCAACAGTCGACGTGATGGTTCGACAACACTCGCTTTTATTTAGCGTGTACTCGTTTCCTCGGAAATGGAACGTTGACGTGATGGTTCAACATTCGACGTGATGGCTCGACAACTCTCGCTTTTATTTAGCGTGTACTTGTTTCCTCGGAAATAGAAGGTTGACCTGATGGTTCAACAGTCGACGTGATGGTTCGACAACACTCGCTTTTATTTAGCGTGTACTCGTTTCCTCGGAAACTGAAGGTTGACGTCATGGTTCAACAGTCGACGTGATGGTTCGACAACACTCGCTTTTATTTAGCGTGTACTCGTTTCCTCGGAAATGGAAGGTTGACGTGATGGTTCAACAGTCGACGTGATGGTTCGACAACACTCGCTTTTATTTAGCGTGTACTCGTTTCCTCGAAAATGGAAGGTTGACATGATGGTTCAACGGTCGACGTGATGGTTCGATAGCTCTCGCTTTTATTTAGCGTGTACTCGTTTCCTCGGATATGGAAGGTTGACGTGATGGTTCAACAGTCGACGTGATGGTTCGACAACTCTCGATTTTATTTAGCGTGTACTCGTTTCCTCGGAAATGGAAGGTTGACGTGATGGTTCAACAGTCGACGTGATGGTTCGACAACTCTCGCTTTTATTTTCCGTGTACTCGTTTCCTCGGAAATGGTAGGTTGACGTGATGGTTCAACAGTCGACGTGATGGTTCGACAACACTCGCTTTTATTTAGCGTGTACTCGTTTCCTCGGAAATGGAACGTTGACGTGATGGTTCAACATTCGACGTGATGGCTCGACAACTCTCGCTTTTATTTAGCGTGTACTCGTTTCCTCGGAAATGGAAGGTTGACCTGATGGTTCAACAGTCGACGTGATGGTTCGACAACACTCGCTTTTATTTAGCGTGTACTCGTTTCCTCGGAAACTGAAGGTTGACGTGATGGTTCAACATTCGACGTGATGGTTCGACAACACTCGCTTTTATTTAGCGTGTACTCGTTTCCTCTGAAATGGAAGGTTGACGTGATGGTTCAACGGTCGACGTGATGGTTCGATAGCTCTCGCTTTTATTTAGCGTGTACTCGTTTCCTCGAAAATGGAAGGTTGACATGATGGTTCAACGGTCGACGTGATGGTTCGATAGCTCTCGCTTTTATTTAGCGTGTACTCGTTTCCTCGGATATGGAAGGTTGATGTGATGGTTCAACGGTCGACATGATGGTTCGATAGGTCTCGCTTTTATTTAGCGTGTACTTGTTTCCTCGGAAATGGAAGGTTGACGTGATGGTTCAACAGTCGACGTGATGGTTCGACAACTCTCGCTTTTATTTTCCGTGTACTCATTTCCTTGGAAATAGAAGGTTGACGTGATGGTTCAACAGTCGACCTGATGGTTCGATAACTCTCGCTTTTATTTAGCGTGTACTCGTTTCCTCGGAAATGGAAGGTTGACGTGATGGTTCAACAGTCGACGTGATGGTTCGACAACACTCGCTTTTATTTAGCATGTACTCGTTTCCTCTGAAATGGAAGGTTGACGTGATGGTTCAACAGTCGACGTGATGGTTCGACAACTCTCGCTTTTATTTAGCATGTACTCGTTTCCTCGGAAATGGAAGGTTGACGTGATGGTTCAACGGTCGACGTGATGGTTCGAAAACACTCGCTTTTATTTAGCGTGTACTCGTTTCCTCGGAAACTGAAGGTTGACGTGATGGTTCAACATTCGACGTGATGGTTCAACAACACTCGCTTTTATTTAGCGTGTACTCGTTTCCTCGGAAATGGAAGGTTGACGTGATGGTTCAACATTCGACGTGATGGTTCGACAACACTCGCTTTTATTTAGCGTGTACTCGTTTCCTCGGAAACTGAAGGTTGACGTGATGGTTCAACATTCGACGTGATGGTTCGACAACACTCGCTTTTATTTAGCGTGTACTCGTTTCCTCGGAAATGGAAGGTTGACGTGATGGTTCAACGGTCGACGTGATGGTTCGATAGCTCTCGCTTTTATTTAGCGTGTACTTGTTTCCTCGGAAATGGAAGGTTAACGTGATGGTTCAACAGTCAACGTGATGGTTCGACAACTCTCGCTTTTATTTAGCGTGTACTCGTTTCCTCGAAAATAGAAGGTTGACGTGATGGTTCAACAGTCGACGTTATGGTTCGACAACACTCGCTTTTATTTAGCGTGTACTAGTTTCCTCGGAAATGGAAGGTTGACGTGATGGTTCAACAGTCGACGTGATGGTTCGACAACACTCGCTTTTATTTAGCGTGTACTCGTTTCCTCGGAAATGGAACGTTGACGTGATGGTTCAACATTCGACGTGATGGTTCGATAACTCTCGCTTTTATTTAGCGTGTACTCGTTTCCTCGGAAATGGAAGGTTGACGTGATGGTTCAACAGTCGACGTGATGGTTCGACAACTCTCGATTTTATTTAGCGTGTACTCGTTTCCTCGGAAATGGAAGGTTGACGTGATGGTTCAACAGTCGACGTGATGGTTCGACAACTCTCGCTTTTATTTTCCGTGTACTCGTTTCCTCGGAAATGGTAGGTTGACGCGATGGTTCAACAGTCGACGTGATGGTTCGACAACACTCGCTTTTATTTAGCGTGTACTCGTTTCCTCGGAAATGGAACGTTGACGTGATGGTTCAACATTCGACGTGTTGGCTCGACAACTCTCGCTTTTATTTAGCGTGTACTCGTTTCCTCGGAAATGGAAGGTTGACCTGATGGTTCAACAGTCGACGTGATGGTTCGACAACACTCGCTTTTATTTAGCGTGTACTCGTTTCCTCGGAAACTGAAGGTTGACGTGATGGTTCAACATTCGACGTGATGGTTCGACAACACTCGCTTTTATTTAGCGTGTACTCGTTTCCTCTGAAATGGAAGGTTGACGTGATGGTTCAACAGTCGACGTGATGGTTCGACAACTCTCGCTTTTATTTAGCGTGTACTTGTTTCCTCGGAAATGGAAGGTTGACGTGATGGTTCAACGGTCGACGTGATGGTTCGATAGCTCTCGCTTTTATTTAGCGTGTACTTGTTTCCTCGGAAATGGAAGGTTAACGTGATGGTTCAACAGTCGACGTGATGGTTCGACAACTCTCGCTTTTATTTAGCGTGTACTCGTTTCCTCGAAAATAGAAGGTTGACGTGATGGTTCAACAGTCGACGTTAGGGTTCGACAACACTCGCTTTTATTTAGCGTGTACTCGTTTCCTCGGAAATGGAAGGTTGACGTGATGGTTCAACAGTCGACGTGATGGTTCGACAACACTCGCTTTTATTTAGCGTGTACTCGTTTCCTCGGAAATGGAACGTTGACGTGATGGTTCAACATTCGACGTGATGGTTCGATAACTCTCGCTTTTATTTAGCGTGTACTCGTTTCCTCGGAAATGGAAGGTTGACGTGATGGTTCAACAGTCGACGTGATGGTTCGACAACTCTCGATTTTATTTAGCGTGTACTCGTTTCCTCGGAAATGGAAGGTTGACGTGATGGTTCAACAGTCGACGTGATGGTTCGACAACTCTCGCTTTTATTTTCCGTGTACTCGTTTCCTCGGAAATGGTAGGTTGACGCGATGGTTCAATAGTCGACGTGATGGTTCGACGACACTCGCTTTTATTTAGCGTGTACTCGTTTCCTCGGAAATGGAACGTTGACGTGATGGTTCAACATTCGACGTGTTGGCTCGACAACTCTCGCTTTTATTTAGCGTGTACTCGTTTCCTCGGAAATGGAAGGTTGACCTGATGGTTCAACAGTCGACGTGATGGTTCGACAACACTCGCTTTTATTTAGCGTGTACTCGTTTCCTCGGAAACTGAAGGTTGACGTGATGGTTCAACATTCGACGTGATGGT
Source organism: Lathyrus sativus (assembly GCA_963859935.3). NCBI lineage: Eukaryota > Viridiplantae > Streptophyta > Magnoliopsida > Fabales > Fabaceae > Lathyrus > Lathyrus sativus. The sequence continues at coordinate 1,431,048 of CAWUDS030001327.1, read as the reverse complement.
TCGACAACACTCGCTTTTATTTAGCGTGTACTCGTTTCCTCTGAAATGGAAGGTTGACGTGATGGTTCAACAGTCGACGTGATGGTTCGACAACTCTCGCTTTTATTTAGCGTGTACTTGTTTCCTCGGAAATGGAAGGTTGACGTGATGGTTCAACGGTCGACGTGATGGTTCGATAGCTCTCGCTTTTATTTAGCGTGTACTTGTTTCCTCGGAAATGGAAGGTTAACGTGATGGTTCAACAGTCGACGTGATGGTTCGACAACTCTCGCTTTTATTTAGCGTGTACTCGTTTCCTCGAAAATAGAAGGTTGACGTGATGGTTCAACAGTCGACGTTAGGGTTCGACAACACTCGCTTTTATTTAGCGTGTACTCGTTTCCTCGGAAATGGAAGGTTGACGTGATGGTTCAACAGTCGACGTGATGGTTCGACAACACTCGCTTTTATTTAGCGTGTACTCGTTTCCTCGGAAATGGAACGTTGACGTGATGGTTCAACATTCGACGTGATGGTTCGATAACTCTCGCTTTTATTTAGCGTGTACTCGTTTCCTCGGAAATGGAAGGTTGACGTGATGGTTCAACAGTCGACGTGATGGTTCGACAACTCTCGATTTTATTTAGCGTGTACTCGTTTCCTCGGAAATGGAAGGTTGACGTGATGGTTCAACAGTCGACGTGATGGTTTGACAACTCTCGCTTTTATTTTCCGTGTACTCGTTTCCTCGGAAATGGTAGGTTGACGCGATGGTTCAACAGTCGACGTGATGGTTCGACAACACTCGCTTTTAATTAGCGTGTACTCGTTTCCTCGGAAATGGAACGTTGACGTGATGGTTCAACATTCGACGTGTTGGCTCGACAACTCTCGCTTTTATTTAGCGTGTACTCGTTTCCTCGGAAATGGAAGGTTGACCTGATGGTTCAACAGTCGACGTGATGGTTCGACAACACTCGCTTTTATTTAGCGTGTACTCGTTTCCTCGGAAACTGAAGGTTGACGTGATGGTTCAACATTCGACGTGATGGTTCGACAACACTCGCTTTTATTTAGCGTGTACTCGTTTCCTCTGAAATGGAAGGTTGACGTGATGGTTCAACAGTCGACGTGATGGTTCGACAACTCTCGCTTTTATTTAGCGTGTACTTGTTTCCTCGGAAATGGAAGGTTGACGTGATGGTTCAACGGTCGACGTGATGGTTCGATAGCTCTCGCTTTTATTTAGCGTGTACTTGTTTCCTCGGAAATGGAAGGTTAACGTGATGGTTCAACAGTCGACGTGATGGTTCGACAACTCTCGCTTTTATTTAGCGTGTACTCGTTTCCTCGAAAATAGAAGGTTGACGTGATGGTTCAACAGTCGACGTTATGGTTCGACAACACTCGCTTTTATTTAGCGTGTACTCGTTTCCTCGGAAATGGAAGGTTGACGTGATGGTTCAACAGTCGACGTGATGGTTCGACAACACTCGCTTTTATTTAGCGTGTACTTGTTTCCTCGGAAATGGAACGTTGACGTGATGGTTCAACATTCGACGTGATGGTTCGATAACTCTCGCTTTTATTTAGCGTGTAATTGTTTCCTCTGAAATGGAAGGTTGACGTGATGGTTCAACAGTCAAGGTGATGGTTCGACAACTCTCTCTTTTATTTAGCAGGTACTCGTTTCCTCGGAAATGGAAGGTTGACGTGATGGTTCAACGGTCGACGTGATGGTTCGAAAACACTCGCTTTTATTTAGCGTGTACTGGTTTCCTCGGAAACTGAAGGTTGACGTGATGGTTCAACATTCGACGTGATGGTTCAACAACACTCGCTTTTATTTAGCGTGTACTCGTTTCCTCGAAAATGGAAGGTTGACGTGATGGTTCAACAGTCGACGTGATGGTTCGACAACTCTCGCTTTTATTTTCCGTGTACTCGTTTCCTCGGAAATGGTATGTTGACGTGATGGTTCAACAGTCGACGTGATGGTTCGACAACACTCGCTTTTATTTAGCGTGTACTCGTTTCCTCGAAAATGGAACGTTGACGTGATGGTTCAACATTCGACGTGATGGCTCGACAACTCTCGCTTTTATTTAGCGTGTACTCGTTTCCTCGGAAATGGAATGTTGACCTGATGGTTCAACAGTCGACGTGATGGTTCAACGACACACGCTTTTATTTAGCGTGTACTCGTTTCCTCGAAAATGGAAGGTTGTCGTGATGGTTCAACATTCGACGTGATGGTTCGATAGCTCTCGCTTTTATTTAGCGTGTACTCGTTTCCTCGGATATGGAAGGTTGACGTGATGGTTCAACGGTCGACGTGATGGTTCGACGACACACGCTTTTATTTAGCGTGTACTCGTTTCCTCGAAAATGGAAGGTTGACATGATGGTTCAACGGTCGACGTGATGGTTCGATAGCTCTCGCTTTTATTTAGCGTGTACTCGTTTCCTCGGATATGGAAGGTTGATGTGATGGTTCAACGGTCGACGTGATGGTTCGATAGGTCTCGCTTTTATTTAGCGTGTACTTGTTTCCTCGGAAATGGAAGGTTGACGTGATGGTTCAACAGTCGACGTGATGGTTCGATAACTCTCGCTTTTATTTTCCGTGTACTCATTTCTTTGGAAATAGAAGGTTGACGTGATGGTTCAACAGTCGACGTGATGGTTCGATAACTCTCGCTTTTATTTAGCGTGTACTCGTTTCCTCGGAAATGGAAGGTTGACGTGATGGTTCAACAGTCGACGTGATGGTTCGACAACTCTCGCTTTTATTTAGCATGTACTCGTTTCCTCGGAAATGGAAGGTTGACGTGATGGTTCAACGGTCGACGTGATGGTTCGAAAACACTCGCTTTTATTTAGCGTGTACTCGTTTCCTCGGAAACTGAAGGTTGACGTCATGGTTCAACATTCGACGTGATGGTTCAACAACACTCGGTTTTATTTAGCGTGTACTCGTTTCCTCGGAAATGGAAGGTTGACGTGATGGTTCAACATTCGACGTGATGGTTCGACAACACTCGCTTTTATTTAGCGTGTACTCGTTTCCTCTGAAATGGAAGGTTGACGTGATGGTTCAACAGTCGACGTGATGGTTCGACAACTCTCGCTTTTATTTAGCGTGTACTTGTTTCCTCGGAAATGGAAGGTTGACGTGATGGTTCAACGGTCGACGTGATGGTTCGATAGCTCTCGCTTTTATTTAGCGTGTACTTGTTTCCTCGGAAATGGAAGGTTAACGTGATGGTTCAACAGTCGACGTGATGGTTCGACAACTCTCGCTTTTATTTAGCGTGTACTCGTTTCGCCGAAAATAGAAGGTTGACGTGATGGTTCAACAGTCGACGTTATGGTTCGACAACACTCGCTTTTATTTAGCGTGTACTCGTTTCCTCGGAAATGGAAGGTTGACGTGATGGATCAACAGTCGACGTGATGGTTCGACAACACTCGCTTTTATTTAGCGTGTACTCGTTTCCTCGGAAATGGAACGTTGACGTGATGGTTCAACATTCGACGTGATGGTTCGATAACTCTCGCTTTTATTTAGCGTGTACTCGTTTCCTCGGAAATGGAAGGTTGACGTGATGGTTCAACAGTAGACGTGATGGTTCGACAACTCTCGATTTTATTTAGCGTGTACTCGTTTCCTCGGAAATGGAAGGTTGACGTGATGGTTCAACAGTCAACGTGATGGTTCGACAACTCTCGCTTTTATTTTCCGTGTACTCGTTTCCTCGGAAATGGTAGGTTGACGCGATGGTTCAACAGTCAACGTGATGGTTCGACAACACTCGCTTTTATTTAGCGTGTACTCGTTTCCTCGGTAATGGAACGTTGACGTGATGGTTCAACATTCGACGTGATGGCTCGACAACTCTCGCTTTTATTTAGCGTGTACTCGTTTCCTCGGAAATGGAAGGTTGACCTGATGGTTCAACAGTCGACGTGATGGTTCGACAACACTCGCTTTTATTTAGCGTGTACTCGTTTCCTCGAAAACTGAAGGTTGACGTGATGGTTCAACATTCGACGTGATGGTTCGACAACACTCGCTTTTATTTAGCGTGTACTCGTTTCCTCGGAAATGGAAGGTTGACGTGATGGTTCAATAGTCGACGTGATGGTTCAACGACACACGCTTTTATTTAGCGTGTACTCGTTTCCTCGAAAATGGAAGGTTAACATGATGGTTCAACGGTCGACGTGATGGTTCGATAGCTCTCGCTTTTATTTAGCGTGTACTCGTTTCCTCGGATATGGAAGGTTGACGTGATGGTTCAACATTCGACGTGATGGTTCGACAACTCTCGCTTTTATTTAGCGTGTACTTGTTTCCTCGGAAATGGAAGGTTGACGTGATGGTTCAACAGTCGACGTGATGGTTCGACAACTCTCGCTTTTATTTTCTGTGTACTCATTTCCTTGGAAATAGAAGGTTGACGTGATGGTTCAACAGTCGACGTGATGGTTCGATAACTCTCACTTTTATTTAGCGTGTACTCGTTTCCTCGGAAATGGTAGGTTGACGTGATGGTTCAACAGTCGACGTGATGGTTTGACAACACTCGCTTTTATTTAGCGTGTAATTGTTTCCTCTGAAATGGAAGGTTGACGTGATGGTTCAACAGTCGAGGTGATGGTTCGACAACTCTCTCTTTTATTTAGCAGGTACTCGTTTCCTTGGAAATGGAAGGTTGACGTGATGGTTCAACGGTCGACGTGATGGTTCGAAAACACTCGCTTTTATTTAGCGTGTACTCGTTTCCTCGGAAACTGAAGGTTGACGTGATGGTTCAACATTCGACGTGATGGTTCAACAACACTCGCTTTTATTTAGCGTTTACTCGTTTCCTCGAAAATGGAAGGTTGACGTGATGGTTCAACAGTCGACGTGATGGTTCGACAACTCTCGCTTTTATTTTCCGTGTACTCGTTTCCTCGGAAATGGTAGGTTGACGTGATGGTTCAACAGTCGACGTGATGGTTCGACAACACTCGCTTTTAGTTAGCGTGTACTCGTTTCCTCGGAAATGGAACGTTGACGTGATGGTTCAACATTCGACGTGATGGCTCGACAACTCTCGCTTTTATTTAGCGTGTACTCGTTTCCTCGGAAATGGAAGGTTGACCTGATGGTTCATCAGTCGACGTGATGGTTCGACAACACTCGCTTTTATTTAGCGTGTACTCATTTCCTCGGAAACTGAAGGTTGACGTGATGGTTCAACATTCGACGTGATGGTTCGACAACACTCGCTTTTATTTAGCGTGTACTCGTTTCCTCGGAAATGGAAGGTTGACGTGATGGTTCAATAGTCGACGTGATGGTTCGACGACACACGCTTTTATTTAGCGTGTACTCGTTTCCTCGAAAATGGATGGTTGACATGATGGTTCAACGGTCGACGTGATGGTTCGATAGCTCTCGCTTTTATTTAGCGTGTACTCGTTTCCTCGGATATGGAAGGTTGATGTGATGGTTCAACGGTCGACGTGATGGTTCGATAGGTCTCGCTTTTATTTAGCGTGTGCTTGTTTCCTCGGAAATGGAAGGTTGACGTGATGGTTCAACAGTCGATGTGATGGTTCGATAACTCTCGCTTTTATTTTCCGTGTACTCATTTCTTTGGAAATAGAAGGTTGACGTGATGGTTCAACAGTCGACGTGATGGTTCGATAACTCTCGCTTTTATTTAGCGTGTACTCGTTTCCTCGGAAATGGAAGGTTGACGTGATGGTTCAACAGTCGACGTGATGGTTCAACAACACTCGCTTTTATTTAGCGTGTACTCGTTTCCTCGGAAATGGAAGGTTGACGTGTTGGTTCAACGGTCGACGTGATGGTTCGAAAACACTCGCTTTTATTTAGCGTGTACTCGTTTCCTCGGAAACTGAAGGTTGACGTGATGGTTCAACATTCGAAGTGATGGTTCAACAACACTCGCTTTTATTTAGCGTGTACTCGTTTCCTCGGAAATGGAAGGTTGACGTGATGGTTCAACATTCGACGTGATGGTTCGACAACACTCGCTTTTATTTAGCGTGTACTCGTTTCCTCGGAAACTGAAGGTTGACGTGATGGTTCAACATTCGACGTGATGGTTCGACAACACTCGCTTTTATTTAGCGTGTACTCGTTTCCTCGGAAATGGAAGGTTGACGTGATGGTTCAACAGTCGACGTGATGGTTCGACGACACACGCTTTTATTTAGCGTGTACTCGTTTCCTCGGAAATGGAAGGTTGACATGATGGTTCAACGGTCGACGTGATGGTTCGATAGCTCTCGCTTTTATTTAGCGTGAACTCATTTCCTCGAATATGGAAGGTTGATGTGATGGTTCAACGGTCGACGTGATGGTTCGATAGGTCTCGCTTTTATTTAGCATGTACTTGTTTCCTCGGAAATGGAAGGTTGACGTGTTGGTTCAACAGTCGACGTTATGGTTCGACAACTCTCGCTTTTATTTTCCGTGTACTCATTTCCTTGGAAATAGAAGGTTGACGTGATGGTTCAACAGTCGACGTGATGGTTCGATAACTCTCGACTTTATTTAGCGTGTACTCGTTTCCTCGGAAATGGAACGTTGACGTGATTGTTCAACATTCGACGTGATGGTTCGACAACTCACGCTTTTATTTAGCATGTACTCGTTTCCTCGGAAATGGAAGGTTGACGTGATGGTTCAACAGTCGAGGTGATGGTTCGACAACTCTCTCTTTTATTTAGCAGGTACTCGTTTCCTCGGAAATGGAAGGTTGACGTGATGGTTCAACGGTCGACGTGATGGTTCGAAAACACTCGCTTTTATTTAGCGTGTACTCGTTTCCTCGGAAACTGAAGGTTGACGTGATGGTTCAACATTCGACGTGATGGTTCAACAACACTCGCTTTTATTTAGCGTTTACTCGTTTCCTCGAAAATGGAAGGTTGACGTGATGGTTCAACAGTCGACGTGATGGTTCGACAACTCTCGCTTTTATTTTCCGTGTACTCGTTTCCTCGGAAATGGTAGGTTGACGTGATGGTTCAACAGTCGACGTGATGGTTCGACAACACTCGCTTTTATTTAGCGTGTACTCGTTTCCTCGGAAATAGAACGTTGACGTGATGGTTCAACATTCGACGTGATGGCTCGACAACTCTCGCTTTTATTTAGCGTGTACTCGTTTCCTCGGAAATGGAAGGTTGACCTGATGGTTCATCAGTCGACGTGATGGTTCGACAACACTCGCTTTTATTTAGCGTGTACTCATTTCCTCGGAAACTGAAGGTTGACGTGATGGTTCAACATTCGACGTGATGGTTCGACAACACTCGCTTTTATTTAGCGTGTACTCGTTTCCTCGGAAATGGAAGGTTGACGTGATGGTTCAATAGTCGACGTGATGGTTCGACGACACACGCTTTTATTTAGCGTGTACTCGTTTCCTCGAAAATGGAAGGTTGACATGATGGTTCAACGGTCGACGTGATGGTTCGATAGCTCTCGCTTTTATTTAGCGTGTACTCGTTTCCTCGGATATGGAAGGTTGATGTGATGGTTCAACGGTCGACGTGATGGTTCGATAGGTCTCGCTTTTATTTAGCGTGTACTTGTTTCCTCGGAAATGGAAGGTTGACGTGATGGTTTAACAGTCGATGTGATGGTTCGATAACTCTCGCTTTTATTTTCCGTGTACTCATTTCTTTGGAAATAGAAGGTTGACGTGATGGTTCAACAGTCGACGTGATGGTTCGATAACTCTCGCTTTTATTTAGCGTGTACTCGTTTCCTCGGAAATGGAAGGTTGACGTGATGGTTCAACAGTCGACGTGATGGTTCAACAACACTCGCTTTTATTTAGCGTGTACTCGTTTCCTCGGAAATGGAAGGTTGACGTGATGGTTCAACGGTCGACGTGATGGTTCGAAAACACTCGCTTTTATTTAGCGTGTACTCGTTTCCTCGGAAACTGAAGGTTGACGTGATGGTTCAACATTCGACGTGATGGTTCAACAACACTCGCTTTTATTTAGCGTGTACTCGTTTCCTCGGAAATGGAAGGTTGACGTGATGGTTCAACAGTCGACGTGATGGTTCAACAACACTCGCTTTTATTTAGCGTGTACTCGTTTCCTCGGAAATGGAAGGTTGACGTGATGGTTCAACGGTCGACGTGATGGTTCGAAAACACTCGCTTTTATTTAGCGTGTACTCGTTTCCTCGGAAACTGAAGGTTGACGTGATGGTTCAACATTCGACGTGATGGTTCAACAACACTCGCTTTTATTTAGCGTGTACTCGTTGCCTCGGAAATGGAAGGTTGACGTGATGGTTCAACATTCGACGTGATGGTTCGACAACACTCGCTTTTATTTAGCGTGTACTCGTTTCCTCGGAAACTGAAGGTTGACGTGATGGTTCAACATTCGACGTGATGGTTCGATAGGTCTCGCTTTTATTTAGCATGTACTTGTTTCCTCGGAAATGGAAGGTTGACGTGTTGGTTCAACAGTCGACGTTATGGTTCGATAACTCTCGCTTTTATTTTCCGTGTACTCATTTCCTTGGAAATAGAAGGTTGACGTGATGGTTCAACAGTCGACGTGATGGTTCGATAACTCTCGACTTTATTTAGCGTGTACTCGTTTCCTCGGAAATGGAACGTTGACGTGATTGTTCAACATTCGACGTGATGGTTCGACAACTCACGCTTTTATTTAGCGTGTACTCGTTTCCTCGGAAATGGAAGGTTGACGTGATGGTTCAACAGTCGACGTGATGGTTCGACAACACTCGCTTTTATTTAGCGTGTACTCGTTTCCTCTGAAATGGAAGGTTGACGTAATGGTTCAACAGTCGACGTGATGGTTCGACAACTCTCGCTTTTATTTAGCGTGTACTTGTTTCCTCAGAAATGGAAGGTTGACGTGATGGTTCAACGGTCGACGTGATGGTTCGATAGCTCTCGCAATTTATTTAGCGTGTACTCGTTTCCTCGGAAATGGAAGGTTAACGTGATGGTTCAACAGTCGACGTGATGGTTCGACAACTCTCGCTTTTATTTAGCGTGTACTCGTTTCCTCGGAAATAGAAGGTTGACGTGATGGTTCAACAGTCGACATTATGGTTCGACAACACTCGCTTTTATTTAGCGTGTACTCGTTTCCTCGGAAATGGAAGGTTGACGTGATGGTTCAATAGTCGACGTGATGGTTCGACAACACTCGCTTTTATTTAGCGTGTACTCGTTTCCTCGGAAATGGAACGTTGATGTGATGGTTCAACATTCGACGTGATGGTTCGATAACTCTCGCTTTTATTTAGCGTGTACTCGTTTCCTCGGAAATGGAAGGTTGACGTGATGGTTCAACAGTCGACGTGATGGTTTGACAACACTCGATTTTATTTAGCGTGTACTCGTTTCCTCGGAAATGGAAGGTTGACGTGATGGTTCAACAGTCGACGTGATGGTTCGACAACTCTCGCTTTTATTTAGCGTGTACTCGTTTCCTCGGAAATGGAAGGTTGACGTGATGGTTCAACATTCGACGTGATGGTTCGACAACACTCCCTTTTATTTAGCGTGTACTCGTTTCCTCGGAAACTGAAGGTTGACGTGATGGTTCAACATTCGACGTGATGGTTCGACAACACTCGCTTTTATTTAGCGTGTACTCGTTTCCTCGGAAATGGAAGGTTGACGTGATGGTTCGACATTCGACGTGATGGTTCGACGACACACGCTTTTATTTAGCGTGTACTCGTTTCCTCGGAAATGGAAGGTTGACATGATGGTTCAACGGTCGACGTGATGGTTCGATAGCTCTCGCTTTTATTTAGCGTGTACTCATTTCCTCGGATATGGAAGGTTGATGTGATGGTTCAACGGTCGACGTGATGGTTCGATAGGTCTCTCTTTTATTTAGCATGTACATGTTTCCTCGGAAATGGAAGGTTGACGTGTTGGTTCAACAGTCGACGTTATGGTTCGACAACTCTCGCTTTTATTTTCCGTGTACTCATTTCCTTGGAAATAGAAGGTTGACGTGATGGTTCAACAGTCGACGTGATGGTTCGATAACTCTCGACTTTATTTAGCGTGTACTCGTTTCCTCGGAAATGGAACGTTGACGTGATTGTTCAACATTCGACGTGATGGTTCGACAACTCACGCTTTTATTTAGCGTGTACTCGTTTCCTCGGAAATGGAAGGTTGACGTGATGGTTCAACAGTCGACGTGATGGTTCGACAACACTCGCTTTTATTTAGCGTGTACTCGTTTCCTCTGAAATGGAAGGTTGACGTAATGGTTCAACAGTCGACGTGATGGTTCGACAACTCTCGCTTTTATTTAGCGTGTACTTGTTTCCTCGGAAATGGAAGGTTGACGTGATGGTTCAACGGTCGACGTGATGGTTCGATAGCTCTCGCAATTTATTTAGCGTGTACTCGTTTCCTCGGAAATAGAAGGTTAACGTGATGGTTCAACAGTCGACGTGATGGTTCGACAACTCTCGCTTTTATTTAGCGTGTACTCGTTTCCTCGGAAATAGAAGGTTGACGTGATGGTTCAACAGTCGACATTATGGTTCGACAACACTCGCTTTTATTTAGCGTGTACTCGTTTCCTCGGAAATGGAAGGTTGACGTGATGGTTCAATAGTCGACGTGATGGTTCGACAACACTCGCTTTTATTTAGCGTGTACTCGTTTCCTCGGAAATGGAACGTTGATGTGATGGTTCAACATTCGACGTGATGGTTCGATAACTCTCGCTTTTATTTAGCGTGTACTCGTTTCCTCAGAAATGGAAGGTTGACGTGATGGTTCAACAGTCGACGTGATGGTTCGACAACACTCGATTTTATTTAGCGTGTACTCGTTTCCTCGGAAATGAAAGGTTGACGTGATGGTTCAACAGTCGACGTGATGGTTCGACAACTCTCGCTTTTATTTTCCGTGTACTCGTTTCCTCGGAAATGGTAGGTTGACGTGATGGTTCAACAGTAGACGTGATGGTTCGACAACACTCGCTTTTATTTAGCGTGTACTCGTTTCCTCGGAAATGGAACGTTGACGTGATGGTTCAACATTCGACATGATGGCTCGACAACTCTCGCTTTTATTTAGCGTGTACTCGTTTCCTCGAAAATGGAAGGTTGACGTGATGGTTCAACAGTCGACGTGATGGTTCGACAACACTCGCTTTTATTTAGCTTGTACTCGTTTCCTCGGAAACTGAAGGTTGACGTGATGGTTCAACATTCCACGTGATGGTTCGACAACACTCGCTTTTATTTAGCGTGTACTCGTTTCCTCGGAAATGGAAGGTTGACGTGATGGTTCAACAGTCGACGTGATGGTTCGACGACACACGCTTTTATTTAGCGTGTACTCGTTTCCTCGAAAAAGGAAGGTTGACATGATGGTTCAACGGTCGACGTGATGGTTCGATAGCTCTCGCTTTTATTTAGCGTGTACTCGTTTCCTCGGATATGGATGGTTGATGTGATGGTTCAACGGTCGACGTGATGGTTCGATAGGTCTCGCTTTTATTTAGCGTGTACTTATTTCCTCGGAAATGGAAGGTTGACGTGATGGTTCAACAGTCGACGTGATGGTTCGACAACTCTCGCTTTTATTTTCCGTGTACTCATTTCCTTGGAAATAGAAGGTTGACGTGATGGTTCAACAGTCGACGTGATGGTTCAATAACTCTCGCTTTTATTTAGCGTGTACTCGTTTCCTCGAAAATGGAAGGTTAACGTGATGGTTCAACAGTCGACGTGATGGTTCGACAACTCTCGCTTTTATTTAGCGTGTACTTGTTTCCTCGGAAATAGAAGGTTGACGTGATGGTTCAACAGTCAACGTTATGGTTCGACAACACTCGCTTTTATTTAGCGTGTACTCGTTTCCTCGGAAATGGAAGGTTGACGTGATGGTTCAACAGTCGACGTGATGGTTCGACAACACTCGCTTTTATTTAGCGTGTACTCGTTTCCTCGGAAATGGAACGTTGATGTGATGGTTCAACATTCGACGTGATGGTTCGATAACTCTCGCTTTTATTTAGCGTGTACTCGTTTCCTCGGAAATGGAAGGTTGACGTGATGGTTCAACAGTCGACGTGATAGTTCGACAACACTCGATTTTATTTAGCGTGTACTCGTTTCCTCGAAAATGGAAGGTCGACGTGATGGTTCAACAGTCGACGTGATGGTTCGACAACTCTCGCTTTTATTTTCCGTGTACTCGTTTCCTCGGAAATGGTAGGTTGACGTGATGGTTCAACAGTCGACGTGATGGTTCGACAACACTCGCTTTTATTTAGCGTGTACTCGTTTCCTCGGAAATGGAACGTTGACGTGATGGTTCAACATTCGACGTGATGGCTCGACAACTCTCGCTTTTATTTAGCGTGTACTCGTTTCCTCGGAAATGGAAGATTGACGTGATGGTTCAACTGTCGACGTGATGGTTCGACAACACTCGCTTTTATTTAGCTTGTACTCGTTTCCTCGGAAACTGAAGGTTGACGTGATGGTTCAACATTCGACGTGATGGTTCGACAACACTCGCTTTTATTTAGCGTGTACTCGTTTCCTCGGAAATGGAAGGTTGACGTGATGGTTCAACAGTCGACGTGATGGTTCGACGACACACGCTTTTATTTAGCGTGTACTCGTTTACTCGAAAAAGGAAGGTTGACATGATGGTTCAACGGTCGACGTGATGGTTCGATAGCTCTCGCTTTTATTTAGCGTGTACTCGTTTCCTCGGATATGGAAGGTTGATGTGATGGTTCAACGGTCGACGTGATGGTTCGATAGGTCTCGCTTTTATTTAGCGTGTACTTGTTTCCTCGGAAATGGAAGGTTGACGTGATGGTTCAACAGTCGACGTGATGGTTCGCTGACACACGCTTTTATTTAGCGTGTACTCGTTTCCTCGGAAATGGAAGGTTGACATGATGGTTCAACGGTCGACATGATGGTTCGATAGCTCTCACTTTTATGTAGCGTGTACTCGTTTCCTCGGATATGGAAGGTTGATGTGATGGTTCAACGGTCGACGTGATGGTTCGATAGGTCTCGCTTTTATTTAGCGTGTACTTGTTTCCTCGGAAATGGAAGGTTGACGTGATGGTTCAACAGTCGACGTGACGGTTCGACAACTCTCGCTTTTATTTTCCGTGTACTCATTTCCTTGGAAATAGAAGGTTGACGTGATGGTTCAACAGTCGACGTGATGGTTCGATAACTCTCGCTTTTATTTAGCGTGTACTCGTTTCCTCAGAAATGGAACGTTGACGTGATGGTTCAACATTCGACGTGATGGTTCGAAAACCCTCGCTTTTATTTAGCGTGTACTCGTTTCCTCGGAAATGGAAGGTTGACGTGATGGTTCAACAGTCGACGTGATGGTTCGACAACACTCGCTTTTATTTAGCGTGTACTCGTTTCCTCTGAAATGGAAGGTTGACGTGATGGTTCAACAGTCAACGTGATGGTTCGACAACTCTCGCTTTTATTTAGCGTGTACTCGTTTCCTCGGAAATGGAAGGTTGACGTGATGGTTCAACGGTCGACGTGATGGTTCGACAGCTCTCGCTTTTATTTAGCGTGTACTCGTTTCCTCGGAAATGGAAGGTTAACGTGATGGTTCAAAAGTCGACGTGATGGTTCGACAACTCTCACTTTTATTTAGCGTGTACTCGTTACCTCGGAAATAGAAGGTTGACGTGAAGGTTCAACAGTCGACGTGATGGTTCGACAACACTCGCTTTTATTTAGCGTGTACTCGTTTCCTCGGAAATGGAAGGTTGACGTGATGGTTCAACAGTCGATGTGATGGTTCGACAACACTCGCTTTTATTTAGCGTGTACTCGTTTCGTCGGAAATGGAACGTTGACGTGATGGTTCAACATTCGACGTGATGGTTCGATAACTCTCGCTTTTATTTAACGTGTACTCGTTTCCTCGGAAATGGAAGGTTGACGTGATGGTTCAACAGTCGACGTGATGGTTCGACAACACTCGCTTTTATTTAGCGTGTACTCGTTTCCTCGGAAATGGAAGGTTGACGTGATGGTTCAACAGTCGACGTGATGGTTCGACAACTCTCGCTTTTATTTTCCGTGTACTCGTTTCCTCGGAAATGGTAGGTTGACGTGATGGTTCAACAGTCGACGTGATGGTTCGACAACACTCGCTTTTATTTAGCGTGTACTCGTTTCCTCGGAAATGGAACGTTGACGCGATGGTTCAACATTCGACGTGATGGCTCGACAACTCTCGCTTTTATTTAGCGTGTACTCGTTTCCTCGGAAATGGAAGGTTGACGTGATGGTTCAACAGTCGACTTGATGGTTCGACAACACTCGCTTTTATTTAGCGTGTACTCGTTTCCTCGGAAACTGAAGGTTGGCGTGATGGTTCAACATTCGACGTGATGGTTCGACAACACTCGCTTTTATTTAGCGTGTACTCATTTCCTCGGAAATGGAAGGTTGACGTGATGGTTCAACAGTCGACGTGATGGTTCGACGACACACGCTTTTATTTAGCGTGTACTCGTTTCCTCGGAAATAGAAGGTTGACATGATGGTTCAACGGTCGACGTGATGGTTCGATAGCTCTCGCTTTTATTTAGCGTGTACTCGTTTCCTCGGAAATGGAAGGTTAACGTGATGGTTCAACAGTCGACGTGATGGTTCGACAACTCTCGCTTTTATTTAGCGTGTACTCGTTTCCTCGGAAATAGAAGGTTGACGTGATGGTTCAACAGTCGACGTGATGGTTCGACAACACTCGCTTTTATTTAGCGTGTACTCGTTTCCTCGGAAATGGAAGGTTGACGTGATGGTTCAACAGTCGACGTGATGGTTCGACAACACTCGCTTTTATTTAGCGTGTACTCGTTTCCTCGGAAATGGAACGTTGACGTGATGGTTCCACATTCGACGTGATGGTTCGACAACTCTCGCTTTTATTTAGCGTGTACTCGTTTCCTCGGAAATGGAAGGTTGACGTGATGGTTCAACAGTCGACGTGATGGTTCGACAACACTCGCTTTTATTTAGCGTGTACTCGTTTCCTCAAAAATGGAAGGTTGACGTGATGGTTCAACAGTCGACGTGATGGTTCGACAACTCTCGCTTTTATTTTCCGTGTACTCGTTTCCTCAGAAATGGTAGGTTGACGTGATGGTTCAACAGTCGACGTGATGGTTCGACAACACTCGCTTTTATTTAGCGTGTACTCGTTTCCTCGGAAATGGAACGTTGACGTGATGGTTCAACATTCGACGTGATGGCTCGACAACTCTCGCTTTTATTTAGCGTGTACTCGTTTCCTCGGAAATGGAAGGTTGACGTGATGGTTCAACAGTCGACGTGATGGTTCGACAACACTCGCTTTTATTTAGCGTGTACTCGTTTCCTCGGAAACTGAAGGTTGACGTGATGGTTCAACATTCGACGTGATGGTTTGACAACACTCGCTTTTATTTAGCGTGTACTCGTTTCATCGGAAATGGAAGGTTGACGTGATGGTTTAACAGTCGACGTGATTGTTCGATAGCTCTAGCTTTTATTTAGCGTGTACTTGTTTCCTCGGAAATGGAAGGTTGATGTGATGGTTCAACGGTCGACGTGATGGTTCGATACGTCTCGCTTTTATTTAGCGTGTACTTGTTTCCTCGAAAATGGAAGGTTGACATGATGGTTCAACAGTCGACGTGATGGTTCGACAACTCTCGCTTTTATTTTCCGTGTACTCGTTTCCTTGGAAATAGAAGGTTGAGGTGATGGTTCAACAGTCGACGTGATGGTTCGACAACACTCGCTTTTATTTAGCGTGTACTCGTTTCCTCGGTAACTGAAGGTTGACGTGATGGTTCAACATTCGAGGTGATGGTTCGACAACACTCGCTTTTATTTAACGTGTACTCGTTTCCTCGGAAATGGAAGCTTGACGTGATGGTTCAACAGTCGGCGTGATGGTTCGACAACACTCGCTTTTATTTAGCGTGTACTCGTTTCCTCGGAAATGGAACGTTGATGTGATGGTTCAACATTCAACGTGATGGTTCGACAACTCTCGCTTTTATTTAGCGTGTACTCGTTTCCTCGGAAATGGAAGGTTGACGTGATGGTTCAACAGTCGACGTGATGGTTCAACGACACACGATTTTATTTAGCGTGTACTCGTTTCCTCGGAAATGGAAGGTTGACATGATGGTTCAACGGTCGACGTGATGGTTCGATAGCTCTCGCTTTTATTTAGCGTGTACTCGTTTCCTCGGAAATGGAAGGTTAACGTGATGGTTCAACAGTCGACGTGATGGTTCGACAACTCTCGCTTTTATTTAGCGTGTACTCGTTTCCTCGGAAATAGAAGGTTGACGTGATGGTTCAACAGTCGACGTGATGGTTCGACAACACTCTCTTTTATTTAGCGTGTACTCGTTTCCTCGGAAATGGAAGGTTGACGTGATGGTTCAACAGTCGACGTGATGGTTCGACAACACTCGCTTTTATTTAGCGTGTACTCGTTTCCTCGGAAATGGAACGTTGACGTGATGGTTAAACATTCGACGTGATGGTTCGACAACTCTCGCTTTTATTTAGCGTGTACTCGTTTCCTCGGAAATGGAAGGTTGACGTCATGGTTCAACAGTCGACGTGATGGTTCGACAACACTCGCTTTTATTTAGCGTGTACTCGTTTCCTCGGAAATGGAAGGTTGACGTGATGGTTCAACAGTCGACGTGATGGTTCGACAACTCTCGCTTTTATTTTCCGTGTACTCGTTTCCTCGGAAACTGAAGGTTGACGTGATGGTTCAACATTCGACGTGATGGTTTGACAACACTCGCTTTTATTTAGCGTGTACTCGTTTCCTCGGAAACTGAAGGTTGACGTGATGGTTCAACATTCGACGTGATGGTTTGACAACACTCGCTTTTATTTAGCGTGTACTCGTTTCCTCGGAAATGGAAGGTTGACGTGATGGTTTAACAGTCGACGTGATTGTTCGATAGCTCTAGCTTTTATTTAGCGTGTACTTGTTTCCTCGGAAATGGAAGGTTGATGTGATGGTTCAACGGTCGACGTGATGGTTCGATACGTCTCGCTTTTATTTAGCGTGTACTTGTTTCCTCGAAAATGGAAGGTTGACATGATGGTTCAACAGTCGACGTGATGGTTCGACAACTCTCGCTTTTATTTTCCGTGTACTCGTTTCCTTGGAAATAGAAGGTTGAGGTGATGGTTCAACAGTCGACGTGATGGTTCGACAACACTCGCTTTTATTTAGCGTGTACTCGTTTCCTCGGTAACTGAAGGTTGACGTGATGGTTCAACATTCGAGGTGATGGTTCGACAACACTCGCTTTTATTTAGCGTATACTCGTTTCCTCGGAAATGGAAGGTTGACGTGATGGTTCAACAGTCGGCGTGATGGTTCGAAAACACTCGCTTTTATTTAGCGTGTACTCGTTTCCTTGGAAATGGAACGTTGATGTGATGGTTCAACATTCAACGTGATGGTTCGACAACTCTCGCTTTTATTTAGCGTGTACTCGTTTCCTCGGAAATGGAAGGTTGACGTGATGGTTCAACAGTCGACGTGATGGTTCAACGACACACGCTTTTATTTAGCGTGTACTCGTTTCCTCGGAAATGGAAGGTTGACATGATGGTTCAACGGTCGACGTGATGGTTCGATAGCTCTCGCTTTTATTTAGCGTGTACTCGTTTCCTCGGAAATGGAAGGTTAACGTGATGGTTCAACAGTCGACGTGATGGTTCGACAACTCTCGCTTTTATTTAGCGTGTACTCGTTTCCTCGGAAATAGAAGGTTGACGTGATGGTTCAACAGTCGACGTGATGGTTCGACAACACTCGCTTTTATTTAGCGTGTACTCGTTTCCTCGGAAATGGAAGGTTGACGTGATGGTTCAACAGTCGACGTGATGGTTCGACAACACTCGCTTTTATTTAGCGTGTACTCGTTTCCTCGGAAATGGAACGTTGACGTGATGGTTCAACATTCGACGTGATGGTTCGACAACTCTCGCTTTTATTTAGCGTGTACTCGTTTCCTCGGAAATGGAAGGTTGACGTGATGGTTCAACAGTCGACGTGATGGTTCGACAACACTCGCTTTTATTTAGCGTGTACTCGTTTCCTCGGAAATGGAAGGTTGACGTGATGGTTCAACAGTCGACGTGATGGTTCGACAACTCTCGCTTTTATTTTCCGTGTACTCGTTTCCTCGGAAACTGAAGGTTGACGTGATGGTTCAACATTCGACGTGATGGTTTGACAACACTCGCTTTTATTTAGCGTGTACTCGTTTCCTCGGAAATGGAAGGTAGACGTGATGGTTCAACAGTCGACGTGATTATTCGATAGCTCTAGCTTTTATTTAGCGTGTACTTGTTTCCTCGGAAATGGAAGGTTGATGTGATGGTTCAACGGTCGACGTGATGGTTCGATACGTCTCGCTTTTATTTAGCGTGTACTTGTTTCCTCGGAAATGGAAGGTTGACGTGATGGTTCAACAGTCGACGTGATGGTTCGACAACTCTCGCTTTTATTTTCCGTGTACTCGTTTCCTTGGAAATAGAAGGTTGAGGTGATGGTTCAACAGTCGACGTGATGGTTCGACAACACTCGCTTTTATTTAGCGTGTACTCGTTTCCTCGGTAACTGAAGGTTGACGTGATGGTTCAACATTCGAGGTGATGGTTCGACAACACTTGCTTTTATTTAGCGTGTACTCGTTTCCTCGGAAATGGAAGGTTGACGTGATGGTTCAACAGTCGGCGTGATGGTTCGACAACACTCGCTTTTATTTAGCGTGTACTTGTTTCCTCGGAAATGGAACGTTGATGTGATGGTTCAACATTCGACGTGATGGTTCGACAACACTCGCTTTTATTTAGCGTGTACTCGTTTCCTCGGAAATGGAAGGTTGACGTGATGGTTCAACAGTCGACGTGATGGTTCGACGACACACGCTTTTATTTAGCGTGTACTCGTTTCCTCGGAAATAGAAGGTTGACATGATGGTTCAACGGTCGACGTTATGGTTCGATAGCTCTCGCTTTTATTTAGCGTGTACTCGTTTCCTCGGAAATGGAAGGTTAACGTGATGGTTCAACAGTCGACGTGATGGTTCGACAACTCTCGCTTTTATTTAGCGTGTACTTGTTTCCTCGGAAATAGAAGGTTGACGTGATGGTTCAACAGTCAACGTTATGGTTCGACAACACTCGCTTTTATTTAGCGTGTACTCGTTTCCTCGGAAATGGAAGGTTGACGTGATGGTTCAACAGTCGACGTGATGGTTCGACAACACTCGCTTTTATTTAGCGTTTACTCGTTTCCTCGGAAATGGAACGTTGATGTGATGGTTCAACATTCGACGTGATGGTTCGATAACTCTCGCTTTTATTTAGCGTGTACTCGTTTCCTCGGAAATGGAAGGTTGACGTGATGGTTCAACAGTCGACGTGATAGTTCGACAACACTCGATTTTATTTAGCGTGTACTCGTTTCCTCGAAAATGGAAGGTCGACGTGATGGTTCAACAGTCGACGTGATGGTTCGAAAACTCTCGCTTTTATTTTCCGTGTACTCATTTCCTCGGAAATGGTAGGTTGACGTGATGTTTCAACAGTCGACGTGATGGTTCGACAACACTCGCTTTTATTTAGCGTGTTTTCGTTTCCTCGGAAATGGAACGTTGACGTGATGGTTTAACATTCGACGTGATGGCTGGACAACTCTCGCTTTTATTTAGCGTGTACTCGTTTCCTCGGAAATGGAAGATTGACGTGATGGTTCAACAGTCGACGTGATGGTTCGACAACACTCGCTTTTATTTAGCTTGTACTCGTTTCCTCGGAAACTGAAGGTTGACGTGATGGTTCAACATTCGACGTGATGGTTCGACAACACTCGCTTTTATTTAGCGTGTACTCGTTTCCTCGGAAATGGAAGGTTGACGTGATGGTTCAACAGTCGACGTGATGGTTCGACGACACACGCTTTTATTTAGCGTGTACTCGTTTACTCGAAAAAGGAAGGTTGACATGATGGTTCAACGGTCGACGTGATGGTTCGATAGCTCTCGCTTTTATTTAGCGTGTACTTGTTTCCTCGGAAATGGAAGGTTGACGTGATGGTTCAACAGTCGACGTGATGGTTCGCTGACACATGCTTTTATTTAGCGTGTACTCGTTTCCTCAGAATTGGAAGGTTGACATGATGGTTCAACGGTCGACATGATGGTTCGATAGCTCTCACTTTTATGTAGCGTGTACTCGTTTCCTCGGATATGGAAGGTTGATGTGATGGTTCAACGGTCGACGTGATGGTTCGATAGGTCTCGCTTTTATTTAGCGTGTACTTATTTCCTCGGAAATGGAAGGTTAACGTGATGGTTCAACAGTCGACGTGATGGTTCGACAACTCTCGCTTTTATTTAGCGTGTACTTGTTTCCTCGGAAATAGAAGGTTGACGTGATGGTTCAACAGTCAACGTTATGGTTCGACAACACTCGCTTTTATTTAGCGTGTACTCGTTTCCTCGGAAATGGAAGGTTGACGTGATGGTTCAACAGTCGACGTGATGGTTCGACAACACTCGCTTTTATTTAGCGTGTACTCGTTTCCTCGGAAATGGAACGTTGATGTGATGGTTCAACATTCGACGTGATGGTTCGATAACTCTCGCTTTTATTTAGCGTGTACTCGTTTCCTCGGAAATGGAAGGTTGACGTGATGGTTCAACAGTCGACGTGATAGTTCGACAACACTCGATTTTATTTAGCGTGTACTCGTTTCCTCGAAAATGGAAGGTCGACGTGATGGTTCAACAGTCGACGTGATGGTTCGAAAACTCTCGCTTTTATTTTCCGTGTACTCATTTCCTCGGAAATGGTAGGTTGACGTGATGTTTCAACAGTCGACGTGATGGTTCGACAACACTCGCTTTTATTTAGCGTGTTTTCGTTTCCTCGGAAATGGAACGTTGACGTGATGGTTCAACATTCGACGTGATGGCTCGACAACTCTCGCTTTTATTTAGCGTGTACTCGTTTCCTCGGAAATGGAAGATTGACGTGATGGTTCAACAGTCGACGTGATGGTTCGACAACACTCGCTTTTATTTAGCTTGTACTCGTTTCCTCGGAAACTGAAGGTTGACGTGATGGTTCAACATTCGACGTGATGGTTCGACAACACTCGCTTTTATTTAGCGTGTACTCGTTTCCTCGGAAATGGAAGGTTGACGTGATGGTTCAACAGTCGACGTGATGGTTCGACGACACACGCTTTTATTTAGCGTGTACTCGTTTACTCGAAAAAGGAAGGTTGACATGATGGTTCAACGGTCGACGTGATGGTTCGATAGCTCTCGCTTTTATTTAGCGTGTACTTGTTTCCTCGGAAATGGAAGGTTGACGTGATGGTTCAACAGTCGACGTGATGGTTCGCTGACACACGCTTTTATTTAGCGTTTACTCGTTTCCTCGGAAATGGAAGGTTGACGTGATGGTTCAACAGTCGACGTGATGGTTCGACAACACTCGCTTTTATTTAGCGTGTACTCGTTTCCTCTGAAATGGAAGGTTGACGTGATGATTCAACAGTCAACGTGATGGTTCGACAACTCTCGCTTTTATTTAGCGTGTACTCGTTTCCTCGGAAATGGAAGGTTGACGTGATGGTTCAACGGTCGACGTGATGGTTCGACAGCTCTCGCTTTTATTTAGCGTGTACTCGTTTCCTCGGAAATGGAAGGTTAACGTGATGGTTCAAAAGTCGACGTGATGGTTCGACAACTCTCACTTTTATTTAGCGTGTACTCGTTACCTCGGAAATAGAAGGTTGACGTGATGGTTCAACAGTCGACGTGATGGTTCGACAACACTCGCTTTTATTTAGCGTGTACTCGTTTCCTCGGAAATGGAAGGTTGACGTGATGGTTCAACAGTCGATGTGATGGTTCGACAACACTCGCTTTTATTTAGCGTGTACTCGTTTCCTCGGAAATGGAACGTTGACGTGATGGTTCAACATTCAACGTGATGGTTCGATAACTCTCGCTTTTATTTAGCGTGTACTCGTTTCCTCGGAAATGGAAGGTTGACGTGATGGTTCAACAGTCGACGTGATGGTTCGACAACACTCGCTTTTATTTAGCGTGTACTCGTTTCCTCGGAAATGGAAGGTTGACGTGATGGTTCAACAGTCGACGTGATGGTTCGACAACTCTCGCTTTTATTTTCCGTGTACTCGTTTCCTCGGAAATGGTAGGTTGACGTGATGGTTCAACAGTCGACGTGATGGTTCGACAACACTCGCTTTTATTTAGCGTGTACTCGTTTCCTCGGAAATGGAACATTGACGTGATGGTTCAACATTCAACGTGATGGCTCGACAACTCTCGCTTTTATTTAGCGTGTACTCGTTTCCTCGGAAATGGAAGGTTGACGTGATGGTTCAACAGTCGACTTGATGGTTTGACAACACTCGCTTTTATTTAGCGTGTACTCGTTTCCTCGGAAACTGAAGGTTGGCGTGATGGTTCAACATTCGACGTGATGGTTCGACAACACTCTCTTTTATTTAGCGTGTACTCGTTTCCTCGGAAATGGAAGGTTGACGTGATGGTTCAACAGTCGACGTGATGGTTCGACGACACACGCTTTTATTTAGCGTGTACTCGTTTCCTCGGAAATAGAAGGTTGACATGATGGTTCAACGGTCGACGTGATGGTTCGATAGCTCTCGCTTTTATTTAGCGTGTACTCGTTTCCTCGGAAATGGAAGGTTAACGTGATGGTTCAACAGTCGACGTGATGGTTCAACAACTCTCGCTTTTATTTAGCGTGTACTCGTTTCCTCGGAAATAGAAGGTTGACGTGATGGTTCAACAGTCGACGTGATGGTTCGACAACACTCGCTTTTATTTAGCGTGTACTCGTTTCCTCGGAAATGGAAGGTTGACGTGATGGTTCAACAGTCGACGTGATGGTTCGACAACACTCGCTTTTATTTAGCGTGTACTCGTTTCCTCGGAAATGGAACGTTGACGTGATGGTTCAACATTCGACGTGATGGTTCGACAACTCTCGCTTTTATTTAGCGTGTACTCGTTTCCTCGGAAATGGAAGGTTGACGTGATGGTTCAACAGTCGACGTGATGGTTCGACAACACTCGCTTTTATTTAGCGTGTACTCGTTTCCTCGGAAATGGAAGGTTGATGTGATGGTTCAACAGTCGACGTGATGGTTCGACAACTCTCGCTTTTATTTTCCGTGTACTCGTTTCCTCGGAAATGGTAGGTTGACGTGATGGTTCAACAGTCGACGTGATGGTTCGACAACACTCGCTTTTATTTAGCGTGTACTCGTTTCCTCGGAAATGGAACGTTGACGTGATGCTACAACATTCGACGTGATGGCTCGACAACTCTCGCTTTTATTTAGCGTGTACTCGTTTCCTCGGAAATGGAAGGTTGACGTGATGGTTACACAGTCGACGTGATGGTTCGACAACACTCGCTTTTATTTAGCGTGTACTCGTTTCCTCGGAAACTGAAGGTTGACGTGATGGTTCAACATTCGACGTGATGGTTTGACAACACTCGCTTTTATTTAGCGTGTACTCGTTTCCTCGGAAATGGAAGGTTGACGTGATGGTTTAACAGTCGACGTGATTGTTCGATAGCTCTAGCTTTTATTTAGCGTGTACTTGTTTCCTCGGAAATGGAAGGTTGATGTGATGGTTCAACGGTCGACGTGATGGTTCGATACGTCTCGCTTTTATTTAGCGTGTACTTGTTTCCTCGGAAATGGAAGGTTGACATGATGGTTCAACAGTCGACGTGATGGTTCGACAACTCTCGCTTTTATTTTCCGTGTACTCGTTTCCTTGGAAATAGAAGGTTGAGGTGATGGTTCAACAGTCGACGTGATGGTTCGACAACACTCGCTTTTATTTAGCGTGTACTCGTTTCCTCGGTAACTGAAGGTTGACGTGATGGTTCAACATTCGAGGTGATGGTTCGACAACACTCGCTTTTATTTAGCGTGTACTCGTTTCCTCGGAAATGGAAGGTTGACGTGATGGTTCAACAGTCGGCGTGATGGTTCGACAACACTCGCTTTTATTTAGCGTGTACTCGTTTCCTCGGAAATGGAACGTTGATGTGATGGTTCAACATTCAACGTGATGGTTCGACAACTCTCGCTTTTATTTAGCGTGTACTCGTTTCCTCGGAAATGGAAGGTTGACGTGATGGTTCAACAGTCGACGTGATGGTTCGACGACACACGCTTTTATTTAGCGTGTACTCGTTTCCTCGGAAATGGAAGTTTGACATGATGGTTCAACGGTCGACGTGATGGTTCGATAGCTCTCGCTTTTATTTAGCGTGTACTCGTTTCCTCGGAAATGGAAGGTTAACGTGATGGTTCAACAGTCGACGTGATGGTTCGACAACTCTCGCTTTTATTTAGCGTGTACTCGTTTCCTCGGAAATAGAAGGTTGACGTGATGGTTCAACAGTCGACGTGATGGTTCGACAACACTCGCTTTTATTTAGCGTGTACTCGTTTCCTCGGAAATGGAAGGTTGACGTGATGGTTCAACAGTCGACGTGATCGTTCGACAACACTCTCTTTTATTTAGCGTGTACTCGTTTCCTCGGAAATGGAAGGTTGACGTGATGGTTCAACAGTCGACGTGATGGTTCGACGACACACGCTTTTATTTAGCGTGTACTCGTTTCCTCGGAAATAGAAGGTTGACATGATGGTTCAACGGTCGACGTGATGGTTCGATAGCTCTCGCTTTTATTTAGCGTGTACTCGTTTCCTCGGAAATGGAAGGTTAACGTGATGGTTCAACAGTCGACGTGATGGTTCAACAACTCTCGCTTTTATTTAGCGTGTACTCGTTTCCTCGGAAATAGAAGGTTGACGTGATGGTTCAACAGTCGACGTGATGGTTCGACAACACTCGCTTTTATTTAGCGTGTACTCGTTTCCTCGGAAATGGAAGGTTGACGTGATGGTTCAACAGTCGACGTGATGGTTCGACAACACTCGCTTTTATTTAGCGTGTACTCGTTTCCTCGGAAATGGAACGTTGACGTGATGGTTCAACATTCGACGTGATGGTTCGACAACTCTCACTTTTATTTAGCGTGTACTCGTTTCCTCGGAAATGGAAGGTTGACGTGATGGTTCAACAGTCGACGTGATGGTTCGACAACACTCGCTTTTATTTAGCGTGTACTCGTTTCCTCGGAAATGGAAGGTTGATGTGATGGTTCAACAGTCGACGTGATGGTTCGACAACTCTCGCTTTTATTTTCCGTGTACTCGTTTCCTCGGAAATGGTAGGTTGACGTGATGGTTCAACAGTCGACGTGATGGTTCGACAACACTCGCTTTTATTTAGCGTGTACTCGTTTCCTCGGAAATGGAACGTTGACGTGATGCTACAACATTCGACGTGATGGCTCGACAACTCTCGCTTTTATTTAGCGTGTACTCGTTTCCTCGGAAATGGAAGGTTGACGTGATGGTTCAACAGTCGACGTGATGGTTCGACAACACTCGCTTTTATTTAGCGTGTACTCGTTTCCTCGGAAACTGAAGGTTGACGTGATGGTTCAACATTCGACGTGATGGTTTGACAACACTCGCTTTTATTTAGCGTGTACTCGTTTCCTGGGAAATGGAAGGTTGACGTGATGGTTTAACAGTCGACGTGATTGTTCGATAGCTCTAGCTTTTATTTAGCGTGTACTTGTTTCCTCGGAAATGGAAGGTTGATGTGATGGTTCAACGGTCGACGTGATGGTTCGATACGTCTCGCTTTTATTTAGCGTGTACTTGTTTCCTCGGAAATGGAAGGTTGACATGATGGTTCAACAGTCGACGTGATGGTTCGACAACTCTCGCTTTTATTTTCCGTGTACTCGTTTCCTTGGAAATAGAAGGTTGAGGTGATGGTTCAACAGTCGACGTGATGGTTCGACAACACTCGCTTTTATTTAGCGTGTACTCGTTTCCTCGGTAACTGAAGGTTGACGTGATGGTTCAACATTCGAGGTGATGGTTCGACAACACTCGCTTTTATTTAGCGTGTACTCGTTTCCTCGGAAATGGAAGGTTGACGTGATGGTTCAACAGTCGGCGTGATGGTTCGACAACACTCGCTTTTATTTAGCGTGTACTCGTTTCCTCGGAAATGGAACGTTGATGTGATGGTTCAACATTCAACGTGATGGTTCGACAACTCTCGCTTTTATTTAGCGTGTACTCGTTTCCTCGGAAATGGAAGGTTGACGTGATGGTTCAACAGTCGACGTGATGGTTCGACGACACACGCTTTTATTTAGCGTGTACTCGTTTCCTCGGAAATGGAAGGTTGACATGATGGTTCAACGGTCGACGTGATGGTTCGATAGATCTCGCTTTTGTTTAGCGTGTACTCGTTTCCTCGGAAATGGAAGGTTAACGTGATGGTTCAACAGTCGACGTGATGGTTCGACAACTCTCGCTTTTATTTAGCGTGTACTCGTTTCCTCGGAAATAGAAGGTTGACGTGATGGTTCAACAGTCGACGTGATGGTTCGACAA
This sequence comes from Lathyrus sativus, assembly GCA_963859935.3. Taxonomy (NCBI): domain Eukaryota; kingdom Viridiplantae; phylum Streptophyta; class Magnoliopsida; order Fabales; family Fabaceae; genus Lathyrus; species Lathyrus sativus. The sequence goes on along the minus strand of CAWUDS030001327.1, from coordinate 1,404,379 downwards.
CACTCGCTTTTATTTAGCGTGTACTCGTTTCCTCGGAAATGGAAGGTTGACGTGATGGTTCAACAGTCGACGTGATGGTTCGACAACACTCGTTTTTATTTAGCGTGTACTCGTTTCCTCGGAAATGGAACGTTGACGTGATGGTTCAACATTCGACGTGATGGTTCGACAACTCTCGCTTTTATTTAGCGTGTACTCGTTTCCTCGGAAATGGAAGGTTGACGTGATGGTTCAACAGTCGACGTGATGGTTCGACAACACTCGCTTTTATTTAGCGTGTACTCGTTTCCTCGGAAATGGAAGGTTGACGTGATGGTTCAACAGTCGACGTGATGGTTCGACAACTCTCGCTTTTATTTTCCGTGTACTCGTTTCCTCGGAAACTGAAGGTTGACGTGATGGTTCAACATTCGACGTGATGGTTTGACAACACTCGCTTTTATTTAGCGTGTACTCGTTTCCTCGGAAATGGAAGGTTGACGTGATGGTTCAACAGTCGACGTGATGGTTCGACAACACTCGCTTTTATTTAGCGTGTACTCGTTTCCTCGGAAATGGAACGTTGACGTGATGGTTCAACATTCGACGTGATGGTTCGACAACTCTCGCTTTTATTTAGCGTGTACTCGTTTCCTCGGAAATGGAAGGTTGACGTGATGGTTCAACAGTCGACGTGATGGTTCGACAACACTCGCTTTTATTTAGCGTGTACTCGTTTCCTCGGAAATGGAAGGTTGACGTGATGGTTCAACAGTCGACGTGATGGTTCGACAACTCTCGCTTTTATTTTCCGTGTACTCGTTTCCTCGGAAATGGTAGGTTGACGTGATGGTTCAACAGTCGACGTGATGGTTCGACAACACTCGCTTTTATTTAGCGTGTACTCGTTTCCTCGGAAATGGAACGTTAACGTGATGGTTCAACATTCGACGTGATGGCTCGACAACTCTCGCTTTTATTTAGCGTGTACTCGGTTCCTCGGAAATGGAAGGTTGACGTGATGGTTCAACAGTCGACGTGATGGTTCGACAACACTCGCTTTTATTTAGCGTGTACTCGTTTCCTCGGAAACTGAAGGTTGACGTGATGGTTCAACATTCGACGTGATGGTTTGACAACACTCGCTTTTATTTAGCGTGTACTCGTTTCCTCGGAAATGGAAGGTTGACGTGATGGTTCAACAGTCGACGTGATTGTTCGATAGCTCTAGCTTTTATTTAGCGTGTACTTGTTTCCTCGGAAATGGAAGGTTGATGTGATGGTTCAACGGTCGACGTGATGGTTCGATACGTCTCGCTTTTATTTAGCGTGTACTTGTTTCCTCGGAAATGGAAGGTTGACGTGATGGTTCAACAATCGACGTGATGGTTCGACAACTCTCGCTTTTATTTTCCGTGTACTCGTTTCCTTGGAAATAGAAGGTTGAGGTGATGGTTCAACAGTCGACGTGATGGTTCGACAACACTCGCTTTTATTTAGCGTGTACTCGTTTCCTCGGTAACTGAAGGTTGACGTGATGGTTCAACATTCGAGGTGATGGTTCGACAACACTCGCTTTTATTTAGCGTGTACTCGTTTCCTCGGAAATGGAAGGTTGACGTGATGGTTCAACAGTCGGCGTGATGGTTCGACAACACTCGTTTTTATTTAGCGTGTACTCGTTTCCTCGGAAATGGAACGTTGACGTGATGGTTCAACATTCGACGTGATGGTTCGACAACTCTCGCTTTTATTTAGCGTGTACTCGTTTCCTCGGAAATGGAAGGTTGACGTGATGGTTCAACAGTCGACGTGATGGTTCGACAACACTCGCTTTTATTTAGCGTGTACTCGTTTCCTCGGAAATGGAAGGTTGACGTGATGGTTCAACAGTCGACGTGATGGTTCGACAACTCTCGCTTTTATTTTCCGTGTACTCGTTTCCTCGGAAACTGAAGGTTGACGTGATGGTTCAACATTCGACGTGATGGTTTGACAACACTCGCTTTTATTTAGCGTGTACTCGTTTCCTCGGAAATGGAAGGTTGACGTGATGGTTCAACAGTCGACGTGATGGTTCGACAACACTCGCTTTTATTTAGCGTGTACTCGTTTCCTCGGAAATGGAACGTTGACGTGATGGTTCAACATTCGACGTGATGGTTCGACAACTCTCGCTTTTATTTAGCGTGTACTCGTTTCCTCGGAAATGGAAGGTTGACGTGATGGTTCAACAGTCGACGTGATGGTTCGACAACACTCGCTTTTATTTAGCGTGTACTCGTTTCCTCGGAAATGGAAGGTTGACGTGATGGTTCAACAGTCGACGTGATGGTTCGACAACTCTCGCTTTTATTTACCGTGTACTCGTTTCCTCAGAAATGGTAGGTTGACGTGATGGTTCAACAGTCGACGTGATGGTTCGACAACACTCGCTTTTATTTAGCGTGTACTCGTTTCCTCGGAAATGGAACGTTAACGTGATGGTTCAACATTCGACGTGATGGCTCGACAACTCTCGCTTTTATTTAGCGTGTACTCGGTTCCTCGGAAATGGAAGGTTGACGTGATGGTTCAACAGTCGACGTGATGGTTCGACAACACTCGCTTTTATTTAGCGTGTACTCGTTTCCTCGGAAACTGAAGGTTGACGTGATGGTTCAACATTCGACGTGATGGTTTGACAACACTCGCTTTTATTTAGCGTGTACTCGTTTCCTCGGAAATGGAAGGTTGACGTGATGGTTCAACAGTCGACGTGATTGTTCGATAGCTCTAGCTTTTATTTAGCGTGTACTTGTTTCCTCGGAAATGGAAGGTTGATGTGATGGTTCAACGGTCGACGTGATGGTTCGATACGTCTCGCTTTTATTTAGCGTGTACTTGTTTCCTCGGAAATGGAAGGTTGACGTGATGGTTCAACAGTCGACGTGATGGTTCGACAACTCTCGCTTTTATTTTCCGTGTACTCGTTTCCTTGGAAATAGAAGGTTGAGGTGATGGTTCAACAGTCGACGTGATGGTTCGACAACACTCGCTTTTATTTAGCGTGTACTCGTTTCCTCGGTAACTGAAGGTTGACGTGATGGTTCAACATTCGAGGTGATGGTTCGACAACACTCGCTTTTATTTAGCGTGTACTCGTTTCCTCGGAAATGGAAGGTTGACGTGATGGTTCAACAGTCGGCGTGATGGTTCGACAACACTCGCTTTTATTTAGCGTGTACTCGTTTCCTCGGAAATGGAACGTTGATGTGATGGTTCAACATTCAACGTGATGGTTCGACAACTCTCGCTTTTATTTAGCGTGTACTCGTTTCCTCGGAAATGGAAGGTTGACGTGATGGTTCAACAGTCGACGTGATTGTTCGATAGCTCTAGCTTTTATTTAGCGTGTACTTGTTTCCTCGGAAATGGAAGGTTGATGTGATGGTTCAACGGTCGACGTGATGGTTCGATACGTCTCGCTTTTATTTAGCGTGTACTTGTTTCCTCGGAAATGGAAGGTTGACGTGATGGTTCAACAGTCGACGTGATGGTTCGACAACTCTCGCTTTTATTTTCCGTGTACTCGTTTCCTTGGAAATAGAAGGTTGGGGTGATGGTTCAACAGTCGACGTGATGGTTCGACAACACTCGCTTTTATTTAGCGTGTACTCGTTTCCTCGGTAACTGAAGGTTGACGTGATGGTTCAACATTCGAGGTGATGGTTCGACAACACTCGCTTTTATTTAGCGTGTACTCGTTTCCTCGGAAATGGAAGGTTGACGTGATGGTTCAACAGTCGGCGTGATGGTTCGACAACACTCGTTTTTATTTAGCGTGTACTCGTTTCCTCGGAAATGGAACGTTGACGTGATGGTTCAACATTCGACGTGATGGTTCGACAACTCTCGCTTTTATTTAGCGTGTACTCGTTTCCTCGGAAATGGAAGGTTGACGTGATGGTTCAACAGTCGACGTGATGGTTCGACAACACTCGCTTTTATTTAGCGTGTACTCGTTTCCTCGGAAATGGAAGGTTGACGTGATGGTTCAACAGTCGACGTGATGGTTCGACAACTCTCGCTTTTATTTTCCGTGTACTCGTTTCCTCGGAAACTGAAGGTTGACGTGATGGTTCAACATTCGACGTGATGGTTTGACAACACTCGCTTTTATTTAGCGTGTACTCGTTTCCTCGGAAATGGAAGGTTGACGTGATGGTTCAACAGTCGACGTGATGGTTCGACAACACTCGCTTTTATTTAGCGTGTACTCGTTTCCTCGGAAATGGAACGTTGACGTGATGGTTCAACATTCGACGTGATGGTTCGACAACTCTCGCTTTTATTTAGCGTGTACTCGTTTCCTCGGAAATGGAAGGTTGACGTGATGGTTCAACAGTCGACGTGATGGTTCGACAACACTCGCTTTTATTTAGCGTGTACTCGTTTCCTCGGAAATGGAAGGTTGACGTGATGGTTCAACAGTCGACGTGATGGTTCGACAACTCTCGCTTTTATTTACCGTGTACTCGTTTCCTCAGAAATGGTAGGTTGACGTGATGGTTCAACAGTCGACGTGATGGTTCGACAACACTCGCTTTTATTTAGCGTGTACTCGTTTCCTCGGAAATGGAACGTTAACGTGATGGTTCAACATTCGACGTGATGGCTCGACAACTCTCGCTTTTATTTAGCGTGTACTCGGTTCCTCGGAAATGGAAGGTTGACGTGATGGTTCAACAGTCGACGTGATGGTTCGACAACACTCGCTTTTATTTAGCGTGTACTCGTTTCCTCGGAAACTGAAGGTTGACGTGATGGTTCAACATTCGACGTGATGGTTTGACAACACTCGCTTTTATTTAGCGTGTACTCGTTTCCTCGGAAATGGAAGGTTGACGTGATGGTTCAACAGTCGACGTGATTGTTCGATAGCTCTAGCTTTTATTTAGCGTGTACTTGTTTCCTCGGAAATGGAAGGTTGATGTGATGGTTCAACGGTCGACGTGATGGTTCGATACGTCTCGCTTTTATTTAGCGTGTACTTGTTTCCTCGGAAATGGAAGGTTGACGTGATGGTTCAACAGTCGACGTGATGGTTCGACAACTCTCGCTTTTATTTTCCGTGTACTCGTTTCCTTGGAAATAGAAGGTTGAGGTGATGGTTCAACAGTCGACGTGATGGTTCGACAACACTCGCTTTTATTTAGCGTGTACTCGTTTCCTCGGTAACTGAAGGTTGACGTGATGGTTCAACATTCGAGGTGATGGTTCGACAACACTCGCTTTTATTTAGCGTGTACTCGTTTCCTCGGAAATGGAAGGTTGACGTGATGGTTCAACAGTCGGCGTGATGGTTCGACAACACTCGCTTTTATTTAGCGTGTACTCGTTTCCTCGGAAATGGAACGTTGATGTGATGGTTCAACATTCAACGTGATGGTTCGACAACTCTCGCTTTTATTTAGCGTGTAATCGTTTCCTCGGAAATGGAAGGTTGACGTGATGGTTCAACAGTCGACGTGATGGTTCGACGACACACGCTTTTATTTAGCATGTACTCGTTTCCTCGGAAATGGAAGGTTGACATGATGGTTCAACGGTCGACGTGATGGTTCGATAGCTCTCGCTTTTATTTAGCGTGTACTCGTTTCCTCGGAAATGGAAGGTTAACGTGATGGTTCAACAGTCGACGTGATGGTTTGACAACTCTCGCTTTTATTTAGCGTGTACTCGTTTCCTCGGAAATAGAAGGTTGACGTGATGGTTCAACAGTCGACGTGATGGTTCAACAACACTCGCTTTTATTTAGCGTGTACTCGTTTCCTCGGAAATGGAAGGTTGACGTGATGGTTCAACAGTCGATGTGATGGTTCGACAACACTCGCTTTTATTTAGCGTGTACTCGTTTCCTAGGAAATGGAACGTTGACGTGATGGTTCAACATTCGACGTGATGGTTCGACAACTCTCGCTTTTATTTAGCGTGTACTCGTTTCCTCGGAAATGGAAGGTTGACGTGATGGTTCAACAGTCGACGTGATGGTTCGACAACACTCGCTTTTATTTAGCGTGTACTCGTTTCCTCGGAAATGGAAGGTTGACGTGATGGTTCAACAGTCGACGTGAGGGTTCGACAACTCTCGCTTTTATTTTCCGTGTACTCGTTTCCTCGGAAATTGAAGGTTGACGTGATGGTTCAACATTCGACGTGATGGTTTGACAACTCTCGCTTTTATTTAGCGTGTACTCGTTTCCTAGGAAATAGAAGGTTGACGTGATGGTTCAACAGTCGACGTGATGGTTCGACAACACTCGCTTTTATTTAGCGTGTACTCGTTTCCTCGGAAATGGAAGGTTGACATGATGGTTCAACAGTCGACGTGATGGTTCGACAACACTCGCTTTTATTTAGCGTGTACTCGTTTCCTAGGAAATGGAACGTTGACGTGATGGATCAACATTCGACGTGATGGTTCGACAACTCTCGCTTTTATTTAGCGTGTACTCGTTTCCTCGGAAATGGAAGGTTGACGTGATGGTTCAACAGTCGACGTGATGGTTCGACAACACTCGCTTTTATTTAGCGTGTACTCGTTTCCTCGGAAATGGAAGGTTGACGTGATGGTTCAACAGTCGACGTGAGGGTTCGACAACTCTCGCTTTTATTTTCCGTGTACTCGTTTCCTCGGAAATTGAAGGTTGACGTGATGGTTCGACATTCGACGTGATGGTTTGACAACACTCGCTTTTATTTAGCGTGTACTCGTTTCCTCGGAAATGGAAGGTTGATGTGATGGTTCAACAGTCGACGTGATTGTTCGATAGCTCTAGCTTTTATTTAGCGTGTACTTGTTTCCTCGGAAATGGAAGGTTGATGTGATGGTTCAACGGTCGACGTGATGGTTCGATACGTCTCGCTTTTATTTAGCGTGTACTTGTTTCCTCGGAAATGGAAGGTTGACGTGATGGTTCAACAGTCGACGTGATGGTTCGACAACTCTCGCTTTTATTTTCCGTGTACTCGTTTCCTTGGAAATAGAAGGTTGAGGTGATGGTTCAACAGTCGACGTGATGGTTCGACAACACTCGCTTTTATTTAGCGTGTACTCATTTCCTCGGTAACTGAAGGTTGACGTGATGGTTCAACATTCGAGGTGATGGTTCAACATTCGAGGTGATGGTTCGACAACACTCGCTTTTATTTAGCGTGTACTCGTTTCCTCGGAAATGGAAGGTTGACGTGATGGTTCAATAGTCGACGTGATGGTTCGACAATACTCGCTTTTATTTAGCGTGTACTCGTTTCCTCGGAAATGGAAGGTTGACGTGATGGTTCAACAGTCGACGTGATGGTTCGACAACTCTCGCTTTTATTTTCCGAGTACTCGTTTCCTCAGAAACGGTAGGTTGACGTGATGGTTCAACAGTCGACGTGATGGTTCGACAACACTCGCTTTTATTTAGCGTGTACTCGTTTCCTCGGAAACTGAAGGTTGACGTGATGGTTCAACATTCGACGTGATGGTTCGAAAACACTCGCTTTTATTTAGCGTGTACTCGTTTCCTCGGAAATGGAAGGTTGACGTGATGGTTCAACAGTCGACGTGATGGTTCGCTGACACACGCTTTTATTTAGCGTGTACTCGTTTCCTCGGAAATGGAAGGTTGACATGATGGTTCAACGGTCGACGTGATGGTTCAATAGCTCTCACTTTTATTTAGCGTGTACTCGTTTCCTCGGATACGGAAGGTTGATGTGATGGTTCAACGGTCGACGTGATGGTTTGATAGGTCTCGCTTTTATTTAGCGTGTACTTGTTTCCTCGGAAATGGAAGGTTGACGTGATGTTTCAACAGTCGACGTGACGGTTCGACAACTCTCGCTTTTATTTTCCGTGTACTCATTTCCTTGGAAATAGAAGGTTGACGTGATGGTTCAACAGTCGACTTGATGGTTCGATAACTCTCGCTTTTATTTAGCGTGTACTCATTTCCTCGGAAATGGAACGTTGACGTGATGGTTCAACATTCGACGTGATGGTTCGAAAACTCTCGCTTTTATTTAGCGTGTACTCGTTTCCTCGGAAATGGAAGGTTGACGTGATGGTTCAACAGTCGACGTGATGGTTCGACAACACTCGCTTTTATTTAGCGTGTACTCGTTTCCTCTGAAATGGAAGGTTGACGTGATGGTTCAACAGTCGACGTGATGGTTCGACAACTCTCGCTTTTATTTAGCGTGTACTCGTTTCCTCGGAAATGGAAGGTTGACGTGATGGTTCAACGGTCAACGTGATGGTTCGACAGCTCTCGCTTTTATTTAGCGTGTACTCGTTTCCTCGGAAACTGAAGGTTGGCGTGATGGTTCAACATTCGACGTGATGGTTCGACAACACTCGCTTTTATTTAGCGTGTACTCGTTTCCTCGGAAATGGAAGGTTGACGTGATGGTTCAACAATCGACGTGATGGTTCGACGACACACGCTTTTATTTAGCGTGTACTCGTTTCCTCGGAAATAGAAGGTTGACATGATGGTTCAACGGTCGACGTGATGGTTCGATAGCTCTCGCTTTTATTTAGCGTGTACTCGTTTCCTCGGAAATGGAAGGTTAACGTGATGGTTCAACAGTCGACGTGATGGTTCGACAACTCTCGTTTTTATTTAGTGTGTACTCGTTTCGTCGGAAATAGAAGGTTGACGTGATGGTTCAACAGTCGACGTGATGGTTCGACAACACTCGCTTTTATTTAGCGTGTACTCGTTTCCTCGGAAATGGAAGGTTGACGTGATGGTTCAACAGTCGACGTGATGGTTCGACAACACTCGCTTTTATTTAGCGTGTACTCGTTTCCTCGGAAATGGAACGTTGACGTGATGGTTCAACATTCGACGTGATGGTTCGACAACTCTCTCTTTTATTTAGCGTGTACTCGTTTCCTCGGAAATGGAAGGTTGACGTGATGGTTCAACATTCGACGTGATGGTTCGACAACACTCGCTTTTATTTAGCGTGTACTAGTTTCCTCGGAAATGGAAGGTTGACGTGATGGTTCAACAGTCGACGTGATGGTTCGACAACTCTCGCTTTTATTTTCCATGTACTCGTTTCCTCGGAAATGGTAGGTTGACGTGATGGTTCAACAGTCGACGTGATAGTTCGACAACACTCGCTTTTATTTAGCGTGTACTCGTTTCCTCGGAAATGGAACGTTGGCGTGATGGTTCAACATTCGACGTGATGGCTCGACAAATCTCGCTTTTATTTAGCGTGTACTCGTTTCCTCGGAAATGGAAGGTTGACGTGATGGTTCAACAGTCGACGTGATGGTTCGACAACACTCGCTTTTATTTAGCGTGTACTCGTTTCCTCGGAAACTGAAGGTTGACGTGATGGTTCAACATTCGACGTGATGGTTTGACAACACTCGCTTTTATTTAGCGTGTACTCGTTTCCTCGGAAATGGAAGGTTGACGTGATGGTTCAACAGTCGACGTGATTGTTCGATAGCTCTAGCTTTTATTTAGCGTGTACTTGTTTCCTCGGAAATGGAAGGTTGATGTGATGGTTCAACGGTCGACGTGATGGTTCGATACGTCTCGCTTTTATTTAGCGTGTACTTGTTTCCTCGGAAATGGAAGGTTGACGTGATGGTTCAACAGTCGACGTGATGGTTCGACAACTCTCGCTTTTATTTTCCGTGTACTCGTTTCCTTGGAAATAGAAGGTTGAGGTGATGGTTCAACAGTCGACGTGATGGTTCGACAACACTCGCTTTTATTTAGCGTGTACTCATTTCCTCGGTAACTGAAGGTTGACGTGATGGTTCAACATTCGAGGTGATGGTTCGACAACACTCGCTTTTATTTAGCGTGTACTCGTTTCCTCGGAAATGGAAGGTTGACGTGATGGTTCAATAGTCGGCGTGATGGTTCGACAACACTCGCTTTTATTTAGCGTGTACTCGTTTCCTCGGAAATGGAACGTTGATGTGATGGTTCAACATTCAACGTGATGGTTCGACAACTCTCGCTTTTATTTAGCGTGTACTCGTTTCCTCGGAAATGGAAGGTTGACGTGATGGTTCAACAGTCGACGTGATAGTTCGACGACACACGCTTTTATTTAGCGTGTACTCGTTTCCTCGGAAATGGAAGGTTGACATGATGGTTCAACGGTCGACGTGATGGTTTGATAGCTCTCGCTTTTATTTAGCGTGTACTCGTTTCCTCGGAAATGGAAGGTTAACGTGATGGTTCAACAGTCGACGTGATGGTTCGACAACTCTCGCTTTTATTTAGCGTGTACTCGTTTCCTCGGAATTAGAAGGTTGACGTGATGGTTCAACAGTCGACGTGATGGTTCGACAACACTCGCTTTTATTTAGCGTGTACTCGTTTCCTCGGAAATGGAAGGTTGACGTGATGGTTCAACAGTCGACGTGATGGTTCGACAACACTCGCTTTTATTTAGCGTGTACTCGTTTCCTCGGAAATGGAACGTTGACGTGATGGTTCAACATTCGACGTGATGGTTCGACAACTCTCGCTTTTATTTAGTGTGTACTCGTTTCCTCGGAAATGGAAGGTTGACGTGATGGTTCAATAGTCGACGTGATGGTTCGACAATACTCGCTTTTATTTAGCGTGTACTCGTTTCCTCGGAAATGGAAGGTTGACGTGATGGTTCAACAGTCGACGTGATGGTTCGACAACTCTCGCTTTTATTTTCCGAGTACTCGTTTCCTCAGAAACGGTAGGTTGACGTGATGGTTCAACAGTCGACGTGATGGTTCGACAACACTCGCTTTTATTTAGCGTGTACTCGTTTCCTCGGAAACTGAAGGTTGACGTGATGGTTCAACATTCGACGTGATGGTTCGAAAACACTCGCTTTTATTTAGCGTGTACTCGTTTCCTCGGAAATGGAAGGTTGACGTGATGGTTCAACAGTCGACGTGATGGTTCGCTGACACACGCTTTTATTTAGCGTGTACTCGTTTCCTCGGAAATGGAAGGTTGACATGATGGTTCAACGGTCGACGTGATGGTTCAATAGCTCTCACTTTTATTTAGCGTGTACTCGTTTCCTCGGATACGGAAGGTTGATGTGATGGTTCAACGGTCGACGTGATGGTTCGATAGGTCTCGCTTTTATTTAGCGTGTACTTGTTTCCTCGGAAATGGAAGGTTGACGTGATGTTTCAACAGTCGACGTGACGGTTCGACAACTCTCGCTTTTATTTTCCGTGTACTCATTTCCTTGGAAATAGAAGGTTGACGTGATGGTTCAACATTCGACGTGATGGTTCGAAAACTCTCGCTTTTATTTAGCGTGTACTCGTTTCCTCGGAAATGGAAGGTTGACGTGATGGTTCAACAGTCGACGTGATGGTTCGACAACACTCGCTTTTATTTAGCGTGTACTCGTTTCCTCTGAAATGGAAGGTTGACGTGATGGTTCAACAGTCGACGTGATGGTTCGACAACTCTCGCTTTTATTTAGCGTGTACTCGTTTCCTCGGAAATGGAAGGTTGACGTGATGGTTCAACGGTCAACGTGATGGTTCGACAGCTCTCGCTTTTATTTAGCGTGTACTCGTTTCCTCGGAAACTGAAGGTTGGCGTGATGGTTCAACATTCGACGTGATGGTTCGACAACACTCGCTTTTATTTAGCGTGTACTCGTTTCCTCGGAAATGGAAGGTTGACGTGATGGTTCAACAATCGACGTGATGGTTCGACGACACACGCTTTTATTTAGCGTGTACTCGTTTCCTCGGAAATAGAAGGTTGACATGATGGTTCAACGGTCGACGTGATGGTTCGATAGCTCTCGCTTTTATTTAGCGTGTACTCGTTTCCTCGGAAATGGAAGGTTAACGTGATGGTTCAACAGTCGACGTGATGGTTCGACAACTCTCGTTTTTATTTAGTGTGTACTCGTTTCGTCGGAAATAGAAGGTTGACGTGATGGTTCAACAGTCGACGTGATGGTTCGACAACACTCGCTTTTATTTAGCGTGTACTCGTTTCCTCGGAAATGGAAGGTTGACGTGATGGTTCAACAGTCGACGTGATGGTTCGACAACACTCGCTTTTATTTAGCGTGTACTCGTTTCCTCGGAAATGGAACGTTGACGTGATGGTTCAACATTCGACGTGATGGTTCGACAACTCTCTCTTTTATTTAGCGTGTACTCGTTTCCTCGAAAATGGAAGGTTGACGTGATGGTTCAACAGTCGACGTGATGGTTCGACAACACTCGCTTTTATTTAGCGTGTACTAGTTTCCTCGGAAATGGAAGGTTGACGTGATGGTTCAACAGTCGACGTGATGGTTCGACAACTCTCGCTTTTATTTTCCATGTACTCGTTTCCTCGGAAATGGTAGGTTGACGTGATGGTTCAACAGTCGACGTGATAGTTCGACAACACTCGCTTTTATTTAGCGTGTACTCGTTTCCTCGGAAATGGAACGTTGACGTGATGGTTCAACATTCGACGTGATGGCTCGACAAATCTCGCTTTGATTTAGCGTGTACTCGTTTCCTCGGAAATGGAAGGTTGACGTGATGGTTCAACAGTCGACGTGATGGTTCGACAACACTCGCTTTTATTTAGCGTGTACTCGTTTCCTCGGAAACTGAAGGTTGACGTGATGGTTCAACATTCGACGTGATGGTTTGACAACACTCGCTTTTATTTAGCGTGTACTCGTTTCCTCGGAAATGGAAGGTTGACGTGATGGTTCAACAGTCGACGTGATTGTTCGATAGCTCTAGCTTTTATTTCGCGTGTACTTGTTTCCTCGGAAATGGAAGGTTGATGTGATGGTTCAACGGTCGACGTGATGGTTCGATACGTCTCGCTTTTATTTAGCGTGTACTTGTTTCCTCGGAAATGGAAGGTTGACGTGATGGTTCAACAGTCGACGTGATGGTTCGACAACTCTCGCTTTTATTTTCCGTGTACTCGTTTCCTTGGAAATAGAAGGTTGAGGTGATGGTTCAACAGTCGAGGTGACGGTTCGACAACACTCGCTTTTATTTAGCGTGTACTCGTTTCCTCGGTAACTGAAGGTTGACGTGATGGTTCAACATTCGAGGTGATGGTTCGACAACACTCGCTTTTATTTAGCGTGTACTCGTTTCCTCAGAAATGGAAGGTTGACGTGATGGTTCAACAGTCGGCGTGATGGTTTGACAACACTCGCTTTTATTTAGCGTGTACTCGTTTCCTCGGAAATGGAACGTTGATGTGATGGTTCAACATTCAACGTGATGGTTCGACAACTCTCGCTTTTATTTAGCGTGTACTCGTTTCCTCGGAAATGGAAGGTTGACGTGATGGTTCAACAGTCGACGTGATGGTTCGACGACACACGCTTTTATTTAGCGTGTACTCGTTTCCTCGGAAATGGAAGGTTGACATGATGGTTCAACGGTCGACGTGATGGTTCGATAGCTCTCGCTTTTATTTAGCGTGTACTCGTTTCCTCGGAAATGGAAGGTTAACGTGATGGTTCAACAGTCGACGTGATGGTTCGACAACTCTCGCTTTTATTTAGCGTGTACTCGTTTCCTCGGAAATAGAAGGTTGACGTGATGGTTCAACAGTCGACGTGATGGGTCGACAACACTCGCTTTTATTTATCGTGTACTCGTTTCCTCGGAAATGGAAGGTTGACGTGATGGTTCAACAGTCAACGTGATGGTTCGACAACACTCGCTTTTATTTAGCGTGTACTCGTTTCCTCGGAAATGGAACGTTGACGTGATGGTTCAACATTCGACGTGATGGTTCGACAACTCTCGCTTTTATTTAGCGTGTACTCGTTTCCTCGGAAATGGAAGGTTGGCGTGATGGTTCAACAGTCGACGTGATGGTTCGACAACACTCGCTTTTATTTAGCGTGTACTCGTTTCCTCGGAAATGGAAGGTTGACGTGATGGTTCAACAGTCGACGTGATGGTTCGACAACTCTCGCTTTTATTTTCCGTGTACTCGTTTCCTCGGAGACTGAAGGTTGACGTGATGGTTCAACATTCGACGTGATGGTTTGACAACACTCGCTTTTATTTAGCGTGTACTCGTTTCCTCGGAAATGGAAGGTTGACGTGATGGTTCAACAGTCGACGTGATTGTTCGATAGCTCTAGCTTTTATTTAGCGTGTACTTGTTTCCTCGGAAATGGAAGGTTGATGTGATGGTTCAACGGTCGACGTGATGGTTCGATACGTCTCGCTTTTATTTAGCGTGTACTTGTTTCCTCGGAAATGGAAGGTTGACATGATGGTTCAACAGTCGACGTGATGGTTCGACAACTCTCGCTTTTATTTTCCGTGTACTCGTTTCCTTGGAAATAGAAGGTTGAGGTGATGGTTCAACAGTCGACGTGATGGTTCGACAACACTCGCTTTTATTTAGCGTGTACTCGTTTCCTCGGTAACTGAAGGTTGACGTGATGGTTCAACATTCGAGGTGATGGTTCGACAACACTCGCTTTTATTTAGCGTGTACTCGTTTCCTCGGAAATGGAAGGTTGACGTGATGGTTCAACAGTCGGCGTGATGGTTCGACAACACTCGCTTTTATTTAGCGTGTACTCGTTTCCTCGGAAATGGAACGTTGATGTGATGGTTCAACATTCAACGTGATGGTTCGATAACTCTCGCTTTTATTTAGCGTGTACTCGTTTCCTCGGAAATGGAAGGTTGACGTGATGGTTCAACAGTCGACGTGATGGTTCGACGACACACGCTTTTATTTAGCGTGTACTCGTTTCCTCGGAAATGGAAGGTTGACATGATGGTTCAACGGTCGACGTGATGGTTCGATAGCTCTCGCTTTTATTTAGCGTGTACTCGTTTCCTCGGAAATGGAAGGTTAACGTGATGGTTCAACAGTCGACGTGATGGTTCGACAACTCTCGCTTTTATTTAGCGTGTACTCGTTTCCTAGGAAATAGAAGGTTGACGTGATGGTTCAAAAGTCGACGTGATGGGTCGACAACACTCGCTTTTATTTAGCGTGTACTCGTTTCCTCGGAAATGGAAGGTTGACGTGATGGTTCAACAGTCGACGTGATGGTTCGACAACACTCGCTTTTATTTAGCGTGTACTCGTTTCCTCGGAAATGGAACGTTGACGTGATGGTTCAACATTCGACGTGATGGTTCGACAACTCTCGCTTTTATTTAGCGTGTACTCGTTTCCTCGGAAATAGAAGGTTGACGTGATGGTTCAACAGTCGACGTGATGGTTCGACAACACTCGCTTTTATTTAGCGTGTACTCGTTTCCTCGGAAATGGAAGGTTGACGTGATGGTTCAACAGTCGACGTGATGGTTCGACAACTCTCGCTTTTATTTTCCGTGTACTCATTTCCTCGGAAATGGTAGGTTGACGTGATGGTTCAACAGTCGACGTGATAGTTCGACAACACTCGCTTTTATTTAGCGTGTACTCGTTTCCTCGGAAATGGAACGTTGACGTGATGGTTCAACATTCGACGTGATGGCTCGACAAATCTCGCTTTTATTTAGCGTGTACTCGTTTCCTCGAAAATGGAAGGTTGACGTGATGGTTCAACAGTCGACGTGATGGTTCGACAACACTCGCTTTTATTTAGTGTGTACTCGTTTCCTCGGAAACTGAAGGTTGACGTGATGGTTCAACATTCGACGTGATGGTTTGACAACACTCGCTTTTATTTAGTGTGTACTCGTTTCCTCGGAAATGGAAGGTTGACGTGATGGTTCAACAGTCGACGTGATTGTTCGATAGCTCTAGCTTTTATTTAGCGTGTACTTGTTTCCTCGGAAATGGAAGGTTGATGTGATGGTTCAACGGTCGACGTGATGGTTCGATACGTCTCGCTTTTATTTAGCGTGTACTTGTTTCCTCGGAAATGGAAGGTTGACGTGATGGTTCAACAGTCGACGTGATGGTTCGACAACACTCGCTTTTATTTAGCGTGTACTCGTTTCCTTGGAAATAGAAGGTTGAGGTGATGGTTCAACAGTCGACGTGATGGTTCGACAACACTCGCTTTTATTTAGCGTGTACTCGTTTCCTCGGTAACTGAAGGTTGACGTGATGGTTCAACATTCGAGGTGATGGTTCGACAACACTCGCTTTTATTTAGCGTGTACTCGTTTCCTCGGAAATGGAAGGTTGACGTGATGGTTCAACAGTCGGCGTGATGGTTCGACAACACTCGCTTTTATTTAGCGTGTACTCGTTTCCTCGAAAATGGAACGTTGATGTGATGGTTCAACATTCAACGTGATGGTTCGACAACTCTCGCTTTTATTTAGCGTGTACTCGTTTCCTCGGAAATGGAAGGTTGACGTGATGGTTCAACAGTCGACGTGATGGTTCGACGACACACGCTTTTATTTAGCATGTACTCGTTTCCTCGGAAATGGAAGGTTGACATGATGGTTCAACGGTCGACGTGATGGTTCGATAGCTCTCGCTTTTATTTAGCGTGTACTCGTTTCCTCGGAAATGGAAGGTTAACGTGATGGTTCAACAGTCGACGTGATGGTTCGACAACTCTCGCTTTTATTTAGCGTGTACTCGTTTCCTCGGAAATAGAAGGTTGACGTGATGGTTCAACAGTCGACGTGATGGGTCGACAACACTCGCTTTTATTTAGCGTGTACTCGTTTCCTCGGAAATGGAAGGTTGACGTGATGGTTCAACAGTCGACGTGATGGTTCGACAATACTCGCTTTTATTTAGCGTGTACTCGTTTCCTCGGAAATGGAACGTTGACGTGATGGTTCAACATTCGACGTGATGGTTCGACAACTCTCGCTTTTATTTAGCATGTACTCGTTTCCTCGGAAATGGAAGGTTGACGTGATGGTTCAACAGTCGACGTGATGGTTTGACAACACTCGCTTTTATTTAGCGTGTACTCGTTTCCTCGGAAATGGAAGGTTGACGTGATGGTTCAACAGTCGACGTGATGGTTCGACAACTCTCGCTTTTATTTTCCGTGTACTCGTTTCCTCGGAAACTGAAGGTTGACGTGATGGTTCAACATTCGACGTGATGGTTTGACAATACTCGCTTTTATTTAGCGTGTACTCGTTTCCTCGGAAATGGAAGGTTGACGTGATGGTTCAACAGTCGACGTGATTGTTCGATAGCTCTAGCTTTTATTTAGCGTGTACTTGTTTCCTCGGAAATGGAAGGTTGATGTGATGGTTCAACGGTCGACGTGATAGTTCGATACGTCTCGCTTTTATTTAGCGTGTACTCGTTTCCTCGGAAATAGAAGGTTGACGTGATGGTTCAACAGTCGACGTGATGGGTCGACAACACTCGCTTTTATTTAGCGTGTACTCGTTTCCTCGGAAATGGAAGGTTGACGTGATGGTTCAACAGTCGACGTGATGATTCGACAACACTCGCTTTTATTTAGCGTGTACTCGTTTCCTCGGAAATGGAAGGTTGACGTGATGGTTCAACAGTCGACGTGATGGTTCGACAACTCTCTCTTTTATTTTCCGTGTACTCGTTTCCTTGCAAATAGAAGGTTGAGGTGATGGTTCAACAGTCGACGTGATGGTTCGACAACACTCGCTTTTATTTAGCGTGTACTCGTTTCCTCGGTAACTGAAGGTTGACGTGATGGTTCAACATTCGAGGTGATGGTTCGACAACACTCGCTTTTATTTAGCGTGTACTCGTTTCCTCGGAAATGGAAGGTTGACGTGATGGTTCAACAGTCGGCGTGATGGTTCGACAACACTCGCTTTTATTTAGCGTGTACTCGTTTCCTCGAAAATGGAACGTTGATGTGATGGTTCAACATTCAACGTGATGGTTCGACAACTCTCGCTTTTATTTAGCGTGTACTCGTTTCCTCGGAAATGGAAGGTTGACGTGATGGTTCAACAGTCGACGTGATGGTTCGACGACACACGCTTTTATTTAGCGTGTACTCGTTTCCTCGGAAATGGAAGGTTGACATGATGGTTCAACGGTCGACGTGATGGTTTGATAGCTTTCGCTTTTATTTAGCGTGTACTCGTTTCCTCGGAAATGGAAGGTTAACGTGATGGTTCAACAGTCGACGTGATGGTTCGACAACTCTCGCTTTTATTTATCGTGTACTCGTTTCCTCGGAAATAGAAGGTTGACGTGATGGTTCAACAGTCGACGTGATGGGTCGACAACACTCGCTTTTATTTAGCGTGTACTCGTTTCCTCGGAAATGGAAGGTTGACGTGATGGTTCAACAGTCGACGTGATGGTTCGACAACACTCGCTTTTATTTAGCGTGTACTCGTTTCCTCGGAAATGGAACGTTGACGTGATGGTTCAACATTCGACGTGATGGTTCGACAACTCTCGCTTTTATTTAGCGTGTACTCGTTTCCTCGGAAATGGAAGGTTGACGTGATGGTTCAACAGTCGACGTGATGGTTCGACAACACTCGCTTTTATTTAGCGTGTACTCGTTTCCTCGGAAATGGAAGGTTGACGTGATGGTTCAACAGTCGACGTGATGGTTCGACAAATCTCGCTTTTATTTTCCGTGTACTCGTTTCCTCGGAAACTGAAGGTTGACGTGATGGTTCAACATTCGACGTGATGGTTTGACAATACTCGCTTTTATTTAGCGTGTACTCGTTTCCTCGGAAATGGAAGGTTGACGTGATGGTTCAACAGTCGACGTGATTGTTCGATAGCTCTAGCTTTTATTTAGCGTGTACTTGTTTCCTCGGAAATGGAAGGTTGATGTGATGGTTCAACGGTCGACGTGATGGTTCGATACGTCTCGCTTTTATTTAGCGTGTACTTGTTTCCTCGGAAATGGTAGGTTGACGTGATGGTTCAACAGTCGACGTGATGGTTCGACAACACTCGCTTTTATTTAGCGTGTACTCGTTTCCTCGGAAATGGAAGGTTGACGTGATGGTTCAACAGTCGACGTGATTGTTCGATAGCTCTAGCTTTTATTTAGCGTGTACTTGTTTCCTCGGAAATGGAAGGTTGATGTGATGGTTCAACGGTCGACGTGATGGTTCGATACGTCTCGCTTTTATTTAGCGTGTACTTGTTTCCTCGGAAATGGAAGGTTGACGTGATGGTTCAACAGTCGACGTGATGGTTCGACAACTCTCGCTTTTATTTTCCGTGTACTCGTTTCCTTGGAAATAGAAGGTTGAGGTGATGGTTCAACATTCAAGGTGATGGTTCGACAACACTCGCTTTTATTTAGCGTGTACTCGTTTCCTCGGAAATGGAAGGTTGACGTGATGGTTCAACAGTCGGCGTGATGGTTCGACAACACTCGCTTTTATTTAGCGTGTACTCGTTTCCTCGAAAATGGAACGTTGATGTGATGGTTCAACATTCAACGTGATGGTTCGACAACTCTCGCTTTTATTTAGCGTGTACTCGTTTCCTCGGAAATGGAAGGTTGACGTGATGGTTCAACAGTCGACGTGATGGTTCGACGACACACGCTTTTATTTAGCGTGTACTCGTTTCCTCGGAAATGGAAGGTTGACATGATGGTTCAACGGTCGACGTGATGGTTCGATAGCTCTCGCTTTTATTTAGCGTGTACTCGTTTCCTCGGAAATGGAAGGTTAACGTGATGGTTCAACAGTCGACGTGATGGTTCGACAACTCTCGCTTTTATTTAGCGTGTACTCGTTTCCTCGGAAATAGAAGGTTGACGTGATGGTTCAACAGTCGACGTGATGGGTCGACAACACTCGCTTTTATTTAGCGTGTACTCGTTTCCTCGGAAATGGAAGGTTGACGTGATGGTTCAACAGTCGACGTGATGGTTCGACAACACTCGCTTTTATTTAGCGTGTACTCGTTTCCTCGGAAATGGAACGTTGACGTGATGGTTCAACATTCGACGTGATGGTTCGACAACTCTCGCTTTTATTTAGCGTGTACTCGTTTCCTCGGAAATGGAAGGTTGACGTGATGGTTCAACAGTCGACGTGATGGTTCGACAACACTCGCTTTTATTTAGCTTGTACTCGTTTCCTCAGAAATGGAAGGTTGACGTGATGGTTCAACAGTCGACGTGATGGTTCGACAACTCTTGCTTTTATTTTCCGTGTACTCGTTTCCTCGGAAATGGTAGGTTGACGTGATGGTTCAACAGTCGACGTGATAGTTCGACAACACTCGCTTTTATTTAGCGTGTACTCGTTTCCTCGGAAATGGAACGTTGACGTGATGGTTCAACATTCGACGTGATGGCTCGACAAATCTCGCTATTATTTAGCGTGTACTCGTTTCCTCGGAAATGGAAGGTTGACGTGATGGTTCAACAGTCGACGTGATGGTTCGACAACACTCGCTTTTATTTAGCGTGTACTCGTTTCCTCGGAAACTGAAGGTTGACGTGATGGTTCAACATTCGACGTGATGGTTTGACAACACTCGCTTTTATTTAGCGTGTACTCGTTTCCTCGGAAATGGAAGGTTGACGTGATGGTTCAACAGTCGACGTGATTGTACGATAGCTCTAGCTTTTATTTAGCGTGTACTTGTTTCCTCGGAAATGGAAGGTTGATGTGATGGTTCAACGGTCGACGTGATGGTTCGATACGTCTCGCTTTTATTTAGCGTGTACTTGTTTCCTCGGAAATGGTAGGTTGACGTGATGGTTCAACAGTCGACGTGATGGTTCGACAACACTCGCTTTTATTTAGCGTGTACTTGTTTCCTCGGAAATGGTAGGTTGACGTGATGGTTCAACAGTCGACGTGATTGTTCGATAGCTCTAGCTTTTATTTAGTGTGTACTCGTTTCCTCGGAAATGGAAGGTTGACGTGATGGTTCAACGGTCGACGTGATGGTTCGATACGTCTCGCTTTTATTTAGCGTGTACTTGTTTCCTCGGAAATGGAAGGTTGACGTGATGGTTCAACAGTCGACGTGATGGTTCGACAACTCTCGCTTTTATTTTCCGTGTACTTGTTTCCTTGGAAATAGAAGGTTGAGGTGATGGTTCAACAGTCGACGTGATGGTTCGACAACACTCGCTTTTATTTAGCGTGTACTCGTTTCCTCGGAAATGGAACGTTGACGTGATGGTTCAACATTCGACGTGATGGTTCGACAACTCTCGCTTTTATTTAGCGTGTACTCGTTTCCTCGGAAATGGAAGGTTGACGTGATGGTTCAACAGTCGACGTGATGGTTCGACAACACTCGCTTTTATTTAGCTTGTACTCGTTTCCTCGGAAATGGAAGGTTGACGTGATGGTTCAACAGTCGACGTGATGGTTCGACAACTCTCGCTTTTATTTTCCGTGTACTCGTTTCCTCGGAAATGGTAGGTTGACGTGATGGTTCAACATTCGACGTGATGGCTCGACAAATCTCGCTATTATTTAGCGTGTACTCGTTTCCTCGGAAATGGAAGGTTGATGTGATGGTTCAACAGTCGACGTGATGGTTCGACAACACTCGCTTTTATTTAGCGTGTACTCGTTTCCTCGGAAACTGAAGGTTGACGTGATGGTTCAACAGTCGACGTGATGGGTCGACAACACTCGCTTTTATTTAGCGTGTACTCGTTTCCTCGGAAATGGAAGGTTGACGTGATGGTTCAACAGTCGACGTGATGGTTCGACAACACTCGCTTTTATTTAGCGTGTACTCGTTTCCTCGGAAATGGAACGTTGACGTGATGGTTCAACATTCGACGTGATGGTTCGACAACTCTCGCTTTTATTTAGCGTGTACTCGTTTCCTCGGAAATGGAAGGTTGACGTGATGGTTCAACAGTCGACGTGATGGTTCGACAACACTCGCTTTTATTTAGCGTGTACTCGTTTCCTCGAAAACTGAAGGTTGACGTGATGGTTCAACATTCGACGTGATGGTTCGACAACACTCGCTTTTATTTAGCGTGTACTCGTTTCATCGGAAATGGAAGGTTGACGTGATGGTTCAATAGTCGACGTGATGGTTCGACAACTCTCGCTTTTATTTAGCGTGTACTCGTTTCCTCGGAAATAGAAGGTTGACGTGATGGTTCAACAGTCGACGTGATGGTTCGACAACTCTCGCTTTTATTTTCCGTGTACTCGTTTCCTTGGAAATAGAAGGTTGAGGTGATGGTTCAACATTCAAGGTGATGGTTCGACAACACTCGCTTTTATTTAGCGTGTACTCGTTTCCTCGGAAATGGAAGGTTGACGTGATGGTTCAACAGTCGGCGTGATGGTTCGACAACACTCGCTTTTATTTAGCGTGTACTCGTTTCCTCGAAAATGGAACGTTGACGTGATGGTTCAACATTCAACGTGATGGTTCGACAACTCTCGCTTTTATTTAGCGTGTACTCGTTTCCTCGGAAATGGAAGGTTGACGTGATGGTTCAACAGTCGACGTGATGGTTCGACGACACACGCTTTTATTTAGCGTGTACTCGTTTCCTCGGAAATGGAAGGTTGACATGATGGTTCAACGGTCGACGTGATGGTTCGATAGCTCTCGCTTTTATTTAGCGTGTACTCGTTTCCTCGGAAATGGAAGGTTAACGTGATGGTTCAACAGTCGACGTGATGGTTCGACAACTCTCGCTTTTATTTAGCGTGTACTCGTTTCCTCGGAAATAGAAGGTTGACGTGATGGTTCAACAGTCGACGTGATGGGTCGACAACACTCGCTTTTATTTAGCGTGTACTCGTTTCCTCGGAAATGGAAGGTTGACGTGATGGTTCAACAGTCGACGTGATGGTTCGACAACACTCGCTTTTATTTAGCGTGTACTCGTTTCCTCGGAAATGGAACGTTGACGTGATGGTTCAACATTCGACGTGATGGTTCGACAACTCTCGCTTTTATTTAGCGTGTACTCGTTTCCTCGGAAATGGAAGGTTGACGTGATGGTTCAACAGTCGACGTGATGGTTCGACAACACTCGCTTTTATTTAGCTTGTACTCGTTTCCTCAGAAATGGAAGGTTGACGTGATGGTTCAACAGTCGACGTGATGGTTCGACAACTCTTGCTTTTATTTTCCGTGTACTCGTTTCCTCGGAAATGGTAGGTTGACGTGATGGTTCAACAGTCGACGTGATAGTTCGACAACACTCGCTTTTATTTAGCGTGTACTCGTTTCCTCGGAAATGGAACGTTGACGTGATGGTTCAACATTCGACGTGATGGCTCGACAAATCTCGCTATTATTTAGCGTGTACTCGTTTCCTCGGAAATGGAAGGTTGACGTGATGGTTCAACAGTCGACGTGATGGTTCGACAACACTCGCTTTTATTTAGCGTGTACTCGTTTCCTCGGAAACTGAAGGTTGACGTGATGGTTCAACATTCGACGTGATGGTTTGACAACACTCGCTTTTATTTAGCGTGTACTCGTTTCCTCGGAAATGGAAGGTTGACGTGATGGTTCAACAGTCGACGTGATGGTTCGACGACACACGCTTTTATTTAGCGTGTACTCGTTTCCTCGGAAATGGAAGGTTGACATGATGGTTCAACGGTCGACGTGATGGTTCGATAGCTCTCGCTTTTATTTAGCGTGTACTCGTTTCCTCGGAAATGGAAGGTTAACGTGATGGTTCAACAGTCGACGTGATGGTTCGACAACTCTCGCTTTTATTTAGCGTGTACTCGTTTCCTCGGAAATAGAAGGTTGACGTGATGGTTCAACAGTCGACGTGATGGGTCGACAACACTCGCTTTTATTTAGCGTGTACTCGTTTCCTCGGAAATGGAAGGTTGACGTGATGGTTCAACAGTCGACGTGATGGTTCGACAACACTCGCTTTTATTTAGCGTGTACTCGTTTCCTCGGAAATGGAACGTTGACGTGATGGTTCAACATTCGACGTGATGGTTCGACAACTCTCGCTTTTATTTAGCGTGTACTCGTTTCCTCGGAAATGGAAGGTTGACGTGATGGTTCAACAGTCGACGTGATGGTTCGACAACACTCGCTTTTATTTAGCTTGTACTCGTTTCCTCAGAAATGGAAGGTTGACGTGATGGTTCAACAGTCGACGTGATGGTTCGACAACTCTTGCTTTTATTTTCCGTGTACTCGTTTCCTCGGAAATGGTAGGTTGACGTGATGGTTCAACAGTCGACGTGATAGTTCGACAACACTCGCTTTTATTTAGCGTGTACTCGTTTCCTCGGAAATGGAACGTTGACGTGATGGTTCAACATTCGACGTGATGGCTCGACAAATCTCGCTATTATTTAGCGTGTACTCGTTTCCTCGGAAATGGAAGGTTGACGTGATGGTTCAACAGTCGACGTGATGGTTCGACAACACTCGCTTTTATTTAGCGTGTACTCGTTTCCTCGAAAACTGAAGGTTGACGTGATGGTTCAACATTCGACGTGATGGTTCGACAACACTCGCTTTTATTTAGCGTGTACTCGTTTCATCGGAAATGGAAGGTTGACGTGATGGTTCAATAGTCGACGTGATGGTTCGACAACTCTCGCTTTTATTTAGCGTGTACTCGTTTCCTCGGAAATAGAAGGTTGACGTGATGGTTCAACAGTCGACGTGATGGTTCGACAACTCTCGCTTTTATTTTCCGTGTACTCGTTTCCTTGGAAATAGAAGGTTGAGGTGATGGTTCAACATTCAAGGTGATGGTTCGACAACACTCGCTTTTATTTAGCGTGTACTCGTTTCCTCGGAAATGGAAGGTTGACGTGATGGTTCAACAGTCGGCGTGATGGTTCGACAACACTCGCTTTTATTTAGCGTGTACTCGTTTCCTCGAAAATGGAACGTTGATGTGATGGTTCAACATTCAACGTGATGGTTCGACAAGTCTCGCTTTTATTTAGCGTGTACTCGTTTCCTCGGAAATGGAAGGTTGACGTGATGGTTCAACAGTCGACGTGATGGTTCGACGACACACGCTTTTATTTAGCGTGTACTCGTTTCCTCGGAAATGGAAGGTTGACATGATGGTTCAACGGTCGACGTGATGGTTCGATAGCTCTCGCTTTTATTTAGCGTGTACTCGTTTCCTCGGAAATGGAAGGTTAACGTGATGGTTCAACAGTCGACGTGATGGTTCGACAACTCTCGCTTTTATTTAGCGTGTACTCGTTTCCTCGGAAATAGAAGGTTGACGTGATGGTTCAACAGTCGACGTGATGGGTCGACAACACTCGCTTTTATTTAGCGTGTACTCGTTTCCTCGGAAATGGAAGGTTGACGTGATGGTTCAACAGTCGACGTGATGGTTCGACAACACTCGCTTTTATTTAGCGTGTACTCGTTTCCTCGGAAATGGAACGTTGACGTGATGGTTCAACATTTGACGTGATGGTTCGACAACTCTCGCTTTTATTTAGCGTGTACTCGTTTCCTCGGAAATGGAAGGTTGACGTGATGGTTCAACAGTCGACGTGATTGTACGATAGCTCTAGCTTTTATTTAGCGTGTACTTGTTTCCTCGGAAATGGAAGGTTGATGTGATGGTTCAACGGTCGACGTGATGGTTCGATACGTCTCGCTTTTATTTAGCGTGTACTTGTTTCCTCGGAAATGGTAGGTTGACGTGATGGTTCAACAGTCGATGTGATGGTTCGACAACACTCGCTTTTATTTAGCGTGTACTTGTTTCCTCGGAAATGGTAGGTTGACGTGATGGTTCAACAGTCGACGTGATTGTTCGATAGCTCTAGCTTTTATTTAGCGTGTACTCGTTTCCTCGGAAATGGAAGGTTGACGTGATGGTTCAACGGTCGACGTGATGGTTCGATACGTCTCGCTTTTATTTAGCGTGTACTTGTTTCCTCGGAAATGGAAGGTTGACGTGATGGTTCAACAGTCGACGTGATGGTTCGACAACTCTCGCTTTTATTTTCCGTGTACTTGTTTCCTTGGAAATAGAAGGTTGAGGTGATGGTTCAACAGTCGACGTGATGGTTCGACAACACTCGCTTTTATTTAGCGTGTACTCGTTTCCTCGGAAATGGAACGTTGACGTGATGGTTCAACATTCGACGTGATGGTTCGACAACTCTCGCTTTTATTTAGCGTGTACTCGTTTCCTCGGAAATGGAAGGTTGACGTGATGGTTCAACAGTCAACGTGATGGTTCGACAACACTCGCTTTTATTTAGCTTGTACTCGTTTCCTCGGAAATGGAAGGTTGACGTGATGGTTCAACAGTCGACGTGATGGTTCGACAACTCTCGCTTTTATTTTCCGTGTACTCGTTTCCTCGGAAATGGTAGGTTGACGTGATGGTTCAACATTCGACGTGATGGCTCGACAAATCTCGCTATTATTTAGCGTGTACTCGTTTCCTCGGAAATGGAAGGTTGACGTGATGGTTCAACAGTCGACGTGATGGTTCGACAACACTCGCTTTTATTTAGCGTGTACTCGTTTCCTCGGAAACTGAAGGTTGACGTGATGGTTCAACAGTCGACGTGATGGGTCGACAACACTCGCTTTTATTTAGCGTGTACTCGTTTCCTCGGAAATGGAAGGTTGACGTGATGGTTCAACAGTCGACGTGATGGTTCGACAACACTCGCTTTTATTTAGCGTGTACTCGTTTCCTCGGAAATGGAACGTTGACGTGATGGTTCAACATTCGACGTGATGGTTCGACAACTCTCGCTTTTATT
The DNA here is from genome assembly GCA_963859935.3 of Lathyrus sativus. NCBI lineage: Eukaryota > Viridiplantae > Streptophyta > Magnoliopsida > Fabales > Fabaceae > Lathyrus > Lathyrus sativus. The sequence goes on along the minus strand of CAWUDS030001327.1, from coordinate 1,377,771 downwards.
TAGCGTGTACTCGTTTCCTCGGAAATGGAAGGTTGACGTGATGGTTCAACAGTCGACGTGATGGTTCGACAACACTCGCTTTTATTTAGCTTGTACTCGTTTCCTCAGAAATGGAAGGTTGACGTGATGGTTCAACAGTCGACGTGATGGTTCGACAACTCTCGCTTTTATTTTCCGTGTACTCGTTTCCTCGGAAATGGTAGGTTGACGTGATGGTTCAACAGTCGACGTGATAGTTCGACAACACTCGCTTTTATTTAGCGTGTACTCGTTTCCTCGGAAATGGAACGTTGACGTGATGGTTCAACATTCGACGTGATGGCTCGACAAATCTCGCTATTATTTAGCGTGTACTCGTTTCCTCGGAAATGGAAGGTTGACGTGATGGTTCAACAGTCGACGTGATGGTTCGACAACACTCGCTTTTATTTAGCGTGTACTCGTTTCCTCGGAAACTGAAGGTTGACGTGATGGTTCAACATTCGACGTGATGGTTTGACAACACTCGCTTTTATTTAGCGTGTACTCGTTTCCTCGGAAATGGAAGGTTGACGTGATGGTTCAACAGTCGACGTGATTGTTCGATAGCTCTAGCTTTTATTTAGCGTGTACTTGTTTCCTCGGAAATGGAAGGTTGATGTGATGGTTCAATGGTCGACGTGATGGTTCGATACGTCTCGCTTTTATTTAGCGTGTACTTGTTTCCTCGGAAATGGTAGGTTGACGTGATGGTTCAACAGTCGACGTGATGGTTCGACAACACTCGCTTTTATTTAGCGTGTACTCGTTTCCTCGGAAATGGAAGGTTGACGTGATGGTTCAACAGTCGACGTGATTGTTCGATAGCTCTAGCTTTTATTTAGCGTGTACTTGTTTCCTCGGAAATGGAAGGTTGATGTGATGGTTCAACGGTCGACGTGATGGTTCGATACGTCTCGCTTTTATTTAGCGTGTACTTGTTTCCTCGGAAATGGAAGGTTGACGTGATGGTTCAACAGTCGACGTGATGGTTCGACAACTCTCGCTTTTATTTTCCGTGTACTCGTTTCCTTGGAAATAGAAGGTTGAGGTGATGGTTCAACAGTCGACGTGATGGTTCGACAACACTCGCTTTTATTTAGCGTGTACTCGTTTCCTCAGAAATGGAACGTTGACGTGATGGTTCAACATTCGACGTGATGGTTCGACAACTCTCGCTTTTATTTAGCGTGTACTCGTTTCCTCGGAAATGGAAGGTTGACGTGATGGTTCAACAGTCGACGTGATGGTTCGACAACACTCGCTTTTATTTAGCTTGTACTCGTTTCCTCGGAAATGGAAGGTTGACGTGATGGTTCAACAGTCGACGTGATGGTTCGACAAATCTCGCTTTTATTTTCCGTGTACTCGTTTCCTCGGAAATGGTAGGTTGACGTGATGGTTCAACAGTCGACGTGATGGTTCGACAACACTCGCTTTTATTTAGCGTGTACTTGTTTCCTCGGAAATGGTAGGTTGACGTGATGGTTCAACAGTCGACGTGATTGTTCGATAGCTCTAGCTTTTATTTAGCGTGTACTCGTTTCCTCGGAAATGGAAGGTTGACGTGATGGTTCAACGGTCGACGTGATGGTTCGATACGTCTCGCTTTTATTTAGCGTGTACTTGTTTCCTCGGAAATGGAAGGTTGACGTGATGGTTCAACAGTCGACGTGATGGTTCGACAACTCTCGCTTTTATTTTCCGTGTACTTGTTTCCTTGGAAATAGAAGGTTGAGGTGATGGTTCAACAGTCGACGTGATGGTTCGACAACACTCGCTTTTATTTAGCGTGTACTCGTTTCCTCGAAAACTGAAGGTTGACGTGATGGTTCAACATTCGACGTGATGGTTCGACAACACTCGCTTTTATTTAGCGTGTACTCGTTTCATCGGAAATGGAAGGTTGACGTGATGGTTCAATAGTCGACGTGATGGTTCGACAACTCTCGCTTTTATTTAGCGTGTACTCGTTTCCTCGGAAATAGAAGGTTGACGTGATGGTTCAACAGTCGACGTGATGGTTCGACAACTCTCGCTTTTATTTTCCGTGTACTCGTTTCCTTGGAAATAGAAGGTTGAGGTGATGGTTCAACATTCAAGGTGATGGTTCGACAACACTCGCTTTTATTTAGCGTGTACTCGTTTCCTCGGAAATGGAAGGTTGACGTGATGGTTCAACAGTCGGCGTGATGGTTCGACAACACTCGCTTTTATTTAGCGTGTACTCGTTTCCTCGAAAATGGAACGTTGATGTGATGGTTCAACATTCAACGTGATGGTTCGACAAGTCTCGCTTTTATTTAGCGTGTACTCGTTTCCTCGGAAATGGAAGGTTGACGTGATGGTTCAACAGTCGACGTGATGGTTCGACGACACACGCTTTTATTTAGCGTGTACTCGTTTCCTCGGAAATGGAAGGTTGACATGATGGTTCAACGGTCGACGTGATGGTTCGATAGCTCTCGCTTTTATTTAGCGTGTACTCGTTTCCTCGGAAATGGAAGGTTAACGTGATGGTTCAACAGTCGACGTGATGGTTCGACAACTCTCGCTTTTATTTAGCGTGTACTCGTTTCCTCGGAAATAGAAGGTTGACGTGATGGTTCAACAGTCGACGTGATGGGTCGACAACACTCGCTTTTATTTAGCGTGTACTCGTTTCCTCGGAAATGGAAGGTTGACGTGATGGTTCAACAGTCGACGTGATGGTTCGACAACACTCGCTTTTATTTAGCGTGTACTCGTTTCCTCGGAAATGGAACGTTGACGTGATGGTTCAACATTTGACGTGATGGTTCGACAACTCTCGCTTTTATTTAGCGTGTACTCGTTTCCTCGGAAATGGAAGGTTGACGTGATGGTTCAACAGTCGACGTGATTGTACGATAGCTCTAGCTTTTATTTAGCGTGTACTTGTTTCCTCGGAAATGGAAGGTTGATGTGATGGTTCAACGGTCGACGTGATGGTTCGATACGTCTCGCTTTTATTTAGCGTGTACTTGTTTCCTCGGAAATGGTAGGTTGACGTGATGGTTCAACAGTCGACGTGATGGTTCGACAACACTCGCTTTTATTTAGCGTGTACTTGTTTCCTCGGAAATGGTAGGTTGACGTGATGGTTCAACAGTCGACGTGATTGTTCGATAGCTCTAGCTTTTATTTAGCGTGTACTCGTTTCCTCGGAAATGGAAGGTTGACGTGATGGTTCAACGGTCGACGTGATGGTTCGATACGTCTCGCTTTTATTTAGCGTGTACTTGTTTCCTCGGAAATGGAAGGTTGACGTGATGGTTCAACAGTCGACGTGATGGTTCGACAACTCTCGCTTTTATTTTCCGTGTACTTGTTTCCTTGGAAATAGAAGGTTGAGGTGATGGTTCAACAGTCGACGTGATGGTTCGACAACACTCGCTTTTATTTAGCGTGTACTCGTTTCCTCGGAAATGGAACGTTGACGTGATGGTTCAACATTCGACGTGATGGTTCGACAACTCTCGCTTTTATTTAGCGTGTACTCGTTTCCTCGGAAATGGAAGGTTGACGTGATGGTTCAACAGTCAACGTGATGGTTCGACAACACTCGCTTTTATTTAGCTTGTACTCGTTTCCTCGGAAATGGAAGGTTGACGTGATGGTTCAACAGTCGACGTGATGGTTCGACAACTCTCGCTTTTATTTTCCGTGTACTCGTTTCCTCGGAAATGGTAGGTTGACGTGATGGTTCAACATTCGACGTGATGGCTCGACAAATCTCGCTATTATTTAGCGTGTACTCGTTTCCTCGGAAATGGAAGGTTGACGTGATGGTTCAACAGTCGACGTGATGGTTCGACAACACTCGCTTTTATTTAGCGTGTACTCGTTTCCTCGGAAACTGAAGGTTGACGTGATGGTTCAACAGTCGACGTGATGGGTCGACAACACTCGCTTTTATTTAGCGTGTACTCGTTTCCTCGGAAATGGAAGGTTGACGTGATGGTTCAACAGTCGACGTGATGGTTCGACAACACTCGCTTTTATTTAGCGTGTACTCGTTTCCTCGGAAATGGAACGTTGACGTGATGGTTCAACATTCGACGTGATGGTTCGACAACTCTCGCTTTTATTTAGCGTGTACTCGTTTCCTCGGAAATGGAAGGTTGACGTGATGGTTCAACAGTCGACGTGATGGTTCGACAACACTCGCTTTTATTTAGCTTGTACTCGTTTCCTCAGAAATGGAAGGTTGACGTGATGGTTCAACAGTCGACGTGATGGTTCGACAACTCTCGCTTTTATTTTCCGTGTACTCGTTTCCTCGGAAATGGTAGGTTGACGTGATGGTTCAACAGTCGACGTGATAGTTCGACAACACTCGCTTTTATTTAGCGTGTACTCGTTTCCTCGGAAATGGAACGTTGACGTGATGGTTCAACATTCGACGTGATGGCTCGACAAATCTCGCTATTATTTAGCGTGTACTCGTTTCCTCGGAAATGGAAGGTTGACGTGATGGTTCAACAGTCGACGTGATGGTTCGACAACACTCGCTTTTATTTAGCGTGTACTCGTTTCCTCGGAAACTGAAGGTTGACGTGATGGTTCAACATTCGACGTGATGGTTTGACAACACTCGCTTTTATTTAGCGTGTACTCGTTTCCTCGGAAATGGAAGGTTGACGTGATGGTTCAACAGTCGACGTGATTGTTCGATAGCTCTAGCTTTTATTTAGCGTGTACTTGTTTCCTCGGAAATGGAAGGTTGATGTGATGGTTCAATGGTCGACGTGATGGTTCGATACGTCTCGCTTTTATTTAGCGTGTACTTGTTTCCTCGGAAATGGTAGGTTGACGTGATGGTTCAACAGTCGACGTGATGGTTCGACAACACTCGCTTTTATTTAGCGTGTACTCGTTTCCTCGGAAATGGAAGGTTGACGTGATGGTTCAACAGTCGACGTGATTGTTCGATAGCTCTAGCTTTTATTTAGCGTGTACTTGTTTCCTCGGAAATGGAAGGTTGATGTGATGGTTCAACGGTCGACGTGATGGTTCGATACGTCTCGCTTTTATTTAGCGTGTACTTGTTTCCTCGGAAATGGAAGGTTGACGTGATGGTTCAACAGTCGACGTGATGGTTCGACAACTCTCGCTTTTATTTTCCGTGTACTCGTTTCCTTGGAAATAGAAGGTTGAGGTGATGGTTCAACAGTCGACGTGATGGTTCGACAACACTCGCTTTTATTTAGCGTGTACTCGTTTCCTCAGAAATGGAACGTTGACGTGATGGTTCAACATTCGACGTGATGGTTCGACAACTCTCGCTTTTATTTAGCGTGTACTCGTTTCCTCGGAAATGGAAGGTTGACGTGATGGTTCAACAGTCGACGTGATGGTTCGACAACACTCGCTTTTATTTAGCTTGTACTCGTTTCCTCGGAAATGGAAGGTTGACGTGATGGTTCAACAGTCGACGTGATGGTTCGACAACTCTCGCTTTTATTTTCCGTGTACTCGTTTCCTCGGAAATGGTAGGTTGACGTGATGGTTCAACAGTCGACGTGATGGTTCGACAACACTCGCTTTTATTTAGCGTGTACTTGTTTCCTCGGAAATGGTAGGTTGACGTGATGGTTCAACAGTCGACGTGATTGTTCGATAGCTCTAGCTTTTATTTAGCGTGTACTCGTTTCCTCGGAAATGGAAGGTTGACGTGATGGTTCAACGGTCGACGTGATGGTTCGATACGTCTCGCTTTTATTTAGCGTGTACTTGTTTCCTCGGAAATGGAAGGTTGACGTGATGGTTCAACAGTCGACGTGATGGTTCGACAACTCTCGCTTTTATTTTCCGTGTACTTGTTTCCTTGGAAATAGAAGGTTGAGGTGATGGTTCAACAGTCGACGTGATGGTTCGACAACACTCGCTTTTATTTAGCGTGTACTCGTTTCCTCGGAAATGGAACGTTGACGTGATGGTTCAACATTCGACGTGATGGTTCGACAACTCTCGCTTTTATTTAGCGTGTACTCGTTTCCTCGGAAATGGAAGGTTGACGTGATGGTTCAACAGTCGACGTGATGGTTCGACAACACTCGCTTTTATTTAGCTTGTACTCGTTTCCTCGGAAATGGAAGGTTGACGTGATGGTTCAACAGTCGACGTGATGGTTCGACAACTCTCGCTTTTATTTTCCGTGTACTCGTTTCCTCGGGAATGGTAGGTTGACGTGATGGTTCAACATTCGACGTGATGGCTCGACAAATCTCGCTATTATTTAGCGTGTACTCGTTTCCTCGGAAATGGAAGGTTGACGTGATGGTTCAACAGTCGACGTGATGGTTCGACAACACTCGTTTTTATTTAGCGTGTACTCGTTTCCTCGGAAACTGAAGGTTGACGTGATGGTTCAACAGTCGACGTGATGGGTCGACAACACTCGCTTTTATTTAGCGTGTACTCGTTTCCTCGGAAATGGAAGGTTGACGTGATGGTTCAACAGTCGACGTGATGGTTCGACAAGACTCGCTTTTATTTAGCGTGTACTCGTTTCCTCGGAAATGGAAAGTTGACGTGATGGTTCAACATTCGACGTGATGGTTCGACAACTCTCGCTTTTATTTAGCGTGTACTCGTTTCCTCGGAAATGGAAGGTTGACGTGATGGTTCAACAGTCGACGTGATGGTTCGACAACACTCGCTTTTATTTAGCTTGTACTCGTTTCCTCAGAAATGGAAGGTTGACGTGATGGTTCAACAGTCGACGTGATGGTTCGACAACTCTCGCTTTTATTTTCCGTGTACTCGTTTCCTCGGAAATGGTAGGTTGACGTGATGGTTCAACAGTCGACGTGATAGTTCGACAACACTCGCTTTTATTTAGCGTGTACTCGTTTCCTCGGAAATGGAACGTTGACGTGATGGTTCAACATTCGACGTGATGGCTCGACAAATCTCGCTATTATTTAGCGTGTACTCGTTTCCTCGGAAATGGAAGGTTGACGTGATGGTTCAACAGTCGACGTGATGGTTCGACAACACTCGCTTTTATTTAGCGTGTACTCGTTTCCTCGGAAACTGAAGGTTGACGTGATGGTTCAACATTCGACGTGATGGTTTGACAACACTCGCTTTTATTTAGCGTGTACTCGTTTCCTCGGAAATGGAAGGTTGACGTGATGGTTCAACAGTCGACGTGATTGTTCGATAGCTCTAGCTTTTATTTAGCGTGTACTTGTTTCCTCGGAAATGGAAGGTTGATGTGATGGTTCAACGGTCGACGTGATGGTTCGATACGTCTCGCTTTTATTTAGCGTGTACTTGTTTCCTCGGAAATGGTAGGTTGACGTGATGGTTCAACAGTCGACGTGATGGTTCGACAACACTCGCTTTTATTTAGCGTGTACTCGTTTCCTCGGAAATGGAAGGTTGACGTGATGGTTCAACAGTCGACGTGATTGTTCGATAGCTCTAGCTTTTATTTAGCGTGTACTTGTTTCCTCGGAAATGGAAGGTTGATGTGATGGTTCAACGGTCGACGTGATGGTTCGATACGTCTCGCTTTTATTTAGCGTGTACTTGTTTCCTCGGAAATGGAAGGTTGACGTGATGGTTCAACAGTCGACGTGATGGTTCGACAACTCTCGCTTTTATTTTCCGTGTACTCGTTTCCTTGGAAATAGAAGGTTGAGGTGATGGTTCAACAGTCGACGTGATGGTTCGACAACACTCGCTTTTATTTAGCGTGTACTCGTTTCCTCGGAAATGGAACGTTGACGTGATGGTTCAACATTCGACGTGATGGTTCGACAACTCTCGCTTTTATTTAGCGTGTACTCGTTTCCTCGGAAATGGAAGGTTGACGTGATGGTTCAACAGTCGACGTGATGGTTCGACAACACTCGCTTTTATTTAGCTTGTACTCGTTTCCTCGGAAATGGAAGGTTGATGTGATAGTTCAACATTCAACGTGATGGTTCGACAACTCTCGCTTTTATTTAGCGTGTACTCGTTTCCTCGGAAATGGAAGGTTGACGTGATGGTTCAACAGTCGACGTGATGGTTCGACGACACACGCTTTTATTTAGCGTGTACTCGTTTCCTCGGAAATGGAAGGTTGACATGATGGTTCAACGGTCGACGTGATGGTTCGATAGCTCTCGCTTTTATTTAGCGTGTACTCGTTTCCTCGGAAATGGAAGGTTAACGTGATGGTTCAACAGTCGACGTGATGGTTCGACAACTCTCGCTTTTATTTAGCGTGTACTCGTTTCCTCGGAAATAGAAGGTTGACGTGATGGTTCAACAGTCGACGTGATGGGTCGACAACACTCGCTTTTATTTAGCGTGTACTCGTTTCCTCGGAAATGGAAGGTTGACGTGATGGTTCAACAGTCGACGTGATGGTTCGACAACACTCGCTTTTATTTAGCGTGTACTCGTTTCCTCGGAAATGGAACGTTGACGTGATGGTTCAACATTCGACGTGATGGTTCGACAACTCTCGCTTTTATTTAGCGTGTACTCGTTTCCTCGGAAATGGAAGGTTGACGTGATGGTTCAACAGTCGACGTGATGGTTCGACAACACTCGCTTTTATTTAGCTTGTACTCGTTTCCTCGGAAATGGAAGGTTGACGTGATGGTTCAACAGTCGACGTGATGGTTCGACAACTCTCGCTTTTATTTTCCGTATACTCGTTTCCTCGGAAATGGTAGGTTGACGTGATGGTTCAACAGTCGACGTGATAGTTCGACAACACTCGCTTTTATTTAGCGTGTACTCGTTTCCTCGGAAATGGAACGTTGACGTGATGGTTCAACATTCGACGTGATGGCTCGACAAATCTCGCTATTATTTAGCGTGTACTCGTTTCCTCGGAAATGGAAGGTTGACGTGATGGTTCAACAGTCGACGTGATGGTTCGACAACACTCGCTTTTATTTAGCGTGTACTCGTTTCCTCGGAAACTGAAGGTTGACGTGATGGTTCAACATTCGACGTGATGGTTTGACAACACTCGCTTTTATTTAGCGTGTACTCGTTTCCTCGGAAATGGAAGGTTGACGTGATGGTTCAACAGTCGACGTGATTGTTCGATAGCTCTAGCTTTTATTTAGCGTGTACTTGTTTCCTCGGAAATGGAAGGTTGATGTGATGGTTCAACGGTCGACGTGATGGTTCGATACGTCTCGCTTTTATTTAGCGTGTACTTGTTTCCTCGGAAATGGAAGGTTGACGTGATGGTTCAACAGTCGACGTGATGGTTCGACAACTCTCGCTTTTATTTTCCGTGTACTCGTTTCCTTGGAAATAGAAGGTTGAGGTGATGGTTCAACAGTCGACGTGATGGTTCGACAACACTCGCTTTTATTTAGCGTGTACTCGTTTCCTCGGTAACTGAAGGTTGACGTGATGGTTCAACATTCGAGGTGATGGTTCGACAACACTCGCTTTTATTTAGCGTGTACTCGTTTCCTCGGAAATGGAAGGTTGACGTGATGGTTCAACAGTCGGCGTGATGGTTCGACAACACTCGCTTTTATTTAGCGTGTACTCGTTTCCTCGAAAATGGAACGTTGATGTGATGGTTCAACATTCAACGTGATGGTTCGACAACTCTCGCTTTTATTTAGCGTGTACTCGTTTCCTCGGAAATGGAAGGTTGACGTGATGGTTCAACAGTCGACGTGATGGTTCGACGACACACGCTTTTATTTAGCGTGTACTCGTTTCCTCGGAAATGGAAGGTTGACATGATGGTTCAACGGTCGACGTGATGGTTCGATAGCTCTCGCTTTTATTTAGCGTGTACTCGTTTCCTCGGAAATGGAAGGTTAACGTGATGGTTCAACAGTCGACGTGATGGTTCGACAACTCTCGCTTTTATTTAGCGTGTACTCGTTTCCTCGGAAATAGAAGGTTGACGTGATGGTTCAACAGTCAACGTGATGGGTCGACAACACTCGCTTTTATTTAGCGTGTACTCGTTTCCTCGGAAATGGAAGGTTGACGTGATGGTTCAACAGTCGACGTGATGGTTCGACAACACTCGCTTTTATTTAGTGTGTACTCGTTTCCTCGGAAATGGAACGTTGACGTGATGGTTCAACATTCGACGTGATGGTTCTACAACTCTCGCTTTTATTTAGCGTGTACTCGTTTCCTCGGAAATGGAAGGTTGACGTGATGGTTCAACAGTCGGCGTGATGGTTCGACAACACTCGCTTTTATTTAGCGTGTACTCGTTTCCTCGAAAATGGAACGTTGACGTGATGGTTCAACAGTCGACGTGATGGTTCGACAACTCTCGCTTTTATTTTCCGTGTACTCGTTTCCTCGGAAATGGTAGGTTGACGTGATGGTTCAACAGTCGATGTGATAGTTCGACAAGACTCGCTTTTATTTAGCGTGTACTCGTTTCCTCGGAAATGGAACGTTGACGTGATGGTTCAACATTCGACGTGATGGCTCGACAAATCTCGCTTTTATTTAGCGTGTACTCGTTTCCTCGGAAATGGAAGGTTGACGTGATGGTTCAACAGTCGACGTGATGGTTCGACAACACTCTCTTTTATTTAGCGTGTACTCGTTTCCTCGGAAACTGAAGGTTGACGTGATGGTTCAACATTCGACGTGATGGTTTGACAACACTCGCTTTTATTTAGCGTGTACTCGTTTCCTCGGAAATGGAAGGTTGACGTGATGGTTCAACAGTCGACGTGATTGTTCGATAGCTCTAGCTTTTATTTAGCGTGTACTTGTTTCCTCGGAAATGGAAGGTTGATGTGATGGTTCAACGGTCGACGTGATGGTTCGATACGTCTCGCTTTTATTTAGCGTGTACTTGTTTCCTCGGAAATGGAAGGTTGACGTGATGGTTCAACAGTCGACGTGATGGTTCGACAACTCTCGCTTTTATTTTCCGTGTACTCGTTTCCTTGGAAATAGAAGGTTGAGGTGATGGTTCAACAGTCGACGTGATGGTTCGACAACACTCGCTTTTATTTAGCGTGTACTCGTTTCCTCGGTAACTGAAGGTTGACGTGATGGTTCAACATTCGAGGTGATGGTTCGACAACACTCGCTTTTATTTAGCGTGTACTCGTTTCCTCGGAAATGGAAGGTTGACGTGATGGTTCAACAGTCGGCGTGATGGTTCGACAACACTCGCTTTTATTTAGCGTGTACTCGTTTCCTCGAAAATGGAACGTTGATGTGATGGTTCAACATTCAACGTGATGGTTCGACAACTCTCGCTTTTATTTAGCGTGTACTCGTTTCCTCGGAAATGGAAGGTTGACGTGATGGTTCAACAGTCGACGTGATGGTTCGACGACACACGCTTTTATTTAGCGTGTACTCGTTTCCTCGGAAATGGAAGGTTGACATGATGGTTCAACGGTCGACGTGATGGTTCGATAGCTCTCGCTTTTATTTAGCGTGTACTCGTTTCCTCGGAAATGGAAGGTTAACGTGATGGTTCAACAGTCGATGTGATGGTTCGACAACTCTCGCTTTTATTTAGCGTGTACTCGTTTCCTCGGAAATAGAAGGTTGACGTGATGGTTCAACAGTCGACGTGATGGGTCGACAACACTCGCTTTTATTTAGCGTGTACTCGTTTCCTCGGAAATGGAAGGTTGACGTGATGGTTCAACAGTCGACGTGATGGTTCGACAACACTCGCTTTTATTTAGCGTGTACTCGTTTCCTCGGAAATGGAACGTTGACGTGATGGTTCAACATTCGACGTGATGGTTCGACAACTCTCGCTTTTATTTAGCTTGTACTCGTTTCCTCGGAAATGGAAGGTTGACGTGATGGTTCAACAGTCGACGTGATGGTTCGACAACACTCGCTTTTATTTAGCGTGTACTCGTTTCCTCAGAAATGGAAGGTTGACGTGATGGTTCAACAGTCGACGTGATGGTTCGACAACTCTCGCTTTTATTTTCCGTGTACTCGTTTCCTCGGAAACTGAAGGTTGACGTGATGGTTCAACATTCGACGTGATGGTTTGACAATACTCGCTTTTATTTAGCGTGTACTTGTTTCCTCGGAAATGGAAGGTTGACGTGATGGTTCAACAGTCGACGTGATTGTTCGATAGCTCTAGCTTTTATTTAGCGTGTACTTGTTTCCTCGGAAATGGAAGGTTGATGTGATGGTTCAACGGTCGACGTGATGGTTCGATACGTCTCGCTTTTATTTAGCGTGTATTTGTTTCCTCGGAAATGGTAGGTTGACGTGATGGTTCAACAGTCGACGTGATGGTTCGACAACACTCACTTTTATTTAGCGTGTACTCGTTTCCTCGGAAATGGAAGGTTGACGTGATGGTTCAACAGTCGACGTGATTGTTCGATAGCTCTAGCTTTTATTTAGCGTGTACTTGTTTCCTCGGAAATGGAAGGTTGATGTGATGGTTCAACGGTCGACGTGATGGTTCGATACGTCTCGCTTTTATTTAGCGTGTACTTGTTTCCTCGGAAATGGAAGGTTGACGTGATGGTTCAACAGTCGACGTGATGGTTCGACAACTCTCGCTTTTATTTTCCGTGTACTCGTTTCCTTGGAAATAGAAGGTTGAGGTGATGGTTCAACAGTCGACGTGATGGTTCGACAACACTCGCTTTTATTTAGCGTGTACTCGTTTCCTCGGTAACTGAAGGTTGACGTGATGGTTCAACATTCGAGGTGATGGTTCGACAACACTCGCTTTTATTTAGCGTGTACTCGTTTCCTCGGAAATGGAAGGTTGACGTGATGGTTCAACAGTCGGCGTGATGGTTCGACAACACTCGCTTTTATTTAGCGTGTACTCGTTTCCTCGAAAATGGAACGTTGATGTGATGGTTCAACATTCAACGTGATGGTTCGACAACTCTCGCTTTTATTTAGCGTGTACTCGTTTCCTCGGAAATGGAAGGTTGACGTGATGGTTCAACAGTCGACGTGATGGTTCGACGACACACGCTTTTATTTAGCGTGTACTCGTTTCCTCGGAAATGGAAGGTTGACATGATGGTTCAACGGTCGACGTGATGGTTCGATAGCTCTCGCTTTTATTTAGCGTGTACTCGTTTCCTCGGAAATGGAAGGTTAACGTGATGGTTCAACAGTCGATGTGATGGTTCGACAACTCTCGCTTTTATTTAGCGTGTACTCGTTTCCTCGGAAATAGAAGGTTGACGTGATGGTTCAACAGTCGACGTGATGGGTCGACAACACTCGCTTTTATTTAGCGTGTACTCGTTTCCTCGGAAATGGAAGGTTGACGTGATGGTTCAACAGTCGACGTGATGGTTCGACAACACTCGCTTTTATTTAGCGTGTACTCGTTTCCTCGGAAATGGAACGTTGACGTGATGGTTCAACATTCGACGTGATGGTTCGACAACTCTCGCTTTTATTTAGCTTGTACTCGTTTCCTCGGAAATGGAAGGTTGACGTGATGGTTCAACAGTCGACGTGATGGTTCGACAACACTCGCTTTTATTTAGCGTGTACTCGTTTCCTCAGAAATGGAAGGTTGACGTGATGGTTCAACAGTCGACGTGATGGTTCGACAACTCTCGCTTTTATTTTCCGTGTACTCGTTTCCTCGGAAACTGAAGGTTGACGTGATGGTTCAACATTCGACGTGATGGTTTGACAATACTCGCTTTTATTTAGCGTGTACTTGTTTCCTCGGAAATGGAAGGTTGACGTGATGGTTCAACAGTCGACGTGATTGTTCGATAGCTCTAGCTTTTATTTAGCGTGTACTTGTTTCCTCGGAAATGGAAGGTTGATGTGATGGTTCAACGGTCGACGTGATGGTTCGATACGTCTCGCTTTTATTTAGCGTGTATTTGTTTCCTCGGAAATGGTAGGTTGACGTGATGGTTCAACAGTCGACGTGATGGTTCGACAACACTCACTTTTATTTAGCGTGTACTCGTTTCCTCGGAAATGGAAGGTTGACGTGATGGTTCAACAGTCGACGTGATTGTTCGATAGCTCTAGCTTTTATTTAGCGTGTACTTGTTTCCTCGGAAATGGAAGGTTGATGTGATGGTTCAACGGTCGACGTGATGGTTCGATACGTCTCGCTTTTATTTAGCGTGTACTTGTTTCCTCGGAAATGGAAGGTTGACGTGATGGTTCAACAATCGACGTGATGGTTCGACAACTCTCGCTTTTATTTTCCGTGTACTCGTTTCCTTGGAAATAGAAGGTTGATGTGATGGTTCAACAGTCGACGTGATGGGTCGACAACACTCGCTTTTATTTAGCGTGTACTCGTTTCCTCGGAAATGGAAGGTTGACGTGATGGTTCAACAGTCGACGTGATGGTTCAACAACACTCGCTTTTATTTAGCGTGTACTCGTTTCCTCGGAAATGGAACGTTGATGTGATGGTTCAACATTCGACGTGATGGTTCGACAACTCTCGCTTTTATTTAGCGTGTACTCGTTTCCTCGGAAATGGAAGGTTGACGTGATGGTTCAACAGTCGACGTGATGGTTCGACAACACTCGCTTTTATTTAGCGTGTACTCGTTTCCTCGGAAATGGAAGGTTGACGTGATGGTTCAACAGTCGACGTGATGGTTCGACAACTCTCGCTTTTATTTTCCGTGTACTCGTTTCCTCTGAAACTGAAGGTTGACGTGATGGTTCAACATTCGACGTGATGGTTTGACAACACTTGCTTTTATTTAGCGTGTACTCGTTTCCTCGGAAATGGAAGGTTGACGTAATGGTTCAACAGTCGACGTGATTGTTCGATAGCTCTAGCTTTTATTTAGCGTGTACTTGTTTCCTCGGAAACGGAAGGTTGATGTGATGGTTCAACGGTCGACGTGATGGTTCGATACGTCTCGCTTTTATTTAGCGTGTACTTGTTTCCTCGGAAATGGTAGGTTGACGTGATGGTTCAACAGACGACGTGATGGTTCGACAACTCTCGCTTTTATTTTCCGTGTACTCGTTTCCTTGGAAATAGAAGGTTGAGGTGATGGTTCAACAGTCGACGTGATGGTTCGACAACACTCGCTTTTATTTAGCGTGTACTCGTTTCCTCGGTAACTGAAGGTTGACGTGATGGTTCAACATTCGAGGTGATGGTTCGACAACACTCGCTTTTATTTAGCGTGTACTCGTTTCCTCGGAAATGGAAGGTTGACGTGATGGTTCAACAGTCGGCGTGATGGTTCGACAACACTCGCTTTTATTTAGCGTGTACTCGTTTCCTCGAAAATGGAACGTTGATGTGATGGTTCAACATTCAACGTGATGGTTCGACAACTCTCGCTTTTATTTAGCGTGTACTCGTTTCCTCGGAAAAGGAAGGTTGACGTGATGGTTCAACAGTCGACGTGATGGTTCGACGACACACACTTTTATTTAGCGTGTACTCGTTTCCTCGGAAATGGAAGGTTGACATGATGGTTCAACGGTCGACGTGATGGTTCGATAGCTCTCGCTTTTATTTAGCGTGTACTCGTTTCCTCGGAAATGGAAGGTTAACGTGATGGTTCAACAGTCGACGTGATGGTTCGACAACTCTCGCTTTTATTTAGCGTGTACTCGTTTCCTCGGAAATGGAAGGTTGACATGATGGTTCAACGGTCGACGTGATGGTTCGATAGCTCTCGCTTTTATTTAGCGTGTACTCGTTTCCTCGGAAATGGAAGGTTAACGTGATGCTTCAACAGTCGACGTGATGGTTCGACAACTCTCGCTTTTATTTAGCGTGTACTCGTTTCCTCGGAAATAGAACGTTGACGTGATGGTTCAACATTCGACGTGATGGTTCGACAACTCTCGCTTTTATTTAGCGTGTACTCGTTTCCTCGGAAATGGAAGGTTGACGTGATGGTTCAACAGTCGGCGTGATGGTTCGATAACACTCGCTTTTATTTAGCGTGTACTCGTTTCCTCGAAAATGGAACGTTGATGTGATGGTTCAACATTCAACCTGATGGTTCGACAACTCTCGCTTTTATTTAGTGTGTACTCGTTTCCTCGGAAATGGAAGGTTGACGTGATGGTTCAACAGTCGACGTGATGGTTCGACGACACACGCTTTTATTTAGCGTGTACTTGTTTCCTCGGAAATGGAAGGTTGACATGATGGTTCAACGGTCGACGTGATGGTTCGATAGCTCTCGCTTTTATTTAGCGTGTACTCGTTTCCTCGGAAATGGAAGGTTAACGTGATGGTTCAACAGTCGACGTGATGGTTCGACAACTCTCGCTTTTATTTAGCGTGTACTCGTTTCCTCGGAAATAGAAGGTTGACGTGATGGTTCAACAGTCGACGTGATGGGTCGACAACACTCGCTTTTATTTAGCGTGTACTCGTTTCCTCGGAAATGGAAGGTTGACGTGATGGTTCAACAGTCGACGTGATGGTTCGACAACTCTCGCTTTTATTTTCCGTGTACTCGTTTCCTCGGAAACTGAAGGTTGACGTGATGGTTCAACATTCGACGTGATGGTTTGACAATACTCGCTTTTATTTAGCGTGTACTCGTTTCCTCGGAAATGGAAGGTTGACGTGATGGTTCAACAGTCGACGTGATTGTTCGATAGCTCTAGCTTTTATTTAGCGTGTACTTGTTTCCTCGGAAATGGAAGGTTGATGTGATGGTTCAACGGTCGACGTGATGGTTCGATACGTCTCGCTTTTATTTAGCGTGTACTTGTTTCCTCGGAAATGGTAGGTTGACGTGATGGTTCAACAGTCGACGTGATGGTTCGACAACACTCGCTTTTATTTAGCGTGTACTCGTTTCCTCGGAAATGGAAGGTTGACGTGATGGTTCAACAGTCGACGTGATGGTTCGACAACTCTCGCTTTTATTTTTCGTGTACTCGTTTCCTCGGAAATGGAAGGTTGATGTGATGGTTCAACGGTCGACGTGATGGTTCGATACGTCTCGCTTTTATTTAGCGTGTACTTGTTTCCTCGGAAATGGAAGGTTGACGTGATGGTTCAACAGTCGACGTGATGGTTCGACAACTCTCGCTTTTATTTTCCGTGTACTCGTTTCCTTAGAAATAGAAGGTTGAGGTGATGGTTCAACAGTCGACGTGATGGTTCGACAACACTCGCTTTTATTTAGCGTGTACTCGTTTCCTCGGTAACTGAAGGTTGACGTGATGGTTCAACATTCGAGGTGATGGTTCGACAACACTCGCTTTTATTTAGCGTGTACTCGTTTCCTCGGAAATGGAAGGTTGACGTGATGGTTCAACAATCGGCGTGATGGTTCGACAACACTCGCTTTTATTTAGCGTGTACTCGTTTCCTCGAAAATGGAACGTTGATGTGATGGTTCAACATTCAACGTGATGGTTCGACAACTCTCGCTTTTATTTAGCGTGTACTCGTTTCCCCGGAAATGGAAGGTTGACGTGATGGTTCAACAGTCGACGTGATGGTTCGACGACACACGCTTTTATTTAGCGTGTACTCGTTTCCTCGGAAATGGAAGGTTGACATGATGGTTCAACGGTCGACGTGATGGTTCGATAGCTCTCGCTTTTATTTAGCGTGTACTCGTTTCCTCGGAAATGGAAGGTTAACGTGATGGTTCAACAGTCGACGTGATGGTTCGACAACTCTCGCTTTTATTTAGCGTGTACTCGTTTCCTCGGAAATAGAAGGTTGATGTGATGGTTCAACAGTCGACGTGATGGGTCGACAACACTCGCTTTTATTTAGCGTGTACTCGTTTCCTCGGAAATGGAAGGTTGACGTGATGGTTCAACAGTCGACGTGATGGTTCAACAACACTCGCTTTTATTTAGCGTGTACTCGTTTCCTCGGAAATGGAACGTTGATGTGATGGTTCAACATTCGACGTGATGGTTCGACAACTCTCGCTTTTATTTAGCGTGTACTCGTTTCCTCGGAAATGGAAGGTTGACGTGATGGTTCAACAGTCGACGTGATGGTTCGACAACACTCGCTTTTATTTAGCGTGTACTCGTTTCCTCGGAAATGGAAGGTTGACGTGATGGTTCAACAGTCGACGTGATGGTTCGACAACTCTCGCTTTTATTTTCCGTGTACTCGTTTCCTCTGAAACTGAAGGTTGACGTGATGGTTCAACATTCGACGTGATGGTTTGACAACACTTGCTTTTATTTAGCGTGTACTCGTTTCCTCGGAAATGGAAGGTTGACGTAATGGTTCAACAGTCGACGTGATTGTTCGATAGCTCTAGCTTTTATTTAGCGTGTACTTGTTTCCTCGGAAACGGAAGGTTGATGTGATGGTTCAACGGTCGACGTGATGGTTCGATACGTCTCGCTTTTATTTAGCGTGTACTTGTTTCCTCGGAAATGGTAGGTTGACGTGATGGTTCAACAGACGACGTGATGGTTCGACAACTCTCGCTTTTATTTTCCGTGTACTCGTTTCCTTGGAAATAGAAGGTTGAGGTGATGGTTCAACAGTCGACGTGATGGTTCGACAACACTCGCTTTTATTTAGCGTGTACTCGTTTCCTCGGTAACTGAAGGTTGACGTGATGGTTCAACATTCGAGGTGATGGTTCGACAACACTAGCTTTTATTTAGTGTGTACTCGTTTCCTCGGAAATGGAAGGTTGACGTGATGGTTCAACAGTCGGCGTGATGGTTCGACAACACTCGCTTTTATTTAGCGTGTACTCGTTTCCTCGGAAATGGAACGTTGATGTGATGGTTTAACATTCAACGTGATGGTTCGACAACTCTCGCTTTTATTTAGCGTGTACTCGTTTCCTCGGAAATGGAAGGTTGACGTGATGGTTCAACAGTCGACGTGATGGTTCGACAACACTCGCTTTTATTTAGCGTGTACTCGTTTCCTCGGAAATGGAAGGTTGACGTGATGGTTCAACAGTCGACGTGATGGTTCGACAACTCTCGCTTTTATTTTCCGTGTCCTCGTTTCCTCGGAAACTGAAGGTTGACG
Organism: Lathyrus sativus; assembly: GCA_963859935.3. Lineage (NCBI taxonomy): Eukaryota > Viridiplantae > Streptophyta > Magnoliopsida > Fabales > Fabaceae > Lathyrus > Lathyrus sativus. The sequence continues at coordinate 1,358,813 of CAWUDS030001327.1, read as the reverse complement.
TGATGGTTCAACATTCGACGTGATGGTTTGACAACACTTGCTTTTATTTAGCGTGTACTCGTTTCCTCGGAAATGGAAGGTTGACGTAATGGTTCAACAGTCGACGTGATTGTTCGATAGCTCTAGCTTTTATTTAGCGTGTACTTGTTTCCTCGGAAATGGAAGGTTGATGTGATGGTTCAACGGTCGACGTGATGGTTCGATACGTCTCGCTTTTATTTAGCGTGTACTTGTTTCCTCGGAAATGGTAGGTTGACGTGATGGTTCAACAGTCGACGTGATGGTTCGACAACTCTCGCTTTTATTTTCCGTGTACTCGTTTCCTTGGAAATAGAAGGTTGAGGTGATGGTTCAACAGTCGACGTGATGGTTCGACAACACTCGCTTTTATTTAGCGTGTACTCGTTTCCTCGGTAACTGAAGGTTGACGTGATGGTTCAACATTCGAGGTGATGGTTCGACAACACTAGCTTTTATTTAGCGTGTACTCGTTTCCTCGGAAATGGAAGGTTGACGTGATGGTTCAACAGTCGGCGTGATGGTTCGACAACACTCGCTTTTATTTAGCATGTACTCGTTTCCTCGGAAATGGAACGTTGATGTGATGGTTTAACATTCAACGTGATGGTTCGACAACTCTCGCTTTTATTTAGCGTGTACTCGTTTCCTCGGAAATGGAAGGTTGACGTGATGGTTCAACAGTCGACGTGATGGTTCGACAACACTCGCTTTTATTTAGCGTGTACTCGTTTCCTCGGAAATGGAAGGTTGACGTGATGGTTCAACAGTCGACGTGATGGTTCGACAACTCTCGCTTTTATTTTCCGTGTCCTCGTTTCCTCGGAAACTGAAGGTTGACGTGATGGTTCAACATTCGACGTGATGGTTTGACAACACTTGCTTTTATTTAGCGTGTACTCGTTTCCTCGGAAATGGAAGGTTGACGTAATGGTTCAACAGTCGACGTGATTGTTCGATAGCTCTAGCTTTTATTTAGCGTGTACTTGTTTCCTCGGAAATGGAAGGTTGATGTGATGCTTCAACGGTCGACGTGATGGTTCGATACGTCTCGCTTTTATTTAGCGTGTACTTGTTTCCTCGGAAATGGTAGGTTGACGTGATGGTTCAACAGTCGACGTGATGGTTCGACAACTCTCGCTTTTATTTTCCGTGTACTCGTTTCCTTGGAAATAGAAGGTTGAGGTGATGGTTCAACAGTCGACGTGATGGTTCGACAACACTCGCTTTTATTTAGCGTGTACTCGTTTCCTCGGTAACTGAAGGTTGACGTGATGGTTCAACAGTCGGCGTGATGGTTCGACAACACTCGCTTTTATTTAGCGTGTACTCGTGTCCTCGGAAATGGAACGTTGATGTGATGGTTCAACATTCAACGTGATGGTTCGACAACTCTCGCTTTTATTTAGCGTGTACTCGTTTCCTCGGAAATGGAAGGTTGACGTGATGGTTCAACAGTCGACGTGATGGTTCGACGACACACGCTTTTATTTAGCGTGTACTCGTTTCCTCGGAAATGGAAGGTTGACATGATGGTTCAACGGTCGACGTGATGGTTCGATAGCTCTCGCTTTTATTTAGCGTGTACTCGTTTCCTCGGAAATGGAAGGTTAACGTGATGGTTCAACAGTCGACGTGATGGTTCGACAACTCTCGCTTTTATTTAGCGTGTACTCGTTTCCTCGGAAATAGAAGGTAGACGTGATGGTTCAACAGTCTACGTGATGGGTCGACAACACTCGCTTTTATTTAGCGTGTACTCGTTTCCTCGGAAATGGAAGGTTGGCGTGATGGTTCAACAGTCGACGTGATGGTTCGACAACACTCGCTTTTATTTAGCGTGTACTCGTTTCCTCGGAAATGGAACGTTGACGTGATGGTTCAACATTCGACGTGATGGTTCGACAACTCTCGCTTTTATTTTCCGTGTACTCGTTTCCTCGGAAACTGAAGGTTGACGTGATGGTTCAACATTCGACGTGATGGTTTGACAACACTCGCTTTTATTTAGCGTGTACTCGTTTCCTCGGAAATGGAAGGTTGACGTGATGGTTCAACAGTCGACGTGATTGTTCGATAGCTCTAGCTTTTATTTAGCGTGTACTTGTTTCCTCGGAAATGGAAGGTTGATGTGATGGTTCAACGGTCGACGTGATGGTTCGATACGTCTCGCTTTTATTTAGTGTGTACTCGTTTCCTCGAAAATGGAAGGTTGACGTGATGGTTCAACAGTCGACGTGATGGTTCGACAACACTCGATTTTATTTAGCGTGTACTCGTTTCCTCGGAAATGGAAGGTTGACGTGATGGTTCAACAGTCGACGTGATGGTTCGACAACTCTCGCTTTTATTTTCCGTGTCCTCGTTTCCTCGGAAACTGAAGGTTGACGTGATGGTTCAACATTCGACGTGATGGTTTGACAACACTTGCTTTTATTTAGCGTGTACTCGTTTCCTCGGAAATGGAAGGTTGACGTAATGGTTCAACAGTCGACGTGATTGTTCGATAGCTCTAGCTTTTATTTAGCGTGTACTTGTTTCCTCGGAAATGGAAGGTTGATGTGATGGTTCAACGGTCGACGTGATGGTTCGATACGTCTCGCTTTTATTTAGCGTGTACTTGTTTCCTCGGAAATGGTAGGTTGACGTGATGGTTCAACAGTCGACGTGATGGTTCGACAACTCTCGCTTTTATTTTCCGTGTACTCGTTTCCTTGGAAATAGAAGGTTGAGGTGATGGTTCAACAGTCGACGTGATGGTTCGACAACACTCGCTTTTATTTAGCGTGTACTCGTTTCCTCGGTAACTGAAGGTTGACGTGATGGTTCAACATTCGAGGTGATGGTTCGACAACACTAGCTTTTATTTAGCGTGTACTCGTTTCCTCGGAAATGGAAGGTTGACGTGATGGTTCAACAGTCGGCGTGATGGTTCGACAACACTCGCTTTTATTTAGCATGTACTCGTTTCCTCGGAAATGGAACGTTGATGTGATGGTTTAACATTCAACGTGATGGTTCGACAACTCTCGCTTTTATTTAGCGTGTACTCGTTTCCTCGGAAATGGAAGGTTGACGTGATGGTTCAACAGTCGACGTGATGGTTCGACAACACTCGCTTTTATTTAGCGTGTACTCGTTTCCTCGGAAATGGAAGGTTGACGTGATGGTTCAACAGTCGACGTGATGGTTCGACAACTCTCGCTTTTATTTTCCGTGTCCTCGTTTCCTCGGAAACTGAAGGTTGACGTGATGGTTCAACATTCGACGTGATGGTTTGACAACACTTGCTTTTATTTAGCGTGTACTCGTTTCCTCGGAAATGGAAGGTTGACGTAATGGTTCAACAGTCGACGTGATTGTTCGATAGCTCTAGCTTTTATTTAGCGTGTACTTGTTTCCTCGGAAATGGAAGGTTGATGTGATGCTTCAACGGTCGACGTGATGGTTCGATACGTCTCGCTTTTATTTAGCGTGTACTTGTTTCCTCGGAAATGGTAGGTTGACGTGATGGTTCAACAGTCGACGTGATGGTTCGACAACTCTCGCTTTTATTTTCCGTGTACTCGTTTCCTTGGAAATAGAAGGTTGAGGTGATGGTTCAACAGTCGACGTGATGGTTCGACAACACTCGCTTTTATTTAGCGTGTACTCGTTTCCTCGGTAACTGAAGGTTGACGTGATGGTTCAACAGTCGGCGTGATGGTTCGACAACACTCGCTTTTATTTAGCGTGTACTCGTGTCCTCGGAAATGGAACGTTGATGTGATGGTTCAACATTCAACGTGATGGTTCGACAACTCTCGCTTTTATTTAGCGTGTACTCGTTTCCTCGGAAATGGAAGGTTGACGTGATGGTTCAACAGTCGACGTGATGGTTCGACGACACACGCTTTTATTTAGCGTGTACTCGTTTCCTCGGAAATGGAAGGTTGACATGATGGTTCAACGGTCGACGTGATGGTTCGATAGCTCTCGCTTTTATTTAGCGTGTACTCGTTTCCTCGGAAATGGAAGGTTAACGTGATGGTTCAACAGTCGACGTGATGGTTCGACAACTCTCGCTTTTATTTAGCGTGTACTCGTTTCCTCGGAAATAGAAGGTAGACGTGATGGTTCAACAGTCTACGTGATGGGTCGACAACACTCGCTTTTATTTAGCGTGTACTCGTTTCCTCGGAAATGGAAGGTTGGCGTGATGGTTCAACAGTCGACGTGATGGTTCGACAACACTCGCTTTTATTTAGCGTGTACTCGTTTCCTCGGAAATGGAACGTTGACGTGATGGTTCAACATTCGACGTGATGGTTCGACAACTCTCGCTTTTATTTTCCGTGTACTCGTTTCCTTGGAAATAGAAGGTTGAGGTGATGGTTCAACAGTCGACGTGATGGTTTGACAACACTCGCTTTTATTTAGCGTGTACTCGTTTCCTCGGTAACTGAAGGTTGACGTGATGGTTCAACATTCGAGGTGATGGTTCGACAACACTCGCTTTTATTTAGCGTGTACTCGTTTCCTCGGAAATGGAAGGTTGACGTGATGGTTCAACAGTCGACGTGATGGTTCGACGACACACGCTTTTATTTAGCGTGTACTCGTTTCCTCGGAAATGGAAGGTTGACATGATGGTTCAACGGTCGATGTGATGGTTTGATAGCTCTCGCTTTTATTTAGCGTGTACTCGTTTCCTCGGAAATGGAAGGTTAACGTGATGGTTCAACAGTCGACGTGATGGTTCGACAACTCTCGCTTTTATTTAACGTGTACTCGTTTCCTCGGAATTAGAAGGTTGACGTGATGGTTCAACAGTCGACGTGATGGTTCGACAACACTCGCTTTTATTTAGCGTGTACTCGTTTCCTCGGAAATGGAAGGTTGACGTGATGGTTCAACGGTCGATGTGATGGTTTGATAGCTCTCGCTTTTATTTAGCGTGTACTCGTTTCCTCGGAAATGGAACGTTGACGTGATGGTTCAACATTCGACGTGATGGTTCGACAACTCTCGCTTTTATTTAGTGTGTACTCGTTTCCTCGAAAATGGAAGGTTGACGTGATGGTTCAACAGTCGACGTGATGGTTCGACAACACTCGCTTTTATTTAGCGTGTACTCGTTTCCTCGGAAATGGAAGGTTGACGTGATGGTTCAACAGTCGACGTGATGGTTCGACAACACTCGCTTTTATTTAGCGTGTACTCGTTTCCTCGGAAATGGAACGTTGACGTGATGGTTCAACATTCGACGTGATGGTTCGACAACTCTCGCTTTTATTTAGTGTGTACTCGTTTCCTCGGAAATGGAAGGTTGACGTGATGGTTCAATAGTCGACGTGATGGTTCGACAATACTCGCTTTTATTTAGCGTGTACTCGTTTCCTCGAAAATGGAAGGTTGACGTGATAGTTCAACAGTCGACGTGATGGTTCGACAACACTCGCTTTTATTTTCCGAGTACTCGTTTCCTCAGAAACGGTAGGTTGACGTGATGGTTCAACAGTCGACGTGATGGTTCGACAACACTCGCTTTTATTTAGCGTGTACTCGTTTCCTCGGAAACTGAAGGTTGACGTGATGGTTCAACATTCGACGTGATGGTTCGACAACACTCGCTTTTATTTAGCGTGTACTCGTTTCCTCGGAAATGGAAGGTTGACGTGATGGTTCAACAGTCGACGTGATGGTTCGCTGACACACGCTTTTATTTAGCGTGTACTCGTTTCCTCGGAAATGGAAGGTTGACATGATGGTTCAATGGTCGACGTGATGGTTCCATAGCTCTCACTTTTATTTAGCGTGTACTCGTTTCCTCGGATACGGAAGGTTGATGTGATGGTTCAACGGTCGACGTGATGGTTCGATAGGTCTCGCTTTTATTTAGCGTGTACTTGTTTCCTCGGAAATGGAAGGTTGACGTGATGTTTCAACAGTCGGCGTGATGGTTCGACAACACTCGCTTTTATTTAGCGTGTACTCGTTTCCTCGGAAATGGAAGGTTGACGTGATGGTTCAACAGTCGACGTGATGGTTCGACGACACACGCTTTTATTTAGCGTGTACTCGTTTCCTCGGAAATGGAAGGTTGACATGATGGTTCAACGGTCGATGTGATGGTTTGATAGCTCTCGCTTTTATTTAGCGTGTACTCGTTTCCTCGGAAATGGAAGGTTAACGTGATGGTTCAACAGTCGACGTGATGGTTCGACAACTCTCGCTTTTATTTAACGTGTACTCGTTTCCTCGGAATTAGAAGGTTGACGTGATGGTTCAACAGTCGACGTGATGGTTCGACAACACTCGCTTTTATTTAGCGTGTACTCGTTTCCTCGGAAATGGAAGGTTGACGTGATGGTTCAACGGTCGATGTGATGGTTTGATAGGTCTCGCTTTTATTTAGCGTGTACTCGTTTCCTCGGAAATGGAACGTTGACGTGATGGTTCAACATTCGACGTGATGGTTCGACAACTCTCGCTTTTATTTAGCGTGTACTCGTTTCCTCGGAAATGGAAGGTTGACGTGATGGTTCAACAGTCGACGTGATGGTTCGACAACACTCGCTTTTATTTAGCGTGTACTCGTTTACTCGGAAATGGAAGGTTGACGTGATGGTTCAACAGTCGACGTGATGGTTCGACAACACTCGCTTTTATTTAGCGTGTACTCGTTTCCTCGGAAATGGAACGTTGACGTGATGGTTCAACATTCGACGTGATGGTTTGACAACTCTCGCTTTTATTTAGTGTGTACTCGTTTCCTCGGAAATGGAAGGTTGACGTGATGGTTCAACAGTCGACGTGATGGTTCGACAATACTCGCTTTTATTTAGCGTGTACTCGTTTCCTCGGAAATGGAAGGTTGACGTGATAGTTCAACAGTCGACGTGATGGTTCGACAACTCTCGCTTTTATTTTCCGAGTACTCGTTTCCTCAGAAACGGTAGGTTGACGTGATGGTTCAACAGTCGACGTGATGGTTCGACAACACTCGATTTTATTTAGCGTGTACTCGTTTCCTCGGAAACTGAAGGTTGACGTGATGGTTCAACATTCGACGTGATGGTTCCATAGCTCTCACTTTTATTTAGCGTGTACTCGTTTCCTCGGATACGGAAGGTTGATGTGATGGTTCAACGGTCGACGTGATGGTTCGATAGGTCTCGCTTTTATTTAGCGTGTACTTGTTTCCTCGGAAATGGAAGGTTGACGTGATGTTTCAACAGTCGGCGTGATGGTTCGACAACACTCGCTTTTATTTAGCGTGTACTCGTTTCCTCGGAAATGGAAGGTTGACGTGATGGTTCAACAGTCGACGTGATGGTTCGACGACACACGCTTTTATTTAGCGTGTACTCGTTTCCTCGGAAATGGAAGGTTGACATGATGGTTCAACGGTCGATGTGATGGTTTGATAGCTCTCGCTTTTATTTAGCGTGTACTCGTTTCCTCGGAAATGGAAGGTTAACGTGATGGTTCAACAGTCGACGTGATGGTTCGACAACTCTCGCTTTTATTTAACGTGTACTCGTTTCCTCGGAATTAGAAGGTTGACGTGATGGTTCAACAGTCGACGTGATGGTTCGACAACACTCGCTTTTATTTAGCGTGTACTCGTTTCCTCGGAAATGGAAGGTTGACGTGATGGTTCAACGGTCGATGTGATGGTTTGATAGGTCTCGCTTTTATTTAGCGTGTACTCGTTTCCTCGGAAATGGAACGTTGACGTGATGGTTCAACATTCGACGTGATGGTTCGACAACTCTCGCTTTTATTTAGTGTGTACTCGTTTCCTCGGAAATGGAAGGTTGACGTGATGGTTCAACAGTCGACGTGATGGTTCGACAACACTCGCTTTTATTTAGCGTGTACTCGTTTCCTCGGAAATGGAAGGTTGACGTGATGGTTCAACAGTCGAAGTGATGGTTCGACAACACTCGCTTTTATTTAGCGTGTACTCGTTTCCTCGGAAATGGAACGTTGACGTGATGGTTCAACATTCGACGTGATGGTTTGACAACTCTCGCTTTTATTTAGTGTGTACTCGTTTCCTCGGAAATGGAAGGTTGACGTGATGGTTCAATAGTCGACGTGATGGTTCGACAATACTCGCTTTTATTTAGCGTGTACTCGTTTCCTCGGAAATGGAAGGTTGACGTGATAGTTCAACAGTCGACGTGATGGTTCGACAACTCTCGCTTTTATTTTCCGAGTACTCGTTTCCTCAGAAACGGTAGGTTGACGTGATGGTTCAACAGTCGACGTGATGGTTCGACAACACTCGCTTTTATTTAGCGTGTACTCGTTTCCTCGGAAACTGAAGGTTGACGTGATGGTTCAACATTCGACGTGATGGTTCGACAACACTCGCTTTTATTTAGCGTGTACTCGTTTCCTCGGAAATGGAAGGTTGGCGTGATGGTTCAACAGTCGACGTGATGGTTCGCTGACACACGCTTTTATTTAGCGTGTACTCGTTTCCTCGGAAATGGAAGGTTGACATGATGGTTCAACGGTCGACGTGATGGTTCCATAGCTCTCACTTTTATTTAGCGTGTACTCGTTTCCTCGGATACGGAAGGTTGATGTGATGGTTCAACGGTCGACGTGATGGTTCGATAGGTCTCGCTTTTATTTAGCGTGTACTTGTTTCCTCGGAAATGGAAGGTTGACGTGATGTTTCAACAGTCGACGTGACGGTTCGACAAGTCTCGCTTTTATTTTCCGTGTACTCATTTCCTTGGAAATAGAAGGTTGACGTGATGGTTCAACAGTCGACGTGATGGTTCGATAACTCTCGCTTTTATTTAGCGTGTACTCGTTTCCTCGGAAATGGAACGTTGACGTGATGGTTCAACATTCGACGTGATGGTTCGAAAACTCTCGCTTTTATTTAGCGTGTACTCGTTTCCTCGGAAATGGAAGGTTGACGTGATGGTTCAACAGTCGACGTGATGGTTCGACAACACTCGCTTTTATTTAGCGTGTACTCGTTTCCTCTGAAATAGAAGGTTGACGTGATGGTTCAACAGTCGACGTGATGGTTCGACAACTCTCGCTTTTATTTAGCGTGTACTCGTTTCCTCGGAAATGGAAGGTTGACGTGATGGTTCAACGGTCAACGTGATGGTTCGACAGCTCTCGCTTTTATTTAGCGTGTACTCGTTTCCTCGGAAATGGAAGGTTAACGTGATGGTTCAAAAGTCGACGTGATGGTTCGACAACTCTTACTTTTATTTAGCGTGTACTCGTTTCCTCGGAAATAGAAGGTTGACGTGATGGTTCAACAGTCGACGTGATGGTTCGACAACACTCGCTTTTATTTAGCGTGTACTCGTTTCCTCGGAAATGGAAGGTTGACGTGATGGTTCAACAGTCGATGTGATGGTTCGACAACAGTCGCTTTTATTTAGCGTGTACTCGTTTCCTCAGAAATGGAACGTTGACGTGATGGTTCAACATTCGACGTGATGGTTCGATAACTCTCGCTTTTATTTAGCGTGTACTCGTTTCCTCGGAAATGGAAGGTTGACGTGATGGTTCAACAGTCGACGTGATGGTTCGACAACACTCGCTTTTATTTAGCGTGTACTCGTTTCCTCGGAAATGGAAGGTTGACGTGATGGTTCAACAGTCGACGTGATGGTTCGACAACTCTCGCTTTTATTTTCCGTGTACTCGTTTCCTCGGAAATGATAGGTTGACGTGATGGTTCAACAGTCGAAGTGATGGTTCGACAACACTCGCTTTTATTTATTGTGTACTCGTTTCCTCGGAAATGGAACGTTGACGTGATGGTTCAACATTCGACGTGATGGCTCGACAACTCTCGCTTTTATTTAGCGTGTACTCGTTTCCTCGGAAATGGAAGGTTGACGTGATGGTTCAACAGTCGACGTGATGGTTCGACAACACTCGCTTTTATTTAGCGTGTACTCGTTTCCTCGGAAACTGAAGGTTGGCGTGATGGTTCAACATTCGACGTGATGGTTCGACAACACTCGCTTTTATTTAGCGTGTACTCGTTTCCTCGGAAATGGAAGGTTGACGTGATGGTTCAACAGTCGACGTGATGGTTCAACGACACACGCTTTTATTTAGCGTGTACTCGTTTCCTCGGAAATAGAAGGTTGACATGATGGTTCAATGGTCGACGTGATGGTTCCATAGCTCTCGCTTTTATTTAGCGTGTACTCGTTTCCTCGGAAATGGAAGGTTAACGTGATGGTTCAACAGTCGACGTGATGGTTCGACAACTCTCGCTTTTATTTAGCGTGTACTCGTTTCCTCGGAAATAGAAGGTTGACGTGATGGTTCAACAGTCGACGTGATGGTTCGACAACACTCGCTTTTATTTAGCGTGTACTCGTTTCCTCGGAAATGGAAGGTTGACGTGATGGTTCAACAGTCGACGTGATGGTTCGACATGACTCGCTTTTATTTAGCGTGTACTCGTTTCCTCGGAAATGGAACGTTGACGTGATGGTTCAACATTCGACGTGATGGTTTGACAACTCTCGCTTTTATTTAGCGTGTACTCGTTTCCTCAGAAATGGATGGTTGACGTGATGGTTCAACAGTCGACGTGATGGTTCGACAACACTCGCTTTTATTTAGCGTGTACTCGTTTCCTCGGAAATGGAAGGTTGACGTGATGGTTCAACAGTCGACGTGATGGTTCGACAACTCTCGCTTTTATTTTTCGTGTATTCGTTTCCTTGGAAATGGTAGGTTGACGTGATGGTTCAACAGTCGACGTGATGGTTCGACAACACTCGCTTTTATTTAGCGTGTACTTGTTTCCTCGGAAATGGAACGTTGACGTGATGGTTCAACATTCGACGTGATGGCTCGACAACTCTCGCTTTTATTTAGCGTGTACTCGTTTCCTCGGAAATGGAAGGTTGACGTGATGGTTCAACAGTCGACGTGATGGTTCGACAACACTCGCTTTTATTTAGCGTGTACTCGTTTCCTCGGAAACTGAAGGTTGACGTGATGGTTCAACATTCGACGTGATGGTTTGACAACACACGCTTTTATTTAGCGTGTACTCGTTTCCTCGGAAATGGAAGGTTGACGTGATGGTTCAACAGTCGACGTGATTGTTCGATAGCTCTAGCTTTTATTTAGCGTGTACTTGTTTCCTCGGAAATGGAAGGTTGATGTGATGGTTCAACGGTCGACGTGATGGTTCGATACGTCTCGCTTTTATTTAGCGTGTACTTGTTTCCTCGGAAATGGAAGGTTGACGTGATGGTTCAACAGTCGACGTGATGGTTCGACAACTCTCGCTTTAATTTTCCGTGTACTCGTTTCCTTGGAAATAGAAGGTTGAGGTGATGGTTCAACAGTCGACGTGATGGTTCGACAAGACTCGCTTTTATTTAGCGTGTACTCGTTTCCTCGGTAACTGAAGGTTGACGTGATGGTTCAACATTCGAGGTGATGGTTCGACAACACTCGCTTTTATTTAGCGTGTACTCGTTTCCTCGGAAATGGAACGTTGACGTGATGGTTCAACAGTCGGCGTGATGGTTCGACAACACTCGCTTTTATTTAGCGTGTACTCGTTTCCTCGGAAATGGAACGTTGATGTGATGGTTCAACATTCAACGTGATGGTTCGACAACTCTCGCTTTTATTTAGCGTGTACTCGTTTCCTCGGAAATGGAAGGTTGACGTGATGGTTCAACAGTCGAAGTGATTGTTCGACAACACTCGCTTTTATTTATTGTGTACTCGTTTCCTCGGAAATGGAACGTTGACGTGATGGTTCAACATTCGACGTGATGGCTCGACAACTCTCGCTTTTATTTAGCGTGTACTCGTTTCCTCGGAAATGGAAGGTTGACGTGATGGTTCAACAGTCGACGTGATGGTTCGACAACACTCGCTTTTATTTAGCGTGTACTCGTTTCCTCGGAAACTGAAGGTTGGCGTGATGGTTCAACATTCGACGTGATGGTTCGACAACACTCGCTTTTATTTAGCGTGTACTCGTTTCCTCGGAAATGGAAGGTTGACGTGATGGTTCAACAGTCGACGTGATGGTTCAACGACACACGCTTTTATTTAGCGTGTACTCGTTTCCTCGGAAATAGAAGGTTGACATGATGGTTCAATGGTCGACGTGATGGTTCCATAGCTCTCGCTTTTATTTAGCGTGTACTCGTTTCCTCGGAAATGGAAGGTTAACGTGATGGTTCAACAGTCGACGTGATGGTTCGACAACTCTCGCTTTTATTTAGCGTGTACTCGTTTCCTCGGAAATAGAAGGTTGACGTGATGGTTCAACAGTCGACGTGATGGTTCGACAACACTCGCTTTTATTTAGCGTGTACTCGTTTCCTCGGAAATGGAAGGTTGACGTGATGGTTCAACAGTCGACGTGATGGTTCGACAACACTCGCTTTTATTTAGCGTGTACTCGTTTCCTCGGAAATGGAACGTTGACGTGATGGTTCAACATTCGACGTGATGGTTCGACAACTCTCGCTTTTATTTAGCGTGTACTCGTTTCCTCGGAAATGGATGGTTGACGTGATGGTTCAACAGTCGACGTGATGGTTCGACAACACTCGCTTTTATTTAGCGTGTACTCGTTTCCTCGGAAATGGAAGGTTGACGTGATGGTTCAACAGTCGACGTGATGGTTCGACAACTCTCGCTTTTATTTTTCGTGTACTCGTTTCCTTGGAAATGGTAGGTTGACGTGATGGTTCAACAGTCGACGTGATGGTTCGACAACACTCGCTTTTATTTAGCGTGTACTCGTTTCCTCGGAAATGGAACGTTGACGTGATGGTTCAACATTCGACGTGATGGCTCGACAACTCTCGCTTTTATTTAGCGTGTACTCGTTTCCTCGGAAATGGAAGGTTGACGTGATGGTTCAACAGTCGACGTGATGGTTCGACAACACTCGCTTTTATTTAGCGTGTACTCGTTTCCTCGGAAACTGAAGGTTGACGTGATGGTTCAACATTCGACGTGATGGTTTGACAACACACGCTTTTATTTAGCGTGTACTCGTTTCCTCGGAAATGGAAGGTTGACGTGATGGTTCAACAGTCGACGTGATTGTTCGATAGCTCTAGCTTTTATTTAGCGTGTACTTGTTTCCTCGGAAATGGAAGGTTGATGTGATGGTTCAACGGTCGACGTGATGGTTCGATACGTCTCGCTTTTATTTAGCGTGTACTTGTTTCCTCGGAAATGGAAGGTTGACGTGATGGTTCAACAGTCGACGTGATGGTTCGACAACTCTCGCTTTAATTTTCCGTGTACTCGTTTCCTTGGAAATAGAAGGTTGAGGTGATGGTTCAACAGTCGACGTGATGGTTCGACAAGACTCGCTTTTATTTAGCGTGTACTCGTTTCCTCGGTAACTGAAGGTTGACGTGATGGTTCAACATTCGAGGTGATGGTTCGACAACACTCGCTTTTATTTAGCGTGTACTCGTTTCCTCGGAAATGGAAGGTTGACGTGATGGTTCAACAGTCGGCGTGATGGTTCGACAACACTCGCTTTTATTTAGCGTGTACTCGTTTCCTCGGAAATGGAACGTTGATGTGATGGTTCAACATTCAACGTGATGGTTCGACAACTCTCGCTTTTATTTAGCGTGTACTCGTTTCCTCGGAAATGGAAGGTTGACGTGATGGTTCAACAGTCGACGTGATGGTTTGACAACTCTCGTTTTTATTTTCCGTGTACTCGTTTCCTCGGAAATGGTAGGTTGACATGATGGTTCAACAGTCGACGTGATGGTTCGACAACACTCGCTTTTATTTAGCGTGTACTCGTTTCCTCGAAAATGGAACGTTGACGTGATGGTTCAACATTCGACGTGATGGTTCGACAACTCTCTCTTTTATTTAGCATGTACTCGTTTCCTCGGAAATGGAAAGTTGACGTGATGGTTCAACAGTCGACGTGATGGTTCGACAACACTCGCTTTTATTTAGCGTGTACTCGTTTCCTCGGAAACTGAAGGTATACCTGATGGTATAACATTCGACGTGATGGTTCGACAACACTCGCTTTTATTTAGCGTGTACTCGTTTCCTCGGAAATGGAAGGTTGACGTGATGGTTCAACAGTCGACGTGATGGTTCGACAACACTCGCTTTTATTTAGCGTGTACTTGTTTCCTCGGAAATGGAAGGTTGACTTGATGGTTCAACAGTCGACGTGATGGTTCGACAACTCTCGCTTTTATTTAGCGTGTACTCGTTTCCTCGGAAATGGAAGGTTGACATGATGGTTCAACAGTCGACGTGATGGTTCGACAACACTCGCTTTTATTTAGCGTGTACTCGTTTCCTCGGAAACTGAAGGTTGACGTGATGGTTCAACATTCGACGTGATGGTTCGACAACACTCGCTTTTATTTAGCGTGTACCCGTTTCCTCGGAAATGGAAGGTTGACGTGATGGTTCAACGGTCGACGTGATGGTTCGATAGCTCTCGCTTTTATTTAGCGTGTACTCGTTTCCTCGGATATGGAAGGTTGATGTGATGGTTCAACGGTCGACGTGATGGTTTGATAGGTCTCGCTTTTATTTAGCGTGTACTCGTTTCCTCGGAAATGGAAGGTTGACGTGATGGTTCAACAGTCGACGTGATGGTTCGACAACACTCGCTTTTATTTAGCGTGCACTCGTTTCCTCGGAAATGGAAGGTTGACTTGATGGTTCAACAGTCAACGTGATGGTTCGACAACTCTCGCTTTTATTTAGCGTGTACTCGTTTCCTCGGAAATGGAAGGTTGACGTGATGGCTCAACAGTCGACGTGATGGTTCGACAACACTCGCTTTTATTTAGCGTGTACTCGTTTCCTCGGAAATGGAAGGTTGACGTGATGGTTCAACAGTCAACAAGATGGTTCGACATCACACGCTTTTATTTAGCGTGTACTCGTTTCCTCGGAAATGGAAGGTTGACGTGATGGTTCAACGGTCGACGTGATTGTTCGATAGCTCTAGTTTTTATTTAGTGTGTACTTGTTTCCTCGGAAATGGAAGGTTAATGTGATGGTTCAACGGTCGACGTGATGGTTCGATACGTCTCGCTTTTATTTAGCGTGTACTTGTTTCCTCGGAAATGGAAGGTTGACGTGATGGTTCAACAGTCGACGTGATGGTTCGACAACTCTCGTTTTTATTTTCCGTGTACTCGTTTCCTTGGAAATGGTAGGTTGACGTGATGGTTCAACAGTCGACGTGATGGTTCGACAACACTCGCTTTTATTTAGCGTGTACTCGTTTCCTCGGTAACTGAAGGTTGACGTGATGGTTCAACATTCGAGGTGATGGTTCGACAACACTCGCTTTTATTTAGCTTGTACTCGTTTCCTCGGAAATGGAACGTTGACGTGATGGTTCAACAGTCGGCCTGATGGTTCGACAACACTCGCTTTTATTTAGCGTGTACTCGTTTCCTCGGAAATGGAACGTTGATGTGATGGTTCAACATTCTACGTGATGGTTCGACAACTCTCACTTTTATTTAGCGTGTACTCGTTTCCTCGGAAATGGAAGGTTGACGTGATGGTTCAATAGTCGACGTGATGGTTCGACGACACACACTTTTATTTAGCGTGTACTCGTTTCCTCGGAAATGGAAGGTTGACGTGATGGTTCAACATTCGACGTGATGGTTCGATAGCTCTCGCTTTTATTTAGCGTGTACTCGTTTCCTCGGAAATGGAAGGTTAACGTGATGGTTCAACAGTCGACGTGATGGTTCGACAACACTCGCTTTTATTTAGCGTGTACTCGTTTCCTTTGAAATGGAAGGTTGACGTGATGGTTCAACAGTCGACGTGATGGTTCGACAACTCTCGCTTTTATTTAGCGTGTACTCCTTTCCTCGGAAATGGAAGGTTGACGTGATCGTTCAACGGTCGACGTGATGGTTCGACAACACTCGCTTTTATTTAACGTGTACTCGTTTCCTCGGAAATGGAAGGTTGACGTGATGGTTCAACAGTCGACGTGATGGTTCGACAACTCTCGCTTTTATTTAGCGTGTACTCGTTTCCTCGGAAATGGAAGGTTGACGTGATGGTTCAACAGTCGACGTGATGGTTTGACAACACTCGCTTTTATTTAGCGTGTACTCGTTTCCTCGAAAATGGAAGGTTGATGTGATGGTTCAACGGTCGATGTGATTGTTCGATAGCTCTAGCTTTTATTTAGCGTGTACTTGTTTCCTCGGAAATGGAAGGTTGATGTGATGGTTCAACGGTCGACGTGATGGTTCGATACGTCTCGCTTTTATTTAGCGTGTACTTGTTTCCTCGGAGATGGAAGGTTGACGTGATGGTTCAACAGTCGACGTGATGGTTCGACAACTCTCGCTTATATTTTTCCTGTACTCGTTTCCTTGGAAATAGAAGGTTGACGTGATGGTTCAACAGTCGACGTGATGGTTCGACAACACTCGCTTTTATTTAGCGTGTACTCGTTTCCTCGGTAACTGAAGGTTGACGTGATGGTTCAACATTCGACGTGATGGTTCGAAAACACTCGCTTTTATTTAGCGTGTACTCGTTTCCTCGGAAATGGAAGGTTGACGTGATGGTTCAACAGTCGACGTGATGGTTCGACAACACTCGCTTTTATTTAGCGTGTACTCGTTTCCTCGGAAATGGAACGTTGATGTGATGGTTCAACATTCGACGTGATGGTTCGACATCACACGCATTTATTTAGCGTGTACTCGTTTCCTCGGAAATGGAAGGTTGACGTGATGGTTCAACAGTCGACGTGATGGTTCGACAACTCTCGCTTTTATTTTCCGTGTACTCGTTTCCTCGGAAATGGTAGGTTGACGTGATGGTTCAACAGTCGACGTGATGGTTCGAAAACACTCGCTTTTATTTAGCGTGTACTCGTTTCCTCGAAAATGGAACGTTGACGTGATGGTTCAACATTCGACGTGATGGTTCGACAACTCTTGCTTTTATTTAGCATGTACTCGTTTCCTCGGAAATGGAAAGTTGACGTGATGGTTCAACAGTCGACGTGATGGTTCGACAACACTCGCTTTTATTTAGCGTGTACTCGTTTCCTCGGAAACTGAAGGTTGACGTGATGGTTCAACATTCGACGTGATGGTTCGACAACACTCGCTTTTATTTAACGTGTACTCGTTTCCTCGGAAATGGAAGGTTGACGTGATGGTTCAACAGTCGACGTGATGGTTCGACAACACTCGCTTTTATTTAGCGTGTACTCGTTTCCTCGGAAATGGAACGTTGACTTGATGGTTCAACAGTCGACGTGATGATTCGATAACTCTCGCTTTTATTTAGCGTGTACTCGTTTCCTCGGAAATGGAAGGTTGACGTGATGGTTCAACAGTCGACCTGATGGTTTGACAACACACGCTTTTATTTAGTGTGTACTCGTTTCCTCGAAAATGGAAGGTTGACGTGATGGTTCAACGGTCGACGTGATGGTTCGACAGCTCTCGCTTTTATTTAGCGTGTACTCGTTTCATCGGAGATGGAAGGTTGATGTGATGGTTCAACCGTCGACGTGATGGATCGATAGGTCTCGCTTTTATTTAGCGTGTACTTGTTTCCTCGGAAATGGAAGGTTGACGTGATGGTTCAACAGTCGACGTGATGGTTCGACAATTCTCGCTTTTATTTTCCGTGTACTCATTTCCTTGGAAATAGAAGGTTGACGTGATGGTTCAACAGTCGACGTGATGGTTCGATAACTCTCGCTTTTATTTAGCGTGTACTCGTTTCCTCGGAAATGGAACGTTGACGTGATGGTTCAACAGTCGACGTGATGGTTCGACATCACACGCATTTATTTAGCGTGTACTTGTTTCCTCGGAAATGGAAGGTTGACGTGATGGTTCAACGGTCGACGTGATTGTTCGATAGCTCTAGCTTTTATTTAGCGTGTACTTGTTTCCTCGGAAATGGAAGGTTGATGTGATGGTTCAACGGTCGACGTGATGGTTCGATAGGTCTCGCTTTTATTTAGCGTGTACTTGTTTCCTCGGAAATGGAAGGTTGACGTGATGGTTCAACAGTCGACGTGATGGTTCGACAACTCTCGCTTTTATTTTCCGTGTACTTGTTTCCTTGGAAATAGAAGGTTGACGTGATGGTTCAACAATCGACGTGATGGTTCGACAACACTTGCTTTTATTTAGCGTGTACTCGTTTCCTCGGTAACTGAAGGTTAACGTGATGGTTCAACATTCGACGTGATGGTTCGACAACACTCGCTTTTATTTAGCGTGTACTCGTTTCCTTTGAAATGGAAGGTTGACGTGATGGTTCAACAGTCGACGTGATGGTTCGACAACTCTCGCTTTTATTTAGCGTGTACTCCTTTCCTCGGAAATGGAAGGTTGACGTGATGGTTCAACGGTCGACGTGATGGTTCGACAACACTCGCTTTTATTTAACGTGTACTCGTTTCCTCGGAAATGGAAGGTTGACGTGATGGTTCAACAGTCGACGTGATGGTTCGACAACTCTCGCTTTTATTTAGCGTGTACTCGTTTCCTCGGAAATGGAAGGTTGACGTGATGGTTCAACAGTCGACGTGATGGTTTGACAAAACTCGCTTTTATTTAGCGTGTACTCGTTTCCTCGAAAATGGAAGGTTGATGTGATGGTTCAACGGTCGATGTGATTGTTCGATAGCTCTAGCTTTTATTTAGCGTGTACTTGTTTCCTCGGAAATGGAAGGTTGATGTGATGGTTCAACGGTCGACGTGATGGTTCGATACGTCTCGCTTTTATTTAGCGTGTACTTGTTTCCTCGGAGATGGAAGGTTGACGTGATGGTTCAACAGTCGACGTGATGGTTCGACAACTCTCGCTTATATTTTTCCTGTACTCGTTTCCTTGGAAATAGAAGGTTGACGTGATGGTTCAACAGTCGACGTGATGGTTCGACAACACTCGCTTTTATTTAGCGTGTACTCGTTTCCTCGGTAACTGAAGGTTGACGTGATGGTTCAACATTCGACGTGATGGTTCGAAAACACTCGCTTTTATTTAGCGTGTACTCGTTTCCTCGGAAATGGAAGGTTGACGTGATGGTTCAACAGTCGACGTGATGGTTCGACAACACTCGCTTTTATTTAGCGTGTACTCGTTTCCTCGGAAATGGAACGTTGATGTGATGGTTCAACATTCGACGTGATGGTTCGACATCACACGCATTTATTTAGCGTGTACTCGTTTCCTCGGAAATGGAAGGTTGACGTGATGGTTCAACAGTCGACGTGATGGTTCGACAACTCTCGCTTTTATTTTCCGTGTACTCGTTTCCTCGGAAATGGTAGGTTGACGTGATGGTTCAACAGTCGACGTGATGGTTCGAAAACACTCGCTTTTATTTAGCGTGTACTCGTTTCCTCGAAAATGGAACGTTGACGTGATGGTTCAACATTCGACGTGATGGTTCGACAACTCTCGCTTTTATTTAGCATGTACTCGTTTCCTCGGAAATGGAAAGTTGACGTGATGGTTCAACAGTCGACGTGATGGTTCGACAACACTCGCTTTTATTTAGCGTGTACTCGTTTCCTCGGAAACTGAAGGTTGACGTGATGGTTCAACATTCGACGTGATGGTTCGACAACACTCGCTTTTATTTAACGTGTACTCGTTTCCTCGGAAATGGAAGGTTGACGTGATGGTTCAACAGTCGACGTGATGGTTCGACAACACTCGCTTTTATTTAGCGTGTACTCGTTTCCTCGGAAATGGAACGTTGACTTGATGGTTCAACAGTCGACGTGATGATTCGATAACTCTCGCTTTTATTTAGCGTGTACTCGTTTCCTCGGAAATGGAAGGTTGACGTGATGGTTCAACAGTCGACCTGATGGTTTGACAACACACGCTTTTATTTAGTGTGTACTCGTTTCCTCGAAAATGGAAGGTTGACGTGATGGTTCAACGGTCGACGTGATGGTTCGACAGCTCTCGCTTTTATTTAGCGTGTACTCGTTTCATCGGAGATGGAAGGTTGATGTGATGGTTCAACCGTCGACGTGATGGATCGATAGGTCTCGCTTTTATTTAGCGTGTACTTGTTTCCTCGGAAATGGAAGGTTGACGTGATGGTTCAACAGTCGACGTGATGGTTCGACAATTCTCGCTTTTATTTTCCGTGTACTCATTTCCTTGGAAATAGAAGGTTGACGTGATGGTTCAACAGTCGACGTGATGGTTCGATAACTCTCGCTTTTATTTAGCGTGTACTCGTTTCCTCGGAAATGGAACGTTGACGTGATGGTTCAACAGTCGACGTGATGGTTCGACATCACACGCATTTATTTAGCGTGTACTTGTTTCCTCGGAAATGGAAGGTTGACGTGATGGTTCAACGGTCGACGTGATTGTTCGATAGCTCTAGCTTTTATTTAGCGTGTACTTGTTTCCTCGGAAATGGAAGGTTGATGTGATGGTTCAACGGTCGACGTGATGGTTCGATAGGTCTCGCTTTTATTTAGCGTGTACTTGTTTCCTCGGAAATGGAAGGTTGACGTGATGGTTCAACAGTCGACGTGATGGTTCGACAACTCTCGCTTTTATTTTCCGTGTACTTGTTTCCTTGGAAATAGAAGGTTGACGTGATGGTTCAACAATCGACGTGATGGTTCGACAACACTTGCTTTTATTTAGCGTGTACTCGTTTCCTCGGTAACTGAAGGTTAACGTGATGGTTCAACATTCGACGTGATGGTTCGACAACACTCGCTTTTATTTAGCGTGTACTCGTTTCCTCGGAAATGGAAGGTTGACGTGATGGTTCAACAGTCGACATGATGGTTCGACAACATTCGCTTTTATTTAGCATGTACTCGTTTCCTCGGAAATGGAACGTTGACGTGATGGTTCAACATTCGACGTGATGGTTTGACAACTCTCGCTTTTATTTAGCGTGTACTCGTTTCCTCGGAAATGGAAGGTTGACGTGATGGTTCAACAATCGACGTGATGGTTCGACAACACTCGCTTTTATTTAGCGTGTACTCGTTTCCTCGGAAATGGAAGGTTGACGTGATGGTTCAATAGTCGACGTGATGGTTCGACAACTCTTGCTTTTATTTTCCGTGTACTCGTTTCCTCGGAAATTGTAGGTTGACGTGATGGTTCAACAGTCAACGTGATGGTTCGACAACACTCGCTTTTATTTAGCGTGTACTCGTTTCCTCGGAAATGGAACGTTTACGTGATGGTTCAACATTCGACGTGATGGTTCGACAACTCTCGCTTTTATTTAGCGTGTACTCGTTTCGTCGGAAATGGAAGGTTGACGTGATGGTTCAAAAGTCGACGTGATGGTTCGACAACACTCGCTTTTATTTAGCGTGTACTCGTTTCCTCGGAAACTGAAGGTTCATGTGATGGTTCAACATTCGACGTGATGGTTCGACAACACTCGCTTTTATTTAGCGTGTACTCGTTTCCTCAGAAATGGAAGGTTGACGTGATGGTTCAACAGTCGACGTGATGGTTCGACAACACTCGGTTTTATTTAGCATGTACTCGTTTCCTCGGAAATGGAAGGTTGACTTGATGGTTCAACAGTCGACGTGATGGTTCGACAACTCTCGCTTTTATTTAGCGTGTACTCGTTTCCTTAGAAATAGAAGGTTGACGTGATGGTTCAACAGTCGACGTGATGGTTCGACAACTCTCGCTTTTATTTAGCGTGTACTCGTTTCCTCAGAAATGGAAGGTTGACGTGATGGTTCAACAGTCGACGTGATGGTTCGACAACACTCGGTTTTATTTAGCGTGTACTCGTTTCCTCGGAAATGGAACGTTGACGTGATGGTTCAACATTCAACGTGATGGTTCGACAACTCTCGCTTTTATTTAGCGTGTACTCGTTTCCTCGGAAATGGAAGGTTGACGTGATGGTTCAACGGTCGACGTGATTGTTCGATAGCTCTAGTTTTTATTTAGTGTGTACTTGTTTCCTCGGAAATGGAAGGTTAATGTGATGGTTCAACGGTCGACGTGATGGTTCGATACGTCTCGCTTTTATTTAGCGTGTACTTGTTTCCTCGGAAATGGAAGGTTGACGTGATGGTTCAACAGTCGACGTGATATTTCGACAACTCTCGTTTTTATTTTCCGTGTACTCGTTTCCTTGGAAATGGTAGGTTGACGTGATGGTTCAACAGTCGACGTGATGGTTCGACAACACTCGCTTTTATTTAGCGTGTACTCGTTTCCTCGGTAACTGAAGGTTGACGTGATGGTTCAACATTCGAGGTGATGGTTCGACAACACTCGCTTTTATTTAGCTTGTACTCGTTTCCTCGGAAATGGAACGTTGACGTGATGGTTCAACAGTCGGCCTGATGGTTCGACAACACTCGCTTTTATTTAGCGTGTACTCGTTTCCTCGGAAATGGAACGTTGATGTGATGGTTCAACATTCTACGTGATGGTTCGACAACTCTCACTTTTATTTAGCGTGTACTCGTTTCCTCGGAAATGGAAGGTTGACGTGATGGTTCAATAGTCGACGTGATGGTTCGACGACACACACTTTTATTTAGCGTGTACTCGTTTCCTCGGAAATGGAAGGTTGACGTGATGGTTCAACATTCGACGTGATGGTTCGATAGCTCTCGCTTTTATTTAGCGTGTACTCGTTTCCTCGGAAATGGAAGGTTAACGTGATGGTTCAACAGTCGACGTGATGGTTCGACAACACTCGCTTTTATTTAGCGTGTACTCGTTTCCTTTGAAATGGAAGGTTGACGTGATGGTTCAACAGTCGACGTGATGGTTCGACAACTCTCGCTTTTATTTAGCGTGTACTCGTTTCCTCGGAAATGGAAGGTTAACGTGATGGTTCAACAGTCGACGTGATGGTTCGACAACACTCGCTTTTATTTAGCGTGTACTCGTTTCCTTTGAAATGGAAGGTTGACGTGATGGTTCAACAGTCGACGTGATGGTTCGACAACTCTCGCTTTTATTTAGCGTGTACTCCTTTCCTCGGAAATGGAAGGTTGACGTGATGGTTCAACGGTCGACGTGATGGTTCGACAACACTCGCTTTTATTTAACGTGTACTCGTTTCCTCGGAAATGGAAGGTTGACGTGATGGTTCAACAGTCGACGTGATGGTTCGACAACTCTCGCATTTATTTAGCGTGTACTCGTTTCCTCGGAAATGGAAGGTTGACGTGATGGTTCAACAGTCGACGTGATGGTTTGACAACACTCGCTTTTATTTAGCGTGTACTCGTTTCCTCGAAAATGGAAGGTTGATGTGATGGTTCAACGGTCGATGTGATTGTTCGATAGCTCTAGCTTTTATTTAGCGTGTACTTGTTTCCTCGGAAATGGAAGGTTGATGTGATGGTTCAACGGTCGACGTGATGGTTCGATACGTCTCGCTTTTATTTAGCGTGTACTTGTTTCCTCGGAGATGGAAGGTTGACGTGATGGTTCAACAGTCGACGTGATGGTTCGACAACTCTCGCTTATATTTTTCCTGTACTCGTTTCCTTGGAAATAGAAGGTTGACGTGATGGTTCAACAGTCGACGTGATGGTTCGACAACACTCGCTTTTATTTAGCGTGTACTCGTTTCCTCGGTAACTGAAGGTTGACGTGATGGTTCAACATTCGACGTGATGGTTCGAAAACACTCGCTTTTATTTAGCGTGTACTCGTTTCCTCGGAAATGGAAGGTTGACGTGATGGTTCAACAGTCGACGTGATGGTTCGACAACACTCGCTTTTATTTAGCGTGTACTCGTTTCCTCGGAAATGGAACGTTGATGTGATGGTTCAACATTCGACGTGATGGTTCGACATCACACGCATTTATTTAGCGTGTACTCGTTTCCTCGGAAATGGAAGGTTGACGTGATGGTTCAACAGTCGACGTGATGGTTCGACAACTCTCGCTTTTATTTTCCGTGTACTCGTTTCCTCGGAAATGGTAGGTTGACGTGATGGTTCAACAGTCGACGTGATGGTTCGAAAACACTCGCTTTTATTTAGCGTGTACTCGTTTCCTCGAAAATGGAACGTTGACGTGATGGTTCAACATTCGACGTGATGGTTCGACAACTCTCGCTTTTATTTAGCATGTACTCGTTTCCTCGGAAATGGAAAGTTGACGTGATGGTTCAACAGTCGACGTGATGGTTCGACAACACTCGCTTTTATTTAGCGTGTACTCGTTTCCTCGGAAACTGAAGGTTGACGTGATGGTTCAACATTCGACGTGATGGTTCGACAACACTCGCTTTTATTTAACGTGTACTCGTTTCCTCGGAAATGGAAGGTTGACGTGATGGTTCAACAGTCGACGTGATGGTTCGACAACACTCGCTTTTATTTAGCGTGTACTCGTTTCCTCGGAAATGGAACGTTGACTTGATGGTTCAACAGTCGACGTGATGATTCGATAACTCTCGCTTTTATTTAGCGTGTACTCGTTTCCTCGGAAATGGAA
The DNA here is from genome assembly GCA_963859935.3 of Lathyrus sativus. Taxonomy (NCBI): domain Eukaryota; kingdom Viridiplantae; phylum Streptophyta; class Magnoliopsida; order Fabales; family Fabaceae; genus Lathyrus; species Lathyrus sativus. Next base: position 1,334,311 of record CAWUDS030001327.1, on the reverse strand, counting down.
GGTTGACGTGATGGTTCAACAGTCGACCTGATGGTTTGACAACACACGCTTTTATTTAGTGTGTACTCGTTTCCTCGAAAATGGAAGGTTGACGTGATGGTTCAACGGTCGACGTGATGGTTCGACAGCTCTCGCTTTTATTTAGCGTGTACTCGTTTCATCGGAGATGGAAGGTTGATGTGATGGTTCAACCGTCGACGTGATGGATCGATAGGTCTCGCTTTTATTTAGCGTGTACTTGTTTCCTCGGAAATGGAAGGTTGACGTGATGGTTCAACAGTCGACGTGATGGTTCGACAATTCTCGCTTTTATTTTCCGTGTACTCATTTCCTTGGAAATAGAAGGTTGACGTGATGGTTCAACAGTCGACGTGATGGTTCGATAACTCTCGCTTTTATTTAGCGTGTACTCGTTTCCTCGGAAATGGAACGTTGACGTGATGGTTCAACAGTCGACGTGATGGTTCGACATCACACGCATTTATTTAGCGTGTACTTGTTTCCTCGGAAATGGAAGGTTGACGTGATGGTTCAACGGTCGACGTGATTGTTCGATAGCTCTAGCTTTTATTTAGCGTGTACTTGTTTCCTCGGAAATGGAAGGTTGATGTGATGGTTCAACGGTCGACGTGATGGTTCGATAGGTCTCGCTTTTATTTAGCGTGTACTTGTTTCCTCGGAAATGGAAGGTTGACGTGATGGTTCAACAGTCGACGTGATGGTTCGACAACTCTCGCTTTTATTTTCCGTGTACTTGTTTCCTTGGAAATAGAAGGTTGACGTGATGGTTCAACAATCGACGTGATGGTTCGACAACACTTGCTTTTATTTAGCGTGTACTCGTTTCCTCGGTAACTGAAGGTTAACGTGATGGTTCAACATTCGACGTGATGGTTCGACAACACTCGCTTTTATTTAGCGTGTACTCGTTTCCTCGGAAATGGAAGGTTGACGTGATGGTTCAACAGTCGACATGATGGTTCGACAACATTCGCTTTTATTTAGCATGTACTCGTTTCCTCGGAAATGGAACGTTGACGTGATGGTTCAACATTCGACGTGATGGTTTGACAACTCTCGCTTTTATTTAGCGTGTACTCGTTTCCTCGGAAATGGAAGGTTGACGTGATGGTTCAACAATCGACGTGATGGTTCGACAACACTCGCTTTTATTTAGCGTGTACTCGTTTCCTCGGAAATGGAAGGTTGACGTGATGGTTCAATAGTCGACGTGATGGTTCGACAACTCTTGCTTTTATTTTCCGTGTACTCGTTTCCTCGGAAATCGTAGGTTGACGTGATGGTTCAACAGTCAACGTGATGGTTCGACAACACTCGCTTTTATTTAGCGTGTACTCGTTTCCTCGGAAATGGAACGTTGACGTGATGGTTCAACATTCGACGTGATGGTTCGACAACTCTCGCTTTTATTTAGCGTGTACTCGTTTCCTCGGAAATGGAAGGTTGACGTGATGGTTCAAAAGTCGACGTGATGGTTCGACAACACTCGCTTTTATTTAGCGTGTACTCGTTTCCTCGGAAACTGAAGGTTCATGTGATGGTTCAACATTCGACGTGATGGTTCGACAACACTCGCTTTTATTTAGCGTGTACTCGTTTCCTCAGAAATGGAAGGTTGACGTGATGGTTCAACAGTCGACGTGATGGTTCGACAACACTCGGTTTTATTTAGCATGTACTCGTTTCCTCGGAAATGGAAGGTTGACTTGATGGTTCAACAGTCGACGTGATGGTTCGACAACTCTCGCTTTTATTTAGCGTGTACTCGTTTCCTTAGAAATAGAAGGTTGACGTGATGGTTCAACAGTCGACGTGATGGTTCGACAACTCTCGCTTTTATTTAGCGTGTACTCGTTTCCTCAGAAATGGAAGGTTGACGTGATGGTTCAACAGTCGACGTGATGGTTCGACAACACTCGGTTTTATTTAGCGTGTACTCGTTTCCTCGGAAATGGAACGTTGACGTGATGGTTCAACATTCAACGTGATGGTTCGACAACTCTCGCTTTTATTTAGCGTGTACTCGTTTCCTCGGAAATGGAAAGTTGACGTGATGGTTCAACAGTCGACGTGATGGTTCGACAACACTCGCTTTTATTTAGCGTGTACTCGTTTCCTCTGAAATGGAAGGTTGACGTGATGGTTCAACAGTCGATGTGATGGTTCGACAACTCTCGCTTTTATTTAGCTTGTACTCGTTTCCTCGGAAATGGAAGGTTGACGTGATGGTTCAACGGTCGACGTGACTGTTCGACAGCTCTCGCTTTTATTTAGCGTGTACTCGTTTCCTCGGAAATGGAAGGTTAACGTGATTGTTCAACATTCGACGTGATGGTTCGACAACTCTCGCTTTTATTTAGCGTGTACTCGTTTCCTCGGAAATAGAAGGTTGACGTGATGGTTCAACAGTCGACGTGATGGTTCGACAACACTCGCTTTTATTTAGCGTGTACTCGTTTCCTCGGAAATGGAAGGTTGACGTGATGGTTCAACAGTCGACGTGATGGTTCGACGACACACGCTTTTATTTAGCGTGTACTCGTTTCCTCGGAAATGGAAGGTTGACATGATGGTTCGACGGTCGACGTGATGGTTCGATAGCTCTCGCTTTTATTTAGCGTGTACTCGTTTCCTCGGAGATGGAAGGTTGATGTGATGGTTCAACGGTCGACGTGATGGTTCGATAGGTCTCGCTTTTATTTAGCGTGTACTTGTTTCCTCGGAAATGGAAGGTTGACATGATGGTTCAACAGTCGACGTGATGGTTCGACAACTCTCGCTTTTATTTTCCGTGTACTCATTTCCTTGGAAATAGAAGGTTGACGTGATGGTTCAACAGTCGACGTGATGGTTCGATAACTCTCGCTTTTATTTAGCGTGTACTCGTTTCCTCGGAAATGGAACGTTGACGTGATGGTTCAACATTCAACGTGATGGTTCGACAACTCTCGCTTTTCTTTAGCGTGTACTCGTTTCCTCGGAAATGGAAAGTTGACGTGATGGTTCAACAGTCGACGTGATGGTTCGACAACACTCGCTTTTATTTAGCGTGTACTCGTTTCCTCTGAAATGGAAGGTTGACGTGATGATTCAACGGTTGACGTGATGGTTCGACAACTCTTGCTTTTATTTAGCGTGTACTCGTTTCCTCGGAAATAAAAGGTTGACGTGATGGTTCAACAGTCGACGTGACTGTTCGACAGCTCTCGCTTTTATTTAACGTGTACTCGTTTCCTCGGAAATGGAAGGTTAACGTGATGGTTCAACAGTCGACGTGATAGTTCGACAACTCTCGCTTTTATTTAGCGTGTACTCGTTTCCTCGGAAATAGAAGGTTGACGTGATGGTTCAACAGTGGACGTGATGGTTCGACAACACTCGCTTTTATTTAGCGTGTACTCGTTTCCTCGGAAATGGAAGGTTGACGTGACGGTTCAACAGTCGACGTGATGGTTCGACGACACACGCTTTTATTTAGCGTGTACTCGTTTCCTCGGAAATGGAAGGTTGACATGATGGTTCAACGGTCGACGTGATGGTTCGATAGCTCTCGCTTTTATTTAGCGTGTGCTCGTTTCCTCGGAGATGGAAGGTTGATGTGATGGTTCAACCGTCGACGTGATGGTTCGATAGGTCTCGCTTTTATTTAGCGTGTACTTGTTTCCTCGGAAATGGAAGGTTGACGTGATGATTCAACAGTCGACGTGATGGTTCGACAATTCTCGCTTTTATTTTCCGTGTACTCATTTCCTTGGAAATAGAAGGTTGACGTGATGGTTCAACAGTCGACATGATGGTTCGATAACTCTCGCTTTTATTTAGCGTGTACTCGTTTCCTCGGAAATGGAACGTTGACGTGATGGTTCAACAGTCGACGTGATGGTTCGACATCACACGCATTTATTTAGCGTGTACTCGTTTCCTCGGAAATGGAAGGTTGACGTGATGGTTCAACGGTCGACGTGATTGTTCGATAGCTCTAGCTTTTATTTAGCGTGTACTTGTTTCCTCGGAAATGGAAGGTTGATGTGATGGTTCAACGGTCGACGTGATGGTTCGATAGGTCTCGCTTTTATTTAGCGTGTACTTGTTTCCTCGGAAATGGAAGGTTGACGTGATGGTTCAACAGTCGACGTGATGGTTCGACAACTCTCGCTTTTATTTTCCGTGTACTTGTTTCCTTGGAAATAGAAGGTTGACGTGATGGTTCAACAGTCGACGTGATGGTTCGACAACACTTACTTTTATTTAGCGTGTACTCGTTTCCTCGGTAACTGAAGGTTAACGTGATGGTTCAACATTCGACGTGATGGTTCGACAACACTCGCTTTTATTTAGCGTGTACTCGTTTCCTCGGAAATGGAAGGTTGACGTGATGGTTCAACAGTCGACATGATGGTTCGACAACATTCGCTTTTATTTAGCGTGTACTCGTTTCCTCGGAAATGGAACGTTGACGTGATGGTTCAACATTCGACGTGATGGTTTGACAACTCTCGCTTTTATTTAGCGTGTACTCGTTTCCTCGGAAATGGAAGGTTGACGTGATGGTTCAACAATCGACGTGATGGTTCGACAACACTCGCTTTTATTTAGCGTGTACTCGTTTCCTCGGAAATGGAAGGTTGACGTGATGGTTCAACATTCGACGTGATGGTTCGATAGCTCTCGCTTTTATTTAGCGTGTACTCGTTTCCTCGGAAATGGAAGGTTAACGTGATGGTTCAACAGTCGACGTGATGGTTCGACAACACTCGCTTTTATTTAGCGTGTACTCGTTTCCTTTGAAATGGAAGGTTGACGTGATGGTTCAACAGTCGACGTGATGGTTCGACAACTCTCGCTTTTATTTAGCGTGTACTCGTTTCCTTGGAAATGGAAGGTTGACGTGATGGTTCAAAAGTCGACGTGATGGTTCGACAACACTCGCTTTTATTTAGCGTGTACTAGTTTCCTCGGAAATGGAAGGTTGACGTGATGGTTCAACAGTCGACGTGATGGTTCGACAACTCTCGCTTTTATTTAGCGTGTACTCGTTTCCTCGGAAATGGAAGGTTGACGTGATGGTTCAACAGTCGACGTGATGGTTTGACAACACTCGCTTTTATTTAGCGTGTACTCGTTTCCTCGAAAATGGAAGGTTGATGTGATGGTTCAACGGTCGATGTGATTGTTCGATAGCTCTAGCTTTTATTTAGCGTGTACTTGTTTCCTCGGAAATGGAAGGTTGATGTGATGGTTCAACGGTCGACGTGATGGTTCGATACGTCTCGCTTTTATTTAGCGTGTACTTGTTTCCTCGGAGATGGAAGGTTGACGTGATGGTTCAACAGTCGACGTGATGGTTCGACAACTCTCGCTTATATTTTTCCTGTACTCGTTTCCTTGGAAATAGAAGGTTGACGTGATGGTTCAACAGTCGACGTGATGGTTCGACAACACTCGCTTTTATTTAGCGTGTACTCGTTTCCTCGGTAACTGAAGGTTGACGTGATGGTTCAACATTCGACGTGATGGTTCGAAAACACTCGCTTTTATTTAGCGTGTACTCGTTTCCTCGGAAATGGAAGGTTGACGTGATGGTTCAACAGTCGACGTGATGGTTCGACAACACTCGCTTTTATTTAGCGTGTACTCGTTTCCTCGGAAATGGAACGTTGATGTGATGGTTCAACATTCGACGTGATGGTTCGACATCACACGCATTTATTTAGCGTGTACTCGTTTCCTCGGAAATGGAAGGTTGACGTGATGGTTCAACAGTCGACGTGATGGTTCGACAACTCTCGCTTTTATTTTCCGTGTACTCGTTTCCTCGGAAATGGTAGGTTGACGTGATGGTTCAACAGTCGACGTGATGGTTCGAAAACACTCGCTTTTATTTAGCGTGTACTCGTTTCCTCGAAAATGGAACGTTGACGTGATGGTTCAACATTCGACGTGATGGTTCGACAACTCTCGCTTTTATTTAGCATGTACTCGTTTCCTCGGAAATGGAAAGTTGACGTGATGGTTCAACAGTCGACGTGATGGTTCGACAACACTCGCTTTTATTTAGCGTGTACTCGTTTCCTCGGAAACTGAAGGTTGACGTGATGGTTCAACATTCGACGTGATGGTTCGACAACACTCGCTTTTATTTAACGTGTACTCGTTTCCTCGGAAATGGAAGGTTGACGTGATGGTTCAACAGTCGACGTGATGGTTCGACAACACTCGCTTTTATTTAGCGTGTACTCGTTTCCTCGGAAATGGAACGTTGACTTGATGGTTCAACAGTCGACGTGATGATTCGATAACTCTCGCTTTTATTTAGCGTGTACTCGTTTCCTCGGAAATGGAAGGTTGACGTGATGGTTCAACAGTCGACCTGATGGTTTGACAACACACGCTTTTATTTAGTGTGTACTCGTTTCCTCGAAAATGGAAGGTTGACGTGATGGTTCAACGGTCGACGTGATGGTTCGACAGCTCTCGCTTTTATTTAGCGTGTACTCGTTTCATCGGAGATGGAAGGTTGATGTGATGGTTCAACCGTCGACGTGATGGATCGATAGGTCTCGCTTTTATTTAGCGTGTACTTGTTTCCTCGGAAATGGAAGGTTGACGTGATGGTTCAACAGTCGACGTGATGGTTCGACAATTCTCGCTTTTATTTTCCGTGTACTCATTTCCTTGGAAATAGAAGGTTGACGTGATGGTTCAACAGTCGACGTGATGGTTCGATAACTCTCGCTTTTATTTAGCGTGTACTCGTTTCCTCGGAAATGGAACGTTGACGTGATGGTTCAACAGTCGACGTGATGGTTCGACATCACACGCATTTATTTAGCGTGTACTTGTTTCCTCGGAAATGGAAGGTTGACGTGATGGTTCAACGGTCGACGTGATTGTTCGATAGCTCTAGCTTTTATTTAGCGTGTACTTGTTTCCTCGGAAATGGAAGGTTGATGTGATGGTTCAACGGTCGACGTGATGGTTCGATAGGTCTCGCTTTTATTTAGCGTGTACTTGTTTCCTCGGAAATGGAAGGTTGACGTGATGGTTCAACAGTCGACGTGATGGTTCGACAACTCTCGCTTTTATTTTCCGTGTACTTGTTTCCTTGGAAATAGAAGGTTGACGTGATGGTTCAACAATCGACGTGATGGTTCGACAACACTTGCTTTTATTTAGCGTGTACTCGTTTCCTCGGTAACTGAAGGTTAACGTGATGGTTCAACATTCGACGTGATGGTTCGACAACACTCGCTTTTATTTAGCGTGTACTCGTTTCCTCGGAAATGGAAGGTTGACGTGATGGTTCAACAGTCGACATGATGGTTCGACAACATTCGCTTTTATTTAGCATGTACTCGTTTCCTCGGAAATGGAACGTTGACGTGATGGTTCAACATTCGACGTGATGGTTTGACAACTCTCGCTTTTATTTAGCGTGTACTCGTTTCCTCGGAAATGGAAGGTTGACGTGATGGTTCAACAATCGACGTGATGGTTCGACAACCCTCGCTTTTATTTAGCGTGTACTCGTTTCCTCGGAAATGGAAGGTTGACGTGATGGTTCAATAGTCGACGTGATGGTTCGACAACTCTTGCTTTTATTTTCCGTGTACTCGTTTCCTCGGAAATCGTAGGTTGACGTGATGGTTCAACAGTCAACGTGATGGTTCGACAACACTCGCTTTTATTTAGCGTGTACTCGTTTCCTCGGAAATGGAACGTTGACGTGATGGTTCAACATTCGACGTGATGGTTCGACAACTCTCGCTTTTATTTAGCGTGTACTCGTTTCCTCGGAAATGGAAGGTTGACGTGATGGTTCAAAAGTCGACGTGATGGTTCGACAACACTCGCTTTTATTTAGCGTGTACTCGTTTCCTCGGAAACTGAAGGTTCATGTGATGGTTCAACATTCGACGTGATGGTTCGACAACACTCGCTTTTATTTAGCGTGTACTCGTTTCCTCAGAAATGGAAGGTTGACGTGATGGTTCAACAGTCGACGTGATGGTTCGACAACACTCGGTTTTATTTAGCATGTACTCGTTTCCTCGGAAATGGAAGGTTGACTTGATGGTTCAACAGTCGACGTGATGGTTCGACAACTCTCGCTTTTATTTAGCGTGTACTCGTTTCCTTAGAAATAGAAGGTTGACGTGATGGTTCAACAGTCGACGTGATGGTTCGACAACTCTCGCTTTTATTTAGCGTGTACTCGTTTCCTCAGAAATGGAAGGTTGACGTGATGGTTCAACAGTCGACGTGATGGTTCGACAACACTCGGTTTTATTTAGCGTGTACTCGTTTCCTCGGAAATGGAACGTTGACGTGATGGTTCAACATTCAACGTGATGGTTCGACAACTCTCGCTTTTATTTAGCGTGTACTCGTTTCCTCGGAAATGGAAAGTTGACGTGATGGTTCAACAGTCGACGTGATGGTTCGACAACACTCGCTTTTATTTAGCGTGTACTCGTTTCCTCTGAAATGGAAGGTTGACGTGATGGTTCAACAGTCGATGTGATGGTTCGACAACTCTCGCTTTTATTTAGCTTGTACTCGTTTCCTCGGAAATGGAAGGTTGACGTGATGGTTCAACGGTCGACGTGACTGTTCGACAGCTCTCGCTTTTATTTAGCGTGTACTCGTTTCCTCGGAAATGGAAGGTTAACGTGATTGTTCAACATTCGACGTGATGGTTCGACAACTCTCGCTTTTATTTAGCGTGTACTCGTTTCCTCGGAAATAGAAGGTTGACGTGATGGTTCAACAGTCGACGTGATGGTTCGACAACACTCGCTTTTATTTAGCGTGTACTCGTTTCCTCGGAAATGGAAGGTTGACGTGATGGTTCAACAGTCGACGTGATGGTTCGACGACACACGCTTTTATTTAGCGTGTACTCGTTTCCTCGGAAATGGAAGGTTGACATGATGGTTCGACGGTCGACGTGATGGTTCGATAGCTCTCGCTTTTATTTAGCGTGTACTCGTTTCCTCGGAGATGGAAGGTTGATGTGATGGTTCAACGGTCGACGTGATGGTTCGATAGGTCTCGCTTTTATTTAGCGTGTACTTGTTTCCTCGGAAATGGAAGGTTGACATGATGGTTCAACAGTCGACGTGATGGTTCGACAACTCTCGCTTTTATTTTCCGTGTACTCATTTCCTTGGAAATAGAAGGTTGACGTGATGGTTCAACAGTCGACGTGATGGTTCGATAACTCTCGCTTTTATTTAGCGTGCACTCGTTTCCTCGGAAATGGAACGTTGACGTGATGGTTCAACATTCAACGTGATGGTTCGACAACTCTCGCTTTTCTTTAGCGTGTACTCGTTTCCTCGGAAATGGAAAGTTGACGTGATGGTTCAACAGTCGACGTGATGGTTCGACAACACTCGCTTTTATTTAGCGTGTACTCGTTTCCTCTGAAATGGAAGGTTGACGTGATGATTCAACGGTTGACGTGATGGTTCGACAACTCTTGCTTTTATTTAGCGTGTACTCGTTTCCTCGGAAATAAAAGGTTGACGTGATGGTTCAACAGTCGACGTGACTGTTCGACAGCTCTCGCTTTTATTTAACGTGTACTCGTTTCCTCGGAAATGGAAGGTTAACGTGATGGTTCAACAGTCGACGTGATAGTTCGACAACTCTCGCTTTTATTTAGCGTGTACTCGTTTCCTCGGAAATAGAAGGTTGACGTGATGGTTCAACAGTGGACGTGATGGTTCGACAACACTCGCTTTTATTTAGCGTGTACTCGTTTCCTCGGAAATGGAAGGTTGACGTGATGGTTCAACAGTCGACGTGATGGTTCGACGACACACGCTTTTATTTAGCGTGTACTCGTTTCCTCGGAAATGGAAGGTTGACATGATGGTTCAACGGTCGACGTGATGGTTCGATAGCTCTCGCTTTTATTTAGCGTGTGCTCGTTTCCTCGGAGATGGAAGGTTGATGTGATGGTTCAACCGTCGACGTGATGGTTCGATAGGTCTCGCTTTTATTTAGCGTGTACTTGTTTCCTCGGAAATGGAAGGTTGACGTGATGGTTCAACAGTCGACGTGATGGTTCGACAATTCTCGCTTTTATTTTCCGTGTACTCATTTCCTTGGAAATAGAAGGTTGACGTGATGGTTCAACAGTCGACATGATGGTTCGATAACTCTCGCTTTTATTTAGCGTGTACTCGTTTCCTCGGAAATGGAACGTTGACGTGATGGTTCAACAGTCGACGTGATGGTTCGACATCACACGCATTTATTTAGCGTGTACTCGTTTCCTCGGAAATGGAAGGTTGACGTGATGGTTCAACGGTCGACGTGATTGTTCGATAGCTCTAGCTTTTATTTAGCGTGTACTTGTTTCCTCGGAAATGGAAGGTTGATGTGATGGTTCAACGGTCGACGTGATGGTTCGATAGGTCTCGCTTTTATTTAGCGTGTACTTGTTTCCTCGGAAATGGAAGGTTGACGTGATGGTTCAACAGTCGACGTGATGGTTCGACAACTCTCGCTTTTATTTTCCGTGTACTTGTTTCCTTGGAAATAGAAGGTTGACGTGATGGTTCAACAGTCGACGTGATGGTTCGACAACACTTGCTTTTATTTAGCGTGTACTCGTTTCCTCGGTAACTGAAGGTTAACGTGATGGTTCAACATTCGACGTGATGGTTCGACAACACTCGCTTTTATTTAGCGTGTACTCGTTTCCTCGGAAATGGAAGGTTGACGTGATGGTTCAACAGTCGACATGATGGTTCGACAACATTCGCTTTTATTTAGCGTGTACTCGTTTCCTCGGAAATGGAACGTTGACGTGATGGTTCAACATTCGACGTGATGGTTTGACAACTCTCACTTTTATTTAGCGTGTACTCGTTTCCTCGGAAATGGAAGGTTGACGTGATGGTTCAACAATCGACGTGATGGTTCGACAACACTCGCTTTTATTTAGCGTGTACTCGTTTCCTCGGAAATGGAAGGTTGACGTGATGGTTCAATAGTCGACGTGATGGTTCGACAACTCTCGCTTTTATTTTCCGTGTACTCGTTTCCTCGGAAATCGTAGGTTGACGTGATGGTTCAACAGTCAACGTGATGGTTCGACAACACTCGCTATTATTTAGCGTGTACTCGTTTCCTCGGAAATGGAACGTTGACGTGATGGTTCAACATTCGACGTGATGGTTCGACAACTCTCGCTTTTATTTAGCGTGTACTCGTTTCCTTGGAACTGGAAGGTTGACGTGATGGTTCAAAAGTCGACGTGATGGTTCGACAACACTCGCTTTTATTTAGCGTGTACTCGTTTCCTCGGAAACTGAAGGTTCATGTGATGGTTCAACATTCGACGTGATGGTTCGACAACACTCGCTTTTATTTAGCGTGTACTCGTTTCCTCGGAAATGGAAGGTTGACGTGATGGTTCAACAGTCGACGTGATGGTTCGACAACACTCGGTTTTATTTAGCGTGTACTCGTTTCCTCGGAAATGGAAGGTTGACTTGATGGTTCAACAGTCGACGTGATGGTTCAACAACTCTCGCTTTTATTTAGCGTGTACTCGTTTCCTTGGAAATAGAAGGTTGACGTGATGGTTCAACAGTCGACGTGATGGTTCGATAACTCTCGCTTTTATTTAGCATGTACTCGTTTCCTCGGAAATGGAACGTTGACGTGATGGTTCAACATTCAACGTGATGGTTCGACAACTCTCGCTTTTATTTAGCGTGTACTCGTTTCCTCGGAAATGGAAAGTTGACGTGATGGTTCAACAGTCGACGTGATGGTTCGACAACACTCGCTTTTATTTAGCGTGTACTCGTTTCCTCGGAAATGGAAGGTTGACTTGATGGTTCAACAGTCGACATGATGGTTCGACAACTCTCGCTTTTATTTATCGTGTACTCATTTCCTTGGAAATAGAAGGTTGACGTGATGGTTCAACAGTCGACGTGATGGTTCGATAACTCTCGCTTTTATTTAGCGTGTACTCGTTTCCTCGGAAATGGAACGTTGACGTGATGGTTCAACATTCAACGTGATGGTTCAACAACTCTCGCTTTTATTTAGCGTATACTCGTTTCATCGGAAATGGAAAGTTGACGTGATGGTTCAACAGTCGACGTGATGGTTCGACAACACTCGCTTTTATTTAGCGTGTACTCGTTTCCTCGGAAATGGAAGGTTGACGTGATGGTTCAACGGTCGACGTGACTGTTCGACAGCTCTCGCTTTTATTTAGCGTGTACTCGTTTCCTCGGAAATGGAAGGTTAACATGATGGTTCAACAGTCGACGTGATGGTTCGACAACTCTCGCTTTTATTTAGCGTGTACTCGTTTCCTCGGAAATAGAAGGTTGACGTGATGGTTCAACAGTCGACGTGATGGTTCGACAACACTCGCTTTTATTTAGCGTGTACTCGTTTCCTCGGAAATGGGAGGTTGACGTGATGGTTCAACAGTCGACGTGATGGTTCGACGACACACGCTTTTATTTAGCGTGTACTCGTTTCCTCGGAAATGGAAGGTTGACATGATGGTTCAACCGTCGACGTGATGGTTCGATAGCTCTCGCTTTTAAATAGCGTGTACTCGTTTCCTCGGAGATGGAAGGTTGATGTGATGGTTCAACGGTCGACGTGATGGTTCGATAGGTCTCGCTTTTATTTAGCGTGTACTTGTTTCCTCGGAAATGGAAGGTTGACAGGATGGTTCAACAGTCGACGTGATGGTTCGACAACTCTCGCTTTTATTTTCCGTGTACTCATTTCCTTGGAAATAGAAGGTTGACGTGATGGTTCAACAGTCGACGTGATGATTCGATAACTCTCGCTTTCATTTAGCGTGTACTCGTTTCCTCGGAAATGGAACGTTGATGTGATGGTTCAACATTCAACGTGATGGTTCGACAACTCTCGCTTTTATTTAGCGTGTACTCGTTTCCTCGGAAATGGAAAGTTAACGTGATGGTTCAACAGTCGACGTGATGGTTCGACAACACTCGCTTTTATTTAGCGTGTACTCGTTTCCTCTGAAATGGAAGGTTGACGTGATGGTTCAACAGTCAACGTGATGGTTCGACAACTCTCGCTTTTATTTTCCGTGTACTCGTTTCCTTAGAAATAGAAGGTTGACGTGATGGTTCAACATTCGACGTGACTGTTCGACAGCTCTCGCTTTTATTTAGCGTGTACTCGTTTCCTCGGAAATGGAAGGTTAACGTGATGGTTCAACAGTCGACGTGATGGTTCGACAACTCTCGCTTTTATTTAGCATATACTCGTTTCCTCGGAAATGGAAAGTTGACGTGATGGTTCAACAGTCGACGTGATGGTTCGACAACACTCGCTTTTATTTAGCGTGTACTCGTTTCCTCGGAAATGGAAGGTTGACGTGATGGTTCAACGGTCGACGTGACTGTTCGACAGCTCTCGCTTTTATTTAGCCTGTACTCGTTTCCTCGGAAATGGAAGGTTAACATGATGGTTCAACAGTCGACGTGATGGTTCGACAACTCTCGCTTTTATTTAGCGTGTACTCGTTTCCTCGGAAATAGAAGGTTGACGTGATGGTTCAACAGTCGACGTGATGGTTCGACAACACTCGCTTTTATTTAGCGTGTACTCGTTTCCTCGGAAATGGAAGGTTGACGTGATGGTTCAACAGTCGACGTGATGGTCCGACGACACACGCTTTTATTTAGCGTGTACTCGTTTCCTCGGAAATGGAAGGTTGACATGATGGTTCAACGGTCGACGTGATGGTTCGATAGCTCTCGCTTTTATTTAGCGTGTACTCGTTTCCTCGGAGATGGAAGGTTGATGTGATGGTTCAACGATCGACGTGATGGTTCGATAGGTCTCGCTTTTATTTAGCGTGTACTTGTTTCCTCGGAAATGGAAGGTTGACATGATGGTTCAACAGTCGACGTGATGGTTCGACAACTCTCGCTTTTATTTTCCGTGTACTCATTTCCTTGGAAATAGAAGGTTGACGTGATGGTTCAACAGTCGACGTGATGATTCGATAACTCTCGCTTTCATTTAGCGTGTACTCGTTTCCTCGGAAATGGAACGTTGACGAGATGGTTCAACATTCAACGTGATGGTTCGACAACTCTCGCTTTTATTTAGCGTGTACTCGTTTCCTCGGAAATGGAAAGTTGACGTGATGGTTCAACAGTCGACGTGATGGTTCGACAACACTCGCTTTTATTTAGCGTGTACTCGTTTCCTCTGAAATGGAAGGTTGACGTGATGGTTCAACAGTCAATGTGATGGTTCGATAACTCTCGCTTTTATTTTCCGTGTACTCGTTTCCTTGGAAATAGAAGGTTGACGTGATGGTTCAACATTCGACGTGACTGTTCGACAGCTCTCGCTTTTATTTAGCGTGTACTCGTTTCCTCGGAAATGGAAGGTTAACGTGATGGTTCAACAGTCGACGTGATGGTTCGACAACTCTCGCTTTTATTTAGCATGTACTCGTTTCCATGGAAATGGAAGGTTGACGTGATGGTTCAACAGTCGACGTGATGGTTCGACAACACTCGGTTTTATTTAGCGTGTACTCGTTTCCTCGAAAATGGAAGGTTGACGTGATGGTTCAACAGTCGACGTGATGGTTCGACAACTCTCGCTTTTATTTTCCGTGTACTCGTTTCCTCGGAAATCGTAGGTTGACGTGATGGTTCAACAGTCAACGTGATGGTTCGACAACACTCGCTTTTATTTAGCGTGTACTCGTTTCCTCGGAAATGGAACGTTGACGTGATGGTTCAACATTCGACGTGATGGTTCGACAACTCTCGCTTTTATTTAGCGTGTACTCGTTTCCTCGGAAATGGAAGGTTGACGTGATGGTTCAAAAGTCGACGTGATGGTTCGACAACACTCGCTTTTATTTAGCGTGTACTCGTTTCCTCGGAAACTGAAGGTTCATGTGATGGTTCAACATTCGACGTGATGGTTCGACAACACTCGCTTTTATTTAGCGTGTACTCGTTTCCTCGAAAATGGAAGGTTGACGTGATGGTTCAACAGTCGACGTGATGGTTCGACAACACTCGGTTTTATTTAGTGTGTACTCGTTTCCTCGGAAATGGAAGGTTGACTTGATGGTTCAACAGTCGACGTGATGGTTCGACAACTCTCGCTTTTATTTAGCGTGTACTCGTTTCCTTGGAAATAGAAGGTTGACGTGATGGTTCAACAGTCGACGTGATGGTTCGATAACTCTCGCTTTTATTTAGCGTGTACTCGTTTCCTCGGAAATGGAACGTTGACGTGATGGTTCAACATTCAACGTGATGGTTCGACAAATCTCGCTTTTATTTAGCGTGTACTCGTTTCCTCGGAAATGGAAAGTTGACGTGATGGTTCAACAGTCGACGTGATGGTTCGACAACACTCGCTTTTATTTAGCGTGTACTCGTTTCCTCTGAAATGGAAGGTTGACGTGATGGTTCAACAGTCAACGTGATGGTTCGACAACTCTCGCTTTTATTTTCCGTGTACTCGTTTCCTTGGAAATAGAAGGTTGACGTGATGGTTCAACATTCGACGTGATTGTTCGACAGCTCTCGCTTTTATTTAGCGTGTACTCGTTTCCTCGGAAATGGAAGGTTAACGTGATGGTTCAACAGTCGACGTGATGGTTCGACAACTCTCGCTTTTATTTAGCGTGTACTCGTTTCCTCGGAAATGGAAGGTTGACGTGATGGTTCAACAGTCGACGTGATGGTTCGACAACACTCGCTTTTATTTAGCGTGTACTCGTTTCCTCGGAAATGGAAGGTTGACGTGATGGTTCAACAGTCGACGTGATGGTTCGACAACTCTCGCTTTTATTTTCCGTGTACTCGTTTCCTCGGAAATCGTAGGTTGACGTGATGGTTCAACAGTCAACGTGATGGTTCGACAACACTCGCTTTTATTTAGCGTGTACTCGTTTCCTCGGAAATGGAACGTTGACGTGATGGTTCAACATTCGACGTGATGGTTCGACAACTCTCGCTTTTATTTAGCGTGTACTCGTTTCCTCGGAAATGGAAGGTTGACGTGATGGTTCAAAAGTCGACGTGATGGTTCGACAACACTCGCTTTTATTTAGCGTGTACTCGTTTCCTCGGAAACTGAAGGTTCATGTGATGGTTCAACATTCGACGTGATGGTTCGACAACACTCGCTTTTATTTAGCGTGTACTCGTTTCCTCGAAAATGGAAGGTTGACGTGATGGTTCAACAGTCGACGTGATGGTTCGACAACACTCGGTTTTATTTAGTGTGTACTCGTTTCCTCGGAAATGGAAGGTTGACTTGATGGTTCAACAGTCGACGTGATGGTTCGACAACTCTCGCTTTTATTTAGCGTGTACTCGTTTCCTTGGAAATAGAAGGTTGACGTGATGGTTCAACAGTCGACGTGATGGTTCGATAACTCTCGCTTTTATTTAGCGTGTACTCGTTTCCTCGGAAATGGAACGTTGACGTGATGGTTCAACATTCAACGTGATGGTTCGACAAATCTCGCTTTTATTTAGCGTGTACTCGTTTCCTCGGAAATGGAAAGTTGACGTGATGGTTCAACAGTCGACGTGATGGTTCGACAACACTCGCTTTTATTTAGCGTGTACTCGTTTCCTCTGAAATGGAAGGTTGACGTGATGGTTCAACAGTCAACGTGATGGTTCGACAACTCTCGCTTTTATTTTCCGTGTACTCGTTTCCTTGGAAATAGAAGGTTGACGTGATGGTTCAACATTCGACGTGACTGTTCGACAGCTCTCGCTTTTATTTAGCGTGTACTCGTTTCCTCGGAAATGGAAGGTTAACGTGATGGTTCAACAGTCGACGTGATGGTTCGACAACTCTCGCTTTTATTTAGCGTGTACTCGTTTCCTCGGAAATGGAAGGTTGACGTGATGGTTCAACAGTCGACGTGATGGTTCGACAACACTCGCTTTTATTTAGCGTGTACTCGTTTCCTCGGAAATGGAAGGTTGACGTGATGGTTCAACAGTCGACGTGATGGTTCGACAACTCTCGCTTTTATTTTCCGTGTACTCGTTTCCTCGGAAATTGTAGGTTGACGTGATGGTTCAACAGTCAACGTGATGGTTCGACAACACTCGCTTTTATTTAGCGTGTACTCGTTTCCTCGGAAATGGAACGTTGACGTGATGGTTCAACATTCGACGTGATGGTTCGACAACTCTCGCTTTTATTTAGCGTGTACTCGTTTCCTCGGAAATGGAAGGTTGACGTGATGGTTCAAAAGTCGACGTGATGGTTCGACAACACTCGCTTTTATTTAGCGTGTACTCGTTTCCTCGGAAACTGAAGGTTCATGTGATGGTTCAACATTCGACGTGATGGTTCGACAACACTCGCTTTTATTTAGCGTGTACTCGTTTCCTCGAAAATGGAAGGTTGACATGATGGTTCAACAGTCGACGTGATGGTTCGACAACACTCGGTTTTATTTAGCGTGTACTCGTTTCCTCGGAAATGGAAGGTTGACTTGATGGTTCAACAGTCGACGTGATGGTTCGACAACTCTCGCTTTTATTTAGCGTGTACTCGTTTCCTCGGAAATAGAAGGTTGACGTGATGGTTCAACAGTCGACGTGATGGTTCGACAACACTCGCTTTTATTTAGCGTGTACTCATTTCCTTGGAAATGGAAGGTTGACGTGATGGTTCAACAGTCGACGTGATGGTTCGACGACACACGCTTTTATTTAGCGTGTACTCGTTTCCTCGGAAATGGAAGGTTGACATGATGGTTCAACGGTCGACGTGATGGTTCGATAGCTCTCGCTTTTATTTAGCGTGTACTCGTTTCCTCGGAGATGGAAGGTTGATGTGATGGTTCAACGGTCGACGTGATGGTTCGATAGGTCTCGCTTTTATTTAGCGTGTACTTGTTTCCTCGGAAATGGAAGGTTGACATGATGGTTCAACAGTCGACGTGATGGTTCGACAACTCTCGCTTATATTTTCCGTGTACTCATTTCCTTGGAAATAGAAGGTTGACGTGATGGTTCAACATTCGACGTGATGGTTCGATAACTCTCGCTTTTATTTAGCGTGTACTCGTTTCCTCGGATGTGGAACGTTGACGTGATGGTTCAACATTTGATGTGATGGTTCGACAACTCTCGCTTTTATTTAGCGTGTACTCGTTTCCTCGGAAATGGAAGGTTGACGTGATGGTTCAACAGTCGACGTGATGGTTCGACAACACTCGCTTTTATTTAGCGTGTACTCGTTTCCTCTGAAATGGAAGGTTGACGTGATGGTTCAACAGTCAACGTGATGGTTCGACAACTCTCGCTTTTATTTAGCGTGTGCTCGTTTCCTCGGAAATGGAAGGTTGACGTGATGGTTCAACAGTCGACGTGATGGTTCGACAACTCTCGCTTTTATTTTCCGTGTACTCGTTTCCTTGGAAATAGAAGGTTGACGTGATGGTTCAACAGTCGACGTGATGGTTCGACAACACTTGCTTTGATTTAGCGTGTACTCGTTTCCTCGGTAACTGAAGGTTAACGTGATGGTTCAACATTCGACGTGATGGTTCGACAACACTCGCTTTTATTTAGCGTGTACTCATTTCCTTGGAAATGGAAGGTTGACGTGATGGTTCAACAGTCGACGTGATGGTTCGACGACACACGCTTTTATTTAGCGTGTACTCGTTTCCTCGGAAATGGAAGGTTGACATGATGGTTCAACATTCGACGTGATGGTTTGACAACTCTCGCTTTTATTTAGCGTGTACTCGTTTCCTCGGAAATGGAAGGTTGACGTGATGGTTCAACAACACTCGCTTTTATTTAGCGTGTACTCGTTTCCTCGGAAACTGAAGGTTCATGTGATGGTTCAACATTCGACGTGATGGTTCGACAACACTCGCTTTTATTTAGCGTGTACTCGTTTCCTCGAAAATGGAAGGTTGACGTGATGGTTCAACAGTCGACGTGATGGTTCGACAACACTCGGTTTTATTTAGTGTGTACTCGTTTCCTCGGAAATGGAAGGTTGACTTGATGGTTCAACAGTCGACGTGATGGTTCGACAACTCTCGCTTTTATTTAGTGTGTACTCGTTTCCTTGGAAATAGAAGGTTGACGTGATGGTTCAACAGTCGACGTGATGGTTCGATAACTCTCGCTTTTATTTAGCGTGTACTCGTTTCCTCGGAAATGGAACGTTGACGTGATGGTTCAACATTCAACATGATGGTTCGACAAATCTCGCTTTTATTTAGCGTGTACTCGTTTCCTCGGAAATGGAAAGTTGACGTGATGGTTCAACAGTCGACGTGATGGTTCGATAACACTCGCTTTTATTTAGCGTGTACTCGTTTCCTCTGAAATGGAAGGTTGACGTGATGGTTCAACAGTTGACGTGATGGTTCGACAACTCTCGCTTTTATTTAGCGTGTACTCGTTTCCTCGGAAATGGAAGGTTGACTAGATGGTTCAACGGTCGACGTGACTGTTCGAAAGCTCTCGCTTTTATTTAGCGTGTACTCGTTTCCTCGGAAATGGAAGGTTAACGTGATGGTTCAACAGTCGACGTGATGGTTCGACAACTCTCGCTTTTATTTAGCGTGTACTCGTTTCCTCGGAAATAGAAGGTTGACGTGATGGTTCAACAGTCGACGTGATGGTTCGACAACACTCGCTTTTATTTAGCGTGTACTCGTTTCCTTGGAAATGGAAGGTTGACGTGATGGTTCAACAGTCGACGTGATGGTTCGACGACACACGCTTTTATTTAGCGTGTACTCGTTTCCTCGGAAATGGAAGGTTGACATGATGGTTCAACGGTCGACGTGATGGTTCGATAGCTCTCGCTTTTATTTAGCGTGTACTCGTTTCCTCGGAGATGGAAGGTTGATGTGATGGTTCAACGGTCGACGTGATGGTTCGATAGGTCTCGCTTTTATTTAGCGTGTACTTGTTTCCTCGGAAATGGAAGGTTGACATGATGGTTCAACAGTCGACGT
Source organism: Lathyrus sativus (assembly GCA_963859935.3). Taxonomy (NCBI): domain Eukaryota; kingdom Viridiplantae; phylum Streptophyta; class Magnoliopsida; order Fabales; family Fabaceae; genus Lathyrus; species Lathyrus sativus. Next base: position 1,314,264 of record CAWUDS030001327.1, on the reverse strand, counting down.
GATGGTTCGACAACTCTCGCTTTTATTTTCCGTGTACTCATTTCCTTGGAAATAGAAGGTTGACGTGATGGTTCAACATTCGACGTGATGGTTCGATAACTCTCGCTTTTATTTAGCGTGTACTCGTTTCCTCGGAAATGGAACGTTGACGTGATGGTTCAACATTCAACATGATGGTTCGACAAATCTCGCTTTTATTTAGCGTGTACTCGTTTCCTCGGAAATGGAAAGTTGACGTGATGGTTCAACAGTCGACGTGATGGTTCGACAACACTCGCTTTTATTTAGCGTGTACTCGTTTCCTCTGAAATGGAAGGTTGACGTGATGGTTCAACAGTTGACGTGATGGTTCGACAACTCTCGCTTTTATTTAGCGTGTACTCGTTTCCTCGGAAATGGAAGGTTGACTAGATGGTTCAACGGTCGACGTGACTGTTCGAAAGCTCTCGCTTTTATTTAGCGTGTACTCGTTTCCTCGGAAATGGAAGGTTAACGTGATGGTTCAACAGTCGACGTGATGGTTCGACAACTCTCGCTTTTATTTAGCGTGTACTCGTTTCCTCGGAAATAGAAGGTTGACGTGATGGTTCAACAGTCGACGAGATGGTTCGACAACACTCGCTTTTATTTAGCGTGTACTCGTTTCCTTGGAAATGGAAGGTTGACGTGATGGTTCAACAGTCGACGTGATGGTTCGACGACACACGCTTTTATTTAGCGTGTACTCGTTTCCTCGGAAATGGAAGGTTGACATGATGGTTCAACGGTCGACGTGATGGTTCGATAGCTCTCGCTTTTATTTAGCGTGTACTCGTTTCCTCGGAGATGGAAGGTTGATGTGATGGTTCAACGGTCGACGTGATGGTTCGATAGGTCTCGCTTTTATTTAGCGTGTACTTGTTTCCTCGGAAATGGAAGGTTGACATGATGGTTCAACAGTCGACGTGATGGTTCGACAACTCTCGCTTTTATTTTCCGTGTACTCATTTCCTTGGAAATAGAAGGTTGACGTGATGGTTCAACATTCGACGTGATGGTTCGATAACTCTCGCTTTTATTTAGCGTGTACTCGTTTCCTCGGATGTGGAACGTTGACGTGATGGTTCAACATTTGACGTGATGGTTCGACAACTCTCGCTTTTATTTAGCGTGTACTCGTTTCCTCGGAAATGGAAGGTTGACGTGATGGTTCAAAAGTCGACGTGATGGTTCGACAACACTCGCTTTTATTTAGCGTGTACTCGTTTCCTCTGAAATGGAAGGTTGACGTGATGGTTCAACAGTCGACGTGATGGTTCGACAACTCTCGCTTTTATTTAGCGTGTGCTCGTTTCCTCGGAAATGGAAGGTTGACGTGATGGTTCAACAGTCGACGTGATGGTTCGACAACTCTCGCTTTTATTTTCCGTGTACTCGTTTCCTTGGAAATAGAAGGTTGACGTGATGGTTCAACAGTCGACGTGATGGTTCGACAACACTTGCTTTGATTTAGCGTGTACTCGTTTCCTCGGTAACTGAAGGTTAACGTGATGGTTCAACATTCGACGTGATGGTTCGACAACACTCGCTTTTATTTACCGTGTACTCGTTTCCTCGGAAATGGAAGGTTGACGTGATGGTTCAACAGTCGACATGATGGTTCGACAACATTCGCTTTTATTTAGCGTGTACTCGTTTCCTCAAAAATGGAACGTTGACGTGATGGTTCAACATTCGACGTGATGGTTTGACAACTCTCGCTTTTATTTAGCGTGTACTCGTTTCCTCGGAAATGGAAGGTTGACGTGATGGTTCAACAGTCGACGTGGTGGTTCAACAACACTCGCTTTTATTTAGCGTGTACTCGTTTCCTCGGAAATGGAAGGTTGACGTGATGGTTCAACAGTCGACGTGATGGTTCGACAACACTCGCTTTTATTTAGCGTGTACTCGTTTCCTCGGAAATGGAAGGTTGACGTGATGGTTCAACATTCGACGTGATGGTTCGACAACACTCGCTTTTATTTAGCGTGTACTCGTTTCCTCGGAAATGGAACGTTGACGTGATGGTTCAACATTTGACGTGATGGTTCGACAACTCTCGCTTTTATTTAGCGTGTTCTCGTTTCCTCGGAAATGGAAGGTTGACGTGATGGTTCAAAAGTCGACGTGATGGTTCGACAACACTCGCTTTTATTTAGCGTGTACTCGTTTCCTCGGAAACTGAAGGTTCATGTGATGGTTCAACATTCGACGTGATGGTTCGACAACACTCGCTTTTATTTAGCGTGTACTCGTTTCCTCGAAAATGGAAGGTTGACGTGATGTTTCAACAGTCGACGTGATGGTTCGACAACACTCGGTTTTATTTAGCGTGTACTCGTTTCCTCGGAAATGGAAGGTTGACTTGATTGTTCAACAGTCGACGTGATGGTTCGACAACTCTCGCTTTTATTTAGCGTGTACTCGTTTCCTTGGAAATAGAAGGTTGACGTGATGGTTCAACAGTCGACGTGATGGTTCGATAACTCTCGCTTTTATTTAGCATGTACTCGTTTCCTCGGAAATGGAACGTTGACGTGATGGTTCAACATTCAACGTGATGGTTCGACAAATCTCGCTTTTATTTAGCGTGTACTCGTTTCCTCGGAAATGGAAAGTTGACGTGATGGTTCAACAGTCGACGTGATGGTTCGACAACACTCGCTTTTATTTAGCGTGTACTCGTTTCCTCTGAAATGGAAGGTTGACGTGATGGTTCAACAGTTGACGTGATGGTTTGACAACTCTCGCTTTTATTTAGCGTGTACTCGTTTCCTCGGAAATGGAAGGTTGACGTGATGGTTCAACGGTCGACGTGACTGTTCGACAGCTCTCGCTTTTATTTAGCGTGTACTCGTTTCCTCGGAAATGGAAGGTTAACGTGATGGTTCAACAGTCGACGTGATGGTTCGACAACTCTCGCTTTTATTTAGCGTGTACTCGTTTCCTCGGAAATAGAAGGTTGACGTGATGGTTCAACAGTCGACGTGATGGTTCGACAACACTCGCTTTTATTTAGCGTGTACTCGTTTCCTCGGAAATGGAAGGTTGACGTGATGGTTCAACAGTCGACGTGATGGTTCGACGACACACGCTTTTATTTAGCGTGTACTCGTTTCCTCGGAAATGGAAGGTTGACATGATGGTTCAACGGTCGACGTGATGGTTCGATAGCTCTCGCTTTTATTTAGCGTGTACTCGTTTCCTCGTAGATGGAAGGTTGATGTGATGGTTCAACGGTCGACGTGATGGTTCGATAGGTCTCACTTTTATTTAGCGTGTACTTGTTTCCTCGGAAATGGAAGGTTGACATGATGGTTCAACAGTCGACGTGATGGTTCGACAACTCTCGCTTTTATTTTCCGTGTACTCATTTCCTTGGAAATAGAAGGTTGACGTGATGGTTCAACAGTCATCGTGATGGTTCGATAACTCTCGCTTTTATTTAGCGTGTACTCGTTTCCTCGGAAATGGAACGTTGACGTGATGTTTCAACATTCAACGTGATGGTTCGACAACTCTCGCTTTTATTTAGCGTGTACTCGTTTCCTCGGAAATGGAAAGTTGATGTGATGGTTCAACAGTCGACGTGATGGTTTGACAACACTCGCTTTTATTTAGCGTGTACTCGTTTCCTCTGAAATGGAAGGTTGACGTGATGGTTCAACAGTTGACGTGATGGTTCGACAACTCTCGCTTTTATTTAGCGTGTACTCGTTTCCTCGGAAATGGAAGGTTGACGTGATGGTTCAACGGTCGACGTGACTGTTCGACAGCTCTCGCTTTTATTTAGCGTGTACTCGTTTCCTCGGAAATGGAAGGTTAACGTGATGGTTCAACAGTCGACGTGATGGTTCGACAACTCTCGCTTTTATTTAGCGTGTACTCGTTTCCTCGGAAATAGAAGGTTGACGTGATGGTTCAACAGTCGACGTGATGGTTCGACAACACTCGCTTTTCTTTAGCGTGTACTCGTTTCCTCGGAAATGGAAGGTTGACGTGATGGTTCAACAGTCGACGTGATGGTTCGACGACACACGCTTTTATTTAGCGTGTACTCGTTTCCTCGGAAATGGAAGGTTGACATGATGGTTCAACGGTCGACGTGATGGTTCGATAGCTCTCGCTTTTATTTAGCGTGTACTCGTTTCCTCGGAGATGGAAGGTTGATGTGATGGTTCAACGGTCGACGTGATGGTTCGATAGGTTTCGCTTTTATTTAGCGTGTACTTGTTTCCTCGGAAATGGAAGGTTGACATGATGGTTCAACAGTCGACGTGATGGTTCGACAACTCTCGCTTTTATTTTCCGTGTACTCATTTCCTTGGAAATAGAAGGTTGACGTGATGGTTCAACAGTCGACGTGATGGTTCGATAACTCTCGCTTTTATTTAGCGTGTACTCGTTTCCTCGGAAATGGAACGTTGACGTGATGTTTCAACATTCAACGTGATGGTTCGACAACTCTCGCTTTTATTTAGCGTGTACTCGTTTCCTCGGAAATGGAAAGTTGACGTGATGGTTCAACAGTCGACGTGATGGTTTGACAACACTCGCTTTTATTTAGCGTGTACTCGTTTCCTCTGAAATGGAAGGTTGACGTGATGGTTCAACAGTTGACGTGATGGTTCGACAACTCTCGCTTTTATTTAGCGTGTACTCGTTTCCTCGGAAATGAAAGGTTGACGTGATGGTTCAACGGTCGACGTGACTGTTCGACAGCTCTCGCTTTTATTTAGCGTGTACTCGTTTCCTCGGAAATGGAAGGTTAACGTGATGGTTCAACAGTCGACGTGATGGTTCGACAACTCTCGCTTTTATTTAGCGTGTACTCGTTTCCTCGGAAATAGAAGGTTGACGTGATGGTTCAACAGTCGACGTGATGGTTCGACAACACTCGCTTTTATTTAGCGTGTACTCGTTTCCTCGGAAATGGAAGGTTGACGTGATGGTTCAACAGTCGACGTGATGGTTCGACGACACACGCTTTTATTTAGCGTGTACTCGTTTCCTCGGAAATGGAAGGTTGACATGATGGTTCAACGGTCGACGTGATGGTTCGATAGCTCTCGCTTTTATTTAGCGTGTACTCGTTTCCTCGGAGATGGAAGGTTGATGTGATGGTTCAACGGTCGACGTGATGGTTCGATAGGTCTCGCTTTTATTTAGCGTGTACTTGTTTCCTCGGAAATGGAAGGTTGACATGATGGTTCAACAGTCGACGTGATAGTTCGACAACTCTCGCTTTTATTTTCCGTGTACTCATTTCCTTGGAAATATAAGGTTGACGTGATGGTTCAACATTCGATGTGATGGTTCGATAACTCTCGCTTTTATTTAGCGTGTACTCGTTTCCTCGGATGTGGAACGTTGACGTGATGGTTCAACATTTGACGTGATGGTTCGACAACTCTCGCTTTTATTTAGCGTGTACTCGTTTCCTCGGAAATGGAAGGTTGACGTGATGGTTCAACAGTCGACGTGATGGTTCGACAACACTCGCTTTTATTTAGCGTGTACTCGTTTCCTCTGAAATGGAAGATTGACGTGATGGTTCAACAGTCGACGTGATGGTTCGACAACTCTCGCTTTTATTTAGCGTGTGCTCGTTTCCTCGGAAATGGAAGGTTGACGTGATGGTTCAACAGTCGACGTGATGGTTTGACAACTCTCGCTTTTATTTTCCGTGTACTGGTTTCCTTGGAAATAGAAGGTTGACGTGATGGTTCAACAGTCGACGTGATGGTTCGACAACACTTGCTTTGATTTAGCGTGTACTCGTTTCCTCGGTGACTGAAGGTTAACGTGATGGTTCAACATTCGACGTGATGGTTCGACAACACTCGCTTTTATTTAGCGTGTACTCGTTTCCTCGGAAATGGAAGGTTGACGTGATGGTTCAACAGTCGACATGATGGTTCGACAACATTCGCTTTTATTTAGCGTGTACTCGTTTCCTCAGAAATGGAACGTTGACGTGATGGTTCAACATTCGACGTGATGGTTTGACAACTCTCGCTTTTATTTAGCGTGTACTCGTTTCCTCGGAAATGGAAGGTTGACGTGATGGTTCAACAGTCGACGTGATGGTTGGACAACACTCGCTTTTATTTAGCGTGTACTCGTTTCCTCGGAAATGGAACGTTGACGTGATGGTTCAACAGTCGACGTGATGGTTCGACGACACACGCTTTTATTTAGCGTGTACTCGTTTCCTCGGAAATGGAAGGTTGACATGATGGTTCAACGGTCGACGTGATGGTTCGATAGCTCTCGCTTTTATTTAGCGTGTACTCGTTTCCTCGGAGATGGAAGGTTGATGTGATGGTTCAACGGTCGACGTGATGGTTCGATAGGTTTCGCTTTTATTTAGCGTGTACTTGTTTCCTCGGAAATGGAAGGTTGACATGATGGTTCAACAGTCGACGTGATGGTTCGACAACTCTCGCTTTTATTTTCCGTGTACTCATTTCCTTGGAAATAGAAGGTTGACGTGATGGTTCAACAGTCGACGTGATGGTTCGACAACTCTCGCTTTTATTTAGCGTGTACTCGTTTCCTCGGAAATGGAACGTTGACGTGATGTTTCAACATTCAACGTGATGGTTCGACAACTCTCGCTTTTATTTAGCGTGTACTCGTTTCCTCGGAAATGGAAAGTTGACGTGATGGTTCAACAGTCGACGTGATGGTTTGACAACACTCGCTTTTATTTAGCGTGTACTCGTTTCCTCTGAAATGGAAGGTTGACGTGATGGTTCAACAGTTGACGTGATGGTTCAACAACTCTCGCTTTTATTTAGCGTGTACTCGTTTCCTCGGAAATGAAAGGTTGACGTGATGGTTCAACGGTCGACGTGACTGTTCGACAGCTCTCGCTTTTATTTAGCGTGTACTCGTTTCCTCGGAAATGGAAGGTTAACGTGATGGTTCAACAGTCGACGTGATGGTTCGACAACTCTCGCTTTTATTTAGCGTGTACTCGTTTCCTCGGAAATAGAAGGTTGACGTGATGGTTCAACAGTCGACGTGATAGTTCGACAACACTCGCTTTTATTTAGCGTGTACTCGTTTCCTCGGAAATGGAAGGTTGACGTGATGGTTCAAAAGTCGACGTGATGGTTCGACAACACTCGCTTTTATTTAGCGTGTACTCGTTTCCTCGGAAACTGAAGGTTCATGTGATGGTTCAACATTCGACGTGAGGGTTCGACAACACTCGCTTTTATTTAGCGTGTACTCGTTTCCTCGAAAATGGAAGGTTGACGTGATGGTTCAACAGTCGACGTGATGGTTCGACAACACTCGGTTTTATTTAGCGTGTACTCGTTTCCTCGGAAATGGAAGGTTGACTTGATTGTTCAACAGTCGACGTGATGGTTCGACAACTCTCGCTTTTATTTAGCGTGTACTCGTTTCCTTGGAAATAGAAGGTTGACGTGATGGTTCAACAGTCGACGTGATGGTTCGATAACTCTCGCTTTTATTTAGCGTGTACTCGTTTCCTCGGAAATGGAACGTTGACGTGATGGTTCAACATTCAACGTGATGGTTCGACAAATCTCGCTTTTATTTAGCGTGTACTCGTTTCCTCGGAAATGGAAAGTTGACGTGATGGTTCAACAGTCGACGTGATGGTTCGACAACACTCGCTTTTATTTAGCGTGTACTCGTTTCCTCTGAAATGGAAGGTTGACGTGATGGTTCAACAGTTGACGTGATGGTTTGACAACTCTCGCTTTTATTTAGCGTGTACTCGTTTCCTCGGAAATGGAAGGTTGACGTGATGGTTCAACGGTCGACGTGACTGTTCGACAGCTCTCGCTTTTATTTAGCGTGTACTCGTTTCCTCGGAAATGGAAGGTTAACGTGATGGTTCAACAGTCGACGTGATGGTTCGACAACTCTCGCTTTTATTTAGCGTGTACTCGTTTCCTCGGAAATAGAAGGTTGACGTGATGGTTCAACAGTCGACGTGATGGTTCGACAACACTCGCTTTTATTTAGCGTGTACTCGTTTCCTCGGAAATGGAAGGTTGACGTGATGGTTCAACAGTCGACGTGATGGTTCGACGACACACGCTTTTATTTAGCGTGTACTCGTTTCCTCGGAAATGGAAGGTTGACATGATGGTTCAACGGTCGACGTGATGGTTCGATAGCTCTCGCTTTTATTTAGCGTGTACTCGTTTCCTCGTAGATGGAAGGTTGATGTGATGGTTCAACGGTCGACGTGATGGTTCGATAGGTCTCACTTTTATTTAGCGTGTACTTGTTTCCTCGGAAATGGAAGGTTGACATGATGGTTCAACAGTCGACGTGATGGTTCGACAACTCTCGCTTTTATTTTCCGTGTACTCATTTCCTTGGAAATAGAAGGTTGACGTGATGGTTCAACAGTCGTCGTGATGGTTCGATAACTCTCGCTTTTATTTAGCGTGTACTCGTTTCCTCGGAAATGGAACGTTGACGTGATGTTTCAACATTCAACGTGATGGTTCGACAACTCTCGCTTTTATTTAGCGTGTACTCGTTTCCTCGGAAATGGAAAGTTGACGTGATGGTTCAACAGTCGACGTGATGGTTTGACAACACTCGCTTTTATTTAGCGTGTACTCGTTTCCTCTGAAATGGAAGGTTGACGTGATGGTTCAACAGTTGACGTGATGGTTCGACAACTCTCGCTTTTATTTAGCGTGTACTCGTTTCCTCGGAAATGGAAGGTTGACGTGATGGTTCAACGGTCGACGTGACTGTTCGACAGCTCTCGCTTTTATTTAGCGTGTACTCGTTTCCTCGGAAATGGAAGGTTAACGTGATGGTTCAACAGTCGACGTGATGGTTCGACAACTCTCGCTTTTATTTAGCGTGTACTCGTTTCCTCGGAAATAGAAGGTTGACGTGATGGTTCAACAGTCGACGTGATGGTTCGACAACACTCGCTTTTCTTTAGCGTGTACTCGTTTCCTCGGAAATGGAAGGTTGACGTGATGGTTCAACAGTCGACGTGATGGTTCGACGACACACGCTTTTATTTAGCGTGTACTCGTTTCCTCGGAAATGGAAGGTTGACATGATGGTTCAACGGTCGACGTGATGGTTCGATAGCTCTCGCTTTTATTTAGCGTGTACTCGTTTCCTCGGAGATGGAAGGTTGATGTGATGGTTCAACGGTCGACGTGATGGTTCGATAGGTTTCGCTTTTATTTAGCGTGTACTTGTTTCCTCGGAAATGGAAGGTTGACATGATGGTTCAACAGTCGACGTGATGGTTCGACAACTCTCGCTTTTATTTTCCGTGTACTCATTTCCTTGGAAATAGAAGGTTGACGTGATGGTTCAACAGTCGACGTGATGGTTCGATAACTCTCGCTTTTATTTAGCGTGTACTCGTTTCCTCGGAAATGGAACGTTGACGTGATGTTTCAACATTCAACGTGATGGTTCGACAACTCTCGCTTTTATTTAGCGTGTACTCGTTTCCTCGGAAATGGAAAGTTGACGTGATGGTTCAACAGTCGACGTGATGGTTTGACAACACTCGCTTTTATTTAGCGTGTACTCGTTTCCTCTGAAATGGAAGGTTGACGTGATGGTTCAACAGTTGACGTGATGGTTCGACAACTCTCGCTTTTATTTAGCGTGTACTCGTTTCCTCGGAAATGAAAGGTTGACGTGATGGTTCAACGGTCGACGTGACTGTTCGACAGCTCTCGCTTTTATTTAGCGTGTACTCGTTTCCTCGGAAATGGAAGGTTAACGTGATGGTTCAACAGTCGACGTGATGGTTCGACAACTCTCGCTTTTATTTAGCGTGTACTCGTTTCCTCGGAAATAGAAGGTTGACGTGATGGTTCAACAGTCGACGTGATGGTTCGACAACACTCGCTTTTATTTAGCGTGTACTCGTTTCCTCGGAAATGGAAGGTTGACGTGATGGTTCAACAGTCGACGTGATGGTTCGACGACACACGCTTTTATTTAGCGTGTACTCGTTTCCTCGGAAATGGAAGGTTGACATGATGGTTCAACGGTCGACGTGATGGTTCGATAGCTCTCGCTTTTATTTAGCGTGTACTCGTTTCCTCGGAGATGGAAGGTTGATGTGATGGTTCAACGGTCGACGTGATGGTTCGATAGGTCTCGCTTTTATTTAGCGTGTACTTGTTTCCTCGGAAATGGAAGGTTGACATGATGGTTCAACAGTCGACGTGATAGTTCGACAACTCTCGCTTTTATTTTCCGTGTACTCATTTCCTTGGAAATATAAGGTTGACGTGATGGTTCAACATTCGATGTGATGGTTCGATAACTCTCGCTTTTATTTAGCGTGTACTCGTTTCCTCGGATGTGGAACGTTGACGTGATGGTTCAACATTTGACGTGATGGTTCGACAACTCTCGCTTTTATTTAGCGTGTACTCGTTTCCTCGGAAATGGAAGGTTGACGTGATGGTTCAACAGTCGACGTGATGGTTCGACAACACTCGCTTTTATTTAGCGTGTACTCGTTTCCTCTGAAATGGAAGATTGACGTGATGGTTCAACAGTCGACGTGATGGTTCGACAACTCTCGCTTTTATTTAGCGTGTGCTCGTTTCCTCGGAAATGGAAGGTTGACGTGATGGTTCAACAGTCGACGTGATGGTTTGACAACTCTCGCTTTTATTTTCCGTGTACTGGTTTCCTTGGAAATAGAAGGTTGACGTGATGGTTCAACAGTCGACGTGATGGTTCGACAACACTTGCTTTGATTTAGCGTGTACTCGTTTCCTCGGTGACTGAAGGTTAACGTGATGGTTCAACATTCGACGTGATGGTTCGACAACACTCGCTTTTATTTAGCGTGTACTCGTTTCCTCGGAAATGGAAGGTTGACGTGATGGTTCAACAGTCGACATGATGGTTCGACAACATTCGCTTTTATTTAGCGTGTACTCGTTTCCTCAGAAATGGAACGTTGACGTGATGGTTCAACATTCGACGTGATGGTTTGACAACTCTCGCTTTTATTTAGCGTGTACTCGTTTCCTCGGAAATGGAAGGTTGACGTGATGGTTCAACAGTCGACGTGATGGTTGGACAACACTCGCTTTTATTTAGCGTGTACTCGTTTCCTCGGAAATGGAAGGTTGACATGATGGTTCAACGGTCGACGTGATGGTTCGATAGCTCTCGCTTTTATTTAGCGTGTACTCGTTTCCTCGGAGATGGAAGGTTGATGTGATGGTTCAACGGTCGACGTGATGGTTCGATAGGTTTCGCTTTTATTTAGCGTGTACTTGTTTCCTCGGAAATGGAAGGTTGACATGATGGTTCAACAGTCGACGTGATGGTTCGACAACTCTCGCTTTTATTTTCCGTGTACTCATTTCCTTGGAAATAGAAGGTTGACGTGATGGTTCAACAGTCGACGTGATGGTTCGACAACTCTCGCTTTTATTTAGCGTGTACTCGTTTCCTCGGAAATGGAACGTTGACGTGATGTTTCAACATTCAACGTGATGGTTCGACAACTCTCGCTTTTATTTAGCGTGTACTCGTTTCCTCGGAAATGGAAAGTTGACGTGATGGTTCAACAGTCGACGTGATGGTTTGACAACACTCGCTTTTATTTAGCGTGTACTCGTTTCCTCTGAAATGGAAGGTTGACGTGATGGTTCAACAGTTGACGTGATGGTTCGACAACTCTCGCTTTTATTTAGCGTGTACTCGTTTCCTCGGAAATGAAAGGTTGACGTGATGGTTCAACGGTCGACGTGACTGTTCGACAGCTCTCGCTTTTATTTAGCGTGTACTCGTTTCCTCGGAAATGGAAGGTTAACGTGATGGTTCAACAGTCGACGTGATGGTTCGACAACTCTCGCTTTTATTTAGCGTGTACTCGTTTCCTCGGAAATAGAAGGTTGACGTGATGGTTCAACAGTCGACGTGATAGTTCGACAACACTCGCTTTTATTTAGCGTGTACTCGTTTCCTCGGAAATGGAAGGTTGACGTGATGGTTCAACAGTCGACGTGATGGTTCGACGACACACGCTTTTATTTAGCGTGTACTCGTTTCCTCGGAAATGGAAGGTTGACATGATGGTTCAACGGTCGACGTGATGGTTCGATAGCTCTCGCTTTTATTTAGCGTGTACTCGTTTCCTCGGAGATGGAAGGTTGATGTGATGGTTCAACGGTCGACGTGATGGTTAGATAGGTCTCGCTTTTATTTAGCGTGTACTTGTTTCCTCGGAAATGGAAGGTTGACATGATGGTTCAACAGTCGACGTGATAGTTCGACAACTCTCGCTTTTATTTTCCGTGTACTCATTTCCTTGGAAATAGAAGGTTGACGTGATGGTTCAACATTCGACGTGATGGTTCGATAACTCTCGCTTTTATTTAGCGTGTACTCGTTTCCTCGGATGTGGAACGTTGACGTGATGGTTCAACATTTGACGTGATGGTTCGACAACTCTCGCTTTTATTTAGCGTGTACTCGTTTCCTCGGAAATGGAAGGTTGACGTGATGGTTCAACAGTCGACGTGATGGTTCGACAACACTCGCTTTTATTTAGCGTGTACTCGTTTCCTCTGAAATGGAAGATTGACGTGATGGTTCAACAGTCGACGTGATGGTTCGACAACTCTCGCTTTTATTTAGCGTGTGCTCGTTTCCTCGGAAATGGAAGGTTGACGTGATGGTTCAACAGTCGACGTGATGGTTTGACAACTCTCGCTTTTATTTTCCGTGTACTGGTTTCCTTGGAAATAGAAGGTTGACGTGATGGTTCAACAGTCGACGTGATGGTTCGACAACACTTGCTTTTATTTAGCGTGTACTCGTTTCCTCGGTAACTGAAGGTTAACGTGATGGTTCAACATTCGACGTGATGGTTCGACAACACTCGCTTTTATTTAGCGTGTACTCGTTTCCTCGGAAATGGAAGGTTGACGTGATGGTTCAACAGTCGACATGATGGTTCGACAACATTCGCTTTTATTTAGCGTGTACTCGTTTCCTCAGAAATGGAACGTTGACGTGATGGTTCAACATTCGACGTGATGGTTTGACAACTCTCGCTTTTATTTAGCGTGTACTCGTTTCCTCGGAAATGAAAGGTTGACGTGATGGTTCAACAGTCGACGTGATGGTTGGACAACACTCGCTTTTATTTAGCGTGTACTCGTTTCCTCGGAAATGGAAGGTTGACGTGATGGTTCAACAGTCGACGTGATGGTTCGACAACTCTCGCTTTTATTTTCCGTGTACTCGTTTCCTCAGAAATCGTAGGTTGACGTGATGGTTCAACAGTCAACGTGATGGTTCGACAACACTCGCTTTTATTTAGCGTGTACTCGTTTCCTCGGAAATGGAACGTTGACGTGATGGTTCAACATTCGACGTGATGGTTCATCAACTCTCGCTTTTATTTAGCGTGTACTCGTTTCCTCGGAAATGGAAGGTTGACGTGATGGTTCAAAAGTCGACGTGATGGTTCGACAACACTCGCTTTTATTTAGCGTGTACTCGTTTCCTCGGAAACTGAAGGTTCATGTGATGGTTCAACATTCGACGTGATGGTTCGACAACACTCGCTTTTATTTAGCGTGTACTCGTTTCCTCGAAAATGGAAGGTTGACGTGATGGTTCAACAGTCGACGTGATGGTTCGACAACACTCGATTTTATTTAGCGTGTACTCGTTTCCTCGGAAATGGAAGGTTGACTTGATAGTTCAACAGTCGACGTGATGGTTCGACGAAACTCGCTTTTATTTAGCGTGTACTCGTTTCCTTGGAAATAGAAGGTTGACGTGATGGTTCAACAGTCGACGTGATGGTTCGATAACTCTCGCTTTTATTTAGCGTGTACTCGTTTCCTCGGAAATGGAACGTTGACGTGATGGTTCAACATTCAACGTGATGGTTCGACAAATCTCGCTTTTATTTAGCGTGTACTCGTTTCCTCGGAAATGGAAAGTTGACGTGATGGTTCAACAGTCGACGTGATGGTTCGACAACACTCGCTTTTATTTAGCGTGTACTCGTTTCCTCTGAAATGGAAGGTTGACGTGATGGTTCAACAGTTGACGTGATGGTTCGACAACTCTCGCTTTTATTTAGCGTGTACTCGTTTCCTCGGAAATGGAAGGTTGACGTGGTGGTTCAACGGTCGACGTGACTGTTCGACAGCTCTCGCTTTTATTTAGCGTGTACTCGTTTCCTCGGAAATGGAAGGTTAACGTGATGGTTCAACAGTCGACGTGATGGTTCGACAACTCTCGCTTTTATTTAGCGTGTACTCGTTTCCTCGGAAATAGAAGGTTGACGTGATGGTTCAACAGTCGACGTGATGGTTCGACAACACTCGCTTTTATTTAGTGTGTACGCGTTTCCTCGGAAATGGAAGGTTGACGTGATGGTTCAACAGTCGACGTGATGGTTCGACGACACACGCTTTTATTTAGCATGTACTCGTTTCCTCGGAAATGGAAGGTTGACATGATGGTTCAACGGTCGACGTGATGGTTCGATAGCTCTCGCTTTTATTTAGCGTGTACTCGTTTCCTCGGAGATGGAAGGTTGATGTGATGGTTCAACGGTCGACGTGATGGTTCGATAGGTCTCGCTTTTATTTAGCGTGTACTTGTTTCCTCGGAAATGGAAGGTTGACATGATGGTTCAACAGTCGACGTGATGGTTCGACAACTCTCGCTTTTATTTTCCGTGTACTCATTTCCTTGGAAATAGAAGGTTGACGTGATGGTTCAACATTCGACGTGATGGTTCGATAACTCGCTTTTATTTAGCGTGTACTCGTTTCCTCGGATGTGGAACGTTGACGTGATGGTTCAACATTCGACGTGATGGTTCGACAACTTTCGCTTTTATTTAGCGTGTACTCGTTTCCTCGGAAATGGAAGGTTGACGTGATGGTTCAACAGTCGACGTGATGGTTCGACAACACTCGCTTTTATTTAGCGTGTACTCGTTTCCTCTGAAATGGAAGGTTGACGTGATGGTTCAACAGTCGACGTGATGGTTTGACAACTCTCGCTTTTATTTAGCGTGTGCTCGTTTCCTCGGAAATGGAAGGTTGACGTGATGGTTCAACGGTCGACGTGATGGTTCGACAGCTCTCGCTTTTATTTAGCGTGTACTCGTTTCCTCGGAAATGGAAGGTTAACGTGATGGTTCAACAGTCAACGTGATGGTTCGACAACTCTCGCTTTTATTTAGCGTGTACTCGTTTCCTCGGAAATAGAAGGTTGACGTGATGGTTCAACAGTCGACGTGATGGTTCGACAACACTCGCTTTTATTTAGCGTGTACTCGTTTCCTCGGAAATGGAAGGTTGACGTGATGGTTCAACAGTCAACAAGATGGTTCGACATCACACGCTTTTATTTAGCGTGTACTCGTTTCCTCGGAAATGGAAGGTTGACGTGATGGTTCGACGGTCGACGTGATTGTTCGATAGCTCTAGCTTTTATTTAGCGTGTACTTGTTTCCTCGGAAATGGAAGGTTGATGTGATGGTTCAACGGTCGACGTGATGGTTCGATACGTCTCGCTTTTATTTAGCGTTTACTTGTTTCCTCGGAAATGGAAGGTTGACGTGATGGTTCAACAGTCGACGTGATGGTTCGACAACTCTCGCTTTTATTTTCCGTGTACTCGTTTCCTTGGAAATAGAAGGTTGACGTGATGGTTCAACAGTCGACGTGATGGTTCGACAACACTCGCTTTTATTTAGCGTGTACTCGTTTCCTCGTTAACTGAAGGTTGACGTGATGGTTCAACATTCGACGTGATGGTTCGACAACACTCACTTTTATTTAGCGTGTACTCGTTTCCTCGGAAATGGAAGGTTGACGTGATGGTTCAACAGTCGACGTGATGGTTCGACGACACACGCTTTTATTTAGCGTGTACTCGTTTCCTCGGAAATGGAAGGTTGACATGATGGTTCAACGGTCGACGTGATGGTTCGATAGCTCTCGCTTTTATTTAGCGTGTACTCGTTTCCTCGGAGATGGAAGGTTGATGTGATGGTTCAACGGTCGACGTGATGGTTCGATAGGTCTCGCTTTTATTTAGCGTGTACTTGTTTCCTCGGAAATGGAAGGTTGACATGATGGTTCAACAGTCGACGTGATGGTTCGACAACTCTCGCTTTTATTTTCCGTGTACTCATTTCCTTGGAAATAGAAGGTTGACGTGATGGTTCAACATTCGACGTGACGGTTCGACAACTCTCGCTTTTATTTAGCGTGTACTCGTTTCCTCGGATGTGGAACGTTGACGTGATGGTTCAACATTCGACGTGATGGTTCGATAACTCTCGCTTTTATTTAGCGTGTACTCGTTTCCTCGGAAATGGAAGGTTGACGTGATGGTTCAACAGTCGACGTGATGGTTCGACAACACTCGCTTTTATTTTGCGTGTACTCGTTTCCTCTGAAATGGAAGGTTGACGTGATGGTTCAACAGTCGACGTGATGGTTCGACAACTCTCACTTTTATTTAGCGTGTACTCGTTTCCTCGGAAATGGAAGGTTGACGTGATGGTTCAACGGTCGACGTGATGGTTCGACAGCTCTCGCTTTTATTTAGCGTGTACTCGTTTCCTCAGAAATGGAAGGTTAACGTGATGGTTCAACAGTCGACGTGATGGTTCGACAACTCTCGCTTTTATTTAGTGTGTACTCGTTTCCTCGGAAATAGAAGGTTGACGTGATGGTTCAACAGTCGACGTGATGGTTCGACAACACTCGCTTTTATTTAGCGTGTACTCGTTTCCTCGGAAATGGAAGGTTGACGTGATGGTTCAACAGTCAACAAGATGGTTCGACATCACACGCTTTTATTTAGCGTGTACTCGTTTCCTCGGAAATGGAAGTTTGACGTGATGGTTCGACGGTCGACGTAATTGTTCGATAGCTCTAGCTTTTATTTAGCGTGTACTTGTTTCCTCGGAAATGGAAGGTTGATGTGATGGTTCAACGGTCGACGTGATGGTTCGATACGTCTCGCTTTTATTTAGCGTTTACTTGTTTCCTCGGAAATGGAAGGTTGACGTGATGGTTCAACAGTTGACGTGATGGTTCGACAACTCTCGCTTTTATTTTCCGTGTACTCGTTTCCTTGGAAATAGAAGGTTGACGTGATGGTTCAACAGTCGACGTGATGGTTCGACAACACTCGCTTTTATTTAGCGTGTACTCGTTTCCTCGTTAACTGAAGGTTGACGTGATGGTTCAACATTCGACGTGATGGTTCGACAACACTCGCTTTTATTTAGCGTGTACTCGTTTCCTCGGAAATGGAAGGTTGACGTGATGGTTCAACAATCGACGTGATGGTTCGATGACACACGCTTTTATTTAGCGTGTACTCGTTTCCTCGGAAATGGAAGGTTGACATGATGGTTCAACGGTCGACGTGATGGTTCGATAGCTCTTGCTTTTATTTAGCGTGTACTCGTTTCCTCGGAGATGGAAGGTTGATGTGATGGTTCAACGGTCGACGTGATGGTTCGATAGGTCTCGCTTTTATTTAGCGTGTACTTGTTTCCTCGGAAATGAAAGGTTGACATGATGGTTCAACAGTCGACGTGATGGTTCGACAACTCTCGCTTTTATTTTCCGTGTACTCATTTCCTTGGAAATAGAAGGTTGACGTGATGGTTCAACATTCGACGTGATGGTTCGACAACTCTCGCTTTTATTTAGCGTGTACTCGTTTCCTCGGATGTGGAACGTTGACGTGATGGTTCAACATTCGACGTGATGGTTCGACAACTCTCGCTTTTATTTAGCGTGTACTCGTTTCCTCGGAAATGGAAGGTTGACGTGATGGTTCAACAGTCGACGTGATGGTTCGACAACACTCGCTTTTATTTTGCGTGTACTCGTTTCCTCTGAAATGGAAGGTTGACGTGATGGTTCAACAGTCGACGTGATGGTTCGACAACTCTCACTTTTATTTAGCGTGTACTCGTTTCCTCGGAAATGGAAGGTTGATGTGATGGTTCAACGGTCGACGTGATGGTTCGACAGCTCTCGCTTTTATTTAGCGTGTACTCGTTTCCTCAGAAATGGAAGGTTAACGTGATGGTTCAACAGTCGACGTGATGGTTCGACAACTCTCGCTTTTATTTAGTGTGTACTCGTTTCCTCGGAAATAGAAGGTTGACGTGATGGTTCAACAGTCGACGTGATGGTTCGACAACACTCGCTTTTATTTAGCGTGTACTCGTTTCCTCGGAAATGGAAGGTTGACGTGATGGTTCAACAGTCAACAAGATGGTTCGACATCACACGCTTTTATTTAGCGTGTACTCGTTTCCTCGGAAATGGAAGTTTGACGTGATGGTTCGACGGTCGACGTAATTGTTCGATAGCTCTAGCTTTTATTTAGCGTGTACTTGTTTCCTCGGAAATGGAAGGTTGATGTGATGGTTCAACGGTCGACGTGATGGTTCGATACGTCTCGCTTTTATTTAGCGTTTACTTGTTTCCTCGGAAATGGAAGGTTGACGTGATGGTTCAACAGTTGACGTGATGGTTCGACAACTCTCGCTTTTATTTTCCGTGTACTCGTTTCCTTGGAAATAGAAGGTTGACGTGATGGTTCAACAGTCGACGTGATGGTTCGACAACACTCGCTTTTATTTAGCGTGTACTCGTTTCCTCGTTAACTGAAGGTTGACGTGATGGTTCAACATTCGACGTGATGGTTCGACAACACTCGCTTTTATTTAGCGTGTACTCGTTTCCTCGGAAATGGAAGGTTGACGTGATGGTTCAACAATCGACGTGATGGTTCGATGACACACGCTTTTATTTAGCGTGTACTCGTTTCCTCGGAAATGGAAGGTTGACATGATGGTTCAACGGTCGACGTGATGGTTCGATAGCTCTCGCTTTTATTTAGCGTGTACTCGTTTCCTCGGAGATGGAAGGTTGATGTGATGGTTCAACGGTCGACGTGATGGTTCGATAGGTCTCGCTTTTATTTAGCGTGTACTTGTTTCCTTGGAAATGGAAGGTTGACATGATGGTTCAACAGTCGACGTGATGGTTCGACAACTCTCGCTTTTATTTTCCGTGTACTCATTTCCTTGGAAATAGAAGGTTGACGTGATGGTTCAACATTCGACGTGATGGTTCGATAACTCTCGCTTTTATTTAGCGTGTACTCGTTTCCTCGGATGTGGAACGTTGACGTGATGGTTCAACAGTCGACGTGATGGTTCGACAACACTCGCTTTTATTTAGCGTGTACTCGTTTCCTCTGAAATGGAAGGTTGACGTGATGGTTCAACAGTCGACGTGATGGTTCGACAACTCTCGCTTTTATTTAGCGTGTACTCGTTTCCTCGGAAATGGAAGGTTGACGTGATGGTTCAACGGTCGACGTGATGGTTCGACAGCTCTCGCTTTTATTTAGCGTGTACTCGTTTCCTCGGAAATGGAAGGTTAACGTGATGGTTGAACAGTCGACGTGATGGTTCGATAACTCTCGCTTTTATTTAGCGTGTACTAGTTTCCTCGGAAATAGAAGGTTGACGTGATGGTTCAACAGTCAACGTGATGGTTCGACAACACTCGCTTTTATTTAGCGTGTACTCGTTTCCTCGGAAATGGAAGGTTGACGTGATGGTTCGACGGTCGACGTGATTGTTCGATAGCTCTAGCTTTTATTTAGCGTGTACTTGTTTCCTCGGAAATGGAAGGTTGATGTGATGGTTCAACGGTCTACGTGATGGTTCGATACGTCTCGCTTTTATTTAGCGTTTACTTGTTTCCTCGGAAATGGAAGGTTGACGTGATGGTTCAACAGTCGACGTGATGGTTTGACAACTCTCGCTTTTATTTTCCGTGTACTGGTTTCCTTGGAAATAGAAGGTTGACGTGATGGTTCAACAGTCGACGTGATGGTTCGACAACACTTGCTTTGATTTAGCGTGTACTCGTTTCCTCGTTAACTGAAGGTTAACGTGATGGTTCAACATTCGACGTGATGGTTCGACAACACTCACTTTTATTTAGCGTGTACTCGTTTCCTCGGAAATGGAAGGTTGACGTGATGGTTCAACAGTCGACGTGATGGTTCGACAACATTCGCTTTTATTTAGCGTGTACTCGTTTCCTCAGAAATGGAACGTTGACATGATGGTTCAACATTCGACGTGATGGTTTGACAACTCTCGCTTTTATTTAGCGTGTACTCGTTTCCTCGGAAATGGAAGGTTGACGTGATGGTTCAACAGTCGACGTGATGGTTGGACAACACTCGCTTTTATTTAGCGTGTACTCGTTTCCTCGGAAATGGAAGGTTGACGTGATGGTTCAACAGTCGACGTGATGGTTCGACGACACACGCTTTTATTTAGCGTGTACTCGTTTCCTCGGAAATGGAAGGTTGACATGATGGTTCAACGGTCGACGTGATGGTTCGATAGCTCTCGCTTTTATTTAGCGTGTACTCGTTTCCTCGGAGATGGAAGGTTGATGTGATGGTTCAACGGTCGACGTGATGGTTCGATAGGTTTCGCTTTTATTTAGCGTGTACTTGTTTCCTCGGAAATGGAAGGTTGACATGATGGTTCAACAGTCGACGTGATGGTTCGACAACTCTCGCTTTTATTTTCCGTGTACTCATTTCCTTGGAAATAGAAGGTTGACGTGATGGTTCAACAGTCGAAGTGATGGTTCGATAACTCTCGCTTTTATTTAGCGTGTACTCGTTTCCTCGGAAATGGAACGTTGACGTGATGTTTCAACATTCAACGTGATGGTTCGACAACTCTCGCTTTTATTTAGCGTGTACTCGTTTCCTCGGAAATGGAAAGTTGACGTGATGGTTCAACAGTCGACGTGATGGTTTGACAACACTCGCTTTTATTTAGCGTGTACTCGTTTCCTCTGAAATGGAAGGTTGACGTGATGGTTCAACAGTTGACGTGATGGTTCGACAACTCTCGCTTTTATTTAGCGTGTACTCGTTTCCTCGGAAATGAAAGGTTGACGTGATGGTTCAACGGTCGACGTGACTGTTCGACAGCTCTCGCTTTTATTTAGCGTGTACTCGTTTCCTCGGAAATGGAAGGTTAACGTGATGGTTCAACAGTCGACGTGATGGTTCGACAACTCTCGCTTTTATTTAGCGTGTACTCGTTTCCTCGGAAATAGAAGGTTGACGTGATGGTTCAACAGTCGACGTGATGGTTCGACAACACTCGCTTTTATTTAGCGTGTACTCGTTTCCTCGGAAATGGAAGGTTGACGTGATGGTTCAACAGTCGACGTGATGGTTCGACGACACACGCTTTTATTTAGCGTGTACTCGTTTCCTCGGAAATGGAAGGTTGACATGATGGTTCAACGGTCGACGTGATGGTTCGATAGCTCTCGCTTTTATTTAGCGTGTACTCGTTTCCTCGGAGATGGAAGGTTGATGTGATGGTTCAACGGTCAACGTGATGGTTCGATAGGTCTCGCTTTTATTTAGCGTGTACTTGTTTCCTCGGAAATGGAAGGTTGACATGATGGTTCAACAGTCGACGTGATAGTTCGACAACTCTCGCTTTTATTTTCCGTGTACTCATTTCCTTGGAAATAGAAGGTTGACGTGATGGTTCAACATTCGACGTGATGGTTCGATAACTCTCGCTTTTATTTAGCGTGTACTCGTTTCCTCGGATGTGGAACGTTGACGTGATGGTTCAACATTTGACGTGATGGTTCGACAACTCTCGCTTTTATTTAGCGTGTACTCGTTTCCTCGGAAATGGAAGGTTGACGTGATGGTTCAACAGTCGACGTGATGGTTCGACAACACTCGCTTTTATTTAGCGTGTACTCGTTTCCTCTGAAATGGAAGATTGACGTGATGGTTCAACAGTCGACGTGATGGTTCGACAACTCTCGCTTTTATTTAGCGTGTGCTCGTTTCCTCGGAAATGGAAGGTTGACGTGATGGTTCAACAGTCGACGTGATGGTTTGACAACTCTCGCTTTTATTTTCCGTGTACTGGTTTCCTTGGAAATAGAAGGTTGACGTGATGGTTCAACAGTCGACGTGATGGTTCGACAACACTTGCTTTGATTTAGCGTGTACTCGTTTCCTCGGTAACTGAAGGTTAACGTGATGGTTCAACATTCGACGTGATGGTTCGACAACACTCGCTTTTATTTAGCGTGTACTAGTTTCCTCGGAAATGGAAGGTTGACGTGATGGTTCAACAGTCGACATGATGGTTCGACAACATTCGCTTTTATTTAGCGTGTACTCGTTTCCTCAGAAATGGAACGTTGACGTGATGGTTCAACATTCGACGTGATGGTTTGACAACTCTCGCTTTTATTTAGCGTGTACTCGTTTCCTCGGAAATGGAAGGTTGACGTGATGGTTCAACAGTCGACGTGATGGTTGGACAACACTCGCTTTTATTTAGCGTGTACTCGTTTCCTCGGAAATGGAAGGTTGACGTGATGGTTCAACAGTCGACGTGATGGTTCGACAACTCTCGCTTTTATTTTCCGTGTACTCGTTTCCTCGGAAATCGTAGGTTGACGTGATGGTTCAACAGTCAACGTGATGGTTCGACAACACTCGCTTTTATTTAGCGTGTACTCGTTTCCTCGGAAATGGAACGTTGACGTGATGGTTCAACATTCGACGTGATGGTTCGACAACTCTCGCTTTTATTTAGCGTGTACTCGTTTCCTCGGAAATGGAAGGTTGACGTGATGGTTCAAAAGTCGACGTGATGGTTCGACAACACTCGCTTTTATTTAGCGTGTACTCGTTTCCTCGGAAACTGAAGGTTCATGTGATGGTTCAACATTCGACGTGATGGTTCGACAACACTCGCTTTTATTTAGCGTGTACTCGTTTCCTCGAAAATGGAAGGTTGACGTGATGGTTCAACAGTCGACGTGATGGTTCGACAACACTCGGTTTTATTTAGCGTGTACTCGTTTCCTCGGAAATGGAAGGTTGACTTGATAGTTCAACAGTCGACGTGATGGTTCGACGAAACTCGCTTTTATTTAGCGTGTACTCGTTTCCTTGGAAATAGAAGGTTGACGTGATGGTTCAACAGTCGACGTGATGGTTCGATAACTCTCGCTTTTATTTAGCGTGTACTCGTTTCCTCGGAAATGGAACGTTGACGTGATGGTTCAACATTCAACGTGATGGTTCGACAAATCTCGCTTTTATTTAGCGTGTACTCGTTTCCTCGGAAATGGAAAGTTGACGTGATGGTTCAACAGTCGACGTGATGGTTCGAAAACACTCGCTTTTATTTAGCGTGTACTCGTTTCCTCTGAAATGAAAGGTTGACGTGATGGTTCAACAGTTGACGTGATGGTTCGACAACTCTCGCTTTTATTTAGCGTGTACTCGTTTCCTCGGAAATAGAAGGTTGACGTGATGGTTCAACAGTCGACGTGATGGTTCGACAGCACTCGCTTTTATTTAGCGTGTACTCGTTTCCTCGGAAATGGAAGGTTGACGTGATGGTTCAACAGTCAACAAGATGGTTCGACATCACACGCTTTTATTTAGCGTGTACTCGTTTCCTCGGAAATGGAAGTTTGACGTGATGGTTCGACGGTCGACGTAATTGTTCGATAGCTCTAGCTTTTATTTAGCGTGTACTTGTTTCCTCGGAAATGGAAGGTTGATGTGATGGTTCAACGGTCGACGTGATGGTTCGATACGTCTCGCTTTTATTTAGCGTTTACTTGTTTCCTCGGAAATGGAAGGTTGACGTGATGGTTCAACAGTTGACGTGATGGTTCGACAACTCTCGCTTTTATTTTCCGTGTACTCGTTTCCTTGGAAATAGAAGGTTGACGTGATGGTTCAACAGTCGACGTGATGGTTCGACAACACTCGCTTTTATTTAGCGTGTACTCGTTTCCTCGTTAACTGAAGGTTGACGTGATGGTTCAACATTCGACGTGATGGTTCGACAACACTCGCTTTTATTTAGCGTGTACTCGTTTCCTCGGAAATGGAAGGTTGACGTGATGGTTCAACAATCGACGTGATGGTTCGATGACACACGCTTTTATTTAGCGTGTACTCGTTTCCTCGGAAATGGAAGGTTGACATGATGGTTCAACGGTCGACGTGATGGTTCGATAGCTCTCGCTTTTATTTAGCGTGTACTCGTTTCCTCGGAGATGGAAGGTTGATGTGATGGTTCAACGGTCGACGTGATGGTTCGATAGGTCTCGCTTTTATTTAGCGTGTACTTGTTTCCTTGGAAATGGAAGGTTGACATGATGGTTCAACAGTCGACGTGATGGTTCGACAACTCTCGCTTTTATTTTCCGTGTACTCATTTCCTTGGAAATAGAAGGTTGACGTGATGGTTCAACATTCGACGTGATGGTTCGATAACTCTCGCTTTTATTTAGCGTGTACTCGTTTCCTCGGATGTGGAACGTTGACGTGATGGTTCAACAGTCGACGTGATGGTTCGACAACACTCGCTTTTATTTAGCGTGTACTCGTTTCCTCTGAAATGGAAGGTTGACGTGATGGTTCAACAGTCGACGTGATGGTTCGACAACTCTCGCTTTTATTTAGCGTGTACTCGTTTCCTCGGAAATGGAAGGTTGACGTGATGGTTCAACGGTCGACGTGATGGTTCGACAGCTCTCGCTTTTATTTAGCGTGTACTCGTTTCCTCGGAAATGGAAGGTTAACGCGATGGTTGAACAGTCGACGTGATGGTTCGATAACTCTCGCTTTTATTTAGCGTGTACTTGTTTCCTCGGAAATAGAAGGTTGACGTGATGGTTCAACAGTCAACGTGATGGTTCGACAACACTCGCTTTTATTTAGCGTGTACTCGTTTCCTCGGAAATGGAAGGTTGACGTGATGGTTCGACGGTCGACGTGATTGTTCGATAGCTCTAGCTTTTATTTAGCGTGTACTTGTTTCCTCGGAAATGGAAGGTTGATGTGATGGTTCAACGGTCTACGTGATGGTTCGATACGTCTCGCTTTTATTTAGCGTTTACTTGTTTCCTCGGAAATGGAAGGTTGACGTGATGGTTCAACAGTCGACGTGATGGTTTGACAACTCTCGCTTTTATTTTCCGTGTACTGGTTTCCTTGGAAATAGAAGGTTGACGTGATGGTTCAACAGTCGACGTGATGGTTCGACAACACTTGCTTTGATTTAGCGTGTACTCGTTTCCTCGTTAACTGAAGGTTAACGTGATGGTTCAACATTCGACGTGATGGTTCGACAACACTCACTTTTATTTAGCGTGTACTCGTTTCCTCGGAAATGGAAGGTTGACGTGATGGTTCAACAGTCGACGTGATGGTTCGACAACATTCGCTTTTATTTAGCGTGTACTCGTTTCCTCAGAAATGGAACGTTGACGTGATGGTTCAACATTCGACGTGATGGTTTGACAACTCTCGCTTTTATTTAGCGTGTACTCGTTTCCTCGGAAATGGAAGGTTGACGTGATGGTTCAACAGTCGACGTGATGGTTGGACAACACTCGCTTTTATTTAGCGTGTACTCGTTTCCTCGGAAATGGAAGGTTGACGTGATGGTTCAACAGTCGACGTGATGGTTCGACGACACACGCTTTTATTTAGCGTGTACTCGTTTCCTCGGAAATGGAAGGTTGACATGATGGTTCAACGGTCGACGTGATGGTTCGATAGCTCTCGCTTTTATTTAGCGTGTACTCGTTTCCTCGGAGATGGAAGGTTGATGTGATGGTTCAACGGTCGACGTGATGGTTCGATAGGTTTCGCTTTTATTTAGCGTGTACTTGTTTCCTCGGAAATGGAAGGTTGACATGATGGTTCAACAGTCGACGTGATGGTTCGACAACTCTCGCTTTTATTTTCCGTGTACTCATTTCCTTGGAAATAGAAGGTTGACGTGATGGTTCAACAGTCGACGTGATGGTTCGATAACTCTCGCTTTTATTTAGCGTGTACTCGTTTCCTCGGAAATGGAACGTTGACGTGATGTTTCAACATTCAACGTGATGGTTCGACAACTCTCGCTTTTATTTAGCGTGTACTCGTTTCCTCGGAAATGGAAAGTTGACGTGATGGTTCAACAGTCGACGTGATGGTTTGACAACACTCGCTTTTATTTAGCGTGTACTCGTTTCCTCTGAAATGGAAGGTTGACGTGATGGTTCAACAGTTGACGTGATGGTTCGACAACTCTCGCTTTTATTTAGCGTGTACTCGTTTCCTCGGAAATGAAAGGTTGACGTGATGGTTCAACGGTCGACGTGACTGTTCGACAGCTCTCGCTTTTATTTAGCGTGTACTCGTTTCCTCGGAAATGGAAGGTTAACGTGATGGTTCAACAGTCGACGTGATGGTTCGACAACTCTCGCTTTTATTTAGCGTGTACTCGTTTCCTCGGAAATAGAAGGTTGACGTGATGGTTCAACAGTCGACGTGATGGTTCGACAACACTCGCTTTTATTTAGCGTGTACTCGTTTCCTCGGAAATGGAAGGTTGACGTGATGGTTCAACAGTCGACGTGATGGTTCGACGACACACGCTTTTATTTAGCGTGTACTCGTTTCCTCGGAAATGGAAGGTTGACATGATGGTTCAACGGTCGACGTGATGGTTCGATAGCTCTCGCTTTTATTTAGCGTGTACTCGTTTCCTCGGAGATGGAAGGTTGATGTGATGGTTCAACGGTCAACGTGATGGTTCGATAGGTCTCGCTCTTATTTAGCGTGTACTTGTTTCCTCGGAAATGGAAGGTTGACATGATGGTTCAACAGTCGACGTGATAGTTCGACAACTCTCGCTTTTATTTTCCGTGTACTCATTTCCTTGGAAATAGAAGGTTGACGTGATGGTTCAACATTCGACGTGATGGTTCGATAACTCTCGCTTTTATTTAGCGTGTACTCGTTTCCTCGGATGTGGAACGTTGACGTGATGGTTCAACATTTGACGTGATGGTTCGACAACTCTCGCTTTTATTTAGCGTGTACTCGTTTCCTCGGAAATGGAAGGTTGACGTGATGGTTCAACAGTCGACGTGATGGTTCGACAACACTCGCTTTTATTTAGCGTGTACTCGTTTCCTCTGAAATGGAAGATTGACGTGATGGTTCAACAGTCGACGTGATGGTTTGACAACTCTCGCTTTTATTTAGCGTGTGCTCGTTTCCTCGGAAATGGAAGGTTGACGTGATGGTTCAACAGTCGACGTGATGGTTTGACAACTCTCGCTTTTATTTTCCGTGTACTGGTTTCCTTGGAAATAGAAGGTTGACGTGATGGTTCAACAGTCGACGTGATGGTTCGACAACACTTGCTTTGATTTAGCGTGTACTCGTTTCCTCGGTAACTGAAGGTTAACGTGATGGTTCAACATTCGACGTGATGGTTCGACAACACTCGCTTTTATTTAGCGTGTACTCGTTTCCTCGGAAATGGAAGGTTGACGTGATGGTTCAACAGTCGACATGATGGTTCGACAACATTCGCTTTTATTTAGCGTGTACTCGTTTCCTCAGAAATGGAACGTTGACGTGATGGTTCAACATTCGACGTGATGGTTTGACAACTCTCGCTTTTATTTAGCGTGTACTCGTTTCCTCGGAAATGGAAGGTTGACGTGATGGTTCAACAGTCGACGTGATGGTTGGACAACACTCGCTTTTATTTAGCGTGTACTCGTTTCCTCGGAAATGGAAGGTTGACGTGATGGTTCAACAGTCGACGTGATGGTTCGACAACTCTCGCTTTTATTTTCCGTGTACTCGTTTCCTCGGAAATCGTAGGTTGACGTGATGGTTCAACAGTCAACGTGATGGTTCGACAACACTCGCTTTTATTTAGCGTGTACTCGTTTCCTCGGAAATGGAACGTTGACGTGATGGTTCAACATTCGACGTGATGGTTCGACAACTCTCGCTTTTATTTAGCGTGTACTCGTTTCCTCGGAAATGGAAGGTTGACGTGATGGTTCAAAAGTCGACGTGATGGTTCGACAACACTCGCTTTTATTTAGCGTGTACTCGTTTCCTCGGAAACTGAAGGTTCATGTGATGGTTCAACATTCGACGTGATGGTTCGACAACACTCGCTTTTATTTAGCGTGTACTCGTTTCCTCGAAAATGGAAGGTTGACGTGATGGTTCAACAGTCGACGTGATGGTTCGACAACACTCGGTTTTATTTAGCGTGTACTCGTTTCCTCGGAAATGGAAGGTTGACTTGATAGTTCAACAGTCGACGTGATGGTTCGACGAAACTCGCTTTTATTTAGCGTGTACTCGTTTCCTTGGAAATAGAAGGTTGACGTGATGGTTCAACAGTCGACGTGATGGTTCGATAACTCTCGCTTTTATTTAGCGTGTACTCGTTTCCTCGGAAATGGAACGTTGACGTGATGGTTCAACATTCAACGTGATGGTTCGACAAATCTCGCTTTTATTTAGCGTGTACTCGTTTCCTCGGAAATGGAAAGTTGACGTGATGGTTCAACAGTCGACGTGATGGTTCGAAAACACTCGCTTTTATTTAGCGTGTACTCGTTTCCTCTGAAATGAAAGGTTGACGTGATGGTTCAACAGTTGACGTGATGGTTCGACAACTCTCGCTTTTATTTAGCGTGTACTCGTTTCCTCGGAAATGGAAGGTTGACGTGATGGTTCAACGGTCGACGTGACTGTTCGACAGCTCTCGCTTTTATTTAGCGTGTACTCGTTTCCTCGGAAATGGAAGGTTAACGTGATGGTTCGACAGTCGACGTGATGGTTCGACAACTCTCGCTTTTATTTAGCGTGTACTCGTTTCCTCGGAAATAGAAGGTTGACGTGATGGTTCAACAGTCGACGTGATGGTTTGACAACACTCGCTTTTATTTAGTGTGTACGCGTTTCCTCGGAAATGGAAGGTTGACGTGATGGTTCAACAGTCGACGTGATGGTTCGACGACACACGCTTTTATTTAGCGTGTACTCGTTTCCTCGGAAATGGAAGGTTGACATGATGGTTCAACGGTCGACGTGATGGTTCGATAGCTCTCGCTTTTATTTAGCGTGTACTCGTTTCCTCGGAGATGGAAGGTTGATGTGATGGTTCAACGGTCGACGTGATGGTTCGATAGGTCTCGCTTTTATTTAGCGTGTACTTGTTTCCTCGGAAATGGAAGGTTGACATGATGGTTCAACAGTCGACGTGATGGTTCGACAACTCTCGCTTTTATTTTCCGTGTACTCATTTCCTTGGAAATAGAAGGTTGACGTGATGTTTCAACATTCGACGTGATGGTTCGATAACTCGCTTTTATTTAGCGTGTACTCGTTTCCTCGGATGTGGAACGTTGACGTGATGGTTCAACATTCGACGTGATGGTTCGACAACTTTCGCTTTTATTTAGCGTGTACTCGTTTCCTCGGAAATGGAAGGTTGACGTGATGGTTCAACAGTCGACGTGATGGTTCGACAACACTCGCTTTTATTTAGCGTGTACTCGTTTCCTCTGAAATGGAAGGTTGACGTGATGGTTCAACAGTCGACGTGATGGTTTGACAACTCTCGCTTTTATTTAGCGTGTGCTCGTTTCCTCGGAAATGGAAGGTTGACGTGATGGTTCAACGGTCGACGTGATGGTTCGACAGCTCTCGCTTTTATTTAGCGTGTACTCGTTTCCTCGGAAATGGAAGGTTAACGTGATGGTTCAACAGTCGACGTGATGGTTCGACAACTCTCGCTTTTATTTAGCGTGTACTCGTTTCCTCGGAAATAGAAGGTTGACGTGATGGTTCAACAGTCGACGTGATGGTTCGACAACACTCGCTTTTATTTAGCGTGTACTCGTTTCCTCGGAAATGGAAGGTTGACGTGATGGTTCAACAGTCAACAAGATGGTTCGACATCACACGCTTTTATTTAGCGTGTACTCGTTTCCTCGGAAATGGAAGGTTGACGTGATGGTTCGACGGTCGACGTGATTGTTCGATAGCTCTAGCTTTTATTTAGCGTGTACTTGTTTCCTCGGAAATGGAAGGTTGATGTGATGGTTCAACGGTCGACGTGATGGTTCGATACGTCTCGCTTTTATTTAGCGTTTACTTGTTTCCTCGGAAATGGAAGGTTGACGTGATGGTTCAACAGTCGACGTGATGGTTCGACAACTCTCGCTTTTATTTTCCGTGTACTCGTTTCCTTGGAAATAGAAGGTTGACGTGATGGTTCAACAGTCGACGTGATGGTTCGACAACACTCGCTTTTATTTAGCGTGTACTCGTTTCCTCGTTAACTGAAGGTTGACGTGATGGTTCAACATTCGACGTGATGGTTCGACAACACTCACTTTTATTTAGCGTGTACTCGTTTCCTCGGAAATGGAAGGTTGACGTGATGGTTCAACAGTCGACGTGATGGTTCGACGACACACGCTTTTATTTAGCGTGTACTCGTTTCCTCGGAAATGGAAGGTTGACATGATGGTTCAACGGTCGACGTGATGGTTCGATAGCTCTCGCTTTTATTTAGCGTGTACTCGTTTCCTCGGAGATGGAAGGTTGATGTGATGGTTCAACGGTCGACGTGATGGTTCGATAGGTCTCGCTTTTATTTAGCGTGTACTTGTTTCCTCGGAAATGGAAGGTTGACATGATGGTTCAACAGTCGACGTGATGGTTCGACAACTCTCGCTTTTATTTTCCGTGTACTCATTTCCTTGGAAATAGAAGGTTGACGTGATGGTTCAACATTCGACGTGATGGTTCGACAACTCTCGCTTTTATTTAGCGTGTACTCGTTTCCTCGGATGTGGAACGTTGACGTGATGGTTCAACATTCAACGTGATGGTTCGACAACTCTCGCTTTTATTTAGCGTGTACTCGTTTCCTCGGAAATGGAAGGTTGACGTGATGGTTCAACAGTCGACGTGATGGTTCTACAACACTCGCTTTTATTTTGCGTGTACTCGTTTCCTCTGAAATGGAAGGTTGACGTGATGGTTCAACAGTCGACGTGATGGTTCGACAACTCTCACTTTTATTTAGCGTGTACTCGTTTCCTCGGAAATGGAAGGTTGACGTGATGGTTCAACGGTCGACGTGATGGTTCGACAGCTCTCGCTTTTATTTAGCGTGTACTCGTTTCCTCAGAAATGGAAGGTTAACGTGATGGTTCAACAGTCGACGTGATGGTTCGACAACTCTCGCTTTTATTTAGTGTGTACTCGTTTCCTCGGAAATAGAAGGTTGACGTGATGGTTCAACAGTCGACGTGATGGTTCGACAACACTCGCTTTTATTTAGCGTGTACTCGTTTCCTCGGAAATGGAAGGTTGACGTGATGGTTCAACAGTCAACAAGATGGTTCGACATCACACGCTTTTATTTAGCGTGTACTCGTTTCCTCGGAAATGGAAGTTTGACGTGATGGTTCGACGGTCGACGTAATTCTTCGATAGCTCTAGCTTTTATTTAGCGTGTACTTGTTTCCTCGGAAATGGAAGGTTGATGTGATGGTTCAACGGTCGACGTGATGGTTCGATACGTCTCGCTTTTATTTAGCGTGTACTCGTTTCCTCGGAAATGGAAGGTTGACGTGATGGTTCAACGGTCGACGTGATGGTTCGACAGCTCTCGCTTTTATTTAGCGTGTACTCGTTTCCTCAGAAATGGAAGGTTAACGTGATGGTTCAACAGTCGACGTGATGGTTCGACAACTCTCGCTTTTATTTAGCGTGTACTCGTTTCCTCGGAAATAGAAGGTTGACGTGATGGTTCAACAGTCGACGTGATGGTTCGACAGCACTCGCTTTTATTTAGCGTGTACTCGTTTCCTCGGAAATGGAAGGTTGACGTGATGGTTCAACAGTCAACAAGATGGTTCGACATCACACGCTTTTATTTAGCGTGTACTCGTTTCCTCGGAAATGGATGTTTGACGTGATGGTTCGACGGTCGACGTAATTGTTCGATAGCTCTAGCTTTTATTTAGCGTGTACTTGTTTCCTCGGAAATGGAAGGTTGATGTGATGGTTCAACGGTCGACGTGATGGTTCGATACGTCTCGCTTTTATTTAGCGTTTACTTGTTTCCTCGGAAATGGAAGGTTGACGTGATGGTTCAACAGTCGACGTGATGGTTCGACAATTCTCGCTTTTATTTTCCGTGTACTCGTTTCCTTGGAAATAGAAGGTTGACGTGATGGTTCAACAGTCGACGTGATGGTTCGACAACACTCGCTTTTATTTAGCGTGTACTCGTTTCCTCGTTAACTGAAGGTTGACGTGATGGTTCAACATTCGACGTGATGGTTCGACAACACTCGCTTTTATTTAGCGTGTACTCGTTTCCTCGGAAATGGAAGGTTGACGTGATGGTTCAACAATCGACGTGATGGTTCGACGACACACGCTTTTATTTAGCGTGTACTCGTTTCCTCGGAAATGGAAGGTTGACATGATGGTTCAACGGTCGACGTGATGGTTCGATAGCTCTCGCTTTTATTTAGCGTGTACTCGTTTCCTCGGAGATGGAAGGTTGATGTGATGGTTCAACGGTCGACGTGATGGTTCGATAGGTCTCGCTTTTATTTAGCGTGTACTTGTTTCCTCGGAAATGGAAGGTTGACATGATGGTTCAACAGTCGACGTGATGGTTCGACAACTCTCGCTTTTATTTTCCGTGTACTCATTTCCTTGGAAATAGAAGGTTGACGTGATGGTTCAACATTCGACGTGATGGTTCGACAACTCTCGCTTTTATTTAGCGTGTACTCGTTTCCTCGGATGTGGAACGTTGACGTGATGGTTCAACATTCAACGTGATGGTTCGACAACTCTCGCTTTTATTTAGCGTGTACTCGTTTCCTCGGAAATGGAAGGTTGACGTGATGGTTCAACAGTCGACGTGATGGTTCGACAACACTCGCTTTTATTTTGCGTGTACTCGTTTCCTCTGAAATGGAAGGTTGACGTGATGGTTCAACAGTCGACGTGATGGTTCGACAACTCTCACTTTTATTTAGCGTGTACTCGTTTCCTCGGAAATGGAAGGTTGACGTGATGGTTCAACGGTCGACGTGATGGTTCGACAGCTCTCGCTTTTATTTAGCGTGTACTCGTTTCCTCAGAAATGGAAGGTTAACGTGATGGTTCAACAGTCGACGTGATGGTTCGACAACTCTCGCTTTTATTTAGTGTGTACTCGTTTCCTCGGAAATAGAAGGTTGACGTGATGGTTCAACAGTCGACGTGATGGTTCGACAACACTCGCTTTTATTTAGCGTGTACTCGTTTCCTCGGAAATGGAAGGTTGACGTGATGGTTCAACAGTCAACAAGATGGTTCGACATCACACGCTTTTATTTAGCGTGTACTCGTTTCCTCGGAAATGGAAGTTTGACGTGATGGTTCGACGGTCGACGTAATTCTTCGATAGCTCTAGCTTTTATTTAGCGTGTACTTGTTTCCTCGGAAATGGAAGGTTGATGTGATGGTTCAACGGTCGACGTGATGGTTCGATACGTCTCGCTTTTATTTAGCGTGTACTCGTTTCCTCGGAAATGGAAGGTTGACGTGATGGTTCAACGGTCGACGTGATGGTTCGACAGCTCTCGCTTTTATTTAGCGTGTACTCGTTTCCTCAGAAATGGAAGGTTAACGTGATGGTTCAACAGTCGACGTGATGGTTCGACACCTCTCGCTTTTATTTAGCGTGTACTCGTTTCCACGGAAATAGAAGGTTGACGTGATGGTTCAACAGTCGACGTGATGGTTCGACAGCACTCGCTTTTATTTAGCGTGTACTCGTTTCCTCGGAAATGGAAGGTTGACGTGATGGTTCAACAGTCAACAAGATGGTTCGACATCACACGCTTTTATTTAGCGTGTACTCGTTTCCTCGGAAATGGATGTTTGACGTGATGGTTCGACGGTCGACGTAATTGTTCGATAGCTCTAGCTTTTATTTAGCGTGTACTTGTTTCCTCGGAAATGGAAGGTTGATGTGATGGTTCAACGGTCGACGTGATGGTTCGATACGTCTCGCTTTTATTTAGCGTTTACTTGTTTCCTCGGAAATGGAAGGTTGACGTGATGGTTCAACAGTCGACATGATGGTTCGACAACTCTCGCTTTTATTTTCCGTGTACTCGTTTCCTTGGAAATAGAAGGTTGACGTGATGGTTCAACAGTCGACGTGATGGTTCGACAACACTCGCTTTTATTTAGCGTGTACTCGTTTCCTCGTTAACTGAAGGTTGACGTGATGGTTCAACATTCGACGTGATGGTTCGACAACACTCGCTTTTATTTAGCGTGTACTCGTTTCCTCGGAAATGGAAGGTTGACGTGATGGTTCAACAATCGACGTGATGGTTCGACGACACACGCTTTTATTTAGCGTGTACTCGTTTCCTCGGAAATGGAAGGTTGACATGATGGTTCAACGGTCGACGTGATGGTTCGATAGCTCTCGCTTTTATTTAGCGTGTACTCGTTTCCTCGGAGATGGAAGGTTGATGTGATGGTTCAACGGTCGACGTGATGGTTCGATAGGTCTCGCTTTTATTTAGCGTGTACTTGTTTCCTTGGAAATGGAAGGTTGACATGATGGTTCAACAGTCGACGTGATGGTTCGACAACTCTCGCTTTTATTTTCCGTGTACTCATTTCCTTGGAAATAGAAGGTTAACGTGATGGTTCAACATTCGACGTGATGGTTCGATAACTCTCGCTTTTATTTAGCGTGTACTCGTTTCCTCGGATGTGGAACGTTGACGTGATGGTTCAACAGTCGACGTGATGGTTCGACAACACTCGCTTTTATTTAGCGTGTACTCGTTTCCTCTGAAATGGAAGGTTGACGTGATGGTTCAACAGTCGACGTGATGGTTCGACAACTCTCGCTTTTATTTAGCGTGTACTCGTTTCCTCGGAAATGGAAGGTTGACGTGATGGTTCAACGGTCGACGTGATGGTTCGACAGCTCTCGCTTTTATTTAGCGTGTACTCGTTTCCTCGGAAATGGAAGGTTAACGTGATGGTTCAACAGTCGACGTGATGGTTCGACAACTCTCGCTTTTATTTAGCGTGTACTTGTTTCCTCGGAAATAGAAGGTTGACGTGATGGTTCAACAGTCAACGTGATGGTTCGACAACACTCGCTTTTATTTAGCGTGTACTCGTTTCCTCGGAAATGGAAGGTTGACGTGATGGTTCGACGGTCGACGTGATTGTTCGATAGCTCTAGCTTTTATTTAGCGTGTACTTGTTTCCTCGGAAATGGAAGGTTGATGTGATGGTTCAACGGTCGACGTGATGGTTCGATACGTCTCGCTTTTATTTAGCGTTTACTTGTTTCCTCGGAAATGGAAGGTTGACGTGATGGTTCAACAGTCGACGTGATGGTTCGACAACTCTCGCTTTTATTTTCCGTGTACTCGTTTCCTTGGAAATAGAAGGTTGACGTGATGGTTCAACAGTCGACGTGATGGTTCGACAACACTCGCTTTTATTTAGCGTGTACTCGTTTCCTCGTTAACTGAAGGTTGACGTGATGGTTCAACATTCGACGTGATGGTTCGACAACACTCACTTTTATTTAGCGTGTACTCGTTTCCTCGGAAATGGAAGGTTGACGTGATGGTTCAACAGTCGACGTGATGGTTCGACGACACACGCTTTTATTTAGCGTGTACTTGTTTCCTCGGAAATGGAAGGTTGACATGATGGTTCAACGGTCGACGTGATGGTTCGATAGCTCTCGCTTTTATTTAGCGTGTACTCGTTTCCTCGGAGATGGAAGGTTGATGTGATGGTTCAACATTCGACGTGATGGTTCGACAACACTCACTTTTATTTAGCGTGTACTCGTTTCCTCGGAAATGGAAGGTTGACATGATGGTTCAACAGTCGACGTGATGGTTCGACAACTCTCGCTTTTATTTTCCGTGTACTCATTTCCTTGGAAATAGAAGGTTAACGTGATGGTTCAACATTCGACGTGATGGTTCGATAACTCTCGCTTTTATTTAGCGTGTACTCGTTTCCTCGGATGTGGAACGTTGACGTGATGGTTCAACAGTCGACGTGATGGTTCGACAACACTCGCTTTTATTTAGCGTGTACTCGTTTCCTCTGAAATGGAAGGTTGACGTGATGGTTCAACAGTCGACGTGATGGTTCGACAACTCTCGCTTTTATTTAGCGTGTACTCGTTTCCTCGGAAATGGAAGGTTGACGTGATGGTTCAACGGTCGACGTGATGGTTCGACAGCTCTCGCTTTTATTTAGCGTGTACTCGTTTCCTCGGAAATGGAAGGTTAACGTGATGGTTCAACAGTCGACGTGATGGTTCGACAACTCTCGCTTTTATTTAGCGTGTACTTGTTTCCTCGGAAATAGAAGGTTGACGTGATGGTTCAACAGTCAACGTGATGGTTCGACAACACTCGCTTTTATTTAGCGTGTACTCGTTTCCTCGGAAATGGAAGGTTGACGTGATGGTTCGACGGTCGACGTGATTGTTCGATAGCTCTAGCTTTTATTTAGCGTGTACTTGTTTCCTCGGAAATGGAAGGTTGATGTGATGGTTCAACGGTCGACGTGATGGTTCGATACGTCTCGCTTTTATTTAGCGTTTACTTGTTTCCTCGGAAATGGAAGGTTGACGTGATGGTTCAACAGTCGACGTGATGGTTCGACAACTCTCGCTTTTATTTTCCGTGTACTCGTTTCCTTGGAAATAGAAGGTTGACGTGATGGTTCAACAGTCGACGTGATGGTTCGACAACACTCGCTTTTATTTAGCGTGTACTCGTTTCCTCGTTAACTGAAGGTTGACGTGATGGTTCAACATTCGACGTGATGGTTCGACAACACTCACTTTTATTTAGCGTGTACTCGTTTCCTCGGAAATGGAAGGTTGACGTGATGGTTCAACAGTCGACGTGATGGTTCGACGACACACGCTTTTATTTAGCGTGTACTCGTTTCCTCGGAAATGGAAGGTTGACATGATGGTTCAACGGTCGACGTGATGGTTCGATAGCTCTCGCTTTTATTTAGCGTGTACTCGTTTCCTCGGAGATGGAAGGTTGATGTGATGGTTCAACGGTCGACGTGATGGTTCGATAGGTCTCGCTTTTATTTAGCGTGTACTTGTTTCCTTGGAAATGGAAGGTTGACATGATGGTTCAACAGTCGACGTGATGGTTCGACAACTCTCGCTTTTATTTTCCGTGTACTCATTTCCTTGGAAATAGAAGGTTAACGTGATGGTTCAACATTCGACGTGATGGTTCGATAACTCTCGCTTTTATTTAGCGTGTACTCGTTTCCTCGGATGTGGAACGTTGACGTGATGGTTCAACAGTCGACGTGATGGTTCGACAACACTCGCTTTTATTTAGCGTGTACTCGTTTCCTCTGAAATGGAAGGTTGACGTGATGGTTCAACAGTCGACGTGATGGTTCGACAACTCTCGCTTTTATTTAGCGTGTACTCGTTTCCTCGGAAATGGAAGGTTGACGTGATGGTTCAACGGTCGACGTGATGGTTCGACAGCTCTCGCTTTTATTTAGCGTGTACTCGTTTCCTCGGAAATGGAAGGTTAACGTGATGGTTCAACAGTCGACGTGATGGTTCGACAACTCTCGCTTTTATTTAGCGTGTACTTGTTTCCTCGGAAATAGAAGGTTGACGTGATGGTTCAACAGTCAACGTGATGGTTCGACAACACTCGCTTTTATTTAGCGTGTACTCGTTTCCTCGGAAATGGAAGGTTGACGTGATGGTTCGACGGTCGACGTGATTGTTCGATAGCTCTAGCTTTTATTTAGCGTGTACTTGTTTCCTCGGAAATGGAAGGTTGATGTGATGGTTCAACGGTCGACGTGATGGTTCGATACGTCTCGCTTTTATTTAGCGTTTACTTGTTTCCTCGGAAATGGAAGGTTGACGTGATGGTTCAACAGTCGACGTGATGGTTCGACAACTCTCGCTTTTATTTTCCGTGTACTCGTTTCCTTGGAAATAGAAGGTTGACGTGATGGTTCAACAGTCGACGTGATGGTTCGACAACACTCGCTTTTATTTAGCGTGTACTCGTTTCCTCGTTAACTGAAGGTTGACGTGATGGTTCAACATTCGACGTGATGGTTCGACAACACTCACTTTTATTTAGCGTGTACTCGTTTCCTCGGAAATGGAAGGTTGACGTGATGGTTCAACAGTCGACGTGATGGTTCGACGACACACGCTTTTATTTAGCGTGTACTTGTTTCCTCGGAAATGGAAGGTTGACATGATGGTTCAACGGTCGACGTGATGGTTCGATAGCTCTCGCTTTTATTTAGCGTGTACTCGTTTCCTCGGAGATGGAAGGTTGATGTGATGGTTCAACATTCGACGTGATGGTTCGACAACACTCACTTTTATTTAGCGTGTACTCGTTTCCTCGGAAATGGAAGGTTGACATGATGGTTCAACAGTCGACGTGATGGTTCGACAACTCTCGCTTTTATTTTCCGTGTACTCATTTCCTTGGAAATAGAAGGTTAACGTGATGGTTCAACATTCGACGTGATGGTTCGATAACTCTCGCTTTTATTTAGCGTGTACTCGTTTCCTCGGATGTGGAACGTTGACGTGATGGTTCAACAGTCGACGTGATGGTTCGACAACACTCGCTTTTATTTAGCGTGTACTCGTTTCCTCTGAAATGGAAGGTTGACGTGATGGTTCAACAGTCGACGTGATGGTTCGACAACTCTCGCTTTTATTTAGCGTGTACTCGTTTCCTCGGAAATGGAAGGTTGACGTGATGGTTCAACGGTCGACGTGATGGTTCGACAGCTCTCGCTTTTATTTAGCGTGTACTCGTTTCCTCGGAAATGGAAGGTTAACGTGATGGTTCAACAGTCGACGTGATGGTTCGACAACTCTCGCTTTTATTTAGCGTGTACTTGTTTCCTCGGAAATAGAAGGTTGACGTGATGGTTCAACAGTCAACGTGATGGTTCGACAACACTCGCTTTTATTTAGCGTGTACTCGTTTCCTCGGAAATGGAAGGTTGACGTGATGGTTCGACGGTCGACGTGATTGTTCGATAGCTCTAGCTTTTATTTAGCGTGTACTTGTTTCCTCGGAAATGGAAGGTTGATGTGATGGTTCAACGGTCGACGTGATGGTTCGATACGTCTCGCTTTTATTTAGCGTTTACTTGTTTCCTCGGAAATGGAAGGTTGACGTGATGGTTCAACAGTCGACGTGATGGTTCGACAACTCTCGCTTTTATTTTCCGTGTACTCGTTTCCTTGGAAATAGAAGGTTGACGTGATGGTTCAACAGTCGACGTGATGGTTCGACAACACTCGCTTTTATTTAGCGTGTACTCGTTTCCTCGTTAACTGAAGGTTGACGTGATGGTTCAACATTCGACGTGATGGTTCGACAACACTCACTTTTATTTAGCGTGTACTCGTTTCCTCGGAAATGGAAGGTTGACGTGATGGTTCAACAGTCGACGTGATGGTTCGACGACACACGCTTTTATTTAGCGTGTACTTGTTTCCTCGGAAATGGAAGGTTGACATGATGGTTCAACGGTCGACGTGATGGTTCGACAACACTCGCTTTTATTTTGCGTGTACTCGTTTCCTCTGAAATGGAAGGTTGACGTGATGGTTCAACAGTCGACGTGATGGTTCGACAACTCTCGCTTTTATTTAGCGTGTACTCGTTTCCTCGGAAATGGAAGGTTAACGTGATGGTTCAACAGTCGACGTGATGGTTCGACAACTCTCGCTTTTATTTAGCGTGTACTTGTTTCCTCGGAAATAGAAGGTTGACGTGATGGTTCAACAGTCAACGTGATGGTTCGACAACACTCGCTTTTATTTAGCGTGTACTCGTTTCCTCGGAAATGGAAGGTTGACGTGATGGTTCGACGATCAACGTGATTGTTCGATAGCTCTAGCTTTTATTTAGCGTGTACTCGTTTCCTCGGAAATGGAAGGTTGACGTGATGGTTCAACAGTCGACGTGATGGTTCGACAACACTCGCTTTTATTTTGCGTGTACTCGTTTCCTCTGAAATGGAAGGTTGACGTGATGGTTCAACAGTCGACGTGATGGTTCGACAACTCTCACTTTTATTTAGCGTGTACTCGTTTCCTCGGAAATGGAAGGTTGACGTGATGGTTCAACGGTCGACGTGATGGTTCGACAGCTCTCGCTTTTATTTAGCGTGTACTCGTTTCCTCAGAAATGGAAGGTTAACGTGATGGTTCAACAGTCGACGTGATGGTTCGACAACTCTCGCTTTTATTTAGCGTGTACTCGTTTCCTCGGAAATAGAAGGTTGACGTGATGGTTCAACAGTCCACGTGATGGTTCGACAACACTCGCTTTTATTTAGCGTGTACTCGTTTCCTCGGAAATGGAAGGTTGACGTGATGGTTCAACAGTCAACAAGATGGTTCGACATCACACGCTTTTATTTAGCGTGTACTCGTTTCCTCGGAAATGGAAGTTTGACGTGATGGTTCGACGGTCGACGTAATTGTTCGATAGCTCTAGCTTTTATTTAGCATGTACTTGTTTCCTCGGAAATGGAAGGTTGATGTGATGGTTCAACGGTCGACGTGATGGTTCGATACGTCTCGCTTTTATTTAGCGTTTACTTGTTTCCTCGGAAATGGAAGGTTGACGTGATGGTTCAACAGTCGACGTGATGGTTCGACAACTCTCGCTTTTATTTTCCGTGTACTCGTTTCCTTGGAAATATAAGGTTGACGTGATGGTTCAACAGTCGACGTGATGGTTCGACAACACTCGCTTTTATTTAGCGTGTACTCGTTTCCTCGTTAACTGAAGGTTGACGTGATGGTTCAACATTCGACGTGATGGTTCGACAACACTCGCTTTTATTTAGCGTGTACTCGTTTCCTCGGAAATGGAAGGTTGACGTGATGGTTCAACAGTCGACGTGATGGTTCGACGACACACGCTTTTATTTAGCGTGTACCCGTTTCCTCGGAGATGGAAGGTTGATGTGATGGTTCAACGGTCGACGTGATGGTTCGATAGCTCTCGCTTTTATTTAGCGTGTACTTGTTTCCTTGGAAATGGAAGGTTGACATGATGGTTCAACAGTCGACGTGATGGTTCGACAACTCTCGCTTTTATTTTCCGTGTACTCATTTCCTTGGAAATAGAAGGTTAACGTGATGGTTCAACATTCGACGTGATGGTTCGATAACTCTCGCTTTTATTTAGCGTGTACTCGTTTCCTCGGATGTGGAACGTTGACGTGATGGTTCAACAGTCGACGTGATGGTTCGACAACACTCGCTTTTATTTAGCGTGTACTCGTTTCCTCTGAAATGGAAGGTTGACGTGATGGTTCAACAGTCGA
The DNA here is from genome assembly GCA_963859935.3 of Lathyrus sativus. Taxonomy (NCBI): domain Eukaryota; kingdom Viridiplantae; phylum Streptophyta; class Magnoliopsida; order Fabales; family Fabaceae; genus Lathyrus; species Lathyrus sativus. The sequence goes on along the minus strand of CAWUDS030001327.1, from coordinate 1,272,819 downwards.
CGTGATGGTTCGACAACTCTCGCTTTTATTTAGCGTGTACTCGTTTCCTCGGAAATGGAAGGTTGACGTGATGGTTCAACGGTCGACGTGATGGTTCGACAGCTCTCGCTTTTATTTAGCGTGTACTCGTTTCCTCGGAAATGGAAGGTTAACGTGATGGTTCAACAGTCGACGTGATGGTTCGACAACTCTCGCTTTTATTTAGCGTGTACTTGTTTCCTCGGAAATAGAAGGTTGACGTGATGGTTCAACAGTCAACGTGATGGTTCGACAACACTCGCTTTTATTTAGCGTGTACTCGTTTCCTCGGAAATGGAAGGTTGACGTGATGGTTCGACGGTCGACGTGATTGTTCGATAGCTCTAGCTTTTATTTAGCGTGTACTTGTTTCCTCGGAAATGGAAGGTTGATGTGATGGTTCAACGGTCGACGTGATGGTTCGATACGTCTCGCTTTTATTTAGCGTTTACTTGTTTCCTCGGAAATGGAAGGTTGACGTGATGGTTCAACAGTCGACGTGATGGTTCGACAACTCTCGCTTTTATTTTCCGTGTACTCGTTTCCTTGGAAATAGAAGGTTGACGTGATGGTTCAACAGTCGACGTGATGGTTCGACAACACTCGCTTTTATTTAGCGTGTACTCGTTTCCTCGTTAACTAAAGGTTGACGTGATGGTTCAACATTCGACGTGATGGTTCGACAACACTCACTTTTATTTAGCGTGTACTCGTTTCCTCGGAAATGGAAGTTTGACGTGATGGTTCAACAGTCGACGTGATGGTTCGACGACACTCGCTTTTATTTAGCGTGTACTCGTTTCCTCGGAAAAGGAACGTTGATGTGATGGTTCAACGGTCGACGTGATGGTTCGATAGCTCTCGCTTTTATTTAGCGTGTACTCGTTTCCTCGAAAATGGAAGGTTGACGTGATGGTTCAACGGTCGACGTGATGGTTCGACAACTCTCGCTTTTATTTTCCGTGTACTAGTTTCCTCGGAAATGGTAGGTTGACGTGATGGTTCAAAAGTCGACGTGATGGTTCGACAACACTCGCTTTTATTTAGCGTGTACTCGTTTCCTCGAAAATGGAACGTTGACGTGATGGTTCAACATTCGACGTGATGGTTCGACAACTCTCGCTTTTATTTAGCATGTACTCGTTTCCTCGGAAATGGAAAGTTGACGTGATGGTTCAACAGTCGACGTGATGGTTCGACAACACTCGCTTTTATTTAGCGTGTACTCGTTTCCTCGGAAACTGAAGGTTGACGTGATGGTTCGACAACACTCGCTTTTATTTAGCGTGTACTCGTTTCCTCGGAAATGGAAGGTTGACGTGATGGTTCAACAATCGACGTGATGGTTCGACAACACTCGCTTTTATTTAGCGTGTACTCGTTTCCTCGGAAATGGAAGGTTGACTTGATGGTTCAACAGTCGACGTGATGGTTCGACAACTCTCGCTTTTATTTAGCGTGTACTCGTTTCCTCGGAAATGAAAGGTTGACGTGATGGTTCAACAGTCGACGTGATGGTTCGATAGCTCTCGCTTTTATTTAGCGTGTACTCGTTTCATCGGAGATGGAAGGTTGATGTGATGGTTCAACCGTCGACGTGATGGTTCGATAGGTCTCCCTTTTATTTAGCGTGTACTTGTTTCCACGGAAATGGAAGTTTGACGTGATGGTTCAACAATCGACGTGATGGTTCGACAACTCTCGGTTTTATTTTTCGTGTACTCATTTCCTTGGAAATAGAAGGTTGACGTGATGGTTCAACAGTCGACGTGATGGTTCGATAACTCTCGCTTTTATTTAGCGTGTACTCGTTTCCTCGGAAATGGAACGTTGACGTGATGGTTCAACATTCGACGTGATGGTTCGACCACACTCGCTTTTATTTAGCGAGTACTCGTTTCCTCGGAAATGGAAGGTTGACTTGATGGTTCAACAGTCGACGTGATGGTTCGACAACTCTCGCTTTTATTTAGCGTGTACTCGTTTCCTCGGAAATGGAAGGTTGACGTGATGGTTCAACAGTCGACGTGATGGTTCGACGACACACGCTTTTATTTAGCGTGTACTCGTTTCCTCCGAAATGGAAGGTTGACGTGATGGTTCAACAGTCAACGTGATGGTTCGACAGCTCTCGCTTTTATTTAGCGTGTACTCGTTTCCTTGGAAATGGAAGGTTAACGTGATGGTTCAACAGTCGACGTGATGGTTCGACAACTCTCGCTTTTATTTAGCGTGTACTCGTTTCCTCGGAAATAGAAGGTTGACGTGATGGTTCAACAGTCGACGTGATGGTTCGACAACACTCGCTTTTATTTAGCGTGTACTCGTTTCCTCGGAAATGGAAGGTTGACGTGATGGTTCAACAGTCGACATGATGGTTCGACATCACACGCTTTTATTTAGCGTGTACTCGTTTCCTCGGAAATGGAAGGTTGACGTGATGGTTCAACGGTCGACGTGATTGTTCGATAGCTCTAGCTTTTATTTAGCGTGTACTTGTTTCCTCGGAAATGGAAGGTTGATGTGATGGTTCAACGGTCGATGTGATGGTTCGATAGGTCTCGCTTTTATTTAGCGTGTACTTGTTTCCTCAAAAATGGAAGGTTGACGTGATGGTTCAACAATCGACGTGATGGTTCGATAACTCTCGCTTTTATTTTCCGTGTACTCGTTTCCTTGGAAATAGAAGGTTGACGTGATGGTTCAACAGTCGACGTGATGGTTCGACAACACTCGCTTTTATTTAGCGTGTACTCGTTTCCTCGGTAACTGCAGGTTGACGTGATGGTTCAACATTCGACGTGATGGTTCGACAACACTCGCTTTTATTTAGCGTGTACTCATTTCCTCAGAAATGGAAGGTTGACGTGATGGTTCAACAGTCGACATGATGGTTCGACAACACTCGCTTTTATTTAGCGTGTACTCGTTTCCTCGGAAATGGAACGTTGACGTGATGGTTCAACATTCGACGTGATGGTTTGACAACTCTCGCTTTTATTTAGCGTGTACTTGTTTCCTCGGAAATGGAAGGTTGACGTGATGGTTCAACAGTCAACGTGATGGTTCGACAACACTCGCTTTTATTTAGCGTGTACTCGTTTCCTCGGAAATGGAAGGTTGACGTGATGCTTCAACAGTCGACGTGATGGTTCGACAACTCTCGCTTTTATTTTCCGTGTACTCGTTTCCTCGGAAATCGTAGGTTGACGTGATGGTTTAACAGTCAACGTGATGGTTCGACAACACTCGCTTTTATTTAGCGTGTACTCGTTTCCTCGAAAATGGAATGTTGACGTGATGGTTCAACATTCGACATGATGGTTCGACAACTCTCGCTTTTATTTAGCGTGTACTCGTTTCCTCGGAAATGGAAGGTTGACGTGATGGTTCAAAAGTCGACGTGATGGTTCGACAACACTCGCTTTTATTTAGCGTGTACTCGTTTCCTCGGAAACTGAAGGTTCATGTGATGGTTCAACATTCGACGTGATGGTTCGACAACACTCGCTTTTATTTAGCGTGTACTCGTTTCCTCGTAAATGGAAGGTTGACGTGATGGTTCAACAGTCGACGTGATGGTTCGTCAACACTCGCTTTTATTTAGCGTGTACTCGTTTCCTCGGAAATGGAAGGTTGACTTGATGGTTCAACAGTCGACGTGATGGTTCGACAACTCTCGCTTTTATTTAGCGTGTACTCGTTTCCTCGGAAATGGAAGGTTGACGTGATGGTTCAACAATCGATGTGATGGTTCGACGACACACGCTTTTATTTAGCGTGTACTCGTTTCCTCGGAAATGGAAGGTTGACGTGATAGATCAACAGTCGGCGTGATGGTTCGACAACACTCGCTTTTATTTAGCTTGTACTCGTTTCCTCGGAAAAGGAAGGTTGACGTGATGGTTCAACAGTCGACGTGATGGTTCGACAACTCTCGCTTTTATTTTCCGTGTACTCGTTTCCTCGGAAATGGTAGGTTGACGTGATGGTTCAAAAGTCGACGTGATGGTTCGACAACACTCGCTTTTATTTAGCATGTACTCGTTTCCTCGAAAATGTAACGTTGACGTGATGGTTCGACAACTCTCGCTTTTATTTAGCATGTACTCGTTTCCTCGGAAATGGAAAGTTGACGTGATGGTTCAACAGTCGACGTGATGGTTCGACAACACTCGCATTTATTTAGCGTGTACTCGTTTCCCCGGAAACTGAAGGTTGACGTGATGGTTCGACAACACTCGCTTTTATTTAGCGTGTACTCGTTTCCTCGGAAATGGAAGGTTGACGTGATGGTTCAACAGTCGACGTGATGGTTCGACGACACACGCTTTTATTTAGCGTGTACTCGTTTCCTCGGAAATGAAAGGTTGACGTGATGGTTCAACGGTCGACGTGATGGTTCGATAGCTCTCGCTTTTATTTAGCGTGTACTCGTTTCATCGGAGATGGAAGGTTGATGTGATGGTTCAACCGTCGACGTGATGGTTCGATAGGTCTCGCTTTTATTTAGCGTGTACTTGTTTCCTCGGAAATGGAAGGTTGACGTGATGGTTCAACAATCGACGTGATGGTTCGACAACTCTCGCTTTTATTTTTCGTGTACTCATTTCCTTGGAAATAGAAGGTTGATGTGATGGTTCAACAGTCGACGTGATGGTTCGATAACTCTCGCTTTTATTTAGCGTGTACTCGTTTCCTCGGAAATGGAATGTTGACGTGATGGTTCAACAGTCGACGTGATGGTTCGACATCACACGCTTTTATTTAGCGTGTACTCGTTTCCTCAGAAATGGAAGGTTGACGTGATGGTTCAACGGTCGACGTGATTGTTTGATAGCTCTAGCTTTTATTTAGCGTGTACTCGTTTCATCGGAGATGGAAGGTTGATGTGATGGTTCAACGGTCGATGTGATGGTTCGATAGGTCTCGCTTTTATTTAGCGTGTACTTGTTTCCTCAGAAATGGAAGGTTGACGTGATGGTTCAACAGTCGACGCGATGGTTCGACAACTCTCGCTTTTATTTTCCGTGTACTCGTTTCCTTGGAAATAGAAGGTTGACGTGATGGTTCAACAGTCGACGTGATGGTTCGATAACTCTCGCTTTTATTTAGCGTGTACTCGTTTCCTCAGAAATGGAAGGTTGACGTGATGGTTCAACAGTCGACGTGATGGTTCGTCAACACTCGCTTTTATTTAGCGTGTACTCGTTTCCTCGGAAATGGAAGGTTGACTTGATGGTTCAACAGTCGACATGATGGTTCGACAACACTCGCTTTTATTTAGCGTGTACTCGTTTCCTCGGAAATGGAACGTTGACGTGATGGTTCAACATTCGACGTGATGGTTTGACAACTCTCGCTTTTATTTAGCGTGTACTTGTTTCCTCGGAAATGGAAGGTTGACGTGATGGTTCAACAGTCAACGTGATGGTTCGACAACACTCGCTTTTATTTAGCGTGTACTCGTTTCCTCGGAAATGGAAGGTTGACGTGATGCTTCAACAGTCGACGTGATGGTTCGACAACTCTCGCTTTTATTTTCCGTGTACTCGTTTCCTCGGAAATCGTAGGTTGACGTGATGGTTTAACAGTCAACGTGATGGTTCGACAACACTCGCTTTTATTTAGCGTGTACTCGTTTCCTCGAAAATGGAACGTTGACGTGATGGTTCAACATTCGACATGATGGTTCGACAACTCTCGCTTTTATTTAGCGTGTACTCGTTTCCTCGGAAATGGAAGGTTGACGTGATGGTTCAAAAGTCGACGTGATGGTTCGACAACACTCGCTTTTATTTAGCGTGTACTCGTTTCCTCGGAAACTGAAGGTTCATGTGATGGTTCAACATTCGACGTGATGGTTCGACAACACTCGCTTTTATTTAGCGTGTACTCGTTTCCTCGTAAATGGAAGGTTGACGTGATGGTTCAACAGTCGACGTGATGGTTCGTCAACACTCGCTTTTATTTAGCGTGTACTCGTTTCCTCGGAAATGGAAGGTTGACTTGATGGTTCAACAGTCGACGTGATGGTTCGACAACTCTCGCTTTTATTTAGCGTGTACTCGTTTCCTCGGAAATGGAAGGTTGACGTGATGGTTCAACAATCGATGTGATGGTTCGACGACACACGCTTTTATTTAGCGTGTACTCGTTTCCTCGGAAATGGAAGGTTGACGTGATAGATCAACAGTCGGCGTGATGGTTCGACAACACTCGCTTTTATTTAGCTTGTACTCGTTTCCTCGGAAAAGGAAGGTTGACGTGATGGTTCAACAGTCGACGTGATGGTTCGACAACTCTCGCTTTTATTTTCCGTGTACTCGTTTCCTCGGAAATGGTAGGTTGACGTGATGGTTCAAAAGTCGACGTGATGGTTCGACAACACTCGCTTTTATTTAGCATGTACTCGTTTCCTCGAAAATGTAACGTTGACGTGATGGTTCGACAACTCTCGCTTTTATTTAGCATGTACTCGTTTCCTCGGAAATGGAAAGTTGACGTGATGGTTCAACAGTCGACGTGATGGTTCGACAACACTCGCATTTATTTAGCGTGTACTCGTTTCCTCGGAAACTGAAGGTTGACGTGATGGTTCGACAACACTCGCTTTTATTTAGTGTGTACTCGTTTCCTCGGAAATGGAAGGTTGACGTGATGGTTCAACAGTCGACGTGATGGTTCGACGACACACGCTTTTATTTAGCGTGTACTCGTTTCCTCGGAAATGAAAGGTTGACGTGATGGTTCAACGGTCGACGTGATGGTTCGATAGCTCTCGCTTTTATTTAGCGTGTACTCGTTTCATCGGAGATGGAAGGTTGATGTGATGGTTCAACCGTCGACGTGATGGTTCGATAGGTCTCGCTTTTATTTAGCGTGTACTTGTTTCCTCGGAAATGGAAGGTTGACGTGATGGTTCAACAATCGACGTGATGGTTCGACAACTCTCGCTTTTATTTTTCGTGTACTCATTTCCTTGGAAATAGAAGGTTGATGTGATGGTTCAACAGTCGACGTGATGGTTCGATAACTCTCGCTTTTATTTAGCGTGTACTCGTTTCCTCGGAAATGGAATGTTGACGTGATGGTTCAACAGTCGACGTGATGGTTCGACATCACACGCTTTTATTTAGCGTGTACTCGTTTCCTCAGAAATGGAAGGTTGACGTGATGGTTCAACGGTCTACGTGATTGTTTGATAGCTCTAGCTTTTATTTAGCGTGTACTCGTTTCATCGGAGATGGAAGGTTGATGTGATGGTTCAACGGTCGATGTGATGGTTCGATAGGTCTCGCTTTTATTTAGCGTGTACTTGTTTCCTCAGAAATGGAAGGTTGACGTGATGGTTCAACAGTCGACGCGATGGTTCGACAACTCTCGCTTTTATTTTCCGTGTACTCGTTTCCTTGGAAATAGAAGGTTGACGTGATGGTTCAACAGTCGACGTGATGGTTCGATAACTCTCGCTTTTATTTAGCGTGTACTCGTTTCCTCAGAAATGGAAGGTTGACGTGATGGTTCAACAGTCGACGTGATGGTTCGTCAACACTCGCTTTTATTTAGCGTGTACTCGTTTCCTCGGAAATGGAAGGTTGACTTGATGGTTCAACAGTCGACGTGATGGTTCGACAACTCTCGCTTTTATTTAGCGTGTACTCGTTTCCTCGGAAATGGAAGGTTGACGTGATGGTTCAATAATCGACGTGATGGTTCGACGACACACGCTTTTATTTAGCGTGTACTCGTTTCCTCGAAAATGGAAGGTTGACGTGATAGATCAACAGTCGGCGTGATGGTTCGACAACACTCGCTTTTATTTAGCGTGTACTCGTTTCCTCGGAAAAGGAAGGTTGACGTGATGGTTCAACAGTCGACGTGATGGTTCGACAACTCTCGCTTTTATTTTCCGTGTACTCGTTTCCTCGGAAATGGTAGGTTGACGTGATGGTTCAAAAGTCGACGTGATGGTTCGACAACACTCGCTTTTATTTAGCGTGTACTCGTTTCCTCGAAAATGTAACGTTGACGTGATGGTTCAACATTCGACGTGATGGTTCGACAACTCTCGCTTTTATTTAGCATGTACTCGTTTCCTCGGAAATGGAAAGTTGACGTGATGGTTCAACAGTCGACGTGATGGTTCGACAACACTTGCATTTATTTAGCGTGTACTCGTTTCCTCGGAAACTGAAGGTTGACGTGATGGTTCGACAACACTCGCTTTTATTTAGCGTGTACTCGTTTCCTCGGAAATGGAAGGTTGACGTGATGGTTCAACAGTCGACGTGATGGTTCGACAACACTCGCTTTTATTTAGCGTGTACTCGTTTCCTCGGAAATGGAAGGTTGACTTGATGGTTCAACAGTCGACGTGATGGTTCGACAACTCTCGCTTTTATTTAGCGTGTACTCGTTTCCTCGGAAATGGAAGGTTGACGTGATGGTTCAACAGTCGACGTGATGGTTCGACGACACACGCTTTTATTTAGCGTGTACTCGTTTCCTCGGAAATGAAAGGTTGACGTGATGGTTCAACGGTCGACGTGATGGTTCGATAGCTCTCGCTTTTATTTAGCTTGTACTCGTTTCATCGGAGATGGAAGGTTGATGTGATGGTTCAACCGTCGACGTGATGGTTCGATAGGTCTCGCTTTTATTTAGCGTGTACTTGTTTCCTCGGAAATGGAAGGTTGACGTGATGGTTCAACAATCGACGTGATGGTTCGACAACTCTCGCTTTTATTTTTCGTGTACTCATTTCCTTGGAAATAGAAGGTTGACGTGATGGTTCAACAGTCGACGTGATGGTTCGATAACTCTCGCTTTTATTTAGCGTGTACTCGTTTCCTCGGAAATGGAATGTTGACGTGATGGTTCAACAGTCGACGTGATGGTTCGACATCACACGCTTTTATTTAGCGTGTACTCGTTTCCTCGGAAATGGAAGGTTGACGTGATGGTTCAACGGTCGACGTGATTGTTCGATAGCTCTAGCTTTTATTTAGCGTGTACTCGTTTCATCGGAGATGGAAGGTTGATGTGATGGTTCAACGGTCGATGTGATGGTTCGATAGGTCTCGCTTTTATTTAGCGTGTACTTGTTTCCTCAGAAATGGAAGGTTGACGTGATGGTTCAACAGTCGACGCGATGGTTCGACAACTCTCGCTTTTATTTTCCGTGTACTCGTTTCCTTGGAAATAGAAGGTTGACGTGATGGTTCAACAGTCGACGTGATGGTTCGATAACTCTCGCTTTTATTTAGCGTGTACTCGTTTCCTCGGAAATGGAAGGTTGACGTGATGGTTCAACAGTCGACGTGATGGTTCGACATCACACGCTTTTATTTAGCGTGTACTCGTTTCCTCGGAAATGGAAGGTTGACGTGATGGTTCAACGGTCGACGTGATTGTTCGATAGCTCTAGCTTTTATTTAGCGTGTACTCGTTTCATCGGAGATGGAAGGTTGATGTGAGGGTTCAACGGTCGATGTGATGGTTCGATAGGTCTCGCTTTTATTTAGCGTGTACTTGTTTCCTCAGAAATGGAAGGTTGACGTGATGGTTCAACAGTCGACGCGATGGTTCGACAACTCTCGCTTTTATTTTCCGTGTACTCGTTTCCTTGGAAATAGAAGGTTGACGTGATGGTTCAACAGTCGACGTGATGGTTCGATAACTCTCGCTTTTATTTAGCGTGTACTCGTTTCCACGGAAATGGAAGGTTGACGTGATGGTTCAACAGTCGACGTGATGGTTCGTCAACACTCGCTTTTATTTAGCGTGTACTCGTTTCCTCGGAAATGGAAGGTTGACTTGATGGTTCAACAGTCGACGTGATGGTTCGACAACTCTCGCTTTTATTTAGCGTGTACTCGTTTCCTCGGAAATGGAAGGTTGACGTGATGGTTCAACAATCGACGTGATGGTTCGACGACACACGCTTTTATTTAGCGTGTACTCGTTTCCTCGGAAATGGAAGGTTGACGTGATAGATCAACAGTCAGCGTGATGGTTCGACAACACTCGCTTTTATTTAGCGTGTACTCGTTTCCTCGGAAAAGGAAGGTTGACGTGATGGTTCAACAGTCGACGTGATGGTTCGACAACTCTCGCTTTTATTTTCCGTGTACTCGTTTCCTCGGAAATGGTAGGTTGACGTGATGGTTCAAAAGTCGACGTGATGGTTCGACAACACTCGCTTTTATTTAGCGTGTACTCGTTTCCTCGAAAATGGAACGTTGACATGATGGTTCAACATTCGACGTGATGGTTCGACAACTCTCGCTTTTATTTAGCATGTACTCGTTTCCTCGGAAATGGAAAGTTGACGTGATGGTTCAACAGTCGACGTGATGGTTCGACAACACTCGCTTTTATTTAGCGTGTACTCGTTTCCTCGGAAACTGAAGGTTGACGTGATGGTTCGACAACACTCGCTTTTATTTAGCGTGTACTCGTTTCCTCGGAAATGGAAGGTTGACGTGATGGTTCAACAGTCGACGTGATGGTTCGACAACACTCGCTTTTATTTAGCGTGTACTCGTTTCCTCGGAAATGGAAGGTTGACTTGATGGTTCAACAGTCGACGTGATGGTTCGACAACTCTCGCTTTTATTTAGCGTGTACTCGTTTCCTCGGAAATGGAAGGTTGACGTGATGGTTCAACAGTCGACGTGATGGTTCGACGACACACGCTTTTATTTAGCGTGTACTCGTTTCCTCGGAAATGAAAGGTTGACGTGATGGTTCAACGGTCGACGTGATGGTTCGATAGCTCTCGCTTTTATTTAGCGTGTACTCGTTTCATCGGAGATGGAAGGTTGATGTGATGGTTCAACCGTCGACGTGATGGTTCGATAGGTCTCGCTTTTATTTAGCGTGTACTTGTTTCCTCAGAAATGGAAGGTTGACGTGATGGTTCAACAGTCGACGCGATGGTTCGACAACTCTCGCTTTTATTTTCCGTGTACTTGTTTCCTTGGAAATAGAAGGTTGACGTGATGGTTCAACAGTCGACGTGATGGTTCGATAACTCTCGCTTTTATTTAGCGTGTACTCGTTTCCTCGGAAATGGAAGGTTGACGTGATGGTTCAACAGTCGACGTGATGGTTCGTCAACACTCGCTTTTATTTAGCGTGTACTCGTTTCCTCGGAAATGGAAGGTTGACTTGATGGTTCAACAGTCGACGTGATGGTTCGACAACTCTCGCTTTTATTTAGCGTGTACTCGTTTCCTCGGAAATGGAAGGTTGACGTGATGGTTCAACAATCGACGTGATGGTTCGACGACACACGCTTTTATTTAGCGTGTACTCGTTTCCTCGGAAATGGAAGGTTGACGTGATAGATCAACAGTCGGCGTGATGGTTCGACAACACTCGCTTTTATTTAGCGTGTACTCGTTTCCTCGGAAAAGGAAGGTTGACGTGATGGTTCAACAGTCGACGTGATGGTTCGACAACTCTCGCTTTGATTTTCCGTGTACTCGTTTCCTCGGAAATGGTAGGTTGACGTGATGGTTCAAAAGTCGACGTGATGGTTCGACAACACTCGCTTTTATTTAGCGTGTACTCGTTTCCTCGAAAATGGAACGTTGACGTGATGGTTCAACATTCGACGTGATGGTTCGACAACTCTCGCTTTTATTTAGCATGTACTCGTTTCCTCGGAAATGGAAAGTTGACGTGATGGTTCAACAGTCGACGTGATGGTTCGACAACACTCGCTTTTATTTAGCGTGTACTCGTTTCCTCGGAAACTGAAGGTTGACGTGATGGTTCGACAACACTCGCTTTTATTTAGCGTGTACTCGTTTCCTCGGAAATGGAAGGTTGACGTGATGGTTCAACAGTCGACGTGATGGTTCGACAACACTCGCTTTTATTTAGCGTGTACTCGTTTCCTCGGAAATGGAAGGTTGACTTGATGGTTCAACAGTCGACGTGATGGTTCGACAACTCTCGCTTTTATTTAGCGTGTACTCGTTTCCTCGGAAATGGAAGGTTGACGTGATGGTTCAACAATCGACGTGATGGTTCGACGACACACGCTTTTATTTAGCGTGTACTCGTTTCCTCGGAAATGGAAGGTTGACGTGATAGATCAACAGTCGGCGTGATGGTTCGACAACACTCGCTTTTATTTAGCGTGTACTCGTTTCCTCGGAAAAGGAAGGTTGACGTGATGGTTCAACAGTCGACGTGATGGTTCGACAACTCTCGCTTTTATTTTCCGTGTACTCGTTTCCTCGGAAATTGTAGGTTGACGTGATGGTTCAAAAGTCGACGTGATGGTTCGACAACACTCGCTTTTATTTAGCGTGTACTCGTTTCCTCGAAAATGGAACGTTGACGTGATGGTTCAACATTCGACGTGATGGTTCGACAACTCTCGCTTTTATTTAGCATGTACTCGTTTCCTCGGAAATGGAAAGTTGACGTGATGGTTCAACAGTCGACGTGATGGTTCGACAACACTCGCTTTTATTTAGCGTGTACTCGTTTCCTCGGAAACTGAAGGTTGACGTGATGGTTCGACAACACTCGCTTTTATTTAGCGTGTACTCGTTTCCTCGGAAATGGAAGGTTGACGTGATGGTTCAACAGTCGACGTGATGGTTCGTCAACACTCGCTTTTATTTAGCGTGTACTCGTTTCCTCGGAAATGGAAGGTTGACTTGATGGTTCAACAGTCGACGTGATGGTTCGACAACTCTCGCTTTTATTTAGCGTGTACTCGTTTCCTCGGAAATGGAAGGTTGACGTGATGGTTCAACAATCGACGTGATGGTTCGACGACACACGCTTTTATTTAGTGTGTACTTGTTTCCTCGGAAATGGAAGGTTGACGTGATAGATCAACAGTCGGCGTGATGGTTCGACAACACTCGCTTTTATTTAGCGTGTACTCGTTTCCTCGGAAAAGGAACGTTGATGTGATGGTTCAACATTCGACGAGATGGTTCGACAACTCTCGCTTTTATTTAGCGTGTACTCGTTTCCTCGAAAATGGAAGGTTGACGTGATGGTTCAACAGTCGACGTGATGGTTCGACAACTCTCGCTTTTATTTTCCGTGTACTCGTTTCCTCGGAAATGGTAGGTTGACGTGATGGTTCAAAAGTCGACGTGATGGTTCGACAACACTCGCTTTTATTTAGCGTGTACTCGTTTCCTCGAAAATGGAACGTTGACGTGATGGTTCAACATTCGACGTGATGGTTCGACAACTCTCGCTTTTATTTAGCATGTACTCGTTTCCTCGGAAATGGAAAGTTGACGTGATGGTTCAACAGTCGACGTGATGGTTCGACAACACTCGCTTTTATTTAGCGTGTACTCGTTTCCTCGGAAACTGAAGGTTGACGTGATGGTTCGACAACACTCGCTTTTATTTAGCGTGTACTCGTTTCCTCGGAAATGGAAGGTTGACGTGATGGTTCAACAGTCAACGTGATGGTTCGACAACACTCGCTTTTATTTAGCGTGTACTCGTTTCCTCGGAAATGGAAGGTTGACTTGATGGTTCAACAGTCGACGTGATGGTTCGACAACTCTCGCTTTTATTTAGCGTGTACTCGTTTCCTCGGAAATGGAAGGTTGACGTGATGGTTCAACAGTCGACGTGATGGTTCGACGACACACGCTTTTATTTAGCGTGTACTCGTTTCCTCGGAAATGAAAGGTTGACGTGATGGTTCAACGGTCGACGTGATGGTTCGATAGCTCTCGCTTTTATTTAGCGTGTACTCGTTTCATCGGAGATGGAAGGTTGATGTGATGGTTCAACCGTCGACGTGATGGTTCGATAACTCTCGCTTTTATTTAGCGTGTACTTGTTTCCTCAGAAATGGAAGGTTGACGTGATGGTTCAACAGTAGACGCGATGGTTCGACAACTCTCGCTTTTATTTTCCGTGTACTCGTTTCCTTGGAAATAGAAGGTTGACGTGATGGTTCAACAGTCGACGTGATGGTTCGATAACTCTCGCTTTTATTTAGCGTGTACTCGTTTCCTCGGAAATGGAAGGTTGACGTGATGGTTCAACAGTCGACGTGATGGTTCGTCAACACTCGCTTTTATTTAGCGTGTACTCGTTTCCTCGGAAATGGAAGGTTGACTTGATGGTTCAACAGTCGACGTGATGGTTCGACAACTCTCGCTTTTATTTAGCGTGTACTCGTTTCCTCGGAAATGGAAGGTTGACGTGATAGATCAACAGTCGGCGTGATGGTTCGACAACACTCGCTTTTATTTAGCGTGTACTCGTTTCCTCGGAAAAGGAAGGTTGACGTGATGGTTCAACAGTCGACGTGATGGTTCGACAACTCTCGCTTTGATTTTCCGTGTACTCGTTTCCTCGGAAATGGTAGGTTGACGTGATGGTTCAAAAGTCGACGTGATGGTTCGACAACACTCGCTTTTATTTAGCGTGTACTCGTTTCCTCGAAAATGGAACGTTGACGTGATGGTTCAACATTCGACGTGATGGTTCGACAACTCTCGCTTTTATTTAGCATGTACTCGTTTCCTCGGAAATGGAAAGTTGACGTGATGGTTCAACAGTCGACGTGATGGTTCGACAACACTCGCTTTTATTTAGCGTGTACTCGTTTCCTCGGAAACTGAAGGTTGACGTGATGGTTCGACAACACTCGCTTTTATTTAGCGTGTAATCGTTTCCTCGGAAATGGAAGGTTGACGTGATGGTTCAACAGTCGACGTGATGGTTCGACAACACTCGCTTTTATTTAGCGTGTACTCGTTTCCTCGGAAATGGAAGGTTGACTTGATGGTTCAACAGTCGACGTGATGGTTCGACAACTCTCGCTTTTATTTAGCGTGTACTCGTTTCCTCAGAAATGGAAGGTTGACGTGATGGTTCAACAGTCGACGTGATGGTTCGACGACACACGCTTTTATTTAGCGTGTACTCGTTTCCTCGGAAATGAAAGGTTGACGTGATGGTTCAACGGTCGACGTGATGGTTCGATAGCTCTCGCTTTTATTTAGCGTGTACTCGTTTCATCGGAGATGGAAGGTTGATGTGATGGTTCAACCGTCGACGTGATGGTTCGATAGGTCTCGCTTTTATTTAGCGTGTACTTGTTTCCTCAGAAATGGAAGGTTGACGTGATGGTTCAACAGTCGACGCGATGGTTCGACAACTCTCGCTTTTATTTTCCGTGTACTCGTTTCCTTGGAAATAGAAGGTTGACGTGATGGTTCAACAGTCGACGTGATGGTTCGATAACTCTCGCTTTTATTTAGCGTGTACTCGTTTCCTCGGAAATGGAAGGTTGACGTGATGGTTCAACAGTCGACGTGATGGTTCGTCAACACTCGCTTTTATTTAGCGTGTACTCGTTTCCTCGGAAATGGAAGGTTGACTTGATGGTTCAACAGTCGACGTGATGGTTCGACAACTCTCGCTTTTATTTAGCGTGTACTCGTTTCCTCGGAAATGGAAGGTTGACGTGATGGTTCAACAATCGACGTGATGGTTCGACGACACACGCTTTTATTTAGTGTGTACTTGTTTCCTCGGAAATGGAAGGTTGACGTGATAGATCAACAGTCGGCGTGATGGTTCGACAACACTCGCTTTTATTTAGCGTGTACTCGTTTCCTCGGAAAAGGAACGTTGATGTGATGGTTCAACATTCGACGAGATGGTTCGACAACTCTCGCTTTTATTTAGCGTGTACTCGTTTCCTCGAAAATGGAAGGTTGACGTGATGGTTCAACAGTCGACGTGATGGTTCGACAACTCTCGCTTTTATTTTCCGTGTACTCGTTTCCTCGGAAATGGTAGGTTGACGTGATGGTTCAAAAGTCGACGTGATGGTTCGACAACACTCGCTTTTATTTAGCGTGTACTCGTTTCCTCGAAAATGGAACGTTGACGTGATGGTTCAACATTCAACGTGATGGTTCGACAACTCTCGCTTTTATTTAGCATGTACTCGTTTCCTCGGAAATGGAAAGTTGACGTGATGGTTCAACAGTCGACGTGATGGTTCGACAACACTCGCTTTTATTTAGCGTGTACTTGTTTCCTCGGAAACTGAAGGTTGACGTGATGGTTCGACAACACTCGCTTTTATTTAGCGTGTACTCGTTTCCTCGGAAATGGAAGGTTGACGTGATGGTTCAACAGTCGACGTGATGGTTCGACAACACTCGCTTTTATTTAGCGTGTACTCGTTTCCTCGGAAATGGAAGGTTGACTTGATGGTTCAACAGTCGACGTGATGGTTCGACAACTCTCGCTTTTATTTAGCGTGTACTCGTTTCCTCGGAAATGGAAGGTTGACGTGATGGTTCAACAGTCGACGTGATGGTTCGACGACACACGCTTTTATTTAGCGTGTACTCGTTTCCTCGGAAATGAAAGGTTGACGTGATGGTTCAATGGTCGACGTGATGGTTCGATAGCTCTCTCTTTTATTTAGCGTGTACTCGTTTCATCGGAGATGGAAGGTTGATGTGATGGTTCAACCGTCGACGTGATGGTTCGATAGGTCTCGCTTTTATTTAGCGTGTACTTGTTTCCTCGGAAATGGAAGGTTGACGTGATGGTTCAACAATCGACGTGATGGTTCGACAACTCTCGCTTTTATTTTTCGTGTACTCATTTCCTTAGAAATAGAAGGTTGACGTGATGGTTCAACAGTCGACGTGATGGTTCGATAACTCTCGCTTTTATTTAGCGTGTACTCGTTTCCTCGGAAATGGAATGTTGACGTGATGGTTCAACAGTCGACGTGATGGTTCGACATCATACGCTTTTATTTAGCGTGTACTCGTTTCCTCGGAAATGGACGGTTGACGTGATGGTTCAACGGTCGACGTGATTGTTCGATAGCTCTAGTTTTTATTTAGCGTGTACTTGTTTCCTCGGAAATGGAAGGTTGATGTGATGGTTCAACGGTCGATGTGATGGTTCGATAGGTCTCGCTTTTATTTAGCGTGTACTTGTTTCCTCAGAAATGGAAGGTTGACGTGATGGTTCAACAGTCGACGTGATGGTTCGACAACTCTCGCTTTTATTTTCCGTGTACTCGTTTCCTTGGAAATAGAAGGTTGACGTGATGGTTCAACAGTCGACGTGATGGTTCGACAACACTCGCTTTTATTTAGCGTGTACTCGTTTCCTCGGTAACTGAAGGTTGACGTGATGGTTCAACATTCGACGTGATGGTTCGACAACACTCGCTTTTATTTAGCGTGTACTCGTTTCCTCGGAAATGGAACGTTGACGTGATGGTTCAACAGTCGACGTGATGGTTCGACAACTCTCGCTTTTATTTTCCGTGTACTCGTTTCCTCGGAAATCGTAGGTTGACGTGATGGTTTAACAGTCAACGTGATGGTTCGACAACACTCGCTTTTATTTAGCGTGTACTCGTTTCCTCGGAAATGGAACGTTGACGTGATGGTTCAACATTCGACATGATGGTTCGACAACTCTCGCTTTTATTTAGCGTGTACTCGTTTCCTCGGAAATGGAAGGTTGACGTGATGGTTCAAAAGTCGACGTGATGGTTCGACAACACTCGCTTTTATTTAGCGTGTACTCGTTTCCTCGGAAACTGAAGGTTCATGTGATGGTTCAACGTTCGACGTGATGGTTCGACAACACTCGCTTTTATTTAGCGTGTACTCGTTTCCTCGGAAATGGAAGGTTGACTTGATGGTTCAACAGTCGACGTGATGGTTCGACAACTCTCGCTTTTATTTAGCGTGTACTCGTTTCCTCGGAAATGGAAGGTTGACGTGATGGTTCAACAGTCGACGTGATGGTTCAACGACACACGCTTTTATTTAGCGTGTACTCGTTTCCTCGGAAATGAAAGGTTGACGTGATGGTTCAACGGTCGACGTGATGGTTCGATAGCTCTCGCTTTTATTTAGCGTGTACTCGTTTCATCGGAGATGGAAGGTTGATGTGATGGTTCAACCGTCGACGTGATGGTTCGATAGGTCTCGCTTTTATTTAGCGTGTACTTGTTTCCTCAGAAATGGAAGGTTGACGTGATGGTTCAACAGTCGACGCGATGGTTCGACAACTCTCGCTTTTATTTTCCGTGTACTCGTTTCCTTGGAAATAGAAGGTTGACGTGATGGTTCAACAGTCGACGTGATGGTTCGATAACTCTCGCTTTTATTTAGCGTGTACTCGTTTCCTCGGAAATGGAAGGTTGACGTGATGGTTCAACACTCGACGTGATGGTTCGTCAACACTCGCTTTTATTTAGCGTGTACTCGTTTCCTCGGAAATGGAAGGTTGACTTGATGGTTCAACAGTCGACGTGATGGTTCGACAACTCTCGCTTTTATTTAGCGTGTACTCGTTTCCTCGGAAATGGAAGGTTGACGTGATGGTTCAACAATCGACGTGATGGTTCGACGACACACGCTTTTATTTAGCGTGTACTCGTTTCCTCGGAAATGGAAGGTTGACGTGATAGATCAACAGTCGGCGTGATGGTTCGACAACACTCGCTTTTATTTAGCGTGTACTCGTTTCCTCGGAAAAGGAAGGTTGACGTGATGGTTCAACAGTCGACGTGATGGTTCGACAACTCTCGCTTTGATTTTCCGTGTACTCGTTTCCTCGGAAATGGTAGGTTGACGTGATGGTTCAAAAGTCGACGTGATGGTTCGACAACACTCGCTTTTATTTAGCGTGTACTCGTTTCCTCGAAAATGGAACGTTGACGTGATGGTTCAACATTCGACGTGATGGTTCGACAACTCTCGCTTTTATTTAGCATGTACTCGTTTCCTCGGAAATGGAAAGTTGACGTGATGGTTCAACAGTCGACGTGATGGTTCGACAACACTCGCTTTTATTTAGCGTGTACTCGTTTCCTCGGAAACTGAAGGTTGACGTGATGGTTCGACAACACTCGCTTTTATTTAGCGTGTACTCGTTTCCTCGGAAATGGAAGGTTGACGTGATGGTTCAACAGTCGACGTGATGGTTCGACAACACTCGCTTTTATTTAGCGTGTACTCGTTTCCTCGGAAATGGAAGGTTGACTTGATGGTTCAACAGTCGACGTGATGGTTCGACAACTCTCGCTTTTATTTAGCGTGTACTCGTTTCCTCGGAAATGGAAGGTTGACGTGATGGTTCAACAGTCGACGTGATGGTTCGACGACACACGCTTTTATTTAGCGTGTACTCGTTTCCTCGGAAATGAAAGGTTGACGTGATGGTTCAACGGTCGACGTGATGGTTCGATAGCTCTCGCTTTTATTTAGCGTGTACTCGTTTCATCGGAGATGGAAGGTTGATGTGATGGTTCAACCGTCGACGTGATGGTTCGATAGGTCTCGCTTTTATTTAGCGTGTACTTGTTTCCTCAGAAATGGAAGGTTGACGTGATGGTTCAACAGTCGACGCGATGGTTCAACAACTCTCGCTTTTATTTTCCGTGTACTCGTTTCCTTGGAAATAGAAGGTTGACGTGATGGTTCAACAGTCGACGTGATGGTTCGATAACTCTCGCTTTTATTTAGCGTGTACTCGTTTCCTCGGAAATGGAAGGTTGACGTGATGGTTCAACAGTCGACGTGATGGTTCGTCAACACTCGCTTTTATTTAGCGTGTACTCGTTTCCTCGGAAATGGAAGGTTGACTTGATGGTTCAACAGTCGACGTGATGGTTCGACAACTCTCGCTTTTATTTAGCGTGTACTCGTTTCCTCGGAAATGGAAGGTTGACGTGATGGTTCAACAATCGACGTGATGGTTCGACGACACACGCTTTTATTTAGCGTGTACTCGTTTCCTCGGAAATGGAAGGTTGACGTGATAGATCAACAGTCGGCGTGATGGTTCGACAACACTCGCTTTTATTTAGCGTGTACTCGTTTCCTCGGAAAAGGAAGGTTGACGTGATGGTTCAACAGTCGACGTGATGGTTCGACAACTCTCGCTTTGATTTTCCGTGTACTCGTTTCCTCGGAAATGGTAGGTTGACGTGATGGTTCAAAAGTCGACGTGATGGTTCGACAACACTCGCTTTTATTTAGCGTGTACTCGTTTCCTCGAAAATGGAACGTTGACGTGATGGTTCAACATTCGACGTGATGGTTCGACAACTCTCGCTTTTATTTAGCATGTACTCGTTTCCTCGGAAATGGAAAGTTGACGTGATGGTTCAACAGTCGACGTGATGGTTCGACAACACTCGCTTTTATTTAGCGTGTACTCATTTCCTCGGAAACTGAAGGTTGACGTGATGGTTCGACAACACTCGCTTTTATTTAGCGTGTACTCGTTTCCTCGGAAATGGAAGGTTGACGTGATGGTTCAACAGTCGACGTGATGGTTCGACAACACTCGCTTTTATTTAGCGTGTACTCGTTTCCTCGGAAATGGAAGGTTGACTTGATGGTTCAACAGTCGACGTGATGGTTCGACAACTCTCGCTTTTATTTAGCGTGTACTCGTTTCCTCGGAAATGGAAGGTTGACGTGATGGTTCAACAGTCGACGTGATGGTTCGACGACACACGCTTTTATTTAGCGTGTACTCGTTTCCTCGGAAATGAAAGGTTGACGTGATGGTTCAACGGTCGACGTGATGGTTCGATAGCTCTCGCTTTTATTTAGCGTGTACTCGTTTCATTGGAGATGGAAGGTTGATGTGATGGTTCAACCGTCGACGTGATGGTTCGATAGGTCTCGCTTTTATTTAGCGTGTACTTGTTTCCTCAGAAATGGAAGGTTGACGTGATGGTTCAACAGTCGACGCGATGGTTCGACAACTCTCGCTTTTATTTTCCGTGTACTCGTTTCCTTGGAAATAGAAGGTTGACGTGATGGTTCAACAGTCAACGTGATGGTTCGATAACTCTCGCTTTTATTTAGCGTGTACTCGTTTCCTCGGAAATGGAAGGTTGACGTGATGGTTCAACAGTCGACGTGATGGTTCGTCAACACTCGCTTTTATTTAGCGTGTACTCGTTTCCTCGGAAATGGAAGGTTGACTTGATGGTTCAACAGTCGACGTGATGGTTCGACAACTCTCGCTTTTATTTAGCGTGTACTCGTTTCCTCGGAAATGGAAGGTTGACGTGATGGTTCAACAATCGACGTGATGGTTCGACGACACACGCTTTTATTTAGTGTGTACTTGTTTCCTCGGAAATGGAAGGTTGACGTGATAGATCAACAGTCGGCGTGATGGTTCGACAACACTCGCTTTTATTTAGCGTGTACTCGTTTCCTCGGAAAAGGAACGTTGATGTGATGGTTCAACATTCGACGAGATGGTTCGACAACTCTCGCTTTTATTTAGCGTGTACTCGTTTCCTCGAAAATGGAAGGTTGACGTGATGGTTCAACAGTCGACGTGATGGTTCGACAACTCTCGCTTTTATTTTCCGTGTACTCGTTTCCTCGGAAATGGTAGGTTGACGTGATGGTTCAAAAGTCGACGTGATGGTTCGACAACACTCGCTTTTATTTAGCGTGTACTCGTTTCCTCGAAAATGGAACGTTGACGTGATGGTTCAACATTCGACGTGATGGTTCGACAACTCTCGCTTTTATTTAGCATGTACTCGTTTCCTCGGAAATGGAAAGTTGACGTGATGGTTCAACAGTCGACGTGATGGTTCGACAACACTCGCTTTTATTTAGCGTGTACTCGTTTCCTCGGAAACTGAAGGTTGACGTGATGGTTCGACAACACTCGCTTTTATTTAGCGTGTACTCGTTTCCTCGGAAATGGAAGGTTGACGTGATGGTTCAACAGTCGACGTGATGGTTCGACAACACTCGCTTTTATTTAGCGTGTACTCGTTTCCTCGGAAATGGAAGGTTGACTTGATGGTTCAACAGTCGACGTGATGGTTCGACAACTCTCGCTTTTATTTAGCGTGTACTCGTTTCCTCGGAAATGGAAGGTTGACGTGATGGTTCAACAGTCGACGTGATGGTTCGACGACACACGCTTTTATTTAGCGTGTACTCGTTTCCTCGGAAATGAAAGGTTGACGTGATGGTTCAATGGTCGACGTGATGGTTCGATAGCTCTCTCTTTTATTTAGTGTGTACTCGTTTCATCGGAGATGGAAGGTTGATGTGATGGTTCAACCGTCGACGTGATGGTTCGATAGGTCTCGCTTTTATTTAGCGTGTACTTGTTTCCTCGGAAATGGAAGGTTGACGTGATGGTTCAACAATCGACGTGATGGTTCGACAACTCTCGCTTTTATTTTTTGTGTACTCATTTCCTTAGAAATAGAAGGTTGACGTGATGGTTCAACAGTCGACGTGATGGTTCGATAACTCTCGCTTTTATTTAGCGTGTAATCGTTTCCTCGGAAATGGAATGTTGACGGGATGGTTCAACAGTCGACGTGATGGTTCGACATCACACGCTTTTATTTAGCGTGTACTCGTTTCCTCGGAAATGGAAGGTTGACGTGATGGTTCAACGGTCGACGTGATTGTTTGATAGCTCTAGCTTTTATTTAGCGTGTACTTGTTTCCTCGGAAATGGAAGGTTGAAGTGATGGTTCAACGGTCGATGTGATGGTTCGATAGGTCTCGCTTTTATTTAGCGTGTACTTGTTTCCTCAGAAATGGAAGGTTGACGTGATGGTTCAACAGTCGACGTGATGGTTCGACAACTCTCGCTTTTATTTTCCGTGTACTCGTTTCCTTGGAAATAGAAGGTTGACGTGATGGTTCAACAGTCGACGTGATGGTTCGACAACACTCGCTTTTATTTAGCGTGTACTCGTTTCCTCGGTAACTGAAGGTTGACGTGATGGTTCAACATTCGACGTGATGGTTCGACAACACTCGCTTTTATTTAGCGTGTACTCGTTTCCTCGGAAATGGAACGTTGACGTGATGGTTCAACAGTCGACGTGATGGTTCGACAACTCTCGCTTTTATTTTCCGTGTACTCGTTTCCTCGGAAATCGTAGGTTGACGTGATGGTTTAACAGTCAACGTGATGGTTCGACAACACTCGCTTTTATTTAGCGTGTACTCGTTTCCTCGGAAATGGAACGTTGACGTGATGGTTCAACATTCGACATGATGGTTCGACAACTCTCGCTTTTATTTAGCGTGTACTCGTTTCCTCGGAAATGGAAGGTTGACGTGATGGTTCAAAAGTCGACGTGATGGTTCGACAACACTCGCTTTTATTTAGCGTGTACTCGTTTCCTCGGAAACTGAAGGTTCATGTGATGGTTCAACGTTCGACGTGATGGTTCGACAACACTCGCTTTTATTTAGCGTGTACTCGTTTCCTCGGAAATGGAAGGTTGACGTGATGGTTCAACAGTCGACGTGATGGTTCGTCAACACTCGCTTTTATTTAGCGTGTACTCGTTTCCTCGGAAATGGAAGGTTGACTTGATGGTTCAACAGTCGACGTGATGGTTCGACAACTCTCGCTTTTATTTAGCGTGTACTCGTTTCCTCGGAAATGGAAGGTTGACGTGATGGTTCAACAATCGACGTGATGGTTCGACGACACACGCTTTTATTTAGTGTGTACTTGTTTCCTCGGAAATGGAAGGTTGACGTGATAGATCAACAGTCGGCGTGATGGTTCGACAACACTCGCTTTTATTTAGCGTGTACTCGTTTCCTCGGAAAAGGAACGTTGATGTGATGGTTCAACATTCGACGAGATGGTTCGACAACTCTCGCTTTTATTTAGCGTGTACTCGTTTCCTCGAAAATGGAAGGTTGACGTGATGGTTCAACAGTCGACGTGATGGTTCGACAACTCTCGCTTTTATTTTCCGTGTACTCGTTTCCTCGGAAATGGTAGGTTGACGTGATGGTTCAAAAGTCGACGTGATGGTTCGACAACACTCGCTTTTATTTAGCGTGTACTCGTTTCCTCGAAAATGGAACGTTGACGTGATGGTTCAACATTCGACGTGATGGTTCGACAACTCTCGCTTTTATTTAGCATGTACTCGTTTCCTCGGAAATGGAAAGTTGACGTGATGGTTCAACAGTCGACGTGATGGTTCGACAACACTCGCTTTTATTTAGCGTGTACTCGTTTCCTCGGAAACTGAAGGTTGACGTGATGGTTCGACAACACTCGCTTTTATTTAGCGTGTACTCGTTTCCTCGGAAATGGAAGGTTGACGTGATGGTTCAACAGTCAACGTGATGGTTCGACAACACTCGCTTTTATTTAGCGTGTACTCGTTTCCTCGGAAATGGAAGGTTGACTTGATGGTTCAACAGTCGACGTGATGGTTCGACAACTCTCGCTTTTATTTAGCGTGTACTCGTTTCCTCGGAAATGGAAGGTTGACGTGATGGTTCAACAGTCGACGTGATGGTTCGACGACACACGCTTTTATTTAGCGTGTACTCGTTTCCTCGGAAATGAAAGGTTGACGTGATGGTTCAACGGTCGACGTGATGGTTCGATAGCTCTCGCTTTTATTTAGCGTGTACTCGTTTCATCGGAGATGGAAGGTTGATGTGATGGTTCAACCGTCGACGTGATGGTTCGATAACTCTCGCTTTTATTTAGCGTGTACTTGTTTCCTCAGAAATGGAAGGTTGACGTGATGGTTCAACAGTCGACGCGATGGTTCGACAACTCTCGCTTTTATTTTCCGTGTACTCGTTTCCTTGGAAATAGAAGGTTGACGTGATGGTTCAACAGTCGACGTGATGGTTCGATAACTCTCGCTTTTATTTAGCGTGTACTCGTTTCCTCGGAAATGGAAGGTTGACGTGATGGTTCAACAGTCGACGTGATGGTTCGTCAACACTCGCTTTTATTTAGCGTGTACTCGTTTCCTCGGAAATGGAAGGTTGACTTGATGGTTCAACAGTCGACGTGATGGTTCGACAACTCTCGCTTTTATTTAGCGTGTACTCGTTTCCTCGGAAATGGAAGGTTGACGTGATAGATCAACAGTCGGCGTGATGGTTCGACAACACTCGCTTTTATTTAGCGTGTACTCGTTTCCTCGGAAAAGGAAGGTTGACGTGATGGTTCAACAGTCGACGTGATGGTTCGACAACTCTCGCTTTGATTTTCCGTGTACTCGTTTCCTCGGAAATGGTAGGTTGACGTGATGGTTCAAAAGTCGACGTGATGGTTCGACAACACTCGCTTTTATTTAGCGTGTACTCGTTTCCTCGAAAATGGAACGTTGACGTGATGGTTCAACATTCGACGTGATGGTTCGACAACTCTCGCTTTTATTTAGCATGTACTCGTTTCCTCGGAAATGGAAAGTTGACGTGATGGTTCAACAGTCGACGTGATGGTTCGACAACACTCGCTTTTATTTAGTGTGTACTCGTTTCCTCGGAAACTGAAGGTTGACGTGATGGTTCGACAACACTCGCTTTTATTTAGCGTGTAATCGTTTCCTCGGAAATGGAAGGTTGACGTGATGGTTCAACAGTCGACGTGATGGTTCGACAACACTCGCTTTTATTTAGCGTGTACTCGTTTCCTCGGAAATGGAAGGTTGACTTGATGGTTCAACAGTCGACGTGATGGTTCGACAACTCTCGCTTTTATTTAGCGTGTACTCGTTTCCTCAGAAATGGAAGGTTGACGTGATGGTTCAACAGTCGACGTGATGGTTCGACGACACACGCTTTTATTTAGCGTGTACTCGTTTCCTCGGAAATGAAAGGTTGACGTGATGGTTCAACGGTCGACGTGATGGTTCGATAGCTCTCGCTTTTATTTAGCGTGTACTCGTTTCATCGGAGATGGAAGGTTGATGTGATGGTTCAACCGTCGACGTGATGGTTCGATAGGTCTCGCTTTTATTTAGCGTGTACTTGTTTCCTCAGAAATGGAAGGTTGACGTGATGGTTCAACAGTCGACGCGATGGTTCGACAACTCTCGCTTTTATTTTCCGTGTACTCGTTTCCTTGGAAATAGAAGGTTGACGTGATGGTTCAACAGTCGACGTGATGGTTCGATAACTCTCGCTTTTATTTAGCGTGTACTCGTTTCCTCGGAAATGGAAGGTTGACGTGATGGTTAAACAGTCGACGTGATGGTTCGTCAACACTCGCTTTTATTTAGCGTGTACTCGTTTCCTCGGAAATGGAAGGTTGACTTGATGGTTCAACAGTCGACGTGATGGTTCGACAACTCTCGCTTTTATTTAGCGTGTACTCGTTTCCTCGGAAATGGAAGGTTGACGTGATGGTTCAACAATCGACGTGATGGTTCGACGACACACGCTTTTATTTAGTGTGTACTTGTTTCCTCGGAAATGGAAGGTTGACGTGATAGATCAACAGTCGGCGTGATGGTTCGACAACACTCGCTTTTATTTAGCGTGTACTCGTTTCCTCGGAAAAGGAACGTTGATGTGATGGTTCAACATTCGACGAGATGGTTCGACAACTCTCGCTTTTATTTAGCGTGTACTCGTTTCCTCGAAAATGGAAGGTTGACGTGATGGTTCAACAGTCGACGTGATGGTTCGACAACTCTCGCTTTTATTTTCCGTGTACTCGTTTCCTCGGAAATGGTAGGTTGACGTGATGGTTCAAAAGTCGACGTGATGGTTCGACAACACTCGCTTTTATTTAGCGTGTACTCGTTTCCTCGAAAATGGAACGTTGACGTGATGGTTCAACATTCAACGTGATGGTTCGACAACTCTCGCTTTTATTTAGCATGTACTCGTTTCCTCGGAAATGGAAAGTTGACGTGATGGTTCAACAGTCGACGTGATGGTTCGACAACACTCGCTTTTATTTAGCGTGTACTCGTTTCCTCGGAAACTGAAGGTTGACGTGATGGTTCGACAACACTCGCTTTTATTTAGCGTGTACTCGTTTCCTCGGAAATGGAAGGTTGACGTGATGGTTCAACAGTCGACGTGATGGTTCGACAACACTCGCTTTTATTTAGCGTGTACTCGTTTCCTCGGAAATGGAAGGTTGACTTGATGGTTCAACAGTCGACGTGATGGTTCGACAACTCTCGCTTTTATTTAGCGTGTACTCGTTTCCTCGGAAATGGAAGGTTGACGTGATGGTTCAACAGTCGACGTGATGGTTCGACGACACACGCTTTTATTTAGCGTGTACTCGTTTCCTCGGAAATGAAAGGTTGACGTGATGGTTCAACGGTCGACGTGATGGTTCGATAGCTCTCGCTTTTATTTAGCGTGTACTCGTTTCATCGGAGATGGAAGGTTGATGTGATGGTTCAACCGTCGACGTGATGGTTCGATAGGTCTCGCTTTTATTTAGCGTGTACTTGTTTCCTCAGAAATGGAAGGTTGACGTGATGGTTCAACAGTCGACGCGATGGTTCGACAACTCTCGCTTTTATTTTCCGTGTACTCGTTTCCTTGGAAATAGAAGGTTGACGTGATGGTTCAACAGTCAACGTGATGGTTCGATAACTCTCGCTTTTATTTAGCGTGTACTCGTTTCCTCGGAAATGGAAGGTTGACGTGATGGTTCAACAGTCGACGTGATGGTTCGTCAACACTCGCTTTTATTTAGCGTGTACTCGTTTCCTCGGAAATGGAAGGTTGACTTGATGGTTCAACAGTCGACGTGATGGTTCGACAACTCTCGCTTTTATTTAGCGTGTACTCGTTTCCTCGGAAATGGAAGGTTGACGTGATGGTTCAACAATCGACGTGATGGTTCGACGACACACGCTTTTATTTAGTGTGTACTTGTTTCCTCGGAAATGGAAGGTTGACGTGATAGATCAACAGTCGGCGTGATGGTTCGACAACACTCGCTTTTATTTAGCGTGTACTCGTTTCCTCGGAAAAGGAACGTTGATGTGATGGTTCAACATTCGACGAGATGGTTCGACAACTCTCGCTTTTATTTAGCGTGTACTCGTTTCCTCGAAAATGGAAGGTTGACGTGATGGTTCAACAGTCGACGTGATGGTTCGACAACTCTCGCTTTTATTTTCCGTGTACTCGTTTCCTCGGAAATGGTAGGTTGACGTGATGGTTCAAAAGTCGACGTGATGGTTCGACAACACTCGCTTTTATTTAGCGTGTACTCGTTTCCTCGAAAATGGAACGTTGACGTGATGGTTCAACATTCGACGTGATGGTTCGACAACTCTCGCTTTTATTTAGCATGTACTCGTTTCCTCGGAAATGGAAAGTTGACGTGATGGTTCAACAGTCGACGTGATGGTTCGACAACACTCGCTTTTATTTAGCGTGTACTCGTTTCCTCGGAAACTGAAGGTTGACGTGATGGTTCGACAACACTCGCTTTTATTTAGCGTGTACTCGTTTCCTCGGAAATGGAAGGTTGACGTGATGGTTCAACAGTCGACGTGATGGTTCGACAACACTCGCTTTTATTTAGCGTGTACTCGTTTCCTCGGAAATGGAAGGTTGACTTGATGGTTCAACAGTCGACGTGATGGTTCGACAACTCTCGCTTTTATTTAGCGTGTACTCGTTTCCTCGGAAATGGAAGGTTGACGTGATGGTTCAACAGTCGACGTGATGGTTCGACGACACACGCTTTTATTTAGCGTGTACTCGTTTCCTCGGAAATGAAAGGTTGACGTGATGGTTCAACGGTCGACGTGATGGTTCGATAGCTCTCGCTTTTATTTAGCGTGTACTCGTTTCATCGGAGATGGAAGGTTGATGTGATGGTTCAACCGTCGACGTGATGGTTCGATAGGTCTCGCTTTTATTTAGCGTGTACTTGTTTCCTCAGAAATGGAAGGTTGACGTGATGGTTCAACAGTCGACGCGATGGTTCGACAACTCTCGCTTTTATTTTCCGTGTACTCGTTTCCTTGGAAATAGAAGGTTGACGTGATGGTTCAACAGTCAACGTGATGGTTCGATAACTCTCGCTTTTATTTAGCGTGTACTCGTTTCCTCGGAAATGGAAGGTTGACGTGATGGTTCAACAGTCGACGTGATGGTTCGTCAACACTCGCTTTTATTTAGCGTGTACTCGTTTCCTCGGAAATGGAAGGTTGACTTGATGGTTCAACAGTCGACGTGATGGTTCGACAACTCTCGCTTTTATTTAGCGTGTACTCGTTTCCTCGGAAATGGAAGGTTGACGTGATGGTTCAACAATCGACGTGATGGTTCGACGACACACGCTTTTATTTAGTGTGTACTTGTTTCCTCGGAAATGGAAGGTTGACGTGATAGATCAACAGTCGGCGTGATGGTTCGACAACACTCGCTTTTATTTAGCGTGTACTCGTTTCCTCGGAAAAGGAACGTTGATGTGATGGTTCAACATTCGACGAGATGGTTCGACAACTCTCGCTTTTATTTAGCGTGTACTCGTTTCCTCGAAAATGGAAGGTTGACGTGATGGTTCAACAGTCGACGTGATGGTTCGACAACTCTCGCTTTTATTTTCCGTGTACTCGTTTCCTCGGAAATGGTAGGTTAACGTGATGGTTCAAAAGTCGACGTGATGGTTCGACAACACTCGCTTTTATTTAGCGTGTACTCGTTTCCTCGAAAATGGAACGTTGACGTGATGGTTCAACATTCGACGTGATGGTTCGACAACTCTCGCTTTTATTTAGCATGTACTCGTTTCCTCGGAAATGGAAAGTTGACGTGATGGTTCAACAGTCGACGTGATGGTTCGACAACACTCGCTTTTATTTAGCGTGTACTCGTTTCCTCGGAAACTGAAGGTTGACGTGATGGTTCGACAACACTCGCTTTTATTTAGCGTGTACTCGTTTCCTCGGAAATGGAAGGTTGACGTGATGGTTCAACAGTCGACGTGATGGTTCGACAACACTCGCTTTTATTTAGCGTGTACTCGTTTCCTCGGAAATGGAAGGTTGACTTGATGGTTCAACAGTCGACGTGATGGTTCGACAACTCTCGCTTTTATTTAGCGTGTACTCGTTTCCTCGGAAATGGAAGGTTGACGTGATGGTTCAACAGTCGACGTGATGGTTCGACGACACACGCTTTTATTTAGCGTGTACTCGTTTCCTCGGAAATGAAAGGTTGACGTGATGGTTCAATGGTCGACGTGATGGTTCGATAGCTCTCTCTTTTATTTAGTGTGTACTCGTTTCATCGGAGATGGAAGGTTGATGTGATGGTTCAACCGTCGACGTGATGGTTCGATAGGTCTCGCTTTTATTTAGCGTGTACTTGTTTCCTCGGAAATGGAAGGTTGACGTGATGGTTCAACAATCGACGTGATGGTTCGACAACTCTCGCTTTTATTTTTCGTGTACTCATTTCCTTAGAAATAGAAGGTTGACGTGATGGTTCAACAGTCGACGTGATGGTTCGATAACTCTCGCTTTTATTTAGCGTGTAATCGTTTCCTCGGAAATGGAATGTTGACGGGATGGTTCAACAGTCGACGTGATGGTTCGACATCACACGCTTTTATTTAGCGTGTACTCGTTTCCTCGGAAATGGAAGGTTGACGTGATGGTTCAACGGTCGACGTGATTGTTTGATAGCTCTAGCTTTTATTTAGCGTGTACTTGTTTCCTCGGAAATGGAAGGTTGAAGTGATGGTTCAACGGTCGATGTGATGGTTCGATAGGTCTCGCTTTTATTTAGCGTGTACTTGTTTCCTCAGAAATGGAAGGTTGACGTGATGGTTCAACAGTCGACGTGATGGTTCGACAACTCTCGCTTTTATTTTCCGTGTACTCGTTTCCTTGGAAATAGAAGGTTGACGTGATGGTTCAACAGTCGACGTGATGGTTCGACAACACTCGCTTTTATTTAGCGTGTACTCGTTTCCTCGGTAACTGAAGGTTGACGTGATGGTTCAACATTCGACGTGATGGTTCGACAACACTCGCTTTTATTTAGCGTGTACTCGTTTCCTCGGAAATGGAACGTTGACGTGATGGTTCAACAGTCGACGTGATGGTTCGACAACTCTCGCTTTTATTTTCCGTGTACTCGTTTCCTCGGAAATCGTAGGTTGACGTGATGGTTTAACAGTCAACGTGATGGTTCGACAACACTCGCTTTTATTTAGCGTGTACTCGTTTCCTCGGAAATGGAACGTTGACGTGATGGTTCAACATTCGACATGATGGTTCGACAACTCTCGCTTTTATTTAGCGTGTACTCGTTTCCTCGGAAATGGAAGGTTGACGTGATGGTTCAAAAGTCGACGTGATGGTTCGACAACACTCGCTTTTATTTAGCGTGTACTCGTTTCCTCGGAAACTGAAGGTTCATGTGATGGTTCAACGTTCGACGTGATGGTTCGACAACACTCGCTTTTATTTAGCGTGTACTCGTTTCCTCGGAAATGGAAGGTTGACGTGATGGTTCAACAGTCGACGTGATGGTTCGTCAACACTCGCTTTTATTTAGCGTGTACTCGTTTCCTCGGAAATGGAAGGTTGACTTGATGGTTCAACAGTCGACGTGATGGTTCGACAACTCTCGCTTTTATTTAGCGTGTACTCGTTTCCTCGGAAATGGAAGGTTGACGTGATGGTTCAACAATCGACGTGATGGTTCGACGACACACGCTTTTATTTAGCGTGTACTCGTTTCCTCGGAAATGGAAGGTTGACGTGATGGTTCAACGGTCGACGTGATGGTTCGATAGGTCTCGCTTTTATTTAGCGTGTACTTGTTTCTTCAGAAATGGAAGGTTGATGTGATGGTTCAACATTCGACGTGATGGTTCGACAACTCTCGCTTTTATTTTCCGTGTACTCATTTCCTTGGAAATAGAAGGTTGACGTGATGGTTCAACAGTCGACGTGATGGTTCGATAACTCTCGCTTTTATTTAGCGTGTACTCGTTTCCTCGAAAATGGAAGGTTGATGTGATGGTTCAACAGTCGACGTGATGGTTCGACAACACTCGCTTTTATTTAGCGTGTACTCGTTTCCTCGGAAATGGAAGGTTGACTTGATGGTTCAACAGTCGACGTGATGGTTCGACAAATCTCGCTTTTATTTAGCGTGTACTCGTTTCCTCGGAAATGGAAGGTTGACGTGATGGTTCAACAGTCGACGTGATGGTTCGACGACACACGCTTTTATTTAGCGTGTACTCGTTTCCTCGGAAATGGAAGGTTGACGTGATGGTTCAACGGTCGACGTGATGGTTCGATAGCTCTCGCTTTTATTTAGCGTGTACTCGTTTCGTCGGAGATGGAAGGTTGATGTGATGGTTCAACCATCGACGTGATGGTTCGATAGGTCTCGCTTTTATTTAGCGTGTACTTGTTTCCTCGGAAATGGAAGGTTAACGTGATGGTTCAACAGTCGACGCGATGGTTCGACAACTCTCGCTTTTATTTTCCGTGTACTCATTTCCTTGGAAATAGAAGGTTGACGTGATGGTTCAACAGTCGACGTGATGGTTCGATAACTCTCGCATTTATTTAGCGTGTACTCGTTTCCTCGGAAATGGAACGTTGACGTGATGGTTCAACATTCGACGTGATGGTTCGACAACACTCGCTTTTATTTAGCGTGTACTCGTTTCCTCGGAAATGGAACGTTGACGTGATGGTTCAACAGTCGACGTGATGGTTCGACAACTCTCGCTTTTATTTTCCGTGTACTCGTTTCCTCGGAAATCGTAGGTTGACGTGATGGTTTAACAGTCAACGTGATGGTTCGACAACACTCGCTTTTATTTAGCGTGTACTCGTTTCCTCGGAAATGGAACGTTGACGTGATGGTTCAACATTCGACATGATGGTTCGACAACTCTCGCTTTTATTTAGCGTGTACTCGTTTCCTCGGAAATGGAAGGTTGACGTGATGGTTCAAAAGTCGACGTGATGGTTCGACAACACTCGCTTTTATTTAGCGTGTACTCGTTTCCTCGGAAACTGAAGGTTCATGTGATGGTTCAACGTTCGACGTGATGGTTCGACAACACTCGCTTTTATTTAGCGTGTACTCGTTTCCTCAGAAATGGAAGGTTGACGTGATGGTTCAACAGTCGACGTGATGGTTCGTCAACACTCACTTTTATTTAGCGTGTACTCGTTTCCTCGGAAATGGAAGGTTGACTTGATGGTTCAACAGTCGACGTGATGGTTCGACAACTCTCGCTTTTATTTAGCGTGTACTCGTTTCCTCGGAAATGGAAGGTTGACGTGATGGTTCAACAATCGACGTGATGGTTCGACGACACACGCTTTTATTTAGCGTGTACTCGTTTCCTCGGAAATGGAAGGTTGACGTGATGGTTCAACGGTCGACGTGATGGTTCGATAGGTCTCGCTTTTATTTAGCGTGTACTTGTTTCTTCAGAAATGGAAGGTTGATGTGATGGTTCAACATTCGACGTGATGGTTCGACAACTCTCGCTTTTATTTTCCGTGTACTCATTTCCTTGGAAATAGAAGGTTGACGTGATGGTTCAACAGTCGACGTGATGGTTCGACAACTCTCGCTTTTATTTAGCGTGTACTCGTTTCCTCGAAAATGGAAGGTTGATGTGATGGTTCAACAGTCGACGTGATGGTTCGACAACACTCGCTTTTATTTAGCGTGTACTCGTTTCCTCGGAAATGGAAGGTTGACTTGATGGTTCAACAGTCGACATGATGGTTCGACAAATCTCGCTTTTATTTAGCGTGTACTCGTTTCCTCGGAAATGGAAGGTTGACGTGATGGTTCAACAGTCGACGTGATGGTTCGACGACACACGCTTTTATTTAGCGTGTACTCGTTTCCTCGGAAATGGAAGGTTGACGTGATGGTTCAACGGTCGACGTGATGGTTCCATAGCTCTCGCTTTTATTTAGCGTGTACTCGTTTCGTCGGAGATGGAAGGTTGATGTGATGGTTCAACCATCGACGTGATGGTTCGATAGGTCTCGCTTTTATTTAGCGTGTACTTGTTTCCTCGGAAATGGAAGGTTAACGTGATGGTTCAACAGTCGACGCGATGGTTCGACAACTCTCGCTTTTATTTTCCGTGTACTCATTTCCTTGGAAATAGAAGGTTGACGTGATGGTTCAACAGTCGACGTGATGGTTCGATAACTCTCGCATTTATTTAGCGTGTACTCGTTTCCTCGGAAATGGAACGTTGACGTGATGGTTCAACATTCGACGTGATGGTTCGACAACACTCGCTTTTATTTAGCGAGTACTCGTTTCCTCGGAAATGGAAGGTTGACTTGATGGTTCAACAGTCGACGTGATGGTTCGACAACTCTCGCTTTTATTTAGCGTGTACTCGTTTCCTCAAAAACTGAAGGTTCATGTGATGGTTCAACATTCGACGTGATGGTTCGACAACACTCGCTTTTATTTAGCGTGTACTCGTTTCCTCGGAAATGGAAGGTTGACGTGATGGTTCAACAGTCCACGTGATGGTTCGTCAACACTCGCTTTTATTTAGCGTGTACTCGTTTCCTCGGAAATGGAAGGTTGACTTGATGGTTCAACAGTCGACGTGATGGTTCGACAACTCTCGCTTTTATTTAGCGTGTACTCGTTTCCTCAGAAATGGAACGTTGACGTGATGGTTCAACATTCGACGTGATGGTTTGACAACTCTCGCTTTTATTTAGCGTGTACTCGTTTCCTCGGAAATGGAAGGTTGACGTGATGGTTCAACAGTCGACGTGATGGTTCGACAACTCTCGCTTTTATTTTCCGTGTACTCGTTTCCTCGGAAATCGTAGGTTGACGTGATGGTTCAACAGTCAACGTGATGGTTCGACAACACTCGCTTTTATTTAGCGTGTACTCGTTTCCTCGGAAATGGAACGTTGACGTGATGGTTCAACATTCGACATGATGGTTCGACAACTCTCGCTTTTATTTAGCGTGTACTCGTTTCCTCGGAAATGGAAGGTTGACGTGATGGTTCAAAAGTCGACGTGATGGTTCGACAACACTCGCTTTTATTTAGTGTGTACTTGTTTCCTCAGAAACTGAAGGTTCATGTGATGGTTCAACATTCGACGTGATGGTTCGACAACACTCGCTTTTATTTAGCGTGTACTCGTTTCCTCGGAAATGGAAGGTTGACGTGATGGTTCAACAGTCGACGTGATGGTTCGTCAACACTCGCTTTTATTTAGTGTGTACTCGTTTCCTCGGAAATGGAAGGTTGACTTGATGGTTCAACAGTCGACGTGATGGTTCGACAACTCTCGCTTTTATTTAGCGTGTACTCGTTTCCTCGGAAATGGAAGGTTGACGTGATGGTTCAACAATCGACGTGATGGTTCGACGACACACGCTTTTATTTAGCGTGTACTCGTTTCCTCGGAAATGGAAGGTTGACGTGATGGTTCAATGGTCGACGTGATGGTTCGATAGCTCTCGCTTTTATTTAGCGTGTACTCGTTTCGTCGGAGATGGAAGGTTGATGTGATGGTTCAACCATCGACGTGATGGTTCGATAGGTCTCGCTTTTATTTAGCGTGTACTTGTTTCCTCAGAAATGGAAGGTTGATGTGATGGTTCAACAGTCGACGTGATGGTTCGACAACTCTCGCTTTTATTTTCCGTGTACTCATTTCCTTGGAAATAGAAGGTTGACGTGATGGTTCAACAGTCGACGTGATGGTTCGATAACTCTCGCTTTTATTTAGCGTGTACTCGTTTCCTCGGAAATGGAAGGTTGATGTGATGGTTCAACAGTCGACGTGATGGTTCGACAACAATCGCTTTTATTTAGCGTGTACTCGTTTCCTCGGAAATGGAAGGTTGACTTTATGGTTCAACAGTCGACGTGATGGTTCGACAACTCTCGCTTTTATTTAGCGTGTACTCGTTTCCTCGGAAATGGAAGGTTGACGTGATGGTTCAACAGTCGACGTGATGGTTCGACGACACACGCTTTTAGTTAGCGTGTACTCGTTTCCTCGGAAATGGAAGGTTGACGTGATGGTTCAACGGTCGACGAGATGGTTCGATAGCTCTCGCTTTTATTTAGCGTGTACTCATTTCGTCGGAGATGGAAGGTTGATGTGATGGTTCAACCATCGACGTGATGGTTCGATAGGTCTCGCTTTTATTTAGCGTGTACTTGTTTCCTCGGAAATGGAAGGTTAACGTGATGGTTCAACAGTCGACGCGATGGTTCGACAACTCTCGCTTTTATTTTCCGTGTACTCATTTCCTTGGAAATAGAAGGTTGACGTGATGGTTCAACAGTCGACGTGATGGTTCGATAACTCTCGCATTTATTTAGCGTGTACTCGTTTCCTCGGAAATGGAACGTTGACGTGATGGTTCAACATTCGACGTGATGGTTCGACAACACTCGCTTTTATTTAGCGAGTACTCGTTTCCTCGGAAATGGAAGGTTGACTTGATGGTTCAACAGTCGACGTGATGGTTCGACAACTCTCGCTTTTATTTAGCGTGTACTCGTTTCCTCAAAAACTGAAGGTTCATGTGATGGTTCAACATTCGACGTGATGGTTCGACAACACTCGCTTTTATTTAGCGTGTACTCGTTTCCTCGGAAATGGAAGGTTGACGTGATGGTTCAACAGTCCACGTGATGGTTCGTCAACACTCGCTTTTATTTAGCGTGTACTCGTTTCCTCGGAAATGGAAGGTTGACTTGATGGTTCAACAGTCGACGTGATGGTTCGACAACTCTCGCTTTTATTTAGCGTGTACTCGTTTCCTCAGAAATGGAACGTTGACGTGATGGTTCAACATTCGACGTGATGGTTTGACAACTCTCGCTTTTATTTAGCGTGTACTCGTTTCCTCGGAAATGGAAGGTTGACGTGATGGTTCAACAGTCGACGTGATGGTTCGACAACTCTCGCTTTTATTTTCCGTGTACTCGTTTCCTCGGAAATCGTAGGTTGACGTGATGGTTCAACAGTCAACGTGATGGTTCGACAACACTCGCTTTTATTTAGCGTGTACTCGTTTCCTCGGAAATGGAACGTTGACGTGATGGTTCAACATTCGACATGATGGTTCGACAACTCTCGCTTTTATTTAGCGTGTACTCGTTTCCTCGGAAATGGAAGGTTGACGTGATGGTTCAAAAGTCGACGTGATGGTTCGACAACACTCGCTTTTATTTAGTGTGTACTTGTTTCCTCAGAAACTGAAGGTTCATGTGATGGTTCAACATTCGACGTGATGGTTCGACAACACTCGCTTTTATTTAGCGTGTACTCGTTTCCTCGGAAATGGAAGGTTGACGTGATGGTTCAACAGTCGACGTGATGGTTCGTCAACACTCGCTTTTATTTAGTGTGTACTCGTTTCCTCGGAAATGGAAGGTTGACTTGATGGTTCAACAGTCGACGTGATGGTTCGACAACTCTCGCTTTTATTTAGCGTGTACTCGTTTCCTCGGAAATGGAAGGTTGACGTGATGGTTCAACAATCGACGTGATGGTTCGACGACACACGCTTTTATTTAGCGTGTACTCGTTTCCTCGGAAATGGAAGGTTGACGTGATGGTTCAATGGTCGACGTGATGGTTCGATAGCTCTCGCTTTTATTTAGCGTGTACTCGTTTCGTCGGAGATGGAAGGTTGATGTGATGGTTCAACCATCGACGTGATGGTTCGATAGGTCTCGCTTTTATTTAGCGTGTACTTGTTTCCTCAGAAATGGAAGGTTGATGTGATGGTTCAACAGTCGACGTGATGGTTCGACAACTCTCGCTTTTATTTTCCGTGTACTCATTTCCTTGGAAATAGAAGGTTGACGTGATGGTTCAACAGTCGACGTGATGGTTCGATAACTCTCGCTTTTATTTAGCGTGTACTCGTTTCCTCGGAAATGGAAGGTTGATGTGATGGTTCAACAGTCGACGTGATGGTTCGACAACAATCGCTTTTATTTAGCGTGTACTCGTTTCCTCGGAAATGGAAGGTTGACTTTATGGTTCAACAGTCGACGTGATGGTTCGACAACTCTCGCTTTTATTTAGCGTGTACTCGTTTCCTCGGAAATGGAAGGTTGACGTGATGGTTCAACAGTCGACGTGATGGTTCGACGACACACGCTTTTAGTTAGCGTGTACTCGTTTCCTCGGAAATGGAAGGTTGACGTGATGGTTCAACGGTCGACGAGATGGTTCGATAGCTCTCGCTTTTATTTAGCGTGTACTCATTTCGTCGGAGATGGAAGGTTGATGTGATGGTTCAACCATCGACGTGATGGTTCGATAGGTCTCGCTTTTATTTAGCGTGTACTTGTTTCCTCGGAAATGGAAGGTTAACGTGATGGTTCAACAGTCGACGCGATGGTTCGACAACTCTCGCTTTTATTTTCCGTGTACTCATTTCCTTGGAAATAGAAGGTTGACGTGATGGTTCAACAGTCAACGTGATGGTTCGATAACTCTCGCTTTTATTTAGCGTGTACTCGTTTCCTCAGAAATGGAACGTTGACGTGATGGTTCAACATTCGACGTGATGGTTCGACAACACTCGCTTTTATTTAGCGTGTACTCGTTTCCTCGGAAATGGAACGTTGACGTGATGGTTCAACAGTCGACGTGATGGTTCGACAACTCTCGCTTTTATTTTCCGTGTACTCGTTTCCTCGGAAATCGTAGGTTGACGTGATGGTTTAACAGTCAACGTGATGGTTCGACAACACTCGCTTTTATTTAGCGTGTACTCGTTTCCTCGGAAATGGAACGTTGACGTGATGGTTCAACATTCGACACGATGGTTCGACAACTCTCGCTTTTATTTAGCGTGTACTCGTTTCCTCGGAAATGGAAGGTTGACGTGATGGTTCAAAAGTCGACGTGATGGTTCGACAACACTCGCTTTTATTTAGCGTGTACTCGTTTCCTCGGAAACTGAAGGTTCATGTGATGGTTCAACGTTCGACGTGATGGTTCGACAACACTCGCTTTTATTTAGCGTGTACTCGTTTCCTCAGAAATGGAAGGTTGACGTGATGGTTCAACAGTCGACGTGATGGTTCGTCAACACTCGCTTTTATTTAGCGTGTACTCGTTTCCTCGGAAATGGAAGGTTGACTTGATGGTTCAACAGTCGACGTGATGGTTCGACAACTCTCGCTTTTATTTAGCGTGTACTCGTTTCCTCGGAAATGGAAGGTTGACGTGATGGTTCAACAATCGACGTGATGGTTCGACGACACACGCTTTTATTTAGCGTGTACTCGTTTCCTCGGAAATGGAAGGTTGACGTGATGGTTCAACGGTCGACGTGATGGTTCGATAGGTCTCGCTTTTATTTAGCGTGTACTTGTTTCTTCAGAAATGGAAGGTTGATGTGATGGTTCAACATTCGACGTGATGGTTCGACAACTCTCGCTTTTATTTTCCGTGTACTCATTTCCTTGGAAATAGAAGGTTGACGTGATGGTTCAACAGTCGACGTGATGGTTCGATAACTCTCGCTTTTATTTAGCGTGTACTCGTTTCCTCGAAAATGGAAGGTTGATGTGATGGTTCAACAGTCGACGTGATGGTTCGACAACACTCGCTTTTATTTAGCGTGTACTCGTTTCCTCGGAAATGGAAGGTTGACTTGATGGTTCAACAGTCGACGTGATGGTTCGACAAATCTCGCTTTTATTTAGCGTGTACTCGTTTCCTCGGAAATGGAAGGTTGACGTGATGGTTCAACAGTCGACGTGATGGTTCGACGACACACGCTTTTATTTAGCGTGTACACGTTTCCTCGGAAATGGAAGGTTGACGTGATGGTTCAACGGTCGACGTGATGGTTCGATAGCTCTCGCTTTTATTTAGCGTGTACTCGTTTCGTCGGAGATGGAAGGTTGATGTGATGGTTCAACCATCGACGTGATGGTTCGATAGGTCTCGCTTTTATTTAGCGTGTACTTGTTTCCTCGGAAATGGAAGGTTAACGTGATGGTTCAACAGTCGACGCGATGGTTCGACAACTCTCGCTTTTATTTTCCGTGTACTCATTTCCTTGGAAATAGAAGGTTGACGTGATGGTTCAACAGTCGACGTGATGGTTCGATAACTCTCGCATTTATTTAGCGTGTACTCGTTTCCTCGGAAATGGAACGTTGACGTGATGGTTCAACATTCGACGTGATGGTTCGACAACACTCGCTTTTATTTAGCGAGTACTCGTTTGCTCGGAAATGGAAGGTTGACTTGATGGTTCAACAGTCGACGTGATGGTTCGACAACTCTCGCTTTTATTTAGCGTGTACTCGTTTCCTCAAAAACTGAAGGTTCATGTGATGGTTCAACATTCGACGTGATGGTTCGACAACACTCGCTTTTATTTAGCGTGTACTCGTTTCCTCGGAAATGGAAGGTTGACGTGATGGTTCAACAGTCCACGTGATGGTTCGTCAACACTCGCTTTTATTTAGCGTGTACTCGTTTCCTCGGAAATGGAAGGTTGACTTGATGGTTCAACAGTCGACGTGATGGTTCGACAACTCTCGCTTTTATTTAGCGTGTACTCGTTTCCTCAGAAATGGAACGTTGACGTGATGGTTCAACATTCGACGTGATGGTTTGACAACTCTCGCTTTTATTTAGCGTGTACTCGTTTCCTCGGAAATGGAAGGTTGACGTGATGGTTCAACAGTCGACGTGATGGTTCGACAACTCTCGCTTTTATTTTCCGTGTACTCGTTTCCTCGGAAATCGTAGGTTGACGTGATGGTTCAACAGTCAACGTGATGGTTCGACAACACTCGCTTTTATTTAGCGTGTACTCGTTTCCTCGGAAATGGAACGTTGACGTGATGGTTCAACATTCGACATGATGGTTCGACAACTCTCGCTTTTATTTAGCGTGTACTCGTTTCCTCGGAAATGGAAGGTTGACGTGATGGTTCAAAAGTCGACGTGATGGTTCGACAACACTCGCTTTTATTTAGTGTGTACTTGTTTCCTCAGAAACTGAAGGTTCATGTGATGGTTCAACATTCGACGTGATGGTTCGACAACACTCGCTTTTATTTAGCGTGTACTCGTTTCCTCGGAAATGGAAGGTTGACGTGATGGTTCAACAGTCGACGTGATGGTTCGTCAACACTCGCTTTTATTTAGTGTGTACTCGTTTCCTCGGAAATGGAAGGTTGACTTGATGGTTCAACAGTCGACGTGATGGTTCGACAACTCTCGCTTTTATTTAGCGTGTACTCGTTTCCTCGGAAATGGAAGGTTGACGTGATGGTTCAACAATCGACGTGATGGTTCGACGACACACGCTTTTATTTAGCGTGTACTCGTTTCCTCGGAAATGGAAGGTTGACGTGATGGTTCAATTGTCGACGTGATGGTTCGATAGCTCTCGCTTTTATTTAGCGTGTACTCGTTTCGTCGGAGATGGAAGGTTGATGTGATGGTTCAACCATCGACGTGATGGTTCGATAGGTCTCGCTTTTATTTAGCGTGTACTTGTTTCCTCAGAAATGGAAGGTTGATGTGATGGTTCAACAGTCGACGTGATGGTTCGACA
Source organism: Lathyrus sativus (assembly GCA_963859935.3). Taxonomy (NCBI): domain Eukaryota; kingdom Viridiplantae; phylum Streptophyta; class Magnoliopsida; order Fabales; family Fabaceae; genus Lathyrus; species Lathyrus sativus. The sequence continues at coordinate 1,231,408 of CAWUDS030001327.1, read as the reverse complement.
ACTCTCGCTTTTATTTTCCGTGTACTCATTTCCTTGGAAATAGAAGGTTGACGTGATGGTTCAACAGTCGACGTGATGGTTCGATAACTCTCGCTTTTATTTAGCGTGTACTCGTTTCCTCGGAAATGGAAGGTTGATGTGATGGTTCAACAGTCGACGTGATGGTTCGACAACAATCGCTTTTATTTAGCGTGTACTCGTTTCCTCGGAAATGGAAGGTTGACTTTATGGTTCAACAGTCGACGTGATGGTTCGACAACTCTCGCTTTTATTTAGCGTGTACTCGTTTCCTCGGAAATGGAAGGTTGACGTGATGGTTCAACAGTCGACGTGATGGTTCGACGACACACGCTTTTATTTAGCGTGTACTCGTTTCCTCGGAAATGGAAGGTTGACGTGATGGTTCAACGGTCGACGAGATGGTTCGATAGCTCTCGCTTTTATTTAGCGTGTACTCGTTTCGTCGGAGATGGAAGGTTGATGTGATGGTTCAACCATCGACGTGACGGTTTGATAGGTCTCGCTTTTATTTAGCGTGTACTTGTTTCCTCGGAAATGGAAGGTTAACGTGATGGTTCAACAGTCGACGCGATGGTTCGACAACTCTCGCTTTTATTTTCCGTGTACTCATTTCCTTGGAAATAGAAGGTTGACGTGATGGTTCAACAGTCAACGTGATGGTTCGATAACTCTCGCTTTTATTTAGCGTGTACTCGTTTCCTCGGAATTGGAACGTTGACGTGATGGTTCAACATTCGACGTGATGGTTCGACAACACTCGCTTTTATTTAGCGAGTACTCGTTTCCTCGGAAATGGAAGGTTGACTTGATGGTTCAACAGTCGACGTGATGGTTCGACAACTCTCGCTTTTATTTAGCGTGTACTCGTTTCCTCGGAAATGGAAGGTTGACGTGATGGTTCAACAGTCGACGTGATGGTTCGACGACACATGCTTTTATTTTGCGTGTACTCGTTTCCTCGGAAATGGAAGGTTGACTTGATGGTTCAACAGTCGACGTGATGGTTCGACAGCTCTCGCTTTTATTTAGCGTGTACTCGTTTCCTCGGAAATGGAAGGTTAACGTGATGGTTCAACAGTCGACGTGATGGTTCGACAACTCTCGCTTTTATTTAGCGTGTACTCGTTTCCTCGGAAATAGAAGGTTGACGTGACGGTTCAACAGTCGACGTGATGGTTCGACAACACTCGCTTTTATTTAGCGTGTACTCGTTTCCTCGGAAATGGAAGGTTGACGTGATGGTTCAACAGTCGACAAGATGGTTCGACATCACACACTTTTATTTAGCGTGTACTCGTTTCCTCGGAAATGGAAGGTTGACGTGATGGTTCGACGGTCGACGTGATTGTTCGATAGCTCTAGCTTTTATTTAGCATGTACTTGTTTCCTCGGAAATGGAAGGTTGATGTGATGGTTCAACGGTCGACGTGATGGTTCGATACGTCTCGCTTTTATTTAGCGTTTACTTGTTTCCTCGGAAATGGAAGGTTGACGTGATGGTTCAACAGTCGACGTGATGGTTCGACAACTCTCGCTTTTATTTTCCGTGTACTCGTTTCCTTGGAAATAGAAGGTTGACGTGATGGTTCAACAGTCGACGTGATGGTTCGAAAACACTCGCTTTTATTTAGCGTGTACTCGTTTCCTCGGTAACTGAAGGTTGACGTGATGGTTCAACATTCGACGTGATGGTTCGTCAACACTCGCTTTTATTTAGCGTATACTCGTTTCCTCGGAAATGGAAGGTTGACGTGATGGTTCAATAGTCGGCGTGATGGTTCGACAACACTCGCTTTTATTTAGTGTGTACTCGTTTCCTCGGAAAAGGAACGTTGATGTGATGGTTCAACATTCGACGTGATGGTTCGAAAACTCTCGCTTTTATTTAGCGTGTACTCGTTTCCTAGGAAATGGAAGGTTGACGTGATGGTTCAACAGTCGACGTGATGGTTCGACAACTCTCGCTGTTATTTTCCGTGTACTCGTTTCCTCGGAAATGGTAGGTTGACGTGATGGTTCAAAAGTCGACGTGATGGTTCGACAAAACTCGCTTTTATTTAGCGTGTACTCGTTTCCTCAAAAATGGAACGTTGACGTGATGGTTCAACATTCGACGTGATGGTTCGACAACTCTCGCTTTTATTTAGCATGTACTCGTTTCCTCGGAAATGGAAAGTTGACGTGATGGTTCAACAGTCGACGTGATGGTTCGACAATACTCGCTTTTATTTAGCGTGTACTCGTTTCCTCGGAAACTGAAGGTTGACGTGATAGTTCGACAACACTCGCTTTTATTTAGCGTGTACTCGTTTCCTCGGAAATGGAAGGTTGACGTGATGGTTCAACAGTCGACGTGATGGTTTGATAACACTCGCTTTTATTTAGCGTGTACTCATTTCCTCAGAAATGGAAGGTTGACTTGATGGTTCAACAGTCGACGTGATGGTTCGACAACTCTCGCTTTTATTTAGCGTGTACTCGTTTCCTCGGAAATGGAAGGTTGACGTGATGGTTCAACAGTCGACGTGATGGTTCGAAGACACACGCTTTTATTTAGCGTGTACTCGTTTCCTCGGAAATGAAAGGTTGACGTGATGGTTCAACGGTCGACGTGATGGTTCGATAGCTCTCGCTTTTATTTAGCGTGTACTCGTTTCATCGGAGATAGAAGGTTGATGTGATGGTTCAACCGTCGACGTGATGGTTCGATAGGTCTCGCTTTTATTTAGCGTGTACTTGTTTCCTCGGAAATGGAAGGTTGACGTGATGGTTCAACAGTCGACGTGATGGTTCGACAACTCTCGCTTTTATTTTTCGTGTACTCATTTTCTTGGAAATAGAAGGTTGACGTGATGGTTCAACAGTCGACATGATGGTTCAACAACACACGCTTTTATTTAGCGTGTACTCGTTTCCTCGGAAATGGAAGGTTGACGTGATGGTTCAACGGTCGACGTGATTGTTCGATAGCTCTAGCTTTTATTTAGCGTGTACTTGTTTCCTCGGAAATGGAAGGTTGATGTGATGGTTCAACGGTCGATGTGATGGTTCGATAGGTCTCGCTTTTATTTAGCGTGTACTTGTTTCCTCGAAAATGGAAGGTTGACGTGATGGTTCAACAGTCGACGTGATGGTTCGACAACTCTCGCTTTTATTTTCCGTGTACTCGTTTCCTTGGAAATAGAAGGTTGATGTAATGGTTCAACAGTCGACGTGATGGTTCGACAACACTCGCTTTTATTTAGCGTGTACTCATTTCCTCAGAAATGGAAGGTTGACGTGATGGTTCAACAGTCGACATGATGGTTCGACAACACTCGCTTTTATTTAGCATGTACTCGTTTCCTCGGAAATGGAACGTTGACGTGATGGTTCAACATTCGACGTGATGGTTTGACAACTCTCGCTTTTATTTAGCGTGTACTCGTTTCCTCGGAAATGGAAGGTTGACGTGATGGTTCAACAGTCGACGTGATGGTTCGACAACACTCGCTTTTATTTAGCGTGTACTCGTTTCCTCGGAAATGGAAGGTTGACGTGATGGTTCAACAGTCGACGTGATGGTTCGACAACTCTCGCTTTTATTTTCCGTGTACTCGTTTCCTCAGAAATCGTAGGTTGACGTGATGGTTCAACAGTCAACGTGATGGTTCGACAACACTCGCTTTTATTTAGCGTGTACTCGTTTCCTCGGAAATGGAACGTTGACATGATGGTTCAACATTCGACATGATGGTTCGACAACTCTCGCTTTTATTTAGCGTGTACTCGTTTCCTCGGAAATGGAAGGTTGACGTGATGGTTCAACAATCGACGTGATGGTTCGACGACACACGCTTTTATTTAGCGTGTACTCGTTTCCTCGGAAATGGAAGGTTGACGTGATGGTTCAACGGTCGACGTGATGGTTCGATAGCTCTCGCTTTTATTTAGCGTGTACTCGTTTCGTCGGAGATGGAAGGTTGATGTGATGGTTCAACCATCGACGTGATGGTTCGATAGGTCTCGCTTTTATTTAGCGTGTACTTGTTTCCTCGGAAATGGAACGTTGACGTGATGGTTCAACATTCGACATGATGGTTCGACAATTCTCGCTTTTATTTAGCGTGTACTCGTTTCCTCGAAAATGGAAGGTTGACGTGATGGTTCAAAAGTCAACGTGATGGTTCGACAACACTCGCTTTTATTTAGCGTGTACTCGTTTCCTCGGAAACTGAAGGTTCTTGTGATGGTTCAACATTCGACGTGATGGTTCGACAACACTCGCTTTTATTTAGCGTGTACTCGTTTCCTCGGAAATGGAAGTTTGACGTGATGGTTCAACATTCGACGTGATGGTTCGACAACTCTCGCTTTTATTTAGCGTGTACTCGTTTCCTCGGAAATGGAAGGTTGACGTGATGGTTCAACAGTCGACATGATGGTTCGACAACACTCACTTTTATTTAGTGTGTACTTGTTTCCTCGGAAATGGAACGTTGACGTGATGGTTCAACATTCGACGTGATGGTTTGACAACTCTCGCTTTTATTTAGCGTGTACTCGTTTCCTCGAAAATGGAAGGTTGACGTGATGGTTCAACAGTCGACGTGATGGTTCGACAACACTCGCTTTTATTTAGCGTGTACTCGTTTCCTCGGAAATGGAAGGTTGACGTGATGGTTCAACAGTCGACGTGATGGTTCGACAACTCTCGCTTTTATTTTCCGTGTACTCGTTTCCTCAGAAATCGTAGGTTGACGTGATGGTTCAACAGTCAACGTGATGGTTCGACAACACTCGCCTTTATTTAGCGTGTACTCGTTTCCTCGGAAATGGAACGTTGACGTGATGGTTCAACATTCGACATGATGGTTCGACAACTCTCGCTTTTATTTAGCGTGTACTCGTTTCCTCGAAAATGGAAGGTTGACGTGATGGTTCAAAAGTCAACGTGATGGTTCGACAACACTCGCTTTTATTTAGTGTGTACTCGTTTCCTCGGAAACTGAAGGTTCTTGTGATGGTTCAACATTCGACGTGATGGTTCGACAACACTCGCTTTTATTTAGCGTGTACTCGTTTCCTCGGAAATGGAAGTTTGACGTGATGGTTCAACATTCGACGTGATGGTTTGACAACACTCGCTTTTATTTAGCGTGTACTCGTTTCCTCGGAAATGGAAGGTTGACGTGATGGTTCAACAGTCGACGTGATGGTTCGACAACACTCGCTTTTATTTAGCGTGTACTCGTTTCCTCAGAAATGGAAGGTTGACGTGATGGTTCAACAGTCGACGTGATGGTTCGACAACTCTCGCTTTTATTTTCCGTGTACTCGTTTCCTTGGAAATAGAAGGTTGACGTGATGGTTCAACAGTCGACGTGATGGTTCGACAACACTCGCTTTTATTTAGCGTGTACTCGTTTCCTCGGTAACTGAAGGTTGACGTGATGGTTCAACATTCGACGTGATGGTTCGTCAACACTCGCTTTTATTTAGCGTATACTCGTTTCCTCGGAAATGGAAGGTTGACGTGATGGTTCAACAGTCGGCGTGATGGTTCGACAACACTCGCTTTTATTTAGTGTGTACTCGTTTCCTCGGAAAAGGAACGTTGATGTGATGGTTCAACATTCGACGTGATGGTTCGAAAACTCTCGCTTTTATTTAGCGTGTACTCGTTTCCTAGGAAATGGAAGGTTGACGTGATGGTTCAACAGTCGACGTGATAGTTCGACAACTCTCGCTGTTATTTTCCGTGTACTCGTTTCCTCGGAAATGGTAGGTTGACGTGATGGTTCAAAAGTCGACGTGATGGTTCGACAAAACTCGCTTTTATTTAGCGTGTACTCGTTTCCTCGAAAATGGAACGTTGACGTGATGGTTCAACATTCGACGTGATGGTTCGACAACTCTCGCTTTTATTTAGCATGTACTCGTTTCCTCGGAAATGGAAAGTTGACGTGATGGTTCAACAGTCGACGTGATGGTTCGACAACACTCGCTTTTATTTAGCGTGTACTCGTTTCCTCGGAAACTGAAGGTTGACGTGATGGTTCGACAACACTCGCTTTTATTTAGCGTGTACTCGTTTCCTCGGAAATGGAAGGTTGACGTGATGGTTCAACAGTCGACGTGATGGTTTGATAACACTCGCTTTTATTTAGCGTGTACTCGTTTCCTCAGAAATGGAAGGTTGACTTGATGGTTCAACAGTCGACGTGATGGTTCGACAACTCTCGCTTTTATTTAGCGTGTACTCGTTTCCTCGGAAATGGAAGGTTGACGTGATGGTTCAACAGTCGACGTGATGGTTCGACGACACACGCTTTTATTTAGCGTGTACTCGTTTCCTAGGAAATGAAAGGTTGACGTGATGGTTCAACGGTCGACGTGATGGTTCGATAGCTCTCGCTTTTATTTAGCGTGTACTCGTTTCATCGGAGATAGAAGGTTGATGTGATGGTTCAACCGTCGACGTGATGGTTCGATAGGTCTCGCTTTTATTTAGCGTGTACTTGTTTCCTCGGAAATGGAAGGTTGACGTGATGGTTCAACAGTCGACGTGATGGTTCGACAACTCTCGCTTTTATTTTTCGTGTACTCATTTCCTTGGAAATAGAAGGTTGACGTGATGGTTCAACAGTCGACGTGATGGTTCGATAACTCGCTTTTATTTAGCGTGTACTCGTTTCCTCGGAAATGGAACGTTGACGTGATGGTTCAACAGTCGACGTGATGGTTCGACATCACACGCTTTTATTTAGCGTGTACTCGTTTCCTCGGAAATGGAAGGTTGACGTGATGGTTCAACGGTCGACGTGATTGTTCGATAGCTCTAGCTTTTATTTAGCGTGTACTTGTTTCCTCGGAAATGGAAGGTTGATGTGATGGTTCAACGGTCGATGTGATGGTTCGATAGGTCTCGCTTTTATTTAGCGTGTACTTGTTTCCTCGAAAATGGAAGGTTGACGTGATGGTTCAACAGTCGACGTGATGGTTCGACAACTCTCGCTTTTACTTTTCGTGTACTCGTTTCCTTGGAAATAGAAGGTTGATGTGATGGTTCAACAGTCGACGTGATGGTTCGACAACACTCGCTTTTATTTAGCGTGTACTCGTTTCCTCGGTAACTGAAGGTTGACGTGATGGTTCAACATTCGACGTGATGGTTCGACAACACTCGCTTTTATTTAGCGTGTACTCATTTCCTCAGAAATGGAAGGTTGACGTGATGGTTCAACAGTCGACATGATGGTTCAACAACACACGCTTTTATTTAGCGTGTACTCGTTTCCTCGGAAATGGAAGGTTGACGTGATGGTTCAACGGTCGACGTGATTGTTCGATAGCTCTAGCTTTTATTTAGAGTGTACTTGTTTCCTCGGAAATGGAAGGTTGATGTGATGGTTCAACGGTCGATGTGATGGTTCGATAGGTCTCGCTTTTATTTAGCGTGTACTTGTTTCCTCGAAAATGGAAGGTTGACGTGATGGTTCAACAGTCGACGTGATGGTTCGACAACTCTCGCTTTTATTTTCCGTGTACTCGTTTCCTTGGAAATAGAAGGTTGATGTGATGGTTCAACAGTCGACGTGATGGTTCGACAACACTCGCTTTTATTTAGCGTGTACTCATTTCCTCAGAAATGGAAGGTTGACGTGATGGTTCAACAGTCGACATGATGGTTCGACAACACTCGCTTTTATTTAGCATGTACTCGTTTCCTCGGAAATGGAACGTTGACGTGATGGTTCAACATTCGACGTGATGGTTTGACAACTCTCGCTTTTATTTAGCGTGTACTCGTTTCCTCGGAAATGGAAGGTTGACGTGATGGTTCAACAGTCGACGTGATGGTTCGACAACACTCGCTTTTATTTAGCGTGTACTCGTTTCCTCGGAAATGGAAGGTTGACGTGATGGTTCAACAGTCGACGTGATGGTTCGACAACTCTCGCTTTTATTTTCCGTGTACTCGTTTCCTCAGAAATCGTAGGTTGACGTGATGGTTCAACAGTCAACGTGATGGTTCGACAACACTCGCTTTTATTTAGCGTGTACTCGTTTCCTCGGAAATGGAACGTTGACGTGATGGTTCAACATTCGACATGATGGTTCGACAACTCTCGCTTTTATTTAGCGTGTACTCGTTTCCTCGGAAATGGAAGGTTGACGTGATGGTTCAACAATCGACGTGATGGTTCGACGACACACGCTTTTATTTAGCGTGTACTCGTTTCCTCGGAAATGGAAGGTTGACGTGATGGTTCAACGGTCGACGTGATGGTTCGATAGCTCTCGCTTTTATTTAGCGTGTACTCGTTTCGTCGGAGATGGAAGGTTGATGTGATGGTTCAACCATCGACGTGATGGTTCGATAGGTCTCGCTTTTATTTAGCGTGTACTTGTTTCCTCGGAAATGGAACGTTGACGTGATGGTTCAACATTCGACATGATGGTTCGACAATTCTCGCTTTTATTTAGCGTGTACTCGTTTCCTCGAAAATGGAAGGTTGACGTGATGGTTCAAAAGTCAACGTGATGGTTCGACAACACTCGCTTTTATTTAGCGTGTACTCGTTTCCTCGGAAACTGAAGGTTCTTGTGATGGTTCAACATTCGACGTGATGGTTCGACAACACTCGCTTTTATTTAGCGTGTACTCGTTTCCTCGGAAATGGAAGTTTGACGTGATGGTTCAACATTCGACGTGATGGTTCGACAACTCTCGCTTTTATTTAGCGTGTACTCGTTTCCTCGGAAATGGAAGGTTGACGTGATGGTTCAACAGTCGACATGATGGTTCGACAACACTCACTTTTATTTAGTGTGTACTTGTTTCCTCGGAAATGGAACGTTGACGTGATGGTTCAACATTCGACGTGATGGTTTGACAACTCTCGCTTTTATTTAGCGTGTACTCGTTTCCTCGAAAATGGAAGGTTGACGTGATGGTTCAACAGTCGACGTGATGGTTCGACAACACTCGCTTTTATTTAGCGTGTACTCGTTTCCTCGGAAATGGAAGGTTGACGTGATGGTTCAACAGTCGACGTGATGGTTCGACAACTCTCGCTTTTATTTTCCGTGTACTCGTTTCCTCAGAAATCGTAGGTTGACGTGATGGTTCAACAGTCAACGTGATGGTTCGACAACACTCGCCTTTATTTAGCGTGTACTCGTTTCCTCGGAAATGGAACGTTGACGTGATGGTTCAACATTCGACATGATGGTTCGACAACTCTCGCTTTTATTTAGCGTGTACTCGTTTCCTCGAAAATGGAAGGTTGACGTGATGGTTCAAAAGTCAACGTGATGGTTCGACAACACTCGCTTTTATTTAGTGTGTACTCGTTTCCTCGGAAACTGAAGGTTCTTGTGATGGTTCAACATTCGACGTGATGGTTCGACAACACTCGCTTTTATTTAGCGTGTACTCGTTTCCTCGGAAATGGAAGTTTGACGTGATGGTTCAACATTCGACGTGATGGTTTGACAACACTCGCTTTTATTTAGCGTGTACTCGTTTCCTCGGAAATGGAAGGTTGACGTGATGGTTCAACAGTCGACGTGATGGTTCGACAACACTCGCTTTTATTTAGCGTGTACTCGTTTCCTCAGAAATGGAAGGTTGACGTGATGGTTCAACAGTCGACGTGATGGTTCGACAACTCTCGCTTTTATTTTCCGTGTACTCGTTTCCTTGGAAATAGAAGGTTGACGTGATGGTTCAACAGTCGACGTGATGGTTCGACAACACTCGCTTTTATTTAGCGTGTACTCGTTTCCTCGGTAACTGAAGGTTGACGTGATGGTTCAACATTCGACGTGATGGTTCGTCAACACTCGCTTTTATTTAGCGTATACTCGTTTCCTCGGAAATGGAAGGTTGACGTGATGGTTCAACAGTCGGCGTGATGGTTCGACAACACTCGCTTTTATTTAGTGTGTACTCGTTTCCTCGGAAAGGAACGTTGATGTGATGGTTCAACATTCGACGTGATGGTTCGAAAACTCTCGCTTTTATTTAGCGTGTACTCGTTTCCTAGGAAATGGAAGGTTGACGTGATGGTTCAACAGTCGACGTGATAGTTCGACAACTCTCGCTGTTATTTTCCGTGTACTCGTTTCCTCGGAAATGGTAGGTTGACGTGATGGTTCAAAAGTCGACGTGATGGTTCGACAAAACTCGCTTTTATTTAGCGTGTACTCGTTTCCTCGAAAATGGAACGTTGACGTGATGGTTCAACATTCGACGTGATGGTTCGACAACTCTCGCTTTTATTTAGCATGTACTCGTTTCCTCGGAAATGGAAAGTTGACGTGATGGTTCAACAGTCGACGTGATGGTTCGACAACACTCGCTTTTATTTAGCGTGTACTCGTTTCCTCGGAAACTGAAGGTTGACGTGATGGTTCGACAACACTCGCTTTTATTTAGCGTGTACTCGTTTCCTCGGAAATGGAAGGTTGACGTGATGGTTCAACAGTCGACGTGATGGTTTGATAACACTCGCTTTTATTTAGCGTGTACTCGTTTCCTCAGAAATGGAAGGTTGACTTGATGGTTCAACAGTCGACGTGATGGTTCGACAACTCTCGCTTTTATTTAGCGTGTACTCGTTTCCTCGGAAATGGAAGGTTGACGTGATGGTTCAACAGTCGACGTGATGGTTCGACGACACACGCTTTTATTTAGCGTGTACTCGTTTCCTAGGAAATGAAAGGTTGACGTGATGGTTCAACGGTCGACGTGATGGTTCGATAGCTCTCGCTTTTATTTAGCGTGTACTCGTTTCATCGGAGATAGAAGGTTGATGTGATGGTTCAACCGTCGACGTGATGGTTCGATAGGTCTCGCTTTTATTTAGCGTGTACTTGTTTCCTCGGAAATGGAAGGTTGACGTGATGGTTCAACAGTCGACGTGATGGTTCGACAACTCTCGCTTTTATTTTTCGTGTACTCATTTCCTTGGAAATAGAAGGTTGACGTGATGGTTCAACAGTCGACGTGATGGTTCGATAACTCGCTTTTATTTAGCGTGTACTCGTTTCCTCGGAAATGGAACGTTGACGTGATGGTTCAACAGTCGACGTGATGGTTCGACATCACACGCTTTTATTTAGCGTGTACTCGTTTCCTCGGAAATGGAAGGTTGACGTGATGGTTCAACGGTCGACGTGATTGTTCGATAGCTCTAGCTTTTATTTAGCGTGTACTTGTTTCCTCGGAAATGGAAGGTTGATGTGATGGTTCAACGGTCGATGTGATGGTTCGATAGGTCTCGCTTTTATTTAGCGTGTACTTGTTTCCTCGAAAATGGAAGGTTGACGTGATGGTTCAACAGTCGACGTGATGGTTCGACAACTCTCGCTTTTACTTTTCGTGTACTCGTTTCCTTGGAAATAGAAGGTTGATGTGATGGTTCAACAGTCGACGTGATGGTTCGACAACACTCGCTTTTATTTAGCGTGTACTCGTTTCCTCGGTAACTGAAGGTTGACGTGATGGTTCAACATTCGACGTGATGGTTCGACAACACTCGCTTTTATTTAGCGTGTACTCATTTCCTCAGAAATGGAAGGTTGACGTGATGGTTCAACAGTCGACATGATGGTTCAACAACACACGCTTTTATTTAGCGTGTACTCGTTTCCTCGGAAATGGAAGGTTGACGTGATGGTTCAACGGTCGACGTGATTGTTCGATAGCTCTAGCTTTTATTTAGAGTGTACTTGTTTCCTCGGAAATGGAAGGTTGATGTGATGGTTCAACGGTCGATGTGATGGTTCGATAGGTCTCGCTTTTATTTAGCGTGTACTTGTTTCCTCGAAAATGGAAGGTTGACGTGATGGTTCAACAGTCGACGTGATGGTTCGACAACTCTCGCTTTTATTTTCCGTGTACTCGTTTCCTTGGAAATAGAAGGTTGATGTGATGGTTCAACAGTCGACGTGATGGTTCGACAACACTCGCTTTTATTTAGCGTGTACTCATTTCCTCAGAAATGGAAGGTTGACGTGATGGTTCAACAGTCGACATGATGGTTCGACAACACTCGCTTTTATTTAGCATGTACTCGTTTCCTCGGAAATGGAACGTTGACGTGATGGTTCAACATTCGACGTGATGGTTTGACAACTCTCGCTTTTATTTAGCGTGTACTCGTTTCCTCGGAAATGGAAGGTTGACGTGATGGTTCAACAGTCGACGTGATGGTTCGACAACACTCGCTTTTATTTAGCGTGTACTCGTTTCCTCGGAAATGGAAGGTTGACGTGATGGTTCAACAGTCGACGTGATGGTTCGACAACTCTCGCTTTTATTTTCCGTGTACTCGTTTCCTCAGAAATCGTAGGTTGACGTGATGGTTCAACAGTCAACGTGATGGTTCGACAACACTCGCTTTTATTTAGCGTGTACTCGTTTCCTCGGAAATGGAACGTTGACGTGATGGTTCAACATTCGACATGATGGTTCGACAACTCTCGCTTTTATTTAGCGTGTACTCGTTTCCTCGGAAATGGAAGGTTGACGTGATGGTTCAACAATCGACGTGATGGTTTGACGACACACGCTTTTATTTAGCGTGTACTCGTTTCCTCGGAAATGGAAGGTTGACGTGATGGTTCAACGGTCGACGTGATGGTTCGATAGCTCTCGCTTTTATTTAGCGTGTACTCGTTTCGTCGGAGATGGAAGGTTGATGTGATGGTTCAACCATCGACGTGATGGTTCGATAGGTCTCGCTTTTATTTAGCGTGTACTTGTTTCCTCGGAAATGGAACGTTGACGTGATGGTTCAACATTCGACATGATGGTTCGACAATTCTCGCTTTTATTTAGCGTGTACTCGTTTCCTCGAAAATGGAAGGTTGACGTGATGGTTCAAAAGTCAACGTGATGGTTCGACAACACTCGCTTTTATTTAGCGTGTACTCGTTTCCTCGGAAACTGAAGGTTCTTGTGATGGTTCAACATTCGACGTGATGGTTCGACAACACTCGCTTTTATTTAGCGTGTACTCGTTTCCTCGGAAATGGAAGTTTGACGTGATGGTTCAACATTCGACGTGATGGTTCGACAACACTCGCTTTTATTTAGCGTGTACTCGTTTCCTCGGAAATGGAAGGTTGACGTGATGGTTCAACAGTCGACGTGATGGTTCGACAACACTTGCTTTTATTTAGCGTGTACTCGTTTCCTCGGAAATGGAAGGTTGACGTGATGGTTCAACAGTCGACGTGATGGTTCGACAACTCTCGCTTTTATTTTCCGTGTACTCGTTTCCTCAGAAATCGTAGGTTGACGTGATGGTTCAACAGTCAACGTGATGGTTCGACAACACTCGCTTTTATTTAGCGTGTACTCGTTTCCTCGGAAATGGAACGTTGACGTGATGGTTCAACATTCGACATGATGGTTCGACAACTCTCGCTTTTATTTAGCGTGTACTCGTTTCCTCGGAAATGGAAGGTTGACGTGATGGTTCAAAAGTCGACGTGATGGTTCGACAACACTCGCTTTTATTTAGCGTGTACTCGTTTCCTCGGAAACTGAAGGTTCTTGTGATGGTTCAACATTCGACGTGATGGTTCGACAACACTCGCTTTTATTTAGCGTGTACTCGTTTCCTCGGAAATGGAAGTTTGACGTGATGGTTCAACATTCGACGTGATGGTTCGACAACACTCGCTTTTATTTAGCGTGTACTCGTTTCCTCGGAAATGGAAGGTTGACGTGATGGTTCAACAGTCGACGTGATGGTTCGACAACACTCGCTTTTATTTAGCGTGTACTCGTTTCCTCGGAAATGGAAGGTTGACGTGATGGTTCAACAGTCGACGTGATGGTTCGACAACTCTCGCTTTTATTTTCCGTGTACTCGTTTCCTCAGAAATCGTAGGTTGACGTGATGGTTCAACAGTCAACGTGATGGTTCGACAACACTCGCTTTTATTTAGCGTGTACTCGTTTCCTCGGAAATGGAACGTTGACGTGATGGTTCAACATTCGACATGATGGTTCGACAACTCTCGCTTTTATTTAGCGTGTACTCGTTTCCTCGGAAATGGAAGGTTGACGTGATGGTTCAAAAGTCGACGTGATGGTTCGACAACACTCGCTTTTATTTAGCGTGTACTCGTTTCCTCGGAAACTGAAGGTTCATGTGATGGTTCAACATTCGACGTGATGGTTCGACAACACTCGCTTTTATTTAGCGTGTACTCGTTTCCTCGGAAATGGAAGTTTGACGTGATGGTTCAACAGTCGACGTGATTGTTCGACAACACTCGCTTTTATTTAGCGTGTACTCGTTTCCTCGGAAATGGAAGGTTGACTTGATGGTTCAACAGTCGACGTGATGGTTCGACAACTCTCGCTTTTATTTAAAATGTACTCGTTTCCTCGGAAATGGAAGGTTGACGTGATGTTTCAACAATCGACGTGATGGTTCGACGACACACGCTTTTATTTAGCGTGTACTCGTTTCCTCGGAAATGGAAGGTTGACGTGATGGTTCAACGGTCGACGTGATGGTTCGATAGCTCTCGCTTTTATTTAGCGTGTACTCGTTTCGTCGGAGATGGAAGGTTGATGTGATGGTTCAACCATCAACGTGATGGTTCGATAGGTCTCGCTTTTATTTAGCGTGTACTTGTTTCCTCGGAAATGGAACGTTGACGTGATGGTTCAACATTCGACACGATGGTTCGACAATTCTCGCTTTTATTTAGCGTGTACTCGTTTCCTCGAAAATGGAAGGTTGACGTGATGGTTCAAAAGTCAACGTGATGGTTCGACAACACTCGCTTTTATTTAGCGTGTACTCGTTTCCTCAGAAACTGAAGGTTCTTGTGATGGTTCAACATTCAACGTGATGGTTCGACAACACTCGCTTTTATTTAGCGTGTACTCGTTTCCTCGGAAATGGAAGTTTGACGTGATGGTTCAACATTCGACGTGATGGTTCGACAACACTCGCTTTTATTTAGCGTGTACTCGTTTCCTCGGAAATGGAAGGTTGACGTGATGGTTCAACAGTCGACGTGATGGTTCGACAACACTCGCTTTTATTTAGCTTGTACTCGTTTCCTCGGAAATGGAAGGTTGACGTGATGGTTCAACAGTCGACGTGATGGTTCGACAACTCTCGCTTTTATTTTCCGTGTACTCGTTTCCTCAGAAATCGTAGGTTGATGTGATGGTTCAACAATCAACGTGATGGTTCGACAACACTCGCTTTTATTTAGCGTGTACTCGTTTCCTCGGAAATGGAACGTTGACGTGATGGTTCAACATTCGACATGATGGTTCGACAACTCTCGCTTTTATTTAGCGTGTACTCGTTTCCTCGGAAATGGAAGGTTGACGTGATGGTTCAAAAGTCGACGTGATGGTTCGACAACACTCGCTTTTATTTAGCGTGTACTCGTTTCCTCGGAAACTGAAGGTTCATGTGATGGTTCAACATTCGACGTGATGGTTCGACAACACTCGCTTTTATTTAGCGTGTACTCGTTTCCTCGGAAATGGAAGTTTGACGTGATGGTTCAACAGTCGACGTGATTGTTCGACAACACTCGCTTTTATTTAGCGTGTACTCGTTTCCTCGGAAATGGAAGGTTGACTTGATGGTTCAACAGTCGACGTGATGGTTCGACAACTCTCGCTTTTATTTAAAATGTACTCGTTTCCTCGGAAATGGAAGGTTGACGTGATGTTTCAACAATCGACGTGATGGTTCGACGACACACGCTTTTATTTAGCGTGTACTCGTTTCCTCGGAAATGGAAGGTTGACGTGATGGTTCAACGGTCGACGTGATGGTTCGATAGCTCTCGCTTTTATTTAGCGTGTACTCGTTTCGTCGGAGATGGAAGGTTGATGTGATGGTTCAACCATCAACGTGATGGTTCGATAGGTCTCGCTTTTATTTAGCGTGTACTTGTTTCCTCGGAAATGGAACGTTGACGTGATGGTTCAACATTCGACACGATGGTTCGACAATTCTCGCTTTTATTTAGCGTGTACTCGTTTCCTCGAAAATGGAAGGTTGACGTGATGGTTCAAAAGTCAACGTGATGGTTCGACAACACTCGCTTTTATTTAGCGTGTACTCGTTTCCTCAGAAACTGAAGGTTCTTGTGATGGTTCAACATTCAACGTGATGGTTCGACAACACTCGCTTTTATTTAGCGTGTACTCGTTTCCTCGGAAATGGAAGTTTGACGTGATGGTTCAACATTCGACGTGATGGTTCGACAACACTCGCTTTTATTTAGCGTGTACTCGTTTCCTCGGAAATGGAAGGTTGACGTGATGGTTCAACAGTCGACGTGATGGTTCGACAACACTCGCTTTTATTTAGCTTGTACTCGTTTCCTCGGAAATGGAAGGTTGACGTGATGGTTCAACAGTCGACGTGATGGTTCGACAACTCTCGCTTTTATTTTCCGTGTACTCGTTTCCTCAGAAATCGTAGGTTGATGTGATGGTTCAACAATCAACGTGATGGTTCGACAACACTCGCTTTTATTTAGCGTGTACTCGTTTCCTCGGAAATGGAACGTTGACGTGATGGTTCAACATTCGACATGATGGTTCGACAACTCTCGCTTTTATTTAGCGTGTACTCGTTTCCTCGGAAATGGAAGGTTGACGTGATGGTTCAAAAGTCGACGTGATGGTTCGACAACACTCGCTTTTATTTAGCGTGTACTCGTTTCCTCAGAAACTGAAGGTTCATGTGATGGTTCAACATTCGACGTGATGGTTCGACAACACTCGCTTTTATTTAGCGTGTACTCGTTTCCTCGGAAATGGAAGTTTGACGTGATGGTTCAACAGTCGACGTGATGGTTCGACAACACTCGCTTTTATTTAGCGTGTACCCGTTTCCTCGGAAATGGAAGGTTGACTTGATGGTTCAACAGTCGACGTGATGGTTCGACAACTCTCGCTTTTATTTAAAATGTACTCGTTTCCTCGGAAATGGAAGGTTGACGTGATGTTTCAACAATCGACGTGATGGTTCGACGACACACGCTTTTATTTAGCGTGTACTCGTTTCCTCGGAAATGGAAGGTTGACGTGATGGTTCAACGGTCGACGTGATGGTTCGATAGCTCTCGCTTTTATTTAGCGTGTACTCGTTTCGTCGGAGATGGAAGGTTGATGTGATGGTTCAACCATCAACGTGATGGTTCGATAGGTCTCGCTTTTATTTAGCGTGTACTTGTTTCCTCGGAAATGGAACGTTGACGTGATGGTTCAACATTCGACATGATGGTTCGACAACTCTCGCTTTTATTTAGCGTGTACTCGTTTCCTCGAAAATGGAAGGTTGACGTGATGGTTCAAAAGTCGACGTGATGGTTCGACAACACTCGCTTTTATTTAGCGTGTACTTGTTTCCTCGGAAACTGAAGGTTCTTGTGATGGTTCAACATTCAACGTGATAGTTCGACAACACTCGCTTTTATTTAGCGTGTACTCGTTTCCTCGGAAATGGAAGTTTGACGTGATGGTTCAACAGTCGACGTGATGGTTCGACAACACTCGCTTTTATTTAGCGTGTACTCGTTTCCTCGGAAATGGAAGGTTGACTTGATGGTTCAACAGTCGACGTGATGGTTCGACAACTCTCGCTTTTATTTAGCGTGTACTCGTTTCCTCGGAAATGGAAGGTTGACGTGATGTTTCAACAATCGACGTGATGGTTCGACGACACACGCTTTTATTTAGCGTGTACTCGTTTCCTCGGAAATGGAAGGTTGACGTGATAGTTCAACGGTCGACGTGATGGTTCGATAGCTCTCGCTTTTATTTAGCGTGTACTCGTTTCGTCGGAGATGGAAGGTTGATGTGATGGTTCAACCATCGACGTGATGGTTCGATAGGTCTCGCTTTTATTTAGCGTGTACTTGTTTCCTCAGAAATGGAAGGTTGATGTGATGGTTCAACAATCGACGTGATGGTTCGACAACTCTCGCTTTTATTTTCCATGTACTCATTTCATTGGAAATAGAAGGTTGACGTGATGGTTCAACAGTCGACGTGATGGTTCGATAACTCTCGCTTTTATTTAGCGTGTACTCGTTTCCTCGGAAATGGAAGGTTGACGTGATGGTTCAACAGTCGACGTGATGGTTCGACAACACTCGCTTTTATTTAGCGTGTACTCGTTTCCTCGGAAATGGAAGGTTGACTTGATGGTTCAACAGTCGACGTGATGGTTCGACAACTCTCGCTTTTATTTAGCGTGTACTCGTTTCCTCGGAAATGGAAGGTTGACGTGATGGTTCAACATTCGACGTGATGGTTCGACGACACACGCTTTTATTTAGCGTGTACTCGTTTCCTTGGAAATGGAAGGTTGACGTGATGGTTCAACGGTCGACGTGATGGTTCGATAGCTCTCGCTTTTATTTAGCGTGTACTCGTTTCGTCGGAGATGGAAGGTTGATGTGATGGTTCAACCATCAACGTGATGGTTCGATAGGTCTCGCTTTTATTTAGCGTGTACTTGTTTCCTCGGAAATGGAAGGTTGACGTGATGGTTCAACAGTCGACGTGATGGTTCGACAACTCTCGCTTTTATTTTCCGTGTACTCATTTCCTTGGAAATAGAAGGTTGACGTGATGGTTCAACAGTCGACGTGATGGTTCGATAACTCTCGCTTTTATTTAGCGTGTACTCGTTTCCTCGGAAATGGAACGTTGACGTGATGGTTCAACATTCGACGTGATGGTTCGACAACACTCGCTTTTATTTAGCGAGTACTCGTTTCCTCGGAAATGGAAGGTTGACTTGATGGTTCAACAGTCGACGTGATGGTTCGACAACTCTCGCTTTTATTTAGCGTGTACTCGTTTCCTCGGAAATGGAAGGTTGACGTGATGGTTCAACAGTCGACGTGATGGTTCGACGACACACGCTTTTTTTAGCGTGTACTCGTTTCCTCGGAAATGGAAGGTTGACGTGATGGTTCAACGGTCAACGTGATGGTTCGACAGCTCTCGCTTTTATTTAGCGTGTACTCGTTTCCTCGGAAATGGAAGGTTAACATGATGGTTCAACAGTCGACGTGATGGTTTGACAACTCTCGCTTTTATTTAGCGTGTACTCGTTTCCTCGGAAATAGAAGGTTGACGTGATGGTTCAACAGTCGACGTGATGGTTCGACAACACTCGCTTTTATTTAGCGTGTACTCGTTTCCTCGGAAATGGAAGGTTGACGTGATGGTTCAACAGTCGACTTGATGGTTCGACATCACACGCTTTTATTTAGCGTGTACTCGTTTCCTCAGAAATGGAAGGTTGACGTGATGGTTCAACAGTCGACGTGATGGTTCGACGACACACGCTTTTATTTAGCGTGTACTCGTTTCCTCGGAAATGAAAGGTTGACTTGATGGTTCAACGGTCGACGTGATGGTTCGATAGCTCTCGCTTTTATTTAGCGTGTACTCGTTTCATCGGAGATAGAAGGTTGATGTGATGGTTCAACCGTCGACGTGATGGTTCGATAGGTCTCACTTTTATTTAGCGTGTACTTGTTTCCTCGGAAATGGAAGGTTGACGTGATGGTTCAACAGTCGACGTGATGGTTCGACAACTCTCGCTTTTATTTTACGTGTACTCATTTCCTTGGAAATAGAAGGTTTACGTGATGGTTCAACAGTCGACGTGATGGTTCGATAACTCGCTTTTATTTAGCGTGTACTTGTTTCCTCGGAAATGGAACGTTGACGTGATGGTTCAACAGTCGACGTGATGGTTCGACATCACACGCTTTTATTTAGCGTGTACTCGTTTCCTCGGAAATGGAAGGTTGACGTGACGGTTCAACGGTCGACGTGATTGTTCGATAGCTCTAGCTTTTATTTAGCGTGTACTTGTTTCCTCGGAAATGGAAGGTTGATGTGATGGTTCAACGGTCGATGTGATGGTTCGATAGGTCTCGCTTTTATTTAGCGTGTACTTGTTTCCTCGAAAATGGAAGGTTGACGTGATGGTTCAACAGTCGACGTGATGGTTCGACAACTCTCGCTTTTATTTTCCGTGTACTCGTTTCCTTGGAAATAGAAGTTTGATGTGATGGTTCAACAGTCGACGTGATGGTTCGACAACACTCGCTTTTATTTAGCGTGTACTCGTTTCCTCGGTAACTGAAGGTTGACGTGATGGTTCAACATTCAACGTGATGGTTCGACAACACTCGCTTTTATTTAGCGTGTACTCATTTCCTCAGAAATGGAAGGTTGACGTGATGGTTCAACAGTCGACATGATGGTTCGACAACACTCGCTTTTATTTAGTGTGTACTCGTTTCCTCGGAAATGGAACGTTGACGTGATGGTTTAACATTCGACGTGATGGTTTGACAACTCTCGCTTTTATTTAGCGTGTACTCGTTTCCTCGAAAATGGAAGGTTGACGTGATGGTTCAACAGTCGACGTGATGGTTCGACAACACTCGCTTTTATTTAGCGTGTACTCGTTTCCTCGGAAATGGAAGGTTGACGTGATGGTTCAACAGTCGACTTGATGGTTCGACAACTCTCGCTTTTATTTTCCGTGTACTCGTTTCCTCAGAAATCGTAGGTTGACGTGATGGTTCAACAGTCAATGTGATGGTTCGACAACACTCGCTTTTATTTAGCGTGTACTCGTTTCCTCGGAAATGGAACGTTGACGTGATGGTTCAACATTCGACATGATGGTTCGACAACTCTCGCTTTTATTTAGCGTGTACTCGTTTCCTCGGAAATGGAAGGTTGACGTGATGGTTCAAAAGTCGACGTGATGGTTCGACAACACTCGCTTTTATTTAGCGTGTACTCGTTTCCTCGGAAACTGAAGGTTCATGTGATGGTTCAACATTCGACGTGATGGTTCGACAACACTCGCTTTTATTTAGCGTGTACTCGTTTCCTCGGAAATGGAAGTTTGACGTGATGCTTCAACAGTCGACGTGATGGTTCGACAACACTCGCTTTTATTTAGCGTGTACTCGTTTCCTCGGAAATGGAAGGTTGACTTGATGGTTCAACAGTCGACGTGATGGTTCGACAACTCTCGCTTTTATTTAGCGTGTACTCGTTTCCTCGGAAATGGAAGGTTGAAGTGATGGTTCAACAATCGACGTGATGGTTCGACGACACACGCTTTTATTTAGCGTGTACTCGTTTCCTCGGAAATGGAAGGTTGACGTGATGGTTCAACGGTCGACGTGATGGTTCGATAGCTCTCGCTTTTATTTAGCGTGTACTCGTTTCGTCGGAGATGGAAGGTTGATGTGATGGTTCAACCATCGATGTGATGGTTCGATAGGTCTCGCTTTTATTTAGCGTGTACTTGTTTCCTCAGAAATGGAAGGTTGATGTGATGGTTCAACAATCAACGTGATGGTTCGACAACTCTCGCTTTTATTTTCCGTGTACTCATTTCCTTGGAAATAGAAGGTTGACGTGATGGTTCAACAGTCGACGTGATGGTTCGATAACTCTCGCTTTTATTTAGCGTGTACTCGTTTCCTCGGAAATGGAAGGTTGACGTGATGGTTCAACAGTCGACGTGATGGTTCGACAACACTCGCTTTTATTTAGCGTGTACTCGTTTCCTCGGAAATAGATGGTTGACTTGATGGTTCAACAGTCGACGTGAAGGTTCGACAACTCTCGCTTTTATTTAGCGTGTACTCGTTTCCTCGGAAATGGAAGGTTGACGTGATGGTTCAACAGTCGACGTGATGGTTCGACGACACACGCTTTTATTTAGCGTGTACTCGTTTCCTCGGAAATGGAAGGTTGACGTGATGGTTCAACGGTCGACGTGATGGTTCGATAGCTCTCGCTTTTATTTAGCGTGTACTCGTTTCCTCGGAGATGGATGGTTGATGTGATGGTTCAACCATCGACGTGATGGTTCGATAGGTCTCGCTTTTATTTAGCGTGTACTTGTTTCCTCGGAAATGGAAGGTTGACGTGATGGTTCAACAGTCGACGTGATGGTTCGACAACTCTCGCTTTTATTTTCCGTGTACTCATTTCCTTGGAAATAGAAGGTTGACGTGATGGTTCAACAGTCGACGTGATGGTTCGATAACTCTCGCTTTTATTTAGCGTGTACTCGTTTCCTTGGAAATGGAACGTTGACGTGATGGTTCAACATTCGACGTGATGGTTCGACAACACTCGCTTTTATTTAGCGAGTACTCGTTTCCTCGGAAATGGAAGGTTGACTTGATGGTTCAACAGTCGACGTGATGGTTCGACAACTCTCGCTTTTATTTAGCGTGTACTCGTTTCCTCGGAAATGGAAGGTTGACGTGATGGTTCAACAGTCGACGTGATGGTTCGACGACACACGCTTTTATTTAGCGTGTACTCGTTTCCTCGGAAATGGAAGGTTGACGTGATGGTTCAACGGTCAACGTGATGGTTCGACAGCTCTCGCTTTTATTTAGCGTGTACTCGTTTCCTCGGAAATGGAAGGTTAACGTGATGGTTCAACAGTCGACGTGATGGTTCAACAACTCTCGCTTTTATTTAGCGTGTACTCGTTTCCTCGGAAATAGAAGGTTGACGTGATGGTTCAACAGTCGACGTGATGGTCCGACAACACTCGCTTTTATTTAGCGTGTACTCGTTTCCTCGGAAATGGAAGGTTGACGTGATGGTTCAACAGTCGACTTGATGGTTCGACATCACACGCTTTTATTTAGCGTGTACTCGTTTCCTCGGAAATGGAAGGTTGACGTGATGGTTCAACGGTCGACGTGATGGTTCGATAGCTCTAGCTTTTATTTAGCGTGTACTTGTTTCCTCGGAAATGGAAGGTTGATGTGATGGTTCAACGGTCGAAGTGATGGTTCGATAGGTCTCGCTTTTATTTAGTGTGTACTTGTTTCCTCGGAAATGGAAGGTTGACGTGATGGTTCAACAGTCGACGTGATGGTTCGACAACTCTCGCTTTTATTTTCCGTGTACTCGTTTCCTTGGAAATAAAAGGTTGACTTGATGGTTCGACAACACTCGCTTTTATTTAGCGTGTACTCGTTTCCTCGGAAACTGAAGGTTGACGAGATGGTTCAACATTCGACGTGATGGTTCGACAACACTTGCTTTTATTTAGCGTGTACTCGTTTCCTCGGAAATGTAACTTTGACGTGATGGTTCAACATTCGACGTGATGGTTCGACAACTCTCGCTTTTATTTAGCGTGTACTCGTTTCCTCGGAAATGGAAGGTTGACGTGATGGTTCAACAGTCGACATGATGGTTCGACAACACTCACTTTTATTTAGTGTGTACTTGTTTCCTCGGAAATGGAACGTTGACGTGATGGTTCAACATTCGACGTGATGGTTTGACAACTCTCGCTTTTATTTAGCGTGTACTCGTTTCCTCGAAAATGGAAGGTTGACGTGATGGTTCAACAGTCGACGTGATGGTTCGACAACACTCGCTTTTATTTAGCGTGTACTCGTTTCCTCGGAAATGGAAGGTTGACGTGATGGTTCAACAGTCGACGTGATGGTTCGACAACTCTCGCTTTTATTTTCCGTGTACTCGTTTCCTCAGAAATCGTAGGTTGACGTGATGGTTCAACAGTCAACGTGATGGTTCGACAACACTCGCTTTTATTTAGCGTGTACTCGTTTCCTCGGAAATGGAACGTTGACGTGATGGTTCAACATTCGACATGATGGTTCGACAACTCTCGCTTTTATTTAGCGTGTACTCGTTTCCTCGGAAATGGAAGGTTGACGTGATGGTTCAAAAGTCGACGTGATGGTTCGACAACACTCGCTTTTATTTAGCGTGTACTCGTTTCCTCGGAAACTGAAGGTTCATGTGATGGTTCAACATTCGACGTGATGGTTCGACAACACTCGCTTTTATTTAGCGTGTACTCGTTTCCTCGAAAATGGAAGTTTGACGTGATGGTTCAATAGTCGACGTGATGGTTCGACAACACTCGCTTTTATTTAGCGTGTACTCGTTTCCTCGGAAATGGAAGGTTGACTTGATGGTTCAACAGTCGACGTGATGGTTCGACAACTCTCGCTTTTATTTAGCGTGTACTCGTTTCCTCGGAAATGGAAGGTTGACGTGATGGTTCAACAATCGACGTGATGGTTCGACGACACACACTTTTATTTAGCGTGTACTCGTTTCCTCGGAAATGGAAGGTTGACGTGATGGTTCAACGGTCGACGTGATGGTTCGATAGCTCTCGCTTTTATTTAGCGTGTACTCGTTTCGTCGGAGATGGAAGGTTGATGTGATGGTTCAACCATCGACGTGATGGTTCGATAGGTTTCGCTTTTATTTAGCGTGTACTTGTTTCCTCAGAAATGGAAGGTTGATGTGATGGTTCAACAATCAACGTGATGGTTCGACAACTCTCGCTTTTATTTTCCGTGTACTCATTTCCTTGGAAATAGAAGGTTGACGTGATGGTTCAACAATCGATGTGATGGTTCGATAACTCTCGCTTTTATTTAGCGTGTACTCGTTTCCTCGGAAATGGAAGGTTGACGTGATGGTTCAACAGTCGACGTGATGGTTCGACAACACTCGCTTTTATTTAGCGTGTACTCGTTTCCTCGGAAATAGATGGTTGACTTGATGGTTCAACTGTCGACGTGATGGTTCGACAACTCTCGCTTTTATTTAGCGTGTACTCGTTTCCTCGGAAATGGAAGGTTCACGTGATGGTTCAACGGTCAACGTGATGGTTCGACAGCTCTCGCTTTTATTTAGCGTGTACTCGTTTCCTCGGAGATGGATGGTTGATGTGATGGTTCAACCATCGACGTGATGGTTCGATAGGTCTCGCTTTTATTTAGCGTGTACTTGTTTCCTCGGAAATGGAAGGTTGACGTGATGGTTCAACAGTCGACGTGATGGTTCGATAACTCTCGCTTTTATTTAGCGTGTACTCGTTTCCTCGGAAATGGAACGTTGACGTGATGGTTCAACATTCAACGTGATGGTTCGACAACACTCGCTTTTATTTAGCGAGTACTCGTTTCCTCGGAAATGGAAGGTTGACTTGATGGTTCAACAGTCGACGTGATGGTTCGACAACTCTCGCTTTTATTTAGCGTGTACTCGTTTCCTCGGAAATGGAAGGTTGACGTGATGGTTCAACAGTCGACGTGATGGTTCGACGACACACGCTTTTATTTAGCGTGTACTCGTTTCCTCGGAAATGGAAGGTTGACGTGATGGTTCAACGGTCAACGTGATGGTTCGACAGCTCTCGCATTTATTTAGCGTGTACTCGTTTCCTCGGAAATGGAAGGTTAATGTGATGGTTCAACAGTCGACGTGATGGTTCGACAACTCTCGCTTTTATTTAGCGTGTACTCGTTTCCTCGGAAATAGAAGGTTGACGTGATGGTTCAACAGTCGACGTGATGGTCCGACAACACTCGCTTTTATTTAGCGTGTACTCGTTTCCTCGGAAATGGAAGGTTGACGTGATGGTTCAACAGTCGACTTGATGGTTCGACATCACACGCTTTTATTTAGCGTGTACTCGTTTCCTCGGAAATGGAAGGTTGACGTGATGGTTCAACGGTCGACGTGATGGTTCGATAGCTCTAGCTTTTATTTAGCGTGTACTTGTTTCCTCGGAAATGGAAGGTTGATGTGATGGTTCAACGGTCGAAGTGATGGTTCGATAGGTCTCGCTTTTATTTAGCGTGTACTTGTTTCCTCGGAAATGGAAGGTTGACGTGATGGTTCAACAGTCGACGTGATGGTTCGACAACTCTCGCTTTTATTTTCTGTGTACTCGTTTCCTTGGAAATAAAAGGTTGACTTGATGGTTCGACAACACTCGCTTTTATTTAGCGTGTACTCGTTTCCTCGGAAACTGAAGGTTGACGAGATGGTTCAACATTCGACGTGATGGTTCGACAACACTTGCTTTTATTTAGCGTGTACTCGTTTCCTCGGAAATGGAACTTTGACGTGATGGTTCAACATTCGACGTGATGGTTCGACAACTCTCGCTTTTATTTAGCGTGTACTCGTTTCCTCGGAAATGGAAGGTTGACGTGATGGTTCAACAGTCGACGTGATGGTTCGACAACACTCGCTTTTATTTAGCGTGTACTCGTTTCCTCGGAAACTGAAGGTTGACGTGATGGTTCAACATTCGACGTGATGGTTCGACAACACTCGCTTTTATTTAGCGTGTACTCGTTTCCTTGGAAATGGAAGGTTGACGTGATGGTTCAACAGTCGACGTGATGGTTCGACAACACTCGCTTTTATTTAGCGTGTACTCGTTTCCTCGGAAATGGAAGGTTGACTTGATGGTTCAACAGTCGACGTGATGGTTCGACAACTCTCGCTTTTATTTAGCGTGTACTCGTTTCGTCGGAGATGGAAGGTTGATGTGATGGTTCAACCATCGACGTGATGGTTCGATAGGTCTCGCTTTTATTTAGCGTGTACCTGTTTCCTCGGAAATTGAACGTTGACGTGATGGTTCAACATTCGACGTGATGGTTCGACAACTCTCGCTTTTATTTAGCGTGTACTCGTTTCCTCGGAAATGGAAGGTTGACGTGATGGTTCAACAGTCGACGTGATGGTTCGACAACTCTCGCTTTTATTTAGCATGTACTCGTTTCCTCGGAAATAGAAGGTTGACGTGATGGTTCAACATTCGACGTGATGGTTCGACAACATTCGCTTTTATTTAGCGTGTACTCGTTTCCTCGGAAATGGAAGGTTGACGTGATGGTTCAACAGTCGACTTGATGGTTCGACATCACACGCTTTTATTTAGCGTGTACTCGTTTCCTCGGAAATGGAAGGTTGACGTGATGGTTCAACGGTCGACGTGATGGTTCGATAGCTCTAGCTTTTATTTAGCGTGTACTTGTTTCCTCGGAAATGGAAGGTTGATGTGATGGTTCAACGGTCGAAGTGATGGTTCGATAGGTCTCGCTTTTATTTAGCGTGTACTTGTTTCCTCGGAAATGGAAGGTTGACGTGATGGTTCAACAGTCGACGTGATGGTTCGACAACTCTCGCTTTTATTTTCCGTGTACTCGTTTCCTTGGAAATAAAAGGTTGACTTGATGGTTCGACAACACTCGCTTTTATTTAGCGTGTACTCGTTTCCTCGGAAACTGAAGGTTGACGAGATGGTTCAACATTCGACGTGATGGTTCGACAACACTTGCTTTTATTTAGCGTGTACTCGTTTCCTCGGAAATGGAACTTTGACGTGATGGTTCAACATTCGACGTGATGGTTCGACAACTGTCGCTTTTATTTAGCGTGTACTCGTTTCCTCGGAAATGGAAGGTTGACGTGATGGTTCAACAGTCGACGTGATGGTTCGACAACACTCGCTTTTATTTAGCGTGTACTCGTTTCCTCGGAAACTGAAGGTTGACGTGATGGTTCAACATTCGACGTGATGGTTCGACAACACTCGCTTTTATTTAGCGTGTACTCGTTTCCTTGGAAATGGAAGGTTGACGTGATGGTTCAACAGTCGACGTGATGGTTCGACAACACTCGCTTTTATTTAGCGTGTGCTCGTTTCCTCGGAAATGGAAGGTTGACTTGATGGTTCAACAGTCGACGTGATGGTTCGACAACTCTCGCTTTTATTTAGCGTGTACTCGTTTCGTCGGAGATGGAAGGTTGATGTGATGGTTCAACCATCGACGTGATGGTTCGATAGGTCTCGCTTTTATTTAGTGTGTACCTGTTTCCTCGGAAATGGAAGGTTGACGTGATGGTTCAACAGTCGACGTGATGGTTCGACAACTCTCGCTTTTATTTTCCGTGTACTCATTTCCTTGGAAATAGAAGGTTGACGTGATGGTTCAACAGTCGACGTGATGGTTCGATAACTCTCGCTTTTATTTAGCGTGTACTCGTTTCCTCGGAAATGTAACGTTGACGTGATGGTTCAACATTCGACGTGATGGTTCGACAACTCTCGCTTTTATTTAACGTGTACTCGTTTCCTCGGAAATGGAAGGTTGACGTGATGGTTCAACAGTCGACGTGATGATTCGACAACACTCGATTTTATTTAGCGTGTACTCGTTTCCTCGGAAATGGAAGGTTGACGTGATGGTTCAACAGTCGACTTGATGGTTCGACATCACACGCTTTTATTTAGCGTGTACTCGTTTCCTCGGAAATGGAAGGTTGACGTGATGGTTCAACGGTCGACGTGATGGTTCGATAGCTCTAGCTTTTATTTAGCGTGTACTTGTTTCCTCGGAAATGGAAGGTTGATGTGATGGTTCAACGGTCGAAGTGATGGTTCGATAGGTCTCGCTTTTATTTAGCGTGTACTTGTTTCCTCGGAAATGGAAGGTTGACGTGATGGTTCAACAGTCGACGTGATGGTTCGACAACTCTCGCTTTTATTTTCCGTGTACTCGTTTCCTTGGAAATAGAAGGTTGACGTGATGGTTCGACAACACTCGCTTTTATTTAGCATGTACTCATTTCCTCGGAAACTGAAGGTTAACGAGATGGTTCAACATTCGACGTGATGGTTCGACAACACTTGCTTTTATTTAGCGTGTACTCGTTTCCTCGGAAATTGAACGTTGACGTGATGGTTCAACATTCGACGTGATGGTTCGACAACTCTCGCTTTTATTTAGCGTGTACTCGTTTCCTCGGAAATGGAAGGTTGACGTGATGGTTCAACAATCGACGTGATGGTTCGACAACACTCGCTTTTATTTAGCGTGTACTCGTTTCCTCGGAAACTGAAGGTTGACGTGATGGTTCAACATTCGACGTGATGGTTCGACAACATTCGCTTTTATTTAGCGTGTACTCGTTTCCTCGGAAATGGAAGGTTGACGTGATGGTTCAACAGTCGACTTGATGGTTCGACATCACACGCTTTTATTTAGCGTGTACTCGTTTCCTCGGAAATGGAAGGTTGACGTGATGGTTCAACGGTCGACGTGATGGTTCGATAGCTCTAGCTTTTATTTAGCGTGTACTTGTTTCCTCGGAAATGGAAGGTTGATGTGATGGTTCAACGGTCGAAGTGATGGTTCGATAGGTCTCGCTTTTATTTAGCGTGTACTTGTTTCCTCGGAAATGGAAGGTTGACGTGATGGTTCAACAGTCGACGTGATGGTTCGACAACTCTCGCTTTTATTTTCCGTGTACTCGTTTCCTTGGAAATAAAAGGTTGACTTGATGGTTCGACAACACTCGCTTTTATTTAGCGTGTACTCGTTTCCTCGGAAACTGAAGGTTGACGAGATGGTTCAACATTCGACGTGATGGTTCGACAACACTTGCTTTTATTTAGCGTGTACTCGTTTCCTCGGAAATGGAACTTTGACGTGATGGTTCAACATTCGACGTGATGGTTCGACAACTCTCGCTTTTATTTAGCGTGTACTCGTTTCCTCGGAAATGGAAGGTTGACGTGATGGTTCAACAGTCGACGTGATGGTTCGACAACACTCGCTTTTATTTAGCGTGTACTCGTTTCCTCGGAAACTGAAGGTTGACGTGATGGTTCAACATTCGACGTGATGGTTCGACAACACTCGCTTTTATTTAGCGTGTACTCGTTTCCTTGGAAATGGAAGGTTGACGTGATGGTTCAACAGTCGACGTGATGGTTCGACAACACTCGCTTTTATTTAGCGTGTACTCGTTTCCTCGGAAATGGAAGGTTGACTTGATGGTTCAACAGTTGACGTGATGGTTCGACAACTCTCGCTTTTATTTAGCGTGTACTCGTTTCGTCGGAGATGGAAGGTTGATGTGATGGTTCAACCATCGACGTGATGGTTCGATAGGTCTCGCTTTTATTTAGCTTGTACCTGTTTCCTCGGAAATGGAAGGTTGACGTGATGGTTCAACAGTCGACGTGATGGTTCGACAACTCTCGCTTTTATTTTCCGTGTACTCATTTCCTTGGAAATAGAAGGTTGACGTGATGGTTCAACAGTCGACGTGATGGTTCGATAACTCTCGCTTTTATTTAGCGTGTACTCGTTTCCTCGGAAATGTAACGTTGACGTGATGGTTCAACATTCGACGTGATGGTTCGACAACTCTCGCTTTTATTTAGCGTGTACTCGTTTCCTCGGAAATGGAAGGTTGACGTGATGGTTCAACAGTCGACGTGATGATTCGACAACACTCGATTTTATTTAGCGTGTACTCGTTTCCTCGGAAATGGAAGGTTGACGTGATGGTTCAACAGTCGACTTGATGGTTCGACATCACACGCTTTTATTTAGCGTGTACTCGTTTCCTCGGAAATGGAAGGTTGACGTGATTGTTCAACGGTCGACGTGATGGTTCGATAGCTCTAGCTTTTATTTAGCGTCTACTTGTTTCCTCGGAAATGGAAGGTTGATGTGATGGTTCAACGGTCGAAGTGATGGTTCGATAGGTCTCGCTTTTATTTAGCGTGTACTTGTTTCCTCGGAAATGGAAGGTTGACGTGATGGTTCAACAGTCGACGTGATGGTTCGACAACTCTCGCTTTTATTTTCCGTGTACTCGTTTCCTTGGAAATAGAAGGTTGACGTGATGGTTCGACAACACTCGCTTTTATTTAGCATGTACTCGTTTCCTCGGAAACTGAAGGTTGACGAGATGGTTCAACATTCGACGTGATGGTTCGACAACACTTGCTTTTATTTAGCGTGTACTCGTTTCCTCGGAAATTGAACGTTGACGTGATGGTTCAACATTCGACGTGATGGTTCGACAACTCTCGCTTTTATTTAGCGTGTACTCGTTTCCTCGGAAATGGAAGGTTGACGTGATGGTTCAACAATCGACGTGATGGTTCGACAACACTCGCTTTTATTTAGCGTGTACTCGTTTCCTCGGAAACTGAAGGTTGACGTGATGGTTCAACATTCGACGTGATGATTCGACAACATTCGCTTTTATTTAGCGTGTACTCGTTTCCTCGGAAATGGAAGGTTGACGTGATGGTTCAACAGTCGACTTGATGGTTCGACATCACACGCTTTTATTTAGCGTGTACTCGTTTCCTCGGAAATGGAAGGTTGACGTGATGGTTCAACGGTCGACGTGATGGTTCGATAGCTCTAGCTTTTATTTAGCGTGTACTTGTTTCCTCGTAAATGGAAGGTTGATGTGATGGTTCAACGGTCGAAGTGATGGTTCGATAGGTCTCGCTTTTATTTAGCGTGTACTTGTTTCCTCGGAAATGGAAGGTTGACGTGATGGTTCAACAGTCGACGTGATGGTTCGACAACTCTCGCTTTTATTTTCCGTGTACTCGTTTCCTTGGAAATAAAAGGTTGACTTGATGGTTCGACAACTCTCGCTTTTATTTTCCGTGTACTCATTTCCTTGGAAATAGAAGGTTGACGT